>VDFB02373365.1:353844771-353941345 GCA_007258455.2 Sequoia sempervirens
TTTGCATCCACTAGTCCATATGACATTGGAATGTGTTATGACATAAAGAAATCTCTAAGTTTTCCAAATTTCCTCACAACATCTTTCTTCCTCTGTAGGGTGAAAAAATTTCTCTGAAGTCTGCAATAGAAGTCTGGGTAGTATAATTTCTATCATCTACAAATCCTATAGGTTCCAGAGGAATTTTCATGTTGAGACTCTATTGAGTTCATTAGATCTTTAATACCTCGAGTGGCATTAGGCCACAACATGCAATATATAAACAATATCTGTGCTTCCTCATCGTAATCATTTCTCTTAAACAGACTTTGTATTACTCTGAAATGTGCAATTGCACATTTTTTCTTGTAGTATAAGTAGCCTTTTCTCCAAGATTCTTGACTATACCCCTTTTTCAATTTGATTCTTAAGGTTGGAGGTATGTATAGTGTAATTTAGAATGGAAATAGGGTGCTCCATATTTTAGGAGGTGAAGCACGATGATTCGGTTCCTATTTCGCTATTATTACATTCAAGGAAAAATGTAGAGATCTCAATCCAAGGATGAAATTAAGGAAAGAGATTTGCTAAAGGTTGTTCTAGGGTATGATTAGGGAATATAAAGGGTTTCACCACCAAGCTAGGGTTTGGGAAGATAAGTAACATGCAAAATCTAATTATGAATCCTAGTGATATGTAAAGCTTCAACAATTGACCTAGAAATGAATGAAAAACAACACAATAAACTCGAGAAATTAGAATGCTACACCTAGGAATCTAAATATGTTAGGAATAAGCTCTAAAAATTTAAAAATGAAAACATTAGGGAACACTGGGACTCATATGCTAGGCTAGGAGTATTAGTCCTACTGAAGGGTGTTTGGACTAAAACAAGAATCTAGCATTGTAGACTGAGGATATTCAAAAATTTGGAAAATTGCTTATATTGGGACTCACACCCTTATGGCCTATCAATACCATTATGATTTTTTAGAAATTCAAAGTGTAGATCTACTCTACAATCCCTACTCTTCCTTCCTGACCTAATTTCCATATCTAAACCTATTAAAAAGGACCTACAAAATAGAATATATATTTTATTTTCTTATGGGGGGTTTTCCTTGGTCAAACCCCTAGTTTGGTAGTTAAACCTTGATAGAAACAATGGATCTTGAATGTAAATGTGAACATAAACCCTAACCTTAAGTGTATCTAAGATTAAGAAATTTGAAATGCAATGCAACCCTATTCTAATGTGCTAGAATGAGATTCATGAATGAAACATGAAGATGAATGACTCACTTAGGGAAATATCTAATCACCCTAATAAGCCATAATAATGCATGCACCTACCTTAGGATGAATGTAGAATGATAATGGAGGATGGAATCACTTAGGAAACAAGTCATTAGGCTTGGCTTGATGGCTAGTTGCATCTCCCCAACCTAGAATCTGTCATGATTCAACATATGCAACCATAATCAATCCTTGACAATGCTAGACCTTGAATGAAAGTGAGCTTGAAGACATGTAAAAAAATTTTAATGCCACTCCTATACTTCAACTTTTCTTGCTACTTTCTCTTGAATGCTCTTGTGAAAGAATGCTTGAATTCTTGAGAATTCTTAGATCTTTAATTTCTTTCTCTAGATAGAAAAAAATGAGTTAGAAGCTTTTTTATATAGGAATTACACCTAATTTAACATTTATTAGATTTCAGATATTGACATAAACAAAAATTTTCAATTAAAAACTTGAATTTAAAACTCAAACCCTAAAAAAGGGTCACATGGGACTCATACACTACTTATGGTGTATGGGTCAGATCTAGGGGGACTCATATTCCTAAGGTGGCATATGAGTCCCACCCTAGTTTCTCAAGGTGGGCCAATGATGGGTTGTTAGAAATTTTAGCGCTTTTATTGATTTTGTTAGGATTTTAGTTAAAATAATCCTTAAGATCCAAAATAAAGGGTCTTAGGGGTTTATTAATGATGATGTAAAGGGTTGTAAATGTAAGGGTACTAAAATAAGTGTAGATTGAATGAGAAATTGTATCATCTCCAAGAAGGGAGTACAATTTCCACCATTATAGTATGTTGAATTTTTTGTGTGCCAGAGTTAAGAAAAGTACCACAAACCTTTATCCTTTCTATGGGTGTCATCTTACTTAGATCCATATAGCATGGATATGATGGAAGTTAGACCAACTGAGGTGGTAGCATAGGTAGAATCCTAGCTTTTCTTGTCAATAGACCCTTAATATTACTTCCATATGATTCTCTGGATGGGTTTGATGGCTCAGTGGTCTTGGGAAATTCTTCTTTAGTTCTTCCAACCTTTGTATCATTTTTATTCTCTTCTTTCTTTTTTATTCTTCTTCTTCGGAGGGTTTTCTTGATGGTTTTTCTTTCTTTTCTTCCTCCTTGTCTTGGTCATCTTTTCCATCATTAGACTTTCCATCTTTCTTCTTGTCTTCTTCTTCCCTACTTATGATATCCCCATTGTGTTCTTCTAGATTTTTACCGAAGTCACCTTTTTGTTGTTCTTTAGTGTGTTTACTAGTTGTTTCTTCTATATCTTTTAAAGGGGAAAATGTCTTTGAGACAACATGATCATCAACAACCCTATTCAAAATAGTATTTTCCTTTACTTATGTATCAATATCCTTGACAATAACTAGCTCCTATTCTTGAGATGTATGGGATAAAGAACTAGTTCTCATTCCATAAATATTTGCCAATTCCCTTACTATATCATGAGTTTCTTTCCTTAACCTTTCAGTATTTTCTTTCTCTCTAGTCATTAGAAGAGTGACTCTCTATTTCACTCTAAACAATTGGGAATATTCTTTTAGCAAGGTAGCAACATCTACCTTAGATAAGGAGGATCCATATGTGTTTAAGGCATCATTTTTTATTTTGTCCTCAAAATTTATAGCTTCATTCCTTCTATGTACCAATGCTTCCCACACATTCTCAGTCACCTTCTTCCTTATATATTCCTTAGAATCATTAAAAATAACAATGTATTTATTGAAGGAATCAATAGTTTTTTTCTTAATATTTTCATCAACTTCATCAAACAATCTAACAGTAGCTAGCAAATCTTGAGACTCTATCATGTTATTAACTAAGGTTGTCATTTCCAAAGGAGAGTGATCTCTTACCAAAGAAGAGTTGGGCATGTTCTCCATAGGTTTTGATGCACCTTCACCACATTTCTTCTCATGTACATGAATTTTGAAAACTTCCATTTCATCTTTTGTCTCTTCATCATAAGAGATATCAATATTTTCTTAGGTTTTAGCCTCTTCATTTCTTGTGGAGACATTGCTTATTTTGTTTATTTTCAACTGTCTTTTCTCTTTCAATCCAAGGTTTATCTCTTCCTACACAACATCACTCAAGTTCCTTTACCTTCTAGCCTTTTTCTTTCACTCTTTTTCCAGGGGTGGAAAATTATATAACAACGAGACATTTATTTTCTTAGAGGCTATGGTGTTGGGTCTAGAGAATCTAGTTATATTAATTGCATGAGTACTATGCTCTACCCTCTTTCCTTTCACTACCACTATAGTACTGGGAGTCGTAGGTACTGTAGAGGAATATGAGGAGGGCACTCTTCCTGATCTCCTAAGTCCAAAGGGAACTTCAACTAATCTGGTCCTTTTCTCTTTTGTAAGTTCCCAAAACCTATCAACATCATCCTTAGATAGTGATGTATTTGAAATAATTCCTCAATTTTTTTTTTTACTCTTTTGGACCTTTGAGGTGTTGAAGTCTCTAAATTCACTTCGATATAATTCTCTTCATAAGTGCCATGATGGGGTAGAGAGGGATCCTTAGGACTGCTCAACAACATTTCAATTAGTCCGTCAACAATTTTTTCATCAACCTCATATCCTAGAGGCTCTATCCATAGAGTCTTAGGCTCTACTTCCTCAATAATACATTCATTAGTAGACACAACAAAGGTTATATCCTTTGCGTATTTATTTATTAAGCTTTTTAGAACTCTATTTGTCTCATACATATTGTTCTAAAAAACTGTGAAGAATGCAATTAGAGCATCATTTTATGCTTTGTAATCTCCAAGATTGTGTGAATGTTCAAAAATTTGATGTGCCACCAGTTTTTTGTGATTCCATATAATATATTTTCTTCTAGGTAGCTCTCTCAAAAAGTAAAGTAACAAACAAACTACCAAAGTTCCAAACTTGATAGAATATTTCTTTGTCTTGGTCTAGTTCAAGTTGTCCATAAGTTGCTACTAGAGCAACTCACATAAATCATAATCCCTTCCATTAGCCACCATGTCATATGCAGTATAAATTATAGTTGCAGACACAAAGTTTCCTTTATTGGTAAATTATACTTTTTGACCAATCATGACTGTAACATATCTCACAGGAGGATTTGTAATGGGCTTGCTAGTTAATTCTCTTCCATTATATATAGTACTAGTTAGTTTCATGACTACATTATTCTTTACTACTTTTAGCACTAGTATAGGTCCAGTTTCACAAAGACCAATCATGAATTTAATCACTTCCTCTGTAATTAATCCACCTACACTTGTCGACAATTTTTTTTGTACACTCTACTCAATGCCATCCTTGCAAATTTTGCAAAGATCTCACCAAAAAAGTTTGGGAAAAGATTCCATACATCTAGTTTCATCCGTACTAGGTTTTCATATTCTAGTTTCATGGAGGAATCATCTCCAATCAACTCCTTTAACCATTGATCCCTAAGCACCTGATGGTCAAATTATTCTAGTTTTACATGGATGTAGTTTCTATTATCTTCAGTGGGAAAAACATAACTCAAAATATTTGAAAATTTACCCATGGGGTCCATTTCATAGACCTTCTAGGAAAATCTTTTGAATTTTTGTCACAGTCTCTCAAAATTCTCAACAATAGTAGGAGTGGCCATTTCTCCTCAATTTACTTAAATATGCTAATGAAAATTGCTTCTAATTAAAAACCATAGAGTATAGATAATTGTAAATACCTTTTTCAAGCTTCAACAAAAAATAGGGTTTGATGTCAAGTACACTTAATCACCCTCAACTTGCTTCAACTCACTCTGCTTCATTTCAAATGTGTAAAAGTGATTCAAATCAACTTGAATTTTCACTTTATTCCTTATATTGATTTTCCCTAAATTTGTATTAACACATTCCACTTCAAAAAGTTGATAAACAACTTATGAAATACATTGTAAACCCTAAAATGCTCCACAAATCTCCCAATTTGCACCTTTTCTATCAGAATCATTTTCAATATCTTCAATGTGCTATTTTACATCACATATCTTTGTGTCATTCTTGAAACCTCTTATATCGAGTGTTCTTTAGATTTCTCTATAACTACTCCCCCTAAATCCACTACTAGATTTAGTTTTTAGAATTATCTACAGTAGCTGCAGGTATAGATGTATTTGATTCAGCCTTATAATTGATCAAATCAATTGAAGTTATTATGTTTTCTTCCAAATCTTCTCCATTTCCTTTCTAACTTTAGTAGGTTCCACTTTTGGTTTATTCCTCTATTCCAGATCAGGTTTCTTCTCATTCTTTTCTCTACAAAATTTTGAAATATGTCCTAGTTTGTTGCAAGTGTAGCACACAACATTTCTCTAACCAAACTGATTTGTATTTATCCTTGATCTACACTGGTTAGCTTTATGTCTAAAATAATAACATCTATAGCAGTAGCCTTGAAAAGATTGATTCATTCTACTAGTATTAAATCTATTAATCATCATTATGTGACTTTTGCACTTAGTAGCTCTATGTCTAATTTTCCGTGCAAGAGAAACATTACCTAGAAAAGAATCCAACATTCTAATTCATTCTACTTCTACTTTTTGTTTCCCTATGACCAAATTTATTGCATGAAAAATAAACACCATTAAAAGATGGGTACTTTTGTGCATTTGGTTGCTAGATGGGAGTATTTTTGGTATTTCTTCTCTAGTTCTTGATATGTCTATTATTTCCTTGAGTCTTTCCTTGATTGTAAAATTTTCTAGGAGTCTGATTAGTGTTTGAACATTTACCTTCTTTAAGTCCTAAACCACCAAGTTATCCTTAGAGGGTTTTTGAAACACAATCAATTCATCGAGCATTGTAGTACTTGTTTTGAATTTTTCTTTATGGGCTCTTTCTTTCTCAGAGTCAGACCTTAGGGAACTACCACTTCTTGTTTAATCTTTGTACATTCATCAATATTTCTATGGATTTTATCTTTATAAAATTCTTCAATTCTTTTATTTTCTTCCACTTATAATTTTAGTCTAGTCATGTCTTCATTTGATTTCTTCAACTAATCACTAACTTCTCTATGCCTTTCTTTGAATTACTTTATTTGTTATTACAATTTCTTGATACATTCATTTGCTTCTTTCAAGCTTTTCCTTAGAGTTTCTTTCTCATTCTCAATTTTTTCTAGATCATTGAGAGCAACATGGAGTTCTTAAATTGCAGAGATCTCTTCTAGAGGAATGGGAAACCTTTTATTATCTGTGTGTTCAAAATTCAAGATCTTCCTTAAGCTTTTAAACTTTTCAAAAGGAAGCAAGCTTTGATACTAATTGTTGAACACCTAGAATAATGAGAGGGGGTGAACTAGTATTATACTAAACCATTCAACTACTAGCCATTCCATAATTAAAATATATTTCACTACAAGTGTAAAAAAATGTGAAAGGAATCATAACATCACATGACACAAGAATACCAGGGTTTTTACCTAGAAAACCAAAAATGGGAAAAACAATGGTGAGGATTAGCTCGCAATTTGTTATAACTAGTCATAAGATATTACAGGGCACACTACTAAGACACACTATCCTTGAAAGGCTGATAACATGAAATGATTACAAAAAGAAGTGTGGCTCACTACACAAAGGATGAATTGATGAAATACACCTTTTGTGTGTTGAGTTCAGTTCCAATTGAGCATTAGAAAAAAAATCCTACACCGGTTTGTAGTCTCACAACAAATACATACAAATTCCCACAATATCACATAGCCACACATTACTGTTTATTACATATCGCATATCATACACTCATTCATACCTACTCAATACAACAATTTTTTATATATATGTGCTATTACACTTTCATACATCAATTAGGTCAGCCTAATTAGATGTACACATACTTAATCCAAATGTAGCTTGTTGGCTCAATCCAACAACTTATTTTCTTCAAAAAAAAATGTTTAAGACATACAATAAGTCAACTTAGATTTAATAAGAATATCTTTACATCATCCTCAAAGTGCACAACACTTAACTGTGTTGTCTAGAAGATCCATACCATTTTTCTTACCAATACTGAGCAAAATACTATAATACGAACTTTTGTCAGTTATATCTTCCATCTCATTCAAAAAAAATCACTGAAAAATGTTCTAGAGATGCAATTAGTAGTTCTTAAAAACATATAAAAATCTCAAGGATCAATCTTCCACTATGAGTAGTCCTTGACCAACTTACCAGATTACAATAACAAAAACATAGTTTATCGAATGGACATAAACTGCCACCAACTAAATGTTGGCATCAATGAAAACACATCAGAGTGTTGGAGGGTATCTTCATCATTCTTCCTATGTGTATGAAAATATTCCTATCATAATGAATTCAAAACACATTCAATAAAACTTTATATCAAAGAAACTTAAAGAAAAATAAACAAACTCTTAGTGCAACTTCTTCAAAGTCATTTTATTGCTTCCTATCTCCAACATTTCACTGATTCAAGTTGCTCTCAGATTTAGTATCCCAAGCTCAACAAAATGGACTACTAGAGAATGAGATTTAAACTAAAATGCATGCTATACTAAGATGCAAGATTATGCTATGCTATGATAAGATTACTGCTAAGATATGATTATTGCTAGAATGCTTAAAGATGCAAGTGCATAAGCATAATTGCGTATGAGTGTGTGTAACCAATGCTTGGATTCGCATATGTATTTATAGAGTTTTTTGAGGATTTTGATTGGCTAAGTTGATCAATAGATGTGATAATTCCTGACAGATCGAATGGTCGAAGATGAATGAGACTGGAGAGAAAAATAGAAGAAAACGAATGAAGCAGGATTTTTCCATTTTCATGGAAGAGATAAGATGAGATGATTAAAAAACATCCTTTTTTTAGAAGAAAAATGGAAAGATATTGAGAAGATAAATAATGAATTATCAAATTCAATTATTTATTTAAGGGTGCATGTGGATTTTTCTCGATTAAATAAATATTTAATTAAGATTTTGAGGAAATCAGAATATTTCATAATAAAATAGAATATTTAATCATGATTTGAAGAAAGTAGAAGATCTTTAATTAAATATTTAATTAAATTTGAAGAAATGACATGTGTATGAAATTAATTAAATAAATTATTTAATTAATTAGAAGATAGTTTTAATAGAAGAAAAAAAAGATTTAAATTTAATTAAAACAAAATATTTAATTAAATTGAAAATATGATAATTAATTTAAATAAATAAAATGTATTTATTTAATTAATCAAGTAGACATGTGAAATAATTAAATAAAATAAATTTATTCAATTATGGTGGAAGAATAAAATGAATGAACAATATAATTAAGTTAATTAAATTTAATTATACGTAGAAGAATTTAAAGAAATTGATTAAATAATAAATATTTAATTAAATGTCAGGATTAATTAGACATGACCAATTTTATGCACATACATTTTGCCCCTCTTTGAAGTGATGTGTGAAATGCATTTATTCAAAGAAAATAATTTTTTTGCACCTGATATGTTTATGATGCTGATGCTGATGATGCCCCCTCGGGAGGTAAATCACGGATGATGATATGAGTTTGAAAAAAAATATGATAAAAAAACTTGATTGGATGATGAAATTCTGATGGTGATTCAGTGATTTAGCTCCCGATAATTGATGTAAAAGATGCCCCTGGTGAAAAAATAATGTAAATGCCACCAAAAACCCACCTAAATTGACCCATATAAGGTAAAAGGGGTAAAAGTGAAAGTTATTTTCACCCTTTTACTATAGTGATTTTTATGCTCTGATAGTGACTTGGCGAGATGCAGATTCTATTACACAGGCATAGATTCGAGTGGGCCCGCTGATACCAGAGACCAGTCGCATATGGACCATTAGTCAGTCGATTGAACCCTTTATGATTCAAAATTTTGTGATTTTGATCAATTTTTTAAGCTTTCTCATGTGGATTTAGGGAAAAAAATAAAGTTTTAGTGCATCCGCCTATCTATTTTAGCACATTCAAAAAATTTCATAGCGCATCTAGGATGTTCTTTAGTGCATATAGGTGCAGGATAAAATTAGGTTTTCTAGTGCATACAAAGTGTAGATTAGCACTTATAGGAGTCAAGTCTGGGTAGAAACCTTTAGTGCATCTAGGGCACAGAGTGGCACATTTAGGGATTTGCAACAGAGGTGGATTAGCACATCTATGGTATGAAGTAGCGCTTTCAGGTTTTAGCGCGTTTAGATGATGAAATAGCGTATCTGCTGGATATCTTAGCGCATATAGGGTTTTAGCGCTTATAGGAAAAAATTTAGCGCTTTAAGGGTGTAAAAGTGTGCATAATGAGTTTTAACACTTTCAAGGTGAACTATAGCACTTTCAAGTTTCAACGCATCGGAGGCACAAATTAGCACATCGAGGAAATTTTTGGTAGAATGCGAGTGTGATGAAAAATGATGGTGTATACATTGCTTCCTTGGTCAATAGATAGATAAATTATCTTGCCATAATGCTGATATGGATAGAAATGATAGAAAATATGACTAATTGATAAATTTGCTTTCCCCAAATAGAAAAAAAGAGTAGATAGCTGATAACTTTGCTTCCGAGAAATGAAAAAAGAGTAAATTGATTGATTGATTGATTGATTGACTGACTGTCCGATAATTTTGCTTCTCATGAATGAAAAACAAAGAGTAAATGTCTAATAAATTTTCTTTCTACGATAGAAACCAAATAGTAGATGATGGAATTCAAATATATTTGCATTCATGATTGAAGTACAAATGGAAAAAATGATTGGAATATTGATAAATTTGCTTTCTTGAAAAAGAAAAAGAAATAGTAGAATGATGATAGAGTAGATTGATTTGATATTTAGATGGATAGATGCAGTAATGATTGCATGATATGATTGATTGCATGATATAGGTCACTGATATGGGTCACTTGATAGATAGAGCACATGATATGATTTGTTGATTATTTTGATATGGGTCACTGATATAGTTCATTTGATAGATAGAGCACATGATATGAGTCATTAGTATGAGTTTGATTAATTGTCCTTGTGATGGCCAAAAAAATAGGAGGTTTTTGCCAACCTCCAGATTAGAGAATGGTTCCCGACATGTTGGGATCGGGTAGGAGAGTTGACTCTAGCAGAGATACAGTGAATAGTTGACTGTGGGTTGGGATCTTTGTTGACTATCCTGCGAGGGATTCGAGTCAACAGGGGACTGTTGACTGCATTGGCAGAGAGGTAGCACTCCGATCATAACACCTTTCATTTTCTGACTGGTGAGATGGCCGTGACACCCGAGGATGTGTACAGGATTCTAGGGATTCCCATGGTAGGTGCCCTTGTGGTTTATGACCACAAAGAGATAGGAGGGACTGAGGCACTGAGGAGGATATGCGGTGATAGGTCGATAGTAGGATATTGGGTGCTGTGGGGGGGTTCAGTAGATATCCAACCTTAGTTGTTGTGTTGGGTGCATTCATTGGAGGATTCCTTGGATCAGACCATCGATCAAAGGGATTTTCAGTTGGTTGGGATAGGATGCTAGAGTGGATGGTGACTCAGCCATGGAGGTATGCCTTGGGGAGCTACATTTTGGCTCATTTGTATCATGATCTACATCAGGTGGTATACCGAGGATCGACTAGTTTGGCCAGTGGTGTGACTCTATTCCAGATCTAGGCATGAGAGCATATTGCGATTACGAGGCTAGAGTGTGCCAGGAATAGGCCACTAGATAGGCCGTATGTATATGCATATTCAGGTGCACTTGTCTAGCCCAAGCTGGGCAAGTTGGAGTACTGGTAGTGCATGTTAGATGATGTGGACTCAGTTATATGGAGGTCGTATACAGATTGCAAGGCCTAGGACATGGTTCATTTGGAGATGCCATTTGTCTGTATGCCTCGATATCTAATAGGATGAACTCCATACATTATTTAGATATTTTTGGCCTTGCAAGTTCAGAGACAATACATATACACACAAGGAATGCCATAGGGCATTGCTCACTATGGGCGGCACAAGGATGATCCTGGATGGGGATGATGTATTACATACTAGGTGGCATATATAGAGTACTCTAGCTTATAGCCTCAAGGATGGGCATATAGGCCAGAGGTGACAGATGCAGGTATGTCAGATGAGTATTTAGAGTATTTCCACACATATCGATTCCCATGATTTACATGCCCAGATGAGCCAGGGCCCATTGCAGTAGCAAAACAGCCAGGGGTGGAGAGACAGGAGGATGTGGCTAGTGGAGAGTAGGTGGTGGGTGGAGGAGAGGAGGAGGAGGAGAGCAGAGATGAGGAGGAGGGGGACAAATATGAGGAGAGAGGTAGAGATGAGGATAGCTCAGATGATGGGGATGATATGAGAGAGGGAGGAGGAGAGGGCAATGAGGAAGAGGTTAGACAGCCTAGGAAATTCTTAGATTGTATGGAGGCCTAGATCTAGTGGCATACCACAAACCATTATCAGGGTTTCCTCCTCATCACAATAGGCATAGATAGACATGCGGCAGGCCTAGGTGTAGACTGTTTAGGATTAGCTACGTTAGGCACAGAGTTTGATAGTGCAATTACATGAACAACTTGCATAGGCAAAGGCTCAGGCACATGCACATGCACAGGCATAGGCACAGGTACCTCAGCCTATCCCAGACCCACAGATAGCCCAGTTGATGATAGAGAGAGATGCATTCAGATGGAGGGCAGTGGAGGTCGAGGGTGTTGCTCAAAGGCTTATGGGCACTATAGAGAGTGCATCCTTGCGAGAGGCTATTACAGAGGGCATGGAGATGGTGAGGGAGGAAGAGTACTACCGTGCCAGATATGAGGAGTTGTGTGCTCCTGAGCACAGGGAGCCATTCCCACGTTCTCGTAGTGGGACTAGGAGTAGGTCACAGATAGCCACACAGAGCATGGGAGTTACTAGGCCTCGACGGGATCGAGACGTAGGTACTAGTGGTAGGCCACCGTCTTCCTGACCAGCTCCATCATGGGCTTCAACCAACTAGCTTATGATGTTGTGATGTAGATATATTGCACACATGTCTATCATTTTTGGAGCATGTATACTGATTTTGATGCTATCCCATGTATCTCTCTTTGGACTTTTCAGTTTCATTGGACATTGGACATTTGTATCATTTATAATGAGCGATGATATGTAGTGGCGATGATTTTTGATGATGTGATGTGCATTAATGATATGATTATGTGATATGCATTTATTTCTATATGCTATGGATTTTGGTATGCATCTTAATGATTTGATGACTAACATGATATGTAGGATGATTTGATATGATGTGTTTATGAGGATGATGAAAAAATGATTGATGATGCGTACGAATGATGTGGTGTAGGTAGATTACCTAGGATGGTGATTTATGAAAATGCAATGATTTGTCAAATGATGTGATAATGTATGTATGAAATGTTTATTTTTTGGATTTTTCAAATGCAAGTGAAATAATGATGAAAAATGAATGTTGTGTTTGTGAAATGCGTCATGAATTTGTAAAATGGCAGGATGATATGATAGATGATTAAAGATGTGATTAATAATGATGAAATGATAAATGATATATATTGCAATGTGATGTACTGAAAATGATAAGTGATATTGAGCGGAAATGAGATGTTTAGAAATGACAATGTAAGGATATGTTAATGAAATGATAATAATAATGATAAGAAGATAATAAATGATAAATGATAATGCTATAATGATAAAATGATATGAAATGGTAGATGATGACGAAATGAAATGAAATGATAGATGATAAAATGAAATGAAATGATAGATGATAATGAAATGAAATGAAATTATAGAATGAAATGATAGAGGATAAAATGAAATGAAATGATAAATGATAATGAAATGAAATGAAATGATAAAATGAAATGATAGAAGATAAAATGAAATGAAATGAGAATGATAAAATGAAATGAAATGATAGATGATAATGAAATGAAATGAAATGATAAAAATGAAATGAAATGTTAGATGATAATGAAATGAAATGATAGATGATAAAATGAAATGATAAAATGAAATGAAATGATAGATGATAACGAAATGAAATGAAATGATAGATGATAATGAAGTAAAATGAAATGAAATGATAGATGATACAGAACTATATGGCATGTGTGAAACCTAGATGAAATGATGGAGATGAAAGATAATAATGAAACAAATATCCAACTGTCCTCTATAGAGAGTCCAAAGATATATGGAAACCATTGACATTTTCAGCCTTTCAGAACTCTGATGTGAATCCATTATGCAGTCATATACAATGATCTAAAATGAAATGCAACTAAATGAAATGAACCATTTGTTGAGCTTTTTGTTAGCTTTCTTGAATCATCATAGAGCCTTTTAAAATGTTGGAAGTATGTACAAGCATCAGAGGGGAAATTAGAAACAATGATGACCTAAGTACAACTTTCATGATTTTTGATATAGAAAGTGAACAAAAGCATCGAGGTATAATTGAACCGAGATGACTTGAGCATTTCTTGCATAAAGAGACAAAGATTTACCACTTTCTGATGCAAATGTGGAACTGTCATCAATGATATTGCTTTGTAAATCATGTCTCACAACATATTTGCACCAGATTGAAAGTTAATCTCAAGACAACAGACAAAGAAAAATCATTCTCTTTCCTCGTCACTCTAGTTCAATACATCATTGAGTGAGCTCCAGAGAGATGATATCAAAAATCAAACAACCATTGTTCAAAATGTAATACTGTTATTCCAAACATTACTCAGATTATAGATCATCCAGATATGATTCATGATATGATATTTGCTGAAAAACTGTTGTGATATAGACCAAAGGTTGGATAGGTGTTCATGTGATTTGATTGTTTGTTCGCATGATTGGTTTTTTTTAATGTCATTGTCTAGTTGTTTCCGTAATCTAAAAGTTAGGTGCCCCCAGTATGTTAACATTTTTCCCCCAGTATTGGTACAACTTGCTGAAATGAATATGTATTAATAATCAAGCCATGGTAAGATATTATCACTCTAGGCAAATGGTGGCAACATGATGCTATTATGGCCCTAAAATGGTGTCGAAAAAAATGCAGGGAAAGAAGGTTAAAAAGATAAATGAAAAATATGAACTAATATATGGAGAGCTACAAATAGCGTCAGTTTTCTAGATTTTCACTATCTGTTTTTATTGCATCTTTCTGATTTCTTTTTGATTTTTTTAGGACATTTTCTGATTTTTTTTTTGTATTTCTTCAGGACATTTATCTGATTTTTTTGTATTTCTTCAGGACATTTATTTGATTTTTTTAATTTCTTCAGGACATTTATGGATGATGATAGAAGACTTAAACATAATATTTATTCAAGTGCATGCTGTTGATGGGTTCGTCAAACAGGTCCCCTTCTGGCGTTGTTAGCTTGTAGGCTCTGAACCGTAGACTGCGATAACCACATAAGGACCTAGCCAATTTGGTTCAAATTTTCCTTTCTTTTCTCTATCTTGCTGATTTCATGGATTTTCTTTCAAAACCAGATCACCCACCTAAAAGATACGTGGCTTTACCTTGTGATTATAGCTGCGAGACATCATCTGTTGGTATGCTTTCAAATGGTCAGCTCCTCTTTGTCTCTTTTCATCTAGGAGTTCTAGCTCTTGCAGTCAAGAAACTCTGTAGTGATCATCTATTGTGAGACCTTTCAGTGATACTCTGAGTGAGGGTATTTCAACTTCTAAAGGTAATATGGCTTCTACTCCATAGACAAGAGCATACGATGTTTCTCCTATTGGTGTGCAGACATTGGTTCTGAAGGCCCATAAGTTGGGATTGAGTTGAACATGCCAATCTTTCCTTGAATCATTCACAATCTTGTTTAAAAATTTTAGTATAGTCTTATTTGAGGCTTTTGCTTGGCCCCTTCCCTTGTGGATAGTAAGGTGTTGAATATCTGTGTTGAATATGAAATTTCTCACAAAGTTCATCAACACCCTAATTTTTGAACGGTCATCCATTGTCTATAATAATGGAGTTGGGAATGCCATATCGACAAATAATATAGTTGACTAGGAACGATGATATTTGTTTTCTGGTAACTTTAGTAAGAGGTACTGCCTCAATCCATTTGGTAAAGTACTCTGTGGCTATGATGATGAACTTATTCTCGTTCGATGATGAAGGATGAATCTTGCCTACTAGATCTAACCCCCATTGGGAGAATGGCTAGGTTAGCGTAAATGGTTGAAGTTCCTGTGTAGGAGCATGAATGAGATTCCCATGAATCTGGCATTTTGAGCACGTTTTCACAAAAGTGAATAATTCTCTCTCCATTGTAGGCCAGTAGTAACCCATTCTAATCAATTTCTTGGAGAAGGTCAGTCAACTCGAATGAGTACCACAAATGCCACCG
Organism: Sequoia sempervirens; assembly: GCA_007258455.2. Classification (NCBI taxonomy): domain Eukaryota; kingdom Viridiplantae; phylum Streptophyta; class Pinopsida; order Cupressales; family Cupressaceae; genus Sequoia; species Sequoia sempervirens. Next base: position 353,860,483 of record VDFB02373365.1, read on the forward strand.
TGAACTTCTTTTAAAGCTTTGTCAGATTCATCACGTTCAAGACATTGAAGTAGAGTACCATCAAGACCACAACAATAAAGGGTGTCGACAATAAGAGTATAGCGAGAGGTTTGGTAAATAAAGTTATGTTTTTGGTTACGAGATGAGGCAGGTGGTAAAATGTCATCCTTTAGGTAGGCATAAATATTTCCATACCAAGGTGAATCGGATCCTACCAAGTGGCAAATGATTTGGCTTTCAGGTGTGTCATAGGCAGGTGTAAATGATTGTTCCACCAGAAATTCATAGCGAGCCTAATTTTCTGGGAGTTGTAACAATGATGCGATCATAGCCATGGCATTGACTGCTTTGTTATCAAGCCTTGGAATTTGTGTGAATTTGATGTCCACCAAGTACTTCTTGAAGTCGTCAACCATCTTTTATATGGAAATAGTTTGTCATATTTGGTCTGATAATCATCATTGATCTGATTAATGACTAACTGTGAGTTTCCATACACTTATAATGCTATAATCCTCCATTCCAATGCTAATTTAAGTCCAATGATTAATGCTTCATATTCAGCTATGTTGTTGGTGCATGAAAACATCAGCCTATATGATTGAGGGATGGTGTGTCCTTGGGGGGTGACGAAAAGTATGCCTGCCCCCAATCCATGTTGAGTGAAAGAACCATTAAAATATAAGGACCATGGTTGTTTGGATTCCGCAGTAAAGACACCAACATCTGGAAATTCAATGTGCAGGGGATGGTCTTCTTGCAGTGGTGCTTCAGCTAGTTGATCAGTGATAACTTGTCCTTTGATTTCCTTGCAATCAACATAATGGATGTCAAATTCACTCAGAATCATTACCCATTTTTCTAACCTTCTTGTCAATGATGCTTTGCTTAACAGATACTTGAATGGATCAATCTTTGAAATAAGATTGATTGTATGAGTTAACATGTAATGCCGAAATTTATGTGAAGCAAAGACTATTTCTAGGCAAGCCTTTTCGATGGAATTGTAGTTGAGTTCATGACTTGTTAGCATTATGCTGATGTAATAAATTGCACATTCTTTCCCTATACGGTCTTCTTGCGCTAGCAATGCACCCAAGGATGTCTCTGTTGCAGCAATATACAAGATTAGTGGTTTGTCTAGATTTGGTGGTACTAGAACTGGTGGATTCATCAGGTACTGCTTGATTTTTTGAAAGGCCATCTCACATTTGTCATCCCATATAAAAGGAACATTCTTATGCAGTAGATGTGTGAAAGGTAAACTATTATCAGCCAACTATACAACGAATATGTGGATAGACTGAAGTCATCCCTGTAATGATCTCAATAGACTAATATTCCTTGGTTGAGGCATTTCCATAATTGCCTGTACTTTGGCAGGATCTACTTCAATTCCTTTTTCTGAGACAATGTACCCCAAGAGTTTTCTAGATGTGACCCCAAAAACACATTTCTTGGGGTTTAGGCAAACTTTGAATTTCTCCAATCTTGCAAATATTTTGGATAATAAATTTCTAGATGTCCTTCTTTGGTGTATGACTTTTCCAATATGTCATCTACATAATATTCCATGAATGTGTGCATCATGTCATGAAATATTGTAGTCATGGCCCTTTGGTAAGTAGCCCCATCATTCTTTAGACCGAAAGACATGATGTTTGAACAGTAAGTTGCCCATGGGCATGTGAAAGCTATTTTCTCCTGATCTTCGGGTGCAATCTTGATTTGGTTGTAGCTAGAAAAACCATCCATTAATGAATACATGGCATGGCCAACTATCAAATCAACTATGGTGTTGATGTTTGGAAGTGGGAAGTCATCCTTAGGACATGCTTTATTAAGATCTCTGAAATCTATGCACACTCTAACACTTTTATCTGGCTTGGATACAGGAACAATGTTAGAGATCCATTTTGCATAGCCGATTGATCTTATGAAGCCCACATCAAGGATTTTTCTTAGTTCTTCCTTAACTAATAATGCAACATGGGGGTGCATCTTTTTGAATTTTTTTTTCACAGGCTTAACCCCTAGTTTGATAGAAAAGTGATGCATGATAAGATTAGGATCAAGACCTAGCATGTCGGCATAAGACCAAGCAAAGTTGACTTGATTTTCTCTTAAAAATTCTATAACTCTGGTAATTCTTTCTCTGTCATTGATGCAGCTATCTATAAAATCCTTGGATTTTCTGAATTTTCAAGATTGAAAGCTTTTGTAGGCTCAATCAAGATAGGTGATCACTCACGGTAGTGCTCTGGGAGAGTGTCAAGATTCCCATCATCTGGTGCCTTAAAAAGGTTTTCACTATTTGATATGCTCTTTATTTTATCTTTTGTTTGATCTAATACTACTAGATTTTGGTTCTCACCATTAGATCTTTCTTTTTTTATTTTTACTTTTGTAGCTAGGAGAATCGACAGTCTCCTGATTAAAGACTCTGTGCCAAAAATCACTAGTGGAACAATCATTTGTGTCATCTGCAGACAGGAAGTCTACGATAGCTTCGTCATTTGGGAATATGGGTATATTGATAGGTTCAGATAGATCCCAGTTAATGAGATCTAGATGAATAATCAATAGTGGGTCATTAGGTTGCATGAAATCGGCCGTGGTTATGATCATAACTGAGTTGTCTTGAGGATCCAAGGTATGAGGTGGATCAATGATGGTACTGTTCTCATGATAGTCTTGTTCATTTAAATCTGACTCAGTATCACTAGAATCATAGTCACTTTGTAGTTCAGATTCTTGTGTTTGGGACCCTGACCCTTCACTTTTGATTGGAGTTGGGGTATACTTGTGTATTACATCAACCTTTTTGTCCATCCAAAACTCATTACTGTAATGGTGTCCCATTCATATTCAACAGAATCTATGTCAGAGTTATTATCCACAAAATTCTGAATTGTGGCCAAACATGCTTCTCTTGAATTTAAACCTTCTTACAATGTGAAAATGGTGTCATGCAGTTGTTTGGATGTTCTTTCTTTTGAGTGAGTATCATAGCCTAAGCTAGTTTTCTCCTTCGCAGCAAGTCCTGGAAGGTGAATAGGCTCAACTACTCCTTTTCTTTTTTTGATAGGACCCTTATCATAGCCCATTTTCTCCATGATCGAATACCCTTTTCCATATCTATCTATTGGTATTTTGACATTAAAAACTACATCATCTTCATCTTTATAGAGCTAGTTTAGAATCTCTCTATCCTCAGGATCTTCATGGCAGATTTTTCTTTGATGAATCGTCCATTAAACTTTTTTCTTGGCTCTGTTGGTGGTTACATTGATGTTGACGCTATTGATATTTGATGATATGTGCTGGAAGGTTATCCATGTGACCGAGGTGATGTAGGTAAATTAGCAAGACAGAGAGAGTACTCCCCGACTCCATGGTCCTTGAATTTCAATTTCTTGTCAAAACTATTGGTTAACTGACTGATTTGTTTATCAATCTTGAGAGAAGTACTAGCACGAGCTTCTTGATTGTTAGGAACCAAAGTGTCTTGACAAGCTTTGATATTGGCACAAGTTTGAATATTTGAATTATCAGCTGGTATCATGATTTCTTGTCCATCATAAGGAAACTTAAGACATTGATGATATGTGTATGGGACAGCTTGCATTTCGTGGATTCAAGGATGACCCAACAAGATGTTGTATGCAAGATCATAGTCTAATACTTGATAGAAACTATTTTTGATAACTGGTCCCACTCTGATTGGTAGCATGATTAAACCCTTGGATGCTCTTTCCTCATTATCATAGGCTTTAATATTAATCTTTCTTCTAGGATAAATGGAGTCCTTAGAAAATGCTAAAGCAGAACTAACTTCATGGTACATATGTTCAAACCAACCCCTCCATCTATTAGGATGTGTCTGACACGAAACTTGTGGATCATGACTTCTAAGTATAATGATGAATTGTGGGGATGAGTCATGGAAACATCATTTTTTTCAGAAAATGAGAGACATGTGGGTGAACACAAGTGTCCTACCATGGCTTGAAATTGGTCCACATCCAAATAAGTGGATACAGTTGTTTCAATGAAAGCCTTTTTGAGAATTTCCTTGTGTTGGGGAAATCTTCAAGAGTTCTAAGATAGAAATCTGAGTAGGAGTTTTCCGAAGTTGGTTGACTAAGTCATATTGGTGTTGAGGTGGAGGCCCAGTGGATTTTGAAGAGGCACCTTTTAAGACAAATTTAGCTTGTGCGCTTGTTGTTGCGTTGACTTTCCTATATTCCACCTTTTTGTCGACTTTAATAGCATTGACCCATTTATCATCAGTGTAGATATGATTGATTATCAGATCATCAATATGATTCACACTTTTTCCTGAAGACTCATCTTTTTGATAGTTGGGAAAAGGGTTGCGAAATGCTTGGTGGTCTTCATCTAATTTTTGATGTCCTTCTACTGTGATGGTGCCATTTTCAATTAAGTCTTGAATGGTATTCTTCAAGGCTTGATAGTTATTTGTGTGATGACCTTTGCACCAATGATAGTCACAATAGTATGCCTCATTCCATGATGTAGGCTTCACATTGGGTTCATGGTTTCATTGAGGTGGCAAGGTAATGACATTTTTAGCCATCAACTCTTTGAATGCAGATTCCAAAGATTGACCCAGTGGAGTGTAAGTTCTTCTACTAGAGAAGAATGAAAATCATTGCAGATTTGTGTCTAAGGTATTCCCTAAGGAGTTGTTATTGTTATTGGTTCCCCGGTAACCTTGATTGGTGGCGAAATAGTCCTCCTCTTGGTGAAAATATTTTGGAAACAAGTTTCTGTCTATCGCGATCAAGAATCCGAGAAAATTCAGATTTTTAGTCCTAAGGTGGGACTCATTCACCATAGGTGGTGAATCAGTCCTCTCCCAAATTTCTAAAAAATTAGGAGACAACTCTCTAACACCGGATCTATAAATTATTTCTTGTCGGGTTGTCGAAGTCAATTCTATAGGAAACAAATAGAAAACCTTCTCCAAGATTGAAATAGACTTGAGTTAACTTGAAGCACCTAGTTGACTTGTAAACCTATCTTAAAAACCAAAAATCTTGTCAAATCTACACACAAAAGGCTACAAACAAACATGCAATAGGGGGAAAATGGTTTAAGGTTAGTGAATAGGGGTTTTCCTTGGTCAAACCACACTTTTGGTAATCAAACCCTTAATAAACTAGTGAAATGTAAAAAAATGATAAAATAACAACATGTAATTGCTATCAACTTACCAAACCCTTGATGATGCAAGTCTGAAGTAATGTCAATGGCGGCTTCAAAGTGCTTGAATTATGCTTAAAAAGATGTAAAATGCTTGAATACTTGAATATGATGTATGGATGTTGGAGAATTGTAGGGGATTTCTTGAATGACTTAGGAGATGTAAAATGAGGTTAAAATCACTTATTTATACACACTTGTGCCTTAGTTACTTGTTCATACCTAATCACAGGCCAACATCAAATGTTTTTGAATAAAATCCCGAAAGGAAATTTAAAATATTTTGAATTTGGGGCCAAGGGGGACTCATTTGCCACCCATGGAAGATGGGTCTCACTTAGGACTTGAAAATGTTTATTGGGAAATACGTTGTATTTAATGTTGTTTGTTAGTATAATACTCAAAAATACACTTCATTAAGCATACTAGAGTATAAAGGGGCTAAATAAAGCATGAGAAAGGGATAAATAGTGAAAATATACCTAGAAAAGCGTGAAAGCTTGTTATAAGACTTTACAACACTTCAAAATAGGACTTGTTGATCAATAAAAAAGGTGATTTTTAGGTGAAGTGTTCTAAATAGAGTCTAGAAGAATGTAGAAATGTCTTACAACACTTCACAACACCTTCACAAGGAATCATTATTTGAATATTACTACCTAAAAAAGCATGTTCCAGCCATGTTGCAACATGAAATCAGAGCAAAATATATCAAATACCATGAAACAAGACCTAAAAGGCCATGAAAATGGCAAGGGGAAATTTTTCTATGACACATGTAGCCCCCACTTTAGTGAGAGGATGAACTTGCTTGAAACTCACACTAAAGTAACCATGAACATCAATGGAAGGGTTCAAATGCACATACACTAGCAAGATGGAATGTCAATGATCAAGAGGGATGATGAAGCCTACAAGATCAAGATCCCATGGAAAACTAAGCATAAGAACAAAGGAACACACAAGTGTTGAGATGAATTTGATGAAGCTTCAATTGTCAATCCAACTGGTTGTGGATTAGATCTAGGCTAATTGTTTGAAAAAAAGAATGTGTACTCACTCTAGGGCCACAAAACTTCAAGCTATCAACAGGGTGAGAAGGCCTAGATGTAATCACTCTGGGGCCACAAAACTAGTTGTTTGTAGGGTGAGAAATCCCAAAAAGGTAACATACATACGCTAGTGGGTATTCCCTCATAAACGCAAAGATGGCTATGGGGAAAAGTCATGCCGCTAGGTGGGCTTACCACTCAACCATATTAAAGTTATACCTACTAATAACTTTAATAAGGTGCCATAAGGAAAAATTCCATGAAGAAAAATAAAGTACCACAGTCATGCAAGCTGCATTATGCAAGGTAGCAAAAAGGTAAAAATGTAAAATGAAAAAATGTAAAGTGTCTTCAAAGGAGTCTTGTTCAGTTCATGCAAGGTCAATCACTTAGGGAACATTATGTCCCCAAGAGAGGACCAATATTCACAACTGTGTCTCATCAGGCCACCAAGAGGAATGCAATATGCTTAGAAATATCACACTTATGAAGTACATCACACCCAATGTCAATTACAAAGTGACAAACACATCATATAAACAACAAGGATTCACTAGGAACAAAGAATACAAATGAATTGATGGTAATGTATACCCCCCACTTTAAAGGAATTGCTACACATCGATCTGTGAGCAATTACTTTAAAGTAGCAAAGGAAAGAAAAAGCAAAAGGAAAACAAGACATGAGAGCCAACTTGGAAAGCCTTATTCCAATTCATATTATTCGAAGGTAGGCTACATCATTTCAAGGAAAAATGAAAAACAAAGAAAGTGAGTTGCCCCTTAGAAAAGAAAACACACCAAGCACATAAGGGATCTATGGATTTGGGGTCAGTATGTTCATTTTTGCAATTTTTTTATGAAAGAGTGTGGAACTATCATCATTCACCAAAGCACATAGAACTAGAAGAATGACACAAAGAGAGAAAAAACAAAGGAAAACAAAAATCCATTCTGGGTCAACATGGAAGAGACATTTTGGTCTCAACTCTTTGAATTGTCCCCAAAAGGAAAACACAAGTGGAATGAAAAAAAAAATGTGAAAGAAAATGAAAAATTATATTTTGGGTCAACATGAAGGAGAAATTTTGGTCTCAATTGCTTGCATCATCTCCAAAAGGAGAAGACAAAACAAAAAGAGAAAAAGACAATGACCTTGTGGGTCAAAATGGAAGAGACATAGGGTGTCTCTATGCTTTTCGTCATTCCCCAAAGGAAAACACAAAATAAAAAGAGAAAAAGACAAGGACCTTTTGGGTCAACATGGAAGAGACATAGGGCATCTCTATACTTTGCATCATCACCAAAAAGGAGAACACAAGAGAAAAGTAAAAAGACAATGTACAACATATAGAAGAAGATAGATACCAATAGAAGAAGTGTATGAAGAGAGGGAACATCAAACACATGATATGGGGGAACATGATACACACATGAAAAGAAAAATAAAAAGTGAAAAGAAAAAATAAAATGGCTAGCTAGGTGAATGGAAGTCAACCATCTAAAAAGTCATCCTCTTCCCAATCATGTTCAGTATAATGTAGGGACGGTTGAATGTCTAAAGGAAGAATTGCAAGCGTTGAACCAGGAGTTGTACCAGGTTCTTCTCTTGGTGGAGAGGTTGTATCTTTTAAGCTCATTGTGGATGAAAATAAAGAGTTTAAATCATTATTCACTTCTTCATCTATTTTTTCTATCATCGCATCATAATCATCATCATCATCAAGATTAATGACAATGGGAGGACGAAGGGTTATTTCTAGGGATGGATGTATCAAAAGATAAGGTTGTTATATTGGTTCATTTTGTTGCGAAGGTTGCATTGGACTATCATGTGGAAGGTCAAGAGGAGGGTGGTCATCTATTACTTCTATCAAGCGTAAAGGTTCATTTTATTTATCTTCTTCTATGCTAGATTGATGAGCAAGGAGATGACAACGACACCTTCATTTCCTAGCACTGTGGTTTTGTTTAATTTTGTTTTGGAGTTATTGAGGTGTAAGAGCGGATTGAGTCATCATAGGTTCTTCTTCTTCTAAAGAGGGAAGAATAGAAGAAACCAAAGAGGATGGATCAATCACTTTCTCTTTGTCTTTATACACTTGTTTAAGGTGAGGAGGCATGACAGGAGTGGTTTCATTGTCTCTTGGTCATTTAAATGATGGAGGGGAAGTATCTAGGGGTGGTTGTTCAGGAGCTTGTATGGTTTTTTCAATGTCAAACTTAGGTTGAAGCATGGATTTGTCTATGATAGGAGGTGTGCAAGTGGAAAGGGATGAGTTACAAAGAGACAATTCGGTTATCTTTTTGGCTTTAAAATTTTGATAAGCTATGAAAAATAAGTCGGTTGGAGTTCTTTAGGTGTAAGAGCAGATTAAAACTACTATGGTGTATGGTGACTATCTCATTGTCATATGGAAACTTCAAACACTTGTGAACAAATAATGAGACCACTTTCATTGAGCAAAGTGAAGGGTGGCCTAGCCACAAAAAAAATTGGTCAGATTGTGGAATAATTCAAAATGATACCTCCAAAGTTTTAGGTCCTATCTATAAGGGTAGCATGATTGATCCGATCGTAGGGAATACAAAAATAGTATGTGTCTTAATCCATGCAATTGGTTTATTATATGAACATCTTGATATAGCTCATGTAATACTAGAAAATCCTCTATGATCACATTCTCACCATAAGTGGGATCTATTAATATCCCATTAGTGGGCTTCTCATAAATTCTACCAGCTATGTAGAGAGGACAATCAAGAAGCTTTTGTAGCATTTCTTTAGCAAAAAAAGTGATATCAAGAGACTTAATGGTTTTGCCCTTATAAGGGATAATGCCTTTCATAGCCACTAGCTCATCCATATATAGGACTTTCTATAGTAACATGGAGAAGTGTATCATGTTGTTCATTGTTTGTATCAATAGTCATTACATCAGTGGTTGAAGGTTCACTAGGCTTAATAAATGTGGTAGTATGTTTAGGCATGGGATTAGTTAAAATTTGTAAATTTTGGTTAGGGGGTGCAACGAACTTATTTCCTTGATCATTAACACCCATAATAGATAGATGGCCTAAATCAATGAGGTCTTGAACTAAATGTTTTAAATGCTTGCAATGTTTAGTGTCATGTCCATTCTGGTGATGAAAATGAAAATAAGCATTAGATTTTAAGGTGGGTGATAATGGATGGTTTGGATCAAGTGGTCTAATAGGTGGTGAAGTGAGCATGTGTTGTTGAATTAAATGGTTCATCGTGTTATGAAGGGTATCGGGTAGTGGAGTAAACTATCTCTTCGGGTCCCGATAGGTATAAGGCGCCCCTACTTTAACAGTTGCCACTTGATCTAGAATGAGTTGGGTTGGCTATAGTTTAGGTTGAGGAGGTGGATTAAACTATAAAAAGTCTCTATTTGGTTTGCAAAATTTTTGTGTGTTTGTTTGATTTTGATTGTTGTGTTCAGGTTTGTCAGCTCAGTTAGAAGTGAATTTTTAATCATGACTTGAAACCAAGTTATAGTATTCACACAAGGTTGTGCATAAATGCATAAACAAAGGGAACTTCATCATTATTAATTTATCTTGAAGGTGTGTGTGCAATTTTTTGAAAAACATATTTTACAGATGTGCATCAACAATCTTGACATCAATTTGAGCATACACAGATTGGTATCGTGAGATAAAATCCATTAATTTTTTTATCTATGTTTTGTCTACATCACATGAGGTCATCCATTATCTTTTTAGGTGTCATGTGAACTTGAAAGTGACTAATGAGAGCATCCACCAATTCATTGAAAGAGTGGATTGAATGACTAGGCAAGTTTGAAAACCACTCTAAGGTAGTATCTTTCAAGGTTCTCAGAAACAATTTTACTAGCAATTTATCATCAAGGATGAAGTCACTACACAAAATTGTATAAGCATTAACATGGTTGACAGGGTCTCCTTTTCCTCCATACTTCTCAAACTGAGGCATTTCTATCTCTTGTGGCATTGGGGTACGTAATATGTCTAATGATAAAGGGCTACTACATATATGATATGTAGGTGGAGCGAATTGACCTTGGCTAATGGTGGAAAGTTGATGTTGAATGGATGAAATGGTGGTAAGGAGTTGTGTAAGAAGGGGATTAGGGTATGTGGGTTGAGGTGGAAGGGAAAATGGCGATGGAGTATAGGTGATGTGAGGGGAAGTGAAAGGAATACTATGGGGTGTGAAGGTGGTGGAAGGGACTTTCAATGCCACAAGAGAAGTAGGAATACTTGTGGAAATAAAGAAAGAAGTAACCGCATAATTAACTTGATGCATAGTTGTATGGACATGCAGATTGGTATAAGTTGGTATGGAAGCTATGGTTGAAGGGGAGGAACTTCAATCCCTCCTTGGCTTATAGGAATGTTTGCAGATTGGATATTAGAATAAGCATGTTTATTGTAAATCTCAAAAATCTTCTTCATCACTTGCATGCCATCATCACTTTCAATTAAACGATGAAGGTCTACAATGGAGGGTATGGAAATGGTGGAAATGTTTGCAAGTGACAAGTCCTGTTGTAAATGTGGAAAATCCTCATGAATATTAATGACCTTTTCTTGTGGGAGGGAGTTGTTTGGGTTGACAACATTCATTAGATGAAAAGGTGAAAGCATAGAAGTGGTATTTTCAAGGCCTAATCACCATTGTCCATACTAGGAGTAGGATATCATGAGATCCGAAGGTCCACAATGAAAGTGATATCATGGGAGGTCATGAGTCTAGAACTTCTTCTCACTAAAGTATTATCAACAGGGCACCAAACACTCATACAAGTAACACAAAGGAGGAGTGAATGAAAATGCAAACTAATCCAAGAGTTTGAAATGAAAATAAATTTTTTTTTGCTAACTTTAACTAAGATTTAACTACAGAAAACATAAATGCAAACAAATGCAAGAAAAATCCTAAAAATTCTTTTTAACAACTGTAGAGGGATTGATTCGCCCTGGGTGGCGAATGAGTCCCAGTTTGATTTTTTTGTGTGTTTTTCAAAAAAATTAAGATGATTTGAATGCTCTATAGAATGCAATCAAAGATGCATAATGTAGAATTTTAGTTTTTTCAATGAGATGCAATGCAAAAATGAAATCTAAATGAAGCTTTCACTAATGCAAGATAAAAAGTCCTAGAATGCAAAAACAAAACAATGTACTAATTGAATGTTAATGCAAAAGTAAACTAGGATGCAATATGTAAATGAAATAAAAAATGCAAAGTGCTCAAAAGTCAGGTTCACCAAAATGAACTGTTGATTTTTGGCTCCTATGGACAACTCTTGCTCTTCTAGGGTTTTTGATCTAAAAGGAGAGAGATAGGAGCAAAAATACTAATGGTTCATTCAAATTATGAAATTTGTCATCTTTTATAACCTAAATGAAGTTAACTAAATGCTATTGATTAATCTAAATGAATGAAAATAAATGAAAATGTGAAATTTAAGCTATGTTTGAAAACACATTATGTAATGCAACAATGGGCTAAATGAAGAAAGTATCCAGAATAGAAAGAAAAGGGATGAATCTAAATGCACCTGGGTGAAGTATGATGAATATAGAATGTTGGGGATGTTGACTGAAAGCACTGATTTTTCACAGTGGGACTCATTCACCCAGGGTGGTGAATTAGTCCTCCTCCTGGTGAAAAACTGTCGGAAACAAGTTTTTGTCTGTCGGGATCCAGAATCTGACAAAATTTAGATTTTCAGTACTAAGGTGGGACTCATTCATCATAGGTGGTGAATCAGTCCTCTCCCAAATTTTGGACAAATTAGGAGACAACTCTACAACACCACATCTAGAAATCACTGCTTGTCAAGTTGTCGAAGTCAATTCTGTAGGAAATAGACATAAAACCTTCGCCAAGCTTGAAATAGACTTGAGTTGACTTGAAGCATCTAGTTGACTTGTAAACCTATCTTCAACACAAAAAATCTTGTCAAATCTGCACAGAAAAGGCTACAAACAAATAAGCAATAGCGTAAAAATGGTTTAAGGTTAGTGAATAGGGGTTTGCCTTGGTCAAACCCCACTTTTGGTAATCAAACCCTTAATAAAATAATGAAATTTAAAGGAATGATAAACTAACAACATGTAATTGCTATCAATTTACCAAACCATTGATGATGCAAGTCTGAAGTAATGTCAATGGCTACTTGAAAGTGCTTGAAAAGATGTTGTAAAATGATTAAATACTTGAATATGATGTATGAATGTTGGAGAATTGTAGGAGATGTAAAATGAGGTGAAAATCACTTATTTATACACACTTGTGCCTTAGTTACCCATTCATACCTCATCACAGGCCAACATCAAGTGTTTTTGAATAAAATCCCAAAAGGAAATTTAAAATATTTTGAATTTGGGGCCAAGGGGGACTCATTCAACATCCATGGCAAATGGGTCCCACCTAGGACCTAAAAATTGTGTATCAGGAAATATGTTGTATTTAATGTTGTTTGTCAGGATAATACTCAAAAATACACTTAATTAAGCATATGAGAGCATAAAGGGGCCAAATAAAGCATCAGAAAGGGATAAATAGTGAAAATATGCCTAGAAAAACATGAAACCTTGTTACAAGACCTTACAACACTTCAAAATAGGACTTTTTGGTGAATAAAAGGGTGTTTTTAAGGTGAATTGTAATAAATAGAGTCTAAAAGAATGTCAAAATGTCTTACAACACTTCACAACACCTTCACAAGATTTCATTATTTGAATATTAGTACATAAATATGCATGTTCAAGCCATGTTGTGACATAAAATTAGAGAAAAATATATTAAATAACATGAAAAAAGACTTAAAAGGCCATTGAAATGACAAGGGGACATTTTTCTATGGCACACTTTCATAGATTTTTTCCAAACACCTATAGTGTAGGGAAGGAAGTGAACTATTTGTAAAAATGCCTCAGCAAACTGTGGTCTCATGGAATGCCATGATGTCCAAGCCAATGCAATTGGCAGTTGCTCATAGTTATTACCTATGTTATGTGAAGTAATTGCATCACTACTTATGTTAACTTTCTAAAAACTATATTGCAATTGAATTTTTTTCATCTATCAACCTCTAGTTGTTAGTTACATAATGTGAAGTAATAAATTGAGTTTGAAAGATGTGCAATGAAATGTAATCAATGATATGAATATAAACTAGACACAAATATATTAAGTACAATTCATTTGTTAAACTATTTATTCACACCACATTTCTTTGAGGGATTTTTTCAAAAAATTCATTTCCTTGTCTATGCTATTGCTTAATATTATGCTTTCATAGTTTTTTTCCAAGAATCTATAACATAGATGAGGTAGTGAATTATTTGAAAAAATGCCTCAATAAAATGTGGTCTCATGGAATTCCATGATGTCCAAGCCAATGCAATTGGCAAATACTCCTAGTTCTTACTTATGTTATGTGAAGTAATTGCATCAATACTTATGTTAACTTTCTAAAATACTATCAACATCTAGTTATTAGTTATGCAACGTGAAGTAATGCTTTTAGTTTGAAAGATGTGCAATGCAATGTAATCAATGATATGAATATAAACTACACAAATCTATTAAGTATAGTTCATTAGTTAAACTCTTTATTCTATTACCTACATGAAGGTTTCTACTCCACTGGCACTAGGATGTGTTGTTGTTAAACCTCCAATATTAACCTTTTCAAAATCCAAAATCAAATATTTGAATATCATTCATATAACAATGATATTCGCATGTAATATTTATAATTATTTACTAGTTACATATCTCAACAATAGATGTAATGGACTGAAAAATAGGTGGAGGGCCAGTGTAAACAGTATCAACACCATGACCCTAAAATTTTATTACAATCATTAAACTAAATTAGTTAATCTTGCATTTCAAAAATAAAATTTAATAAATTAAATTCAGTGAACATGCTAATATTTTCCTAAGTATCAAGGTTGAAAGCCTCATTCAACATGGCATCTTTCATGGCCAACTGGGAAGCTGTAGACGTATCCTATGTACAAGCCTCCTAATTGTTTGTGGGGTCATATGTATAGTCCAAACCAAAAACTTGACAAGAATGGGGTGAAACACTACCCCTTGAACTCTCCCTTGGCTAATGATGTACTATAGGATTGGCACACTTGATGATACTCTAGGTGAGAGAGCTAATAGACTGTAGAGTGTCCATATCAACAATCTCCTTCATGACGAAAGGGATAGCAACATTCTCATAAGCCAACCTAGCATGTGCTTATCTCCCTTGTTGTTGAGGATCCTGACATACACCTATTATATCTTATGCCAACCCACCACCTCACCTCTAAAAATATTGCATATCAAAATAGTTGGGGATTTTCTTGAGGATGAAGTCACAGTAAAGTTTCATCAAGAAATATTAGGGGACCTCATTATTATTGCATAGTGGATGGTCAAAAACCATCCACCACCTCTTCCAAAACAAAATCCTAATCCCTTGGTGGTTGCACCAATGGATAGGAAACCTCTTGCTATTAAGTTCAAGAGTTTTATCTATACATGGGTTAGTGAATAGTGAGCACAAATCATATTTTGTAATGTTTTACTTGTTTGCATGATAATTTATAAAAGATCTCATGGCTCAAATGATATCCAAAACCTTCTATTGTAATAATGCTAAGTATAGGGGATAAATAATAGCCTTAGTGGATAGATTTAGGTAACCCAAAAGAGCTAAATTTTCTAGCTATTAATGATAGGACAAATAAAATGTGTTTATAAAGAGTATCTT
Source organism: Sequoia sempervirens (assembly GCA_007258455.2). Classification (NCBI taxonomy): domain Eukaryota; kingdom Viridiplantae; phylum Streptophyta; class Pinopsida; order Cupressales; family Cupressaceae; genus Sequoia; species Sequoia sempervirens. Next base: position 353,875,559 of record VDFB02373365.1, read on the forward strand.
ATTGGATTGTGAAAAATAGGACCTAAAACATAACACCTAAAGAAAGGTAAGAATGGAAGGCCTTTTAATATAGTTATTTTCTTAGAAGAATAATTTTTGATAAATATTGTAAGTGTTTAGGAGTGTTGGTCCCATTTTATTTTATCCTGAAATACAATAATATTATTAAGAATGATAAAATGGACTTAAAGAGGTCTTAATATGATTTTGTGAGGCGTTTTATTCATCTACACTAGGTCTTGGACCATTGCAAATCAAATAACGTGCTTTTAGTGACATCTTGTAAAGGAGTTGTAAAGACTTGCAAAGGACTTTCACGCTTTTCTAGACTTAATTAATCTACTACTCCCTAATTTAACACTATAATTTTTTTTAAATACATCCTCACATTAATATAGAATATTATTAATGTAACCTTAATGATAAAATAGTGTTGTAATGTGTCTTGCACATTCATATTGGTTTTTGTGCTTTTCTAGGCTATGTGGAACTAATTTTAGTGTTGTAAATTGTATCTAATCACACTATCACATTGATTTATGTGTACCAAGCAATATTTAACATTTATATCATCACTAATAGGCACCTAATGACCCATATTGTGCATCCCAAGGCTTTAATTGATCAAATACCCAACAAAGTTGTAATTTAAACCTTATTTCCTTATCTCCTAGCTTCTTAGCTGTTGGAATGGCCCCTATGGGAACCATTCACCATGCATGGAGAATCAGTCCCATCTAGGTGGGACCCATTCACCATGTGTGTGAATGAGTCCTATCTGGCCCTATTTTGACCTATGAGTAGGAAAAAGTGAAATTTAAAGTTTAATTTCACTAGATGTTAGCCTGTGATGAGGTATAATCAGGATACTAAGACACACTTGTCTATAAACAAGTGTTTATATCCTCATTTTACATCTAACAAATCATTTTCACATCTCATCATTAATTCATCTTCTATCTTCTCATCCAAGTCAGGCAAGCTAGGGTTTCTTCATTAGAAGTCATCAAGTTGGCTTTCTAAAGCATTCAAGGGTTGAATCTTCATGTATTGCTATATAATTTCAAGATAAATCATGATGGAAAGGTAATCAATTCCATTTTTTCTTGTTTCATTACTTCATTTCATCACTTTGCTTTAATTACCTAAACAAGGTTTGACCAAGGCAAACTCCCATGCCATAACATCCAACATATCTCTCTTTTGTCTTGTTTTTTTATGGATTTAGGACTCTTTAAAGTTTAGGAATCATTTAAGATTTAATTTAAAAGTAATTCAAGTCATCCCTTCATCATTCAAGTTAAAGAATCAACAAAAGTCACTTTTAGACCCGAATTTGACAATTTCAGAAGTAGACACCTAGAGAGAGAAAAAGTGTAGATCTCTCTCCACATAATCAACTCCTAATTTTGCAGATTCCTATAGGTGGATTGACTAACCACCCATGACGAATGAGTCCCACCTATGGGCCTGAAAACTAATTTTCTCAGAATTCAACTCTCAGCAGTCAAAAACATGTTTCTGAAAGTTTTTACTAGAAGCAGGACTGATTTGCCATGCATGGCGAATCAGTCCCAGTGGCCGTTAATAGTGCTTTCTGAAATATTCTAGAACCTTCTAGAAACAAAAATCTACGTCCAGTTGCACTTTTTTCAATCTCATCAATTTCTATTATCATTCTCTTAATTTTCTTGTTCATTCTTGCATAACATAGTGTCTTTTCAAACAAGCCTTATTTCTTCAGTTTTGCTTGTTTAATCAATCAATCTTATCAATTAGCTACACTTAGATCACTTAATTTAACTATTATAACATCACACACAACTTAATTTTAATGAACCTTGTAGATTTTAGGTGAGGGATCTATCTCTTTCCATTAGGTGTAAGACCCTAATTGAGTAAAAGAGACAAAGCATTCCTAGTCCCTAAAATCTATGGTTCATTTTGGTGAACCTGCTTTTTGAATGCTTCATTAACTGATTTGGAGTCCTTTCATCATCATAGATCTATCTTGGATTATGATTTGTATGATTCATTTGCATGCTAGGTGTTAAATTTTGTATTCATAAAAAGTGCATATTTGGCTGCATTATGCATCTTTAATCATTGAAAATTTCTAAAATTTTAAATTTTTCATTTAGACCTGCATCATAGCATTTTGAAAACATAAAATTCATTCAAAATTTTTTGAACATTTTGAAAAAATTCTATCCTAGGACTCATTCACCACCCTAGGCGAATCAGTCCCTTCTGACCCCTGAAACAATGTTGTCCCGAACTCATAAATTTATTTTTAGGCTTTTTTTTGGTTCCTTAACTTGTATATATCAGTTAGTTACAATTTTTTGACCTGCATTTCACTAGATCTCACTTAAAATAGCTCATTTCATGCATTATTCCATTTTACATTTACATTGGTCATGCCATTTTTTGATTGGTGCATAGTGTAATAAAAAAATTACCTTATTTCATATCTAAAAATTGCATTTCCTTTTAAGTCAGTGCATTGCACTTTATTTCCTTTCTCATGTTACTATGTGTTCTCTTCAAGCATTCAATGTTTCTAGCTTAGCGAGTGGCTTGTATGATTCTATTTTTCATGAACATAATCTAGGACAACAAATTAAAACTTTTGATAAGCATTTTGCATACCCTCCTAGTACCTATTATATTTACAAGAATATAATAACACAAGAGGATGCAAGTGTATACAATCATGACACTCCTACTTGTGCTTCTCCCAATACCTCTCCTATTAGTGATGAAGGTATTTTGGTGAAAGGAGCTACAAGCATTGTGAGCCTTGATTGTCCCTCTCCTCTTCAACCCTTGGAAGACATTAGAAAACAAGAAGATGAAATACTGAATACCACCTCACCTAATCCCCATAACCATGACAATCAAAAATTTCCATCTCCTAAAATCCCTCCTCGATGCCAAGAGGATAGGTTGGTATTAGAAGACATTCTTATTAAGCTTCATGAGAATCTTGACACGCCCTTCCCTACTGCTCCTACCCTTTGGGATAATCTATTTGAAAACCATAGTGATCCTTCTCTTGATGCCTCCCTCATTTCTAATGAAGCTCCATTACACTCTTCAAAATTGGATGAATACATTACAATCACTTTTAGTTGGGTAGAGAACATTGCACAAGAGAATGAGACTTTAACAACAATGAAAATTCAATTAACATCTTCTCCTAATCATCCCTCTCTTGAAAATATCATCATTGATCCTTCCCCTTTTAGTGATGAAGTCATTTTGAAAGAACTTAGCCCTACTTTTCAAAAGCATGTGGCTTGTTGTTCTTCTCAACACTCTCCTTCTAGGGAGCATATCATGGTGCTAGATAACAACAACAATAATCATGTCTCTTCCTTAGATAAACAAGTGGCTCTCAATTTCCCTTCCTTAGAGATACATCCAACCAGGACCGCTGAGGTTACGAATGCAAAAGTGTCCATTAGATCCCCTTTGATCAATGGAACTCATACATACCCCATGGGACATCTGAAAAACCCCTAATTCTTTACCCACCATCATGAAAGCAAGAAAACAAACCTCAACTCATCCTTTATCCACCTAATAATAATGTATCGCAGCAACTGAGTTACACTACTGTTGATCATACATATAACACTTGCAATAATCCGCAACCACCATAGCCAACACCAAATCCTCCTAGTGCTCCTCATTACATCCCACCCACAAAGGATTATGATCTTATTGAACAATTAAAGAATACTCCTGCAAAAATTTCCCTTTGGGATTTACATCATAATTCACCAAATTACAACACTATTCTTCAAGCAGTATTACAACAGATTATAGTTCCTCTTAATACAATTCCAAATGACATGGTAGCTTTAATCCATAACATGCATCTCGAAATTAATTTCCATCAACATGGACTCCCTTATTTGGATTTGCAAAAACAAAATGAAGCTTTCATGATCATCACTCAATACAAAACAACATGCATAAAGAGAACTCTTATAGGCAATGGTTCTACTCTTAATGTGTGTAGTGTGAGTCTTTTGGATAGGCTTGGCATTTATAGATTCACCATTCAACCTGACTCTCTATCTATTAATGGATTTGATAATGTTGCAAAGAAATCACTCAGGGTAATCATTATGCCTCTTACAGTTGGAGTGGTCACCTTAAATACACCAATCTATGTCATGCCTTATGAAATTTCATGTAATCTTATCCTAGGAAGATAGTGGATTCATGCCATGAATGGTGTTCCCTCCACTCTTCATCGCAAAATGAAATACATTTACAATAACAAAGTATAAACCCTTGATGTTGACCCTGACCCTTACAGTGTTTTACAACTTACTAAAACCGAAGAGAACCCCTTGAACACATTAACACCAACCATACAAGTAGAACCTACACAACAACATGACAACATTGAACATCACACAACATTATCAAAATTCAATTGGGGTTTCTTGGATTTAGAGCATGACTTCATGGGAAAATACAAAATTATCCACAACAATTCACAAAAAGAAAATGACACAACTATTTCCACACCCACTTTGGATGAACTTTCAAAAGAATCCACCTCACCCACTTTAGACAAAGAAGAAAATTGCACAACAACCTTTGATGAACACAATAACGAATAGCCACCTAATTTAAAAGCCATGAAAAAGTTTTATGGAAAAGGTTATGAGTTTATGAAATGGCTTGGATATAATGGAAAAGGATACATGTTACAAACAAACAAGGTATCCAAAACCCTATAGATCCCCTTACACAACACACAACTCATGGTCTCAGCTATTGTCCCGTAATCAAGATCGCTAAACCTCCATCCTCTATCAACAATATCAAGAAACACCTCACTACACCATCCTTAACATCTAGTGGTCTTGGCCATCATCCTTCATCCAATATGCAACTCATAACTACACCTTTTCTTAATGTCAATGTCATCTCACAAAATGTTCATGATTTGAATTTGTTATATTTTATACCTTCCTCTAATGGAAAGAATAAAATTTTGCAATCTAGTGACACTTATGAAGGTATAACTACTAAGCAAGATGTATCTTTGAAAAACACCACAAGACCAGCTTCTCCCATTGATCAATAGGGTATCTTGTCAATACTCCTCCAAGATCACTTGATTATCCTCCAAGAACTCGAAATAAATGTTATGAAAATATTTCCTTTTGTGCATATCATAGAGTTCATGGTCACTCCACTAATGAATGTAATGCTTTGAGTCTTAAAATCCTACACTTTCAAGAGTTTGGTATACTTCCCTATGTGGGGGTATCTAATTCTTCTAATTTCCATTGATTTTCACTATAGCATACATTTCATCAATCCTTTCGGCTCACCTTTGTCTTACACTTAGTGGGGGCAAGGGGTTTGATAGGCTTGTCCTCATATGTCACTTGTGGTTGCATTCTTTGAATAATCATTAACTTTTCATGAATACATAAGAGCAAGATTAGGATGTGGACGACATGCCCTAAGTTGGATCGCATATGAATACTTCTCTCTTTTATGACGTAACTTCTTAGAAACATATGACTTGTCATAGGGCTTTCCATGTGAGCTCTCATGCTATACTCTTTCTCTTCTACTTTAAAGAAATTGCTCGCAGTATGGGTGCTTGCAACTAATTTAAAGTGGGGCCATACATCACCACTCACATTTCATTGTGTGATTTTCTTTTTCTTGTGATCCCCTCTCTTAGAAGCATTAGGTACAATTTTTCCTAGGATGAGATCTTGTACTTATCCTCTCTTGGAGACATTGAGCATGATGTTACCTAAGAAAGAGACATTGCACGAATTAAGCAAAATCCCTTTGAACAATACTTACACTATATTGCATTAACATTGTCTATGAGTTTCTTGCATATGAATTTTTGCTTACCTAATGGATTTGAAAAGTCATTTTTCTTTTCTTGTGCCCTATTAAAGTTATCAGCAGGCATAACTTTAATATGGTTGAGTGGGAAGCCCATATAGTTTGGCATGAATTTTCCCCATAGCCACCTTTGTGTTTATGATTGCATACAAACCAGTGTATGTATCTTAGCTTTTTGGGATTTCTCACCCCACAAAATACTAGTTCTATGGCCCTAGAGTGAGTATACCATTGTCCTTTCTCACTTGACAAGCAACCAAGAAGTTAGGTCAGCCCAAAGTGAGTACATCTTTTTCACCTCGTCTTTCTTTTTATCTTTCCTTCACATGATTTTGTATCTTGGGAGCTTGACCTACATGTGGATCTCTCTTGAATTTCTACTTTAGTGTGACTTTGAAACGGGTTCATCCTCTCACTAAAGTGGGGGCTAAATGTATTCTAGAAAAAAGGACCCTTTGTTTGACATGGGATTAATTCATGATAAAATGGACTTAATGAGGTCTTAATATAGTGTTGTGAGGAATTTTATGTATCCACACTAGGTCTTAGACCCTTGCAAACCAAATAACATGCTTTTAATGATGTCTTGTAAAGGAGTTGTAAAGTCTTGTAAATGACTTTCACGTGTTCTTAGACTTAATTAATATAATTCTCCCTAATTCAACATTATAAAATATATTTAAATATATCCTCACATTAATCTAGAATATTCTTAATGTAACTTACGATAAACTAGTGTTGTAATGTGTCTTGCATATTCACATCGGTTTTTGTGCTTTTCTACACTATGTGGGCCTAATTTTAGTGTTGTAAAGTGTATCTAATCACACTTTCACATTACTTTATGTGTCCCAAGCCCTATTTAACTTTTACATAATCACTAATAGGTCCCTAATGACCCATATTGTCCATCCCAAGGCTTTATTTGATCAAATACATGACAAAGTTGTAATTTAAACCTTATTTCCTTATCTCCTAGCTTCTTAGCTATTGGAATGGCTTGTGTGGGACCCATTTGCCATGAATTGTGAATTAGCCCCATCCAGGTGGGACCCATTTTCCATGTGTGGTGAATGAGTCCTATCTAGCCCCATTTTGACCTTTGAGAGGGAAAAAGTAAAATTTAGAGTTTAATTTCACTACATGTCGGCCTGTGATGAGGTATAATCGGGATTCTAAGACACAATTGTCTATAAATACGTTTTTATATCCTCATTTTACATCTAACAACTCATTTTCACATCTCTCATCTTTAATTCATCTTATATCTTCTCATCCAAGTTAAGCAAGCTAGGGTTTCTTCATTAGACGTCATCAAGTTAGCTTTCTAAAGCATTCAAGGGTTGAATCTTCATGTATTGCTGCAAATTTTGAATATAAATCATCATGGAAAGGTAATAAATTCCATTTTTTCATGTTTCATTACTTCTTTTTACCACTTTGGTTTAATTACCTAAACGGGGTTTGACCAAGCCAAATCCCCATGCTTAAACATCCTAACATCCAACATATCTATCTTTTGTCTTGTTTGTTTGTAGATTTAGGAATCTTGGACACTTAGGAATCATTGAAGATTTCATTACAAAGTCATTCAATTCATCCCTTCATCATTCAAGTCAAAGAATCAACAAAAAATCAATTTCAAATATGAATCTGACAGTTTCAAAAGGGGACACCTGTAGAGAGCAAAAGTGCAGATCTAGCTCCACAGAATCGACTCTTGATTTTGTAGATTCTTGTAGGTGGATTGATTTTCCACCCATTTCAAATGAGTCCCACTTGTAGGCCTAAAAACTGATTTTCTTATAATTCAACTCTCAACAGTCAGAAACCTGTTCCATAAGTTTTTATTAGAAGTGGGACTGATTCGCCATGCATGGAAAATTAGTCCTAGTGGCCATTAACAGTGGTTTCTGAAACATTCTAGAACCTTCCAACAACAAAAATCTACCTCTAGGTGCACTCTATTTAGTTTCATTTATCTCTGCTTTCATTTGCTTAAGTTTCTTGTTGATACTTGCAATCAACACTGTGTTTTCAAAATTCTTGCATTAGATTATTTTACATTCATTCATTTGCATTTGTAATTATTCAAACACACCTAAACACACTTCACATCAATATCCCATCCATCCTTACATTAATCTTGAATGAAACACTTGTACATTTTGGCCCATCTTTTCCCTTTTAGGTGAAAAACCGTAAGAGAGCAAGGAAGGATTTAGGTGCCAAAATCCTTCATTTCAGCATGAAATTAGTATTACCTTTTTTAGTATGATACTTGGAGAATTTTTCTTTAAAGCTTCCAAAAACACAATGCAGATCCACTCACAGAGTATCCTAATAAGTTTCATAATACTCACCAGTCAGAGTAATCTAGGAGATTTATACCATTCAATTTGAATAATATATCCTTATATAGGCCTTCCTTTGTAGGATTTTTATCACAAAGAATGTGTTTATATGTAGAAAATTGATAATGCACCATATTGATAAATTATTGTGGAGATATTTCTTAAGTATAACTGTCATCTTCAACTATAAAAAATTCCTATAATGTTAGTCAAAATATTCAAGAATAACCATCATTAATTTTCTTAATAGCTAATGATTTATGATGAGATTCAAGACCCTCAAATAATTCCATAGGGACTTGGTATCCAATCATAAGTCAATAAATTTAATCTTTAATTTAAACCCCATGGTAGCTACGAAATCAGAAACCTACTCATCATGGAGCATGGTAAGACACAACCAATATTTAAAATAAAATGGGTATGCTTCTAATGTGATGCTTCTTTGGTAAAAAATTAAGGTGATAACTTCATATGATTTTAAAAGGTGGGAAAGTTGGTTGTAATATACATAGGAAGTGGGAATTGTATTTGATAACATCACTCCAATAAGAAATCTTAACTATCTAATGTATGTTCTTTGCATTAGAATTAAAAATATGTTTAATATGAGTTAATGTGGTTTTGTAAGTAATAAACATGTTTATAAAAAAATCTTTTCATGGCCTTCAATTTTCCAAAATTTCATTTATTGTAAAACAATAACAAATAGTGGTCCAAAAGAATAAATTTTTATAAAGGATCAAGATCAAGCAAAAGTAGCTAACAATGGAGAAAAATAATGAATTCACAACATGTAATGATCAAGCTACTTAAGGTTCCTATCATAACCCACTCTAAAAAAATCCACATGTACCATATACTATGATTGTGGTAGTTTCAAAGATTGGGATCAACTAGCACTAATTAATTATGAATATCGTAATAGTATTATCCTTTTCTAGATTTTTAATGTGTAGGAAAGACCCACATTTAACATATAAATATCAATCATATTGAAATACTTGGATATAACCCATGTTGTGACAATAATTTATTCCACAATCCATCTCTAGAGGGAATATCGCTCAAATACTTCAGAGTATGTGCAGGATCATGATGGGCCAAAAAGTGGCAATATGATGGGTTTGTGGCTGACGACTTTTTTTTAACCCAAAATTGATGAAACAAAAAGGGTTTTTAAAGGAAATTCTTAGCTTTCCACCAATATAAATTATGATTTACTTTGAATTTAATAAGTAAGTATTATTCATTTGCTATTCAAATTATGACTAAAGTCCTAATTAATAGGCTGATTAAAAAACATCTATAGCTTTCAAACGGTATCAATTTTTTTTTAATCTAAAACATATGTCACATTCTATGCTTCACATGCTATAGGATTAAAAAAAGAAAAAATGAATTTCATTAAATTTTGACCAAGTTAAGGTTGTTAGACGTACAAGTTTTTAATATTTTTAAAAGTTGTAATAAAAAATTCATAATTAATTATTTACTTGGAAAAAATTACAAAAAATATGCATCACATTGGGACATGAGTCCTCTACTTATATCTAAAATATTATAAAAAATATTATCATTTTATTGTGGTTAGGGTGGTCAGACATACACCTACTTATTTTTTCCCTAAAATTTAAGTACTATTGCATTGAAATTTCAAATTTTCACCATTTGAATAGATTTCTTTTTTTTTAAAAACAAACCTAGTAGTTTAGAAACTACATTCAATTTTCTACAGATTCTATTCTTACATATTTTTGAAATAATATAGATAACTTATTCAAAATTTTATGCCAAGTTGCCTAACTCTATTTTTTTTGATTTTTTTGCCACTTAAGGGCCTATTTTTTCCATGATGATCTTGCACATACCCTTCATTCAAGGCATAAATATTGATATCACCAAAGGAATGATTATATTAATGTTGAAAATCCAATAGTGCATGGTTAGTGGGGTCACGTCCTAGGCTAATTAAATTTTGATGCCACATTGGAGAGATAAATGTATGAGACCATCCTAAATTATTTCATGATTTGTACAAAAAAAAATACTAGAAAGTGAAATTACATATAATGTAGTAGAAAACAAAAAACTATAAATTTTAATCTCCTATAAAAAGAGAATTCCAAGGTCAACAAATATTATTGGGTTTTACTCATGAAATACATTTATGGGGGATTTATTATACCAAAAACATTATAGGACATAAAATTATGATTGATTATCAAGGATCATATTTTTTATGTCCATATGACTCAAAGCTAAATAGTTATTCCATAAAAACTCCTATTAATGAGTGAAATTTTTGAATCATAATGAATATATATATATATATATATATATATATAATGTTCACTATCCTTTCATTAGTAGCCCAAATGTGTTATGGAATCTCTTATAAACCTCTAAACATGGGTTATTGTGATGGAAAGTGATGAATTCTTCAAGTTCAGAGTACAAACCAATTCCACTAGTGGTTCTCAACTATACTATATCTTATTTTTATCACTAGATTTTTTTTTATTGGAGGAGATAATAGATTTACCTATTATTTGAGGTTTCAAATGACACCTTGAGATTTTAAAGGTTGGATCTGAGAGATATCAAAGGGCTTAGGTTGTGTACTAGAATTCCCATTATTATTAGCTTTGAAACTAGATAAAATAGGGAACTCATCATTATTTTTGTATGAGGTGGAATTTCATGAGCTAGAACTTAGTGGTAGCCTTGGTGTGGGAAGAATGCAAAGGGAAGTATTGGATCTTATTATTAAAGGGTTGATAGGTATAAAAAATATTTGTAAGTTCGTATAGACACCATGGTGATTATTCCTTATCTTTCATTTTGTTATATCAATAGTCCCCTCATGATCCTTAAAGAGATAAACTTCAACAAAGAATCATCTTTTTGACAATCCAAAGCAAAAAAATGTATTTCAATAAAAGCTATAGAAAATAGGAAGAGGTTATTTTAATGAATAAATCTTAGCATGACAAGGGAAACTAGAAAAAATATATCCAAATAAGGAAAAAAAATATCTCATCTTAAATATGATTTATATCAAGTCAAAATGTAGAACATTAAGAAAAAATAATTAACATACAAAAAATTATGCTTGAGAATAGTCTTCACATGACTTGTCTTTGCAAAGTGGAAAGGAAAAACCCTTAGTGATTTTCTTCAAGGAATCAAAGTGAATTCCATATTGGACCTAAGTGTAGATCACTAAGTGTTTAAGAATTATTTTAGCGAGGAATCTTCCTAAAAGATAAACCTATCAATGTAAAATTTTCTAAATAAAGGCATGTATTGTCAAACACAAAAATGGGAATAAGATTCACATTGGTGGAATTTCATTGTAAATATGTAAAGTAACACCTTGGGAATGAAATTTGAGAGCCACTTGGATTGCAGAGCTATTGTCACATTCATCATCAAAATTTTAAATCCTATTGCAACTCTGAGGCTATTCAAAAGAGGGGAAAATTTCCAATAGGCTTCAAATTCCATGTGACACCATAATAAATACAAATAAATAATTATAGTTCCTACTTCAAAATTATTATGATGTTAGGGTGATCTAACTTAAAAAATTTAAAGAAAAAATCCTAGTAGATCCAAAATATGACATCAAGATACATTGTCCTTGTTTAGTTGAAACAATTAAAAAGAATATTATATATAATGATAGATTTGAAAGAATTATCAACTGATATTTTCACCAATGATTTATGTGAGGCTATGTCTATATATCTTTAGATGTATTTTAGGATTATGATAATTCACATGAATATTTGATGTTTTCCATGTAGGGGAGATTACTGTGAATTTATACTTTTATATTAGTGCATAAGTGATTGTAAATGTGTACCCAACAAAGCTTTGTATTGAGATCCGTCTTTTCTAGATTATGGGGGATATTTAAAAGTGATTAGTACAATTAATTAGCTGATAGACTATTTTGTTTGAAGTCTCTGCTGTGATTTTTGTTAGCCCAGCCATGAATTGGTTTTTCTTGTTTTGGGTGTCTATTGGCTAGTGGGGAGCGCACCTTTTTTTTGTGGCGACGTGGGTGTTGGTTGGTGGTGGTGGAGAATGTTGTCATTGTAAAAGGGAAGGTGAGTGGTAAGTTTTTAATGGGTACTTTTGCAAATACATGGGTTGGTGGCAGTGGAGGTGGTCTCCTCGAAAGGAAGAAGGTGAATGGTAAGTGCTTGTTGGCCTGATGGTTAATGCATTTTGTGGTTGTTGTATGATGGATGCAGATAAAGTAATGCAATATTGAATTTAGCGGTCTAGGAAAGTATAGTTTGATTAAGTTGCATTGTGCAAACAATACTTATGGCGTTGGTTTTGTGGAAAACAACTGTGAATTTTTTTTTTTGGCTTTGGATCCATCACTAGTTTGAAAGTGTCTTATGCTAGATTGAAAACTGGTGCTCTTCGAAATATGTAATTCATTTTACGTGGGTGGTTTGCATGGATGGTTAATTTATTTTCTATGTTTTCTTGTCAAATGTTTGTATCTTTGGCATTATACCCATTGTGGGGATTTCAAAGAGAGTATCATTTTGCATCGATGAAGGAATTGTAGTTAAATGTTCTTTATTTCATAAAAAAATATGCTTAGGGTTAGTAATTTGTCTGCCATTCATTTTTGGTTTTGGTTATTTGTGTGTATCTTTTGCGTTGCAGTGATCATGATAGGAGAAATTTCGATTAAGTTGCATTGTCGAAACAACCATTGTGGTATTGGTTTCATAGGAGGCCATTGTAAAAATCCTTGTGTGTGGCTTCGTCAGTGGATTAATAGTAGACAATTGTAAAAAACCATAACCTTCGGTTCTGTCACTGGTTTGATAGGAGGTTGTTCACAAACCGTTTTATCCCAGATTGAAAACTCTTATGCTCTAGAATCTGTAAGTCCTTTTACATGGGTATTTTACATAGATGGTTCATTTATTGTTGATGTCTTCTTATTATATGTTTGTATCTTTGGTTTTATTCCCATTTTGGAGTTTTGAAAGAGATTATCATTGTCTATGGATAGAAAAATTGCACAAAAAATATTCTTTCTTTGTTCAAAAAATATGGTTAGGGTTAGTTATTTATTCGCTCTTTGTGTATTTTTTTGGTTGTCTGTTTGTATACCCATTTTTGAGATTTCAAAGACATTATCATTCTCCTTCTTTCTTCCATCAAAAAATATGGTTGGGATTGGTTATTTGCACACTGTTGGTGTATTGTTTTGATTGTCTCTATGTATATTTGGCATTGTAGCCATTACCATGGGATAAATTGTATTTATCTTTTTCTAGGGTTTAGGGTTGTATGAAAGCATTAAAATATTGGAGATAAAATTACTTTAGTGGTTGTCCAATATTATTCTAGCAGGTCTTTTACAATTTCTCTATTTGTGGTGATGTAGCTTGAATTTTCAATGAAGCTTGTGGGGTTATACAGATTTTTACATGGGTGCTTTGCATAGATGATCTCCACAAAATATGGTTAGGATTAGTTATTTTTTCACTCTTGGTCTATTGTTTTGATTCTATGTGTATATAGCCATTTTCGAGATTTGAAAGTGATTATCATTCTCTTTCTTTCTTCCAGCAAAAAATATGGTTGGGCTTGGTTATTTGCACATTGTTGGTCTATTGTTTTGGTTGTCTATGCATGTCTTTTGCATTGTAGCCATTACCATGGGATAAATTGTATTTATCTTTGTGTAGTGTTTAGGGTTGTATGAAAGCATTAACATGTTAGAGATAAAATTACTTTGGTGGTCGTCCAGTATTATTTTAGCAGGTTTTTTACAATTTCTCTATTTGAGGTGATGTAGCTCAAATTTTCAATGAAGCTTGTGGGTTTATACCAATTTTTACATGGGTGCTTTACATAGATGATTGATGTATTGTCAATTTCTTCTTGTTTTATATTTCTATCTTTTGTGTTATACCCATTTTCGAGACTTGAAGGAGATTATTGGTCTTTTAGGGTGGAGAGTGTGTAGTTAAATCTTCTTTGTTTCATGAAAAAATAATGGATAGGGCTACTAATTTTTGGCTGTTGAGTTCTATTCTAATATCAATTTTACAATTTCTTGATTTCTCTATAATACTTAGTGAAAGTGGCCCTTGTTTATTCATACATATGTAGACACATATATATACTTTGTGCATCTTTGGTACCGTACACATGGTTTGGTTTTCATTTTCAATGAAGCTTGTGGGGTTATACTCTGTTATACATGGGTGTTTTGCATAAATGATTAATTTATTGTTAATGTCTTCTTAGTATATTTTCTTTTCCTTTATACCTTTTACCATAGGAACAATTGTAGTTAAATCTACTTTTTGTCACTGTTGATCTATTGCATTGATTATCTCTGTATATCTTTGGTGTTGCAGCTATTAGCATAGGAGGAATTGTAGCTATCTATGTGTAGGGTTTAGGGATGTATGAAACTATTCACATATTGGTGATAAAATTGTATTGGTGGGTGTTTACTGTTATCCTAATAGCTCTTTTTACAATTTCTCTATTTGTATATGGTATTTAGTATCAGGTGATGTAGCTTAAATTTTCAATGGAGGTTGTGGCCTTATACTGATGTTTGGATGGCTACTTTACATAAATGATTAATTTATTGTTAATTTGTTCTAATAATTTTTTATCTTTGGCGTTATAGCAATTTTTGAGACTTGGAAGAGACTACTACTCTTTATGGGTGGAGAAATTGCAATAAAATGTTCTTTATTGGTTACTAAAATTTGGTTGTTCAATATTGTGCTAAGTATTTCTTCATATTTATCAAAGAGATACGGTTGGGCTGAGTGATTTTTGTGGCCCTTGTTTATTCTTTGTAGTTATGGTTGTGCCACTTTGGATTTTTATAGTAAAATCTTGTTTCTTTCATTTTTGCCCTACTATTTAGATTATCTATGTATATCTTTGACATTGGGAGCTCTATTTACTGTGGGTTTAGGGAAATTGTAGAAAAATATTTTTCCTTCCATGAAGAAAATATGTTTGTGGTGAGTAATTTTTGTGGCCTTTGTTTATTGTTTGTAGTTATCACTGTGCATTTTTGGCTTGATACCTGTTGCTATAGGGGCAACTGTAGTTCAATCATCTTAATTTTATGAAAAAATTCAAGCTGTATTTCCTCACATTAAATATTATAGAGAAATAGGGAAATTATAAAAGATTTATTAGAATAACACTAATTTAGCTTCAAGTCTCAATTAAGTGTGTATACATGTGTGTATATATACATATATATAAGAAGGCTCTTTCGACAATGTGATTTAATCAATATAGTTTCTCACACATTTTACAATAGATCAATGTTAAAATTGTCGAGCCTTCTATCGAAAGGAACAATTAGCAAAGACTGGGTCACATCAATAATAAATTAATCATTTCTGCAACATACCCATGTGGACATACATATATATATACATGTCTACATAGGAATACATATATATGTGTACAAATATACATAGATATATACATGCATGCATATGCATATATATACATGTAAACATGCAGATACTCATATACATGTAGACATAGAGATATATATATACACATGTACACTAAATTAATCATTGATGCAAAATTACCATGTAAAACCACTTACAGATTCCATGGCACAACCTTAACTACCCCCAATATATTATAGGATGGAGCAGAACATGACAATTTTAACAATGATTTGCTACTAAAGCAACACCACACTTTCTATTTGTAGAATGCATCTTAATCAATATAAAACCCTGGAACCTACTATCAACAGGAACAATAAGCACTGAATGAAAGGCATGAACAATAAATAATGTGCTATCAAACCAACACCACAATGGCTCTCTTGAAAATGGAACTTAATCAATTTACTTTCTCACACATTTCATAGTGCATTAGTGTTAAAACCCTTCAACCTGATATCAAAAAAAAACAATAAAGAAAGAACCAAAAGACATGAACAATAAATCAATCATTTGTGCAAAATACCCATGTAAATATAGAGATACATATATACATGTAAATATATAGACATATATACATGTATACATATATACATATCTATACATGTAGATATACATGTGTATATGTATGTCTACATATGCATACATATATACATGTAAACATATACACAAATTTATACATGTATACATATACATATACATATATATATATATACACACACACACGTGTATATACATATACTTTCCCACAGATTTTGCACCACACCAAGTGTTAAAACCCTCCAACCTGCTATCAAAAGGAACAATAAGCATAGCCTGAAAAGCATGAACAATAACTTAATCATTTATGCAAAAATATCCATGTAAAACATGCACATATATATATACATGTAAACATATGGACATATATATGCATGTATACCTATATACGTATATATACATGTACATATATCCATTATATATACATGTAAACATATACCTACAAATATCTACACATATGCATACATATATACATGTAAACATATACATACATATACATACACAACTATATATATATATGAAATTAGTTTTCCCAGTGTTATATAGTAAATGTCTTTTTCATAGATATTTTATCCTTTCGGTATTTTCCTATAATATTGAGTGTGGAATAATGTTTCTTGGATTATGAATTGGCAAGTGAACTATTATATCGATTGGTCCAAGTATGATATAATTTTATCTCTCTCTTGCCTTTATATTTATTAGCACTGGAAGCATATCTATATTTATTTTTTTGTTAAAAAAGTGAAATCAAGGAAAATGCACATCATCACAACACATGGATAGAATGATTAAGGAAAATATATTTTCAAGTCTTCGAAAAAAATTAGTGCATGTCTACTTCCATGTCTATATATATGTTTGTATGGATAAATATATGTATGTATGTTCTACTAATAGTTCTCTTACAATTTCTCCATTTACTCTATAATACTAAATGGCAAATAATGTAGTTGTTATACAATTCCTCTATTTGTTAGCAGACTACAAAGAAGGTGGGCATCAAAGTAAAATGAAAACCATGTCAGCTCAATGAATGTGCAAATGCATATAGGCAAAGGGAAGAATAAATTCTGTGACAATTCATAATCTACAGTGTCCTCTTTGTATGGATTTGAAATGAAATCCATTAGAGGGATTCGAAGGGGCTAATTGTGCAAAATGTGTATGGCACCAAAGATGCACAGAGTGTAGATATGTGTCTACATATGTATATATGTATATGCGTATATATGTATGTATGCATGCATGTATGTATGTATGTATATATATACATATATATACATATATATATATATGTATATGTGTATATATATGTATATGTATATGTGTGAATATATGTATATGTCGATGTAGATATGTGTGTGTGTGTGTGTGTGTGTGTGTGTGTGAATGTGTGTGTGTGTGTGTGTGTGTATGAATATGTATACATATATTACATGGTTTGGTGGTTGTGGAGGTGGTGACCTTGATACACGGAAGGTGAATGGTAAGTGTTTGCTGCTGTGGGGGTTAATGTATTATGTTGTTGTTGTTCGATGGGGGCCAATGAAGTAAATAAAATATTGAATGTTGTAGTGAGGCAATGTATACTTTGATTAAGTTGCATTGTTGAAACAACCATTGTATATATATATATATATATATATATATATATATATATATGTATATATATATATATATATATATGTATATATATATGTATGTATATATATATGTATGTATGTATGTATTCTTTCTCTCATCTATTTCAACTCCTACCATAAGAAACTCTTGATTATGGTAGCTTTCGCTTTCTGTTGTCCATTTGAAAAAGTTCTATGAGGATAATATATTGACTAGGTTGTATTATTGAAACCGACATTATTATGTTGGTTTTGTAGCAAAGCACTACCTCAGATGTGTGGTCCTTGCTAGTCTAATAGAAAATTGCAGCCACAATGGCTCCTTCGATAATGCAACTTAATCAATGTAATTCCTTGCATGTTATGCAAAAATTGTGACCTGCATAGGGTGGAATTAAATACTATAGAGCAACATAGAAATTGTGGAACAACTACTATACAATAAATCTTGTTCATAGTTTCACTAATGAAAATCACATTGGGAACTTCAAAAAATAAGAAACCCTCTACATATCCATATATATATAGTCCCTCCTATTTTAATTTGTGTGGTTCTTCACTATTTCCCTAATAATCTTGTTTGAATTTGTGTTTTTCTGTATAATATGTATATATGTATATATATGTGTATATGTATGAATTTACATATATATATATGTCTATGGGAAATTATACTACAAAATGTATGGGAAAATATATTGGTTTGGTTGGTTTGTTGAAATAGCCATTGTGGTCTTGGTTTGATAGCAGACTATTGTAAAATTCTTCAAATAGAGAAGAGTTTCCTATAGTTGATAATGAGAATGTGGGGCTTGTCTCTTCAACAAAAGATATTCGTAAATGTTAATCATTGGTGAATAAGTATTGCACAAAAAATTATGGAACTAGAATTTTCAAGGCAGCTATTACATAGACTGGCTATCTTCTATTAACATGTTTCATGATATTCTTCTGCCCTCATCTATTTGACTATCAATAACTTTCATGATATTTTTTTCCACTCATCTATATGAAGCTGCCTGTGGCAGCGTATTTTATTGTTCTTGTATCAAGGATTGTTTTGTAATATTTAAAATTTTGTAATCTTTAACGTGCTTAATTTTTTTGGATGGAAATTGTTATCATTCAAATATATTGTTTTATATATAGATAAATAGATACATGTGTACATATGGATATACATATCTACTTATTTGTGTTTTACAAAATATCTAAATAGAGGAAAAATTGAACACATATATGTATTTAAGGATTTATATTCTTGTTGTTCTATATTATATTGTTTCTATTAAGAAATATGAACCAACAAGTAGTAATATATATACAAATGCTTTCATATAGGTGTTTATACAAATATAACAAGAAGATTGTATGCATTCTAAGTTCTCCACGAGTTGGTATTGAATGTTGCAATACATTAATCTTTGATTTTTTACTATGGTATAGAGGTTTCAATGAGTCAACTATGGTTGAAGATTCCTTTCCTTTAAAGGATTCTACAACTATGTCTGCAGAGTTGGGGTCCATGGATGGGTCTCTAGAGCCCCCAAAAATTTATTTGGTGATTGATATGGTGTCAACTTGTACACCTAATGCTGTTGAGTCTGACTCTAAAGATGCCATCCACTAGCCTACATACTCTAATTCCATAAGTTTTCCTTCCTTTTTCATTGTACATGATGCAAGCTTGCTCTTATTTTTTCCTACCTTTGTTGTTGCTACTTGATTGGAATTTAGGTGTATGCATATATAGCTATCCCTAGTAGAGGATATAGATATGAAAGTAGAAATTATGCATTGATCTTTAAGAGGATATATATATGAAAGTAGACATGCATTGATCTTTTTGAGCACATAATAATGTATCTCTTCTTAGCCTCCATTTTCCTTGCTCGTTTTATCGATTTGGTGTGATGATGTGCATTTTACTTGATTACACTTGTGTTTGTAGGTTGCAAAGAAAGATCCAAAATTTACCCCATTTGCAATTCATTCTATCAATGTCGACGATGTTGTTTCCTCTCTGGTCCTTCAAAAAAATTGGCAATGATGAAGGGAAGGTTGAGTGATACGAGGTTGTCTTGTATAATGGCCACCATTTGCAAATAGGAACTCTCCCTTCCAAATGTAGTGATATGTTGTTTACAGGTGCCTTGAAAATATGGTCCCTTATATGTTTAAAAGATGTTTGTAGCAATACCCAAGATTCAACGTGGGCTACGTTGTTTGTTGTCTATGCTAAAGAAATCTCTCTTTAATTTATGCGTCATATAATTTGTGCAATACATTGTTTTGATTCTTTTTTAGGGCCTTAATCATATCCAACTAAGTTTCAATTATGCATGATTGTCAAATTATTGGAACCCCTAGGTATTTGTTCAGGCAGCAAGAAGAGTAAATTTTGGCACCTAACTCACCTTCTCATTTTAAACAAGCCTCTAAATTTGGTGTACAAGTGTCCCCTAATGAACAAAATATCCCTCCAAAGGTCATCCCTATTAAAGCTTTGAACATTTATCAAAATGTTTAGACAGTGAAACAACGTGTAGCACATATTAGGGAGATGCATCATTTTTAAAAACAAAGAGGTGAAGGGAAACTATTTAGTTTTGACATTATAGATGTGGAGGGGATAGAAATACATATTACTTGTTTTGATGATATTGCTAAATTGCATTATGGTCGAGTTGAGGTGGGGTTTACTTATTTAATATCGAGGGGATTGGTTAAGGAAGCCAATAAAAGATTAAATAAATTAAATAGTAATCTTGACATTGTTTTGGATAAAAAATCAACAATAAAACGATCTGAAGATGAGATTCATGTCCCAAAACGAACTTCTTTTATGTCGGTTAGTGAAATAAGAAACTATAGTGATATTTATTTTTTTGATATTATTGGCATTGTAGTGCATGTTGGGTACATTTCAACTAATCATAAGAGAAATGGATCTAAAACAATCTGACGAACCATTAAACTATATGATGTCTCTGCTTCTCTCACTGATGTTAATTTGTGGGGCACAAGCTAGAATGAAAAAGGTGATACCTTGCACTAGATGTACCTTTCTAGGGATTGTTGTTGTCTGTAGTGGTTGTGTAGTGGATGGAAAATTCAACAACACATCAATAGGAACAATACTTGAAATTAACCCTTCTATTCCTAAGGAAAACACTCTTAGATCCAAGAGGCCAATTAAAGTAGACCAAGTAGCTTCAATTTTTTTTGCACCTCAGAGGTTGCATGCTTCAAATGATAGAGTTACTATTTGCATTTATCTTAAACAACTGCCTTCATTTGGGAGAAACTGTTGAAGCAATTTTTAAAGCAACCATTCAACTTGCATATATCTTTATTGCTTTGATTAGAACAAAAATGTATAATTCAGTGGAACGCTTGAAAACAACAATCGCAAAAGCAACGAAAGTTGATTTCGAAGCAAAGTGTAAACTATTGCTTGCAAACTTAATGAAGATATCTACTCCTACTCTAGAAAAAGGCTCCACTAGCGAGCCTATGCTTTGACTTCTTTTTTGCACTTCTGGTCATTTCTCATAGCTTTGACTTTTAAATGTTGACTATGGCATGCTAAGATTTATCTCTAAGAAATATGGATATAATTTATACCTATGTTTACATCTACATATTTGCATGTTTATTCAGTTGACATCTTTTTTATTATAGCATGGTGCATATATTTTGTTGTCATTATTGCTTTTGAATATTTGAAATCAGTTGGATGGTTATATGATATGTTTACACAAATTACAATTTGAAAGACAACTAAAAAAATTATTTCCACATATATTTCAAATATTTTCTATACATGCAATACTTTACAATATATTTTAATATATATTAAATATTTTTTAAATGGCTAATTATTGAGATTAAACTTCTTTATGTAACATTTAAAATCTACATGAATCATATAAGTTTTTTCATTATGCTAAAATTAGGAGTGATAAATTATTTATTTCATTAGTTTAATGACATTGTATTTGATTTAAATTTTCTTTGAATGCTAATCACTCTTGGTTCTTGGTTGCCATTCACATACAAATTTACTTATATATATATATATATATATCTGTGTGTGTGTGTGTGTGTGTGTGTGTGTGTGTGTGTGTGTGTGTGTGTGTGTGTGTGTGTGTGTGTGTGTGCTTCCAGGTCTATTGAATATCAAAAGTAGGTTAGAGATAAACTTGTCTCATGCCTGGACTAATCTATATAATAGTTTGCTTCCCAATTCAATATTCAAGCTATTATAAAGACATTTACTATTTTAGAAAGGAAAGTGTGAAAAACCTATTAAAAAGACATTTACTATATAACAACTGCCTTCACAATTGTAAATTTATGATTTCTTTGTAAATCTTATTCACCAATTTGGAAAATTTTTGGAGATCATTTGTTTAAGAGGTAAGGTCCAAGCTATGAGTAAAAGTTGTCAAGAAGACAAGCAATAAATAAAGGGAAAAAAGTATGTTTGTAGGTATATGTATATGTATATGTATATTTATATGTATATGTATATGCATATTTATATGTATATGTATATTTATATGTATGTGTAGATGTATGTATATGTATACATATGTGTATGTGTATGTGTATGTATATGTATATGTATGTATATGTATGTGTATATCTATATGTATAATGTTGATGTATATAATTTTCTATTTTAATTCCTTTCACACATATATAGTCTTCTGTATATTCCATTTTTCGCTTTGGTTGCATTGCTTGATGGGTGTAGAATGGTCAAAACCTCCTATGCACTTCCACTAGTTCACCGATTGGATGTTCAACAAGTGTTTTGTTATGCAATCTTCACTACTTTGTAGACGTATTATTGTTGTAAGTTTTTTTTCCTCTTCCATTTTGGTCATTTCATACACACCTAACCACCGATGTATATTGTGACAGTTTTGTTTTCTAAATTTATAATTTACTAGCTTATGGGCTTAACCCTTTTCTTATTGTAGGGATAGAGATCCTTCAGTGCAAAGAAAAGTTGTACGCTTGCCCCTTTTCTTTCTGCATGGTTACATACATTCCAAAAAATACCCAAATGACATATCTCTATGTAGTTATTGCTATGCATTGTATTCTTTGAAACAAAACCTTTGTTGTTTCTTTGTTCTCTTCCTTTAAACAATTTTTTTTTGTATTTCATCTGCGTAATTCCATTTTCTATAGTTCTTTATGAGGCATTCTCTTTTCCTAAAAATTTATTGGAGCCGAAAGAGCTCTAATAAAATGAATATATGTATTGGAAGATATAATCTTCTAGCAAGTTCATTATTCTCAAGAACCATGCAATTTCCACTTCTTACACACACACATATATAGATGTAATAGAGGAATTATATGAAAAGTATCACAATAACACTTATTTTTTACTAAATATTATACACAAGAATTCATTTCCCCTGTATTGATTCAACCAACTAGACCATTTCCAACCCACATAATTACTAATGTCCGTTTCACCTCAAAGAAAAAAACCGCATAAGTTCTCATCAACTGCGGCATTCCCGACATTGGAAAATCTAATTCACCCACACCACAATGGCTCTTTTGATAGTATGACTTAATGAAAGTGTGCTTTCCCACATGGAAACATTCAATATAGCATTTAATTTCCCCTCCAACCCCATATGCTGATAGGAAGGTGCATTTGTGCTCGTTCTAACAAACACTTGCCATTCACTTTCCCTGTTACAACGACACCATTCTCCACTGCCGCTAGCCCACTTACCTATGAGTGACCACATCACTACAAAGGAAAGAAATTGTACCCTCCCCATTGGAAAATTTGAAGCTGCATTCTTGGCCACAAAACACATATTGCCTTAATCAGAAATTCAAGCTACATTGCCTAGGAGTAGATTTAGTACTCAAATAGATAATTTGCAAAAGAGCTATTCCATAATGTTTACAATAGGTACAATGAAAAATCACTACCCATAGACTAATCTCCATAGTACATTTGTCCATGTTCCCACAGTTGCCTTCTCATCTTTCCAGGCACAAATATTTCTTAGGTGAAAGAAAGAAGATTTAACTACTATTTCTTCATCCATATAGAAGCACAACACGAACCATCTATAAAACACTGATTTTACAAAATACCCATGTGAAATCACTTACACATTTTGCACCACCACACTTTCGAAGCCCCCTAATCTAGCACAAAATGGATCCATACATGACAATTTTAACAATAGTCTGCTACCAAACCAACACTATGATGGCCCTTTCAATAGGATAACATCATCAAATTATATGTTCCCATATTGTAGTATTGAATATAAAGTATACTCTTCCACACACCAACATTCAATATTGCATCCACCATCGTGCAACGATAGGAAACGTTTGGCCTTGTACAAAATTATGATGGCCATTAACATTCCTTGTATCTAGTGCATCATTCCTGACCACCACTAGCCCACATAATAACCAACACCCGCGTCACCACAAAAAAAAATGGCGGCCTTGTCAACCCCCAATATATCTTGGTTGCCAACAATTCCAATTTGTGGTTGCGCTAACAAAAATATCAGTGAAGACTTAAAAAAAAAAAACCCCAACCCATGTAATTGCTAAGCTCCACCAATCTAGTATATATATATAGATGCAATGTATCTATATATATATAGAGTGTATGTCATGCTAGATGAGTAGTTTGCATAGATGGTTAATTTATTGTCTATGTGTTCTTGTCAAATGTTTGTATCTTGTTTGTTATACCCATTGTGGAGATTTGAAAGAGATTATTGTTCTATATGGATGAAGGAATTGTATTTAAATGTCCTTTCTTTCGCTAGAAAATATGTTGAGGGTTGGTAATTTGTTTGTCGTTGGTTTATGGTTCTAGTTATCTGTGTCTATTGACCAATGAGGAAGATTTAGGCAAATTCTTTGTTTAAGAGGTAACCTCCAAGCTATCAATAAAAGTTGATCCCTATTGCTAGTAATTCCAATTTGCGCCTGCACTGACAAAAGTCCTCGTGGAGACTTCAAACAAAAATCCCCAACCCATGTAATTGCGAAGCTCCACCCTCATGCCAAAAAACACTTGCGACTCAACTTCCACCTATCCAGCCATCCCATCTTTACATATAGGGAACTAGGGAAATTGTAACATAATATCAACATCAACAAATGTGTGTATCCTTCCAACTTCCCAAATCAATTATTCAAACCTAGTTCCCCAAGGTAGTGCCTATTTTCTCTATGTTATGCAACAATTTTATGATGCAACTTAGAAGTATAGCACCATAGGCTTAATTGGAAATTGAAGTTGCATTGTTTGGTATTCAATATGATGAACAAAAGATTTATAGAAAATACCCATGTAAAATGACTAATAGACTTCATAGTACAATAGTTTCAAATCTGTCAGATCTATTATAGAACTGATTCAAGCATGACTATCTTACAATAGTCTCATACACAAGCAACACCACAATGGATCTTTTGACAATGCAACTTAACCAATACATTTTCTTGCCTTACAAAGAAAAATAACAACGAAAATAATAGTTTGTTATACGAAGCTTTGAACAGATGACAAAAAAAGAGTATCATGCAACATATTAGTAGAAGGAAAGTAGTATATGTAACAGTCGTAAGACATATTAAGATGATACTTAAGATTCAGATGTATGTCACTCTCCAGTGTTTCGCTATTAGTTCTTTTACAATTCACCCGTTTCTCTATAATATCTAATGGTAAATAGTGGAGCCCAACTTTATAATATATGCATGTATATATATATATATATATATATATACATATATATATATATATGTATATATATATATGTACATATATATATATATATGTATGTATATATATGTATCTATATATGTACATGTATATATATGTTTCCATATATGTATATCTATATCTATGTATATATATATTGTGGTGTAATCGTGCAACAGGAAGTAAATGCAATATTCAATGTTATAGTGTGGGGAAGTGTACTGCAAAATATGCTAGAAAATATATTGATTTAGATGCATTGTCAAAAGATCTATTTTGGCATTATCAATATGTTGCAATCACTCCTATCTTAATCTGCAATTGGGAAATAAAACTACCAACCCTAAGCATTTTAACAGAAGAACCTAGATATAACTACTATTGCTCCTATATAGGTATTTTTATATATCAATCAAGGAATTGAGTACATATAGATATGTGCATATGTATCTATCTATTTGCTAGGGAACTCAATACAGTTTTCCTCTTTGTGTGTGATATTTACTATCAAACAAGTGTTGTTCTAATACCTGTTATATAATTCCTCTATTTGTTTTCAATATGTACTATGAAATAATGTAGCTTGAATCTTATATCAATATGTCTCATGATATCCTTTTCCCCTCATTTTTTTCAAGCTTTACAGATACTGCGTGATTAAATGCTCTCTTCTTAGGAAATAGCAACTTCAAAAAAATAGCCTATTAGCTAAAGATATAAAGTTCAACAGATAAGAGACAATACAACTATTGCTATCTTTTGTGGTTAAAGCTGCAAGCATATTTAGTCTACTGTTACATATATTACTTGTGTTGTGTGAATATGTTTTGTTATATTCTTTCCTTTACTGTCCATTCTACTATATATTCCGCTTACCAATATTGTACTAACCGTCTTCAAATTGTATTATGCTATTTTTTTACTAGGATATCTCTTCTCTATGTACTTCTTAACCCACAAAAAATAGTACAATGTTATAGAGTTTGGTTCACAACACCCATGTTTTTGCATGTTCCAGTCACCACACCTATATATCAAGACAGTCGTGGGTTTAGTGCTTTTCAATCCTATCATTGTATATTTGTTGTTGCTTATACACAAACACAAATTATCACACACACTTTCCCATCAAAAGAACAAACTCTATTCTATTCATTGTATTTTTCATTGTTTCCAAATCTCTCTTTTCAACATTTTTAGTGCATTACTAATACATAGTTGTTTTCTAGTATCCCATGTATTCAAAATCTCCCATTTTATCTCTTTCTATTTACAACAAACAATGCTAACCTATTTTATTCTATGCATATATTTCTCCCTTTATAATGTTGCATAAAAGTAATACACATCGATCTATGTGGCTATGAATAGTAACCAAACACCGCTATCATGTTCTTCTAAGTGGACAAACAAATTGTTCATATCATCACACTATTTATCCTTGGAAGCATATGAGAGTGGTGTATGTTGTTCCATTCCACTAAAGTGAGCAATTTTTACAATACTCTGCTATTGACCGAGCACCACACTACCGAAAAGCCGCATTCTTTCTAAGCTCCACATTGCCATTAAAGAACACATGTCAAGTCACTACCCATATAAGTCAACAAGGACAAGATTTAATTGTGATAAAACTATGCATAGAGAATGATTATGTCTTTCAAGTCTCCAAAATGGGTATCACGAAAAAAATACAAACAAATAACAATGAAGATTTCTTACACATAACTGTTCGCCAACATGCCTATGTGAACCCCAATCAAAATACCTAAAAAATAATAAGAACAAACACATTAGATTGTGAAATGAAAGCAAGAATAAAAATTCCCCATGAAATCCATTAGCATAGTTGAAATTAGGAAAAAAAATGAAGAAAACAATAAGAAAGCAGTAAAAGAGAGACAAAATCCAAATTAAACTAGCAAACTCATGATCCCATGGGGGAATTGGTGCCAATTTGATGTGAAAATTGGCCCTTTCCCAATTCCTATGATGCAAGATTGATGTGTTGATGAAGATTAATCCACTTTGATGAAGGATGGTGAGTGCTTCCAAGCTAAAACCTGCATAACCTAGCCAAGAACTCAATGGTATTGATGAAATTTGCTAAATATCTGAGTATAGGAACTTTGCATAAATTGTGGATGATCAAATGAGGAGATGAGTCTCTTATTTATAGAATGAAAAGATGGATGAATGTCCAAAATTGAGAAATGTGGGACTAACATTCAACCAATGGCAAGCTGCCACTTGTCAACCTATGAGTGGATGGAGGATGTGTAAGTTTTGAGGATTGTGCCAATAAATGCCTATTTTTGAATATTGAATTTGTTGAAATGACATGCAAGAGGGAAGAAAGAATGCATTGAATGCCACTTGGCTCAAGGAAAAGGACATGCAAGAGAGATTAAATTCCTTGTTGGATGTACATGTAAACTTAGATTTTGAATTCAAACTTGGAGAATATTCTTTAAAAGATGCCTTGTTGAGGAAAATAGAGATTTAATAAAATAATTAAATCTATTTTCATGTGCAAGTGGTAAAATTTGGAGGATGGGACATGATAGGAGATTAAATTAATCAAATTTAATTAATTTAATGAAGGGGATTAAATGATGTGACTTATTTGGTTTAAATTTGTGGATTTATTTAAATCAAATAATGAGAAGAATGTGATAAGAGATTAATTAAATAAATATTTATGATTTATTTAATTAACAGGGATGATGTTAGATTAAACTAAATAAGGTTTTAATTTATTTAATTTACTAGATAGACTTAAGAGATTTAATCAAATAAAATTAATTATTTAATTAAATAGGATAATTAGATCAAAATGGCTAATTTAATTATCAAGAAGAGGTGACTTAATTACATAACTAGTTTATTTAATTAAGAGAGGAATATTGATGAATTTAATCAGATAGGGGAATTTGATTAAATGGTTAGACCAAAGGATGATTCAAGATGAAACGATGTTAGTATTCGGGATCAGATGCACAATGTTAATTGATACATTTTACTTGTCTACAATACCATTTATTCAAAATGTTCTATTTTATCTCTTTCTTTTTTTAACAAATATCAATACTAACCTCTTTTACTCTATATCTAAATTATTTACTGTATAATGTTGGACAGATACAATAGACATTCAAGAAAATTACTATGCTGTAAATTCTCTATTCCATGTCCTTTCATGCTGCAACAACTTTTCCCAACCGTATTTTACTTACTCTTCTTATTGTGTGATATATGGTAAGAGTCCTTGAGATTTCCATGGACCTTACCTACTTTTCTTGCTCTGTGGTTTAGCTAGAGCCCATGAGGCTTCATGATGCCAATATGATAGGGAGGACAATGAGTGTGGGTTTAATTGTTTTGAATTTTATTGTCAATATATTTCTTGCTCCTTATATACATGGACAAATAACCCTAACCTATTTTATTCTATATTTATATTTTCCCCTTTCTATTGGTGCATGAATACAATAGAAATGGAAGAAAATTAGTCTATTGTAAATTATGTATGTCAAGTTACTTGTGATTCTTAAGTTCTCTTCCAATAGTTGTTTTAGAATTTTTTTTTTTTTGTTTTTGTGTCATATTATCTAAGAGTCCTTGAAATTTTCCATGGACCTTACTTTCCTTTTTGCTTAGGGGTTTGGCTAGATCCCATGAGGCTTCATGATGCTAATACAGTAGGGAGGAAAATGAGCATGGGTTTAGTGCTTTTCGATTCTATCATCATATATTTTTTGTTGCTTACATACATAGAGACACAAATTCTCACACACACTTTCCATCAAAAAACATACTCTATTCTATTAATTGTATTTGTCATTATTTCCACAACTATCTTTTCAAAATTTTTAGTATATTAATTATACACAATTGTTTACAAGTATCCCATGTATTCAAAATCTCCTATTTTATCTCTTTTTTATTTACAAGAAACAATGCTAACCTATTTTATTCTATTTCTATATTTTTTTCTTTATAATGTTGCACATAAGCAATAGGCATACAAGGGAATTACTGTATTGTAAATTGTTTATTTCATATTCTTTCCTACTCTAACAAGTTGATCCAATGCTTCTCACTCTTGTTGAACACCACCAACATGACATGTAAGTACCAAACTTTCCTATTATTAATAAATATATTTCATTAACCAACTGTAAATATTGTTAATTGTTCCGCTTACTTTTTTTTCAATGAAATGTGATTATGCCAATAATATGACTTTCCACATAGGAAATTAAGTGTACTCAATGATATGCTATGTGATTCAAAAACATGAAACTATTATTTTCTAATGACCATCTTCCTTTTGTAGGTGGAAATCTGCATAATTATAATAATCAAATATGCTCTTCATTGGATAGATATTTTCATAACACATATTTCATTTAAAATGGTGGATATCAAGAGCCAAAAGTAGTGATCTTGCCTTGCAAGGTGTGCAACAAAATGTTATAAAATCTGTGGCATTTTCCATGTCTTTAAAATTCATGATGTTCATCATGAAATTATAAGCTATGGAATTTTCCATGGGTTTTATAACATTTCAGGCTGCATACCCTATAGGCCAAAAGTGCTCTGGTGTGTACATTTTAGATTTTCCATGTGGCAATTCTTTCAACTCAATACTATGTATACATTCACTTCAACATAGGTGCTCCACAGAAAAAAATTTCCTCTCCCAACTATATAATGCTAGCATGTCAGTAAATAGATTTATTCAACTAGCCATAAATACCAATAATTATTTTTACTTTTCCATTATCTTTGATCATTTTGCACATATAATTAGTTACTTTTAATGCCTACTTTTTTATTCCAACAGGTTTATTACAACATATTTTTGGAAGTGAAATAAATCATTATTTGATTAATTTATTGTTCATGTCTTTGGTTCTTTTTTATTGTTGCTTTTGAAACCAAATTGAAGGGTTTTAACACTGATGCATTATGAAATGTGTGAGAAAGTATATTTATTAAGTTGCATTGTTGAGAGATCCATTGTGGTGTTGGTTTGATAGCACATTATTTATTGTTCATGCCTTTTGTTCCTATTGATAGCAGGTTGCAGGGTTTTACATTGATTAAGATGCATTGTGCAAATAGTGAGTGCAATGTTGCTAAAGCAGTAGACCATTGTTAAAATCATTGCATTCTTCTTTGGCTTCCCATTTCACATCATTCATTATTTCCTTACATACATATATGTATATGCACAAATTCTTGTATAGATTTACTATTGTGTTTTTTGTATTGCCTCAAAACAAGGCCTGCCTTGTCATTCAATTAAAATAATAATGAATGTTGAATTTTCATAGTATCTCTCATGCATGTTTCATTATTCTTTTGCTTAGGGTTCTCGATATAGGCCATCCACCCTCATTATGCCATTATGGTAGGAAGACAAAGAAGCATGGATTTTGTAGTTCTACATTTAATGCCATACACTTGTTCTTACATATATATGTCTAGACAAATTGTTGTATATATTTGGTGACAGTTTTCTAATGCTCCCTGCAAACAATATGTAGCTTATAATTCAATTAAAATACCTTGACAAAGTATGCATGTTGTTTGAATCCTAGAATTATGGAGTTGATACTACTTATAACATCTTCACTTTTTGCAAAAGACACTTCTGATGTCCATTATAACTAAACTAATGGAATCACTTTTCTAAAAGACATAGCTATACTAATTGAATCACTTTTTCAAAAGCATACTTGTTAATTTGATCTCAGGAAGATCACACATAATGTACAATTTGGTGGCGACTTTATAACTGGTAAATCCTATTCCTGAACACAAGAACCATCTTCCCATTTTAATGAATCAAACAATTGATTTGCCTATACAAAAACATCAAATATACACTCTATTAACACAAAATATATAATACCTTAAATTTTGGACAAAGATTATAATTATTAAGAAAATGAATACTTTACAAATTTTGATTGTATTCAATTGAGAAAATGTCATTTATAAAAAAAATCTTTTATTTAAAATTAATTTTCCTAATCTTACTTAAGAAAACTAATACTTTACAAATTTCAATTGTATTTAGTTCAGAAAATGTGATTTATAAAGAAAAAAGAAACAATAAATAGACAAGAAAACACATGAACAATAAAATTACTAGTTTTGGAAAAATTCCCATCGAGAACGACCCAAAGATTGCACACCACAATAGTTTTACACCCCTCAAGCTTGCTAAAAAATAGAGCCGATGCTAACAATTTTTATAATGGTCTGGTGTCAAATCCACACCACAATGGCTCTTTCAACAATACAACTTAATCAAAGTATGCCACACAAAATGGTAGGTGTTTATTGATATGCCCGTTGAGCATATTCATTGTTATAATATAATGATGTCAACTATTTTGGCTGCCTTATGAAATGAGAAACTTTGGTGTTTATGTTATTTAATCTGCAATTTCAAGTTTTCCATCTATTAGTATTCATATATACCTTATGATAATTAAATCATAATTAATCAATTGATTTATTAGCCAGACAAAAATATCAAATATAAATGTCCATCTAGGCCTAACAACTATTATAGTATAATACATATAAAATTATATGATAGCTTTTATTGCTGAAAAAAATGATTATTAGTAACAAAACTAATTATTTAAAAATTTAAATTCTATTTAATTTTGCACAACTAATTTATTAAGAATTTTTTTATTGAAAAATCATTCTCCTAAGATTATTTTCATAATCAATTTCAAACTAAAAAATATTGATGTATAAATCCAATGGTCAATTTCTCACACTATGCAAATAGTTCTTAATCTCCCGTGGACATCATTATTTAAAGATAATTAAATAATAATCAATCGATTTACTTATTAATGTAGAAAATCATATCAAACATAAATTTCCTCTTTTATGTAAATCGTTCTTAGTCTTCAAATGCATTGCCTTATCTTAAGAAAAATAAAAAATAATTAATCAATTGATTGATTAATCTACAAAAAAATGTTAAATATACATGTGCATCTACGCCTACCAACTATTACACTAAAACACACTTGAAATTATATCATATTTTCAATTTTGGAGATAACTTATTATTACTATGAATACTAATTATTTGAAAATTTAAATTGTATTTAATTTACCAAATGTAATTAATTAAAACCATTTTAAGAGAATTATTGTAATTAAAAATATTCATGATTAATTGCTTCAAATTCAAAAAATCTTATCATTGTTCACCTCTTATTCCATGTTCAATTATTAACATGCTTTCCTTTTTCTGGCATTCTTTAATACTTGCAAATATTAAAAAATTCCTTGCTCCCCACTCATTACCGATGTGTGGTAGACCCCGATCCCAATTGTTAGATACAAATTGGTGTCACACCTTGTCTAGATAGCAATAGAATTACAAGTGTAGATGCCTATACCTAATTTCCATCTCTCGTCAAAACAACACATGCATACTAAAACTTTAATTTCTAAAACTATATAAATATACTAATTATAAAATGTACTCAATATTGAATGTCTTCCTTTCATGGAAAAAATGTGTACTTTTTTTGTCCAATTTTAAAAAATACACACATTTCTGATGATCCTTACAAAAAACTTCCATTGACTTCAAAATTAAATGATTAATTGATTCAATAGGCTACACAAAAAGTAACAATATACATGTTCATATGTTGCCATTAAATATAAAATTTAAATATTCTTGCTCGAAGAAACAATTATTTTTAATGTATTATTTAATTTAATTTTTAAGTTCCCACTTTTAAATTTAAAACTTGATTTCAAAATTTTCTAATAGTGTTAACTAAAATATATACAAAATGTTCTTTGTGATTATTTAATTCATACAATCTAACTCATACATTCATGGTTACCTTTCCATGCAAATAAAAAGCTTCAACCATCCTCACCACAAAAGTTCCCCACCACGGTGGGCCCCTATCGGTTGATTGTCGCATGCCTATGCATACGATTGCTAGTTTATAAAGGATGTTAGAAAAAATTAATAGTTAAATTACTGTAAGAGACCATTTCTGACTCAACTATTTATGTCTACCACCAGTCATCTCACCATCGATGATAAATATTTTAACTAATTTTTATATACATGTACTATAAATTCATTAGTTATTTTGTCTATAAAGTGAATACAATGAATAAATAATTTGTATGCTGTAATTAGTAGCCATGAGATTTATCATCTCTCTATGTTCTTCTCCTTCTCAATATGTACCAATTATACCAGATGCCAATATACCAAGTATTTGTGCCTCTCGGACTGAAAAATCCTAATGCAAACATGCCATTCTTCGAAATTAGGGTCTGATTTGCGGTGAGCGAAGTCCCCAATAGAAGCTTATATCTACCATCCACTGCTAGTGAACTGCAATATTTCGCTACTGTAATCACAGCAATTGCTAGGAACAAATACTTCATCGCCACTTCAACAACCATAGCGTTTGTACATTTCTTAACGATTGCTTTCAACTAGTACTATGGTTTCTGGTGTATTTTCGAATTTAAATAGAAAATAAACTACATGGCCAATGTAGTGCCCTTAATCCTGCGGCAATGAATTCAGCAATTTGACTGCTTTGAGCCAATATTTCCAAACGCCCAAGTGTGAGAGATTAATACGAAATCGCGCCCGAGTAAATTCTAGAATGGCGTGACAAAATAAATCGAAAGATTATTCCTCCCTATTCCTTTCTCTTCAATAGGTAGAAAATAGAAATGGATATTTCTTAAGGGGGCTGCATTTATAGGAGTAGTAGGAAGAATAATCAATGAAAGACTCTACCGTGCAGACACCACTCCATTCTTTCTCCCACTCACACATTCTTTGTTTAGGGGGGATCTAATGAAGGAAAGACTTGAGAGCACCGACACGACTGAATGTAAGTCAAGTCTTTTGTAAACACATATTGGGCAAGTGAAGTCTTTTGTGCCGGACGAGAGACGCACATGTCGCTACAGGCACCATACGTATAGGTTAACTCTAGATTTAGTTTTTTTTTTTTTTGTGTGTAATATGAATTTTAATTTTTTATTTATAAATTAGTTTTCTAATTAAATTATGCAATTTACTGGTGTTCATGATGATATAACAAAGGATGATGGTAAACACTTTTCTCAAAATTAAGTTATTCCTATATGCACTTACAGTCTATGATGAGTAAAGTGTTATGAAAGAAAAATAGTTGATATTCATTGATTCTAGCTTAGTTTAAACTACTGTAAATTATTATAATTATCAAATTGTCACCTTTATATGTTTTTCAAACTACATTTAAGTAAATGTTCCTACTATATTGTGTAACTTTTATATGACTAAATAACAATTACAACATTCTAAAACATATTTACTATTGGAATTCATATATGAAAGCAACCATGAAGGAGTTTGGCTAATATCATATTGTAACCAACTAATATACACACATTTTTTGAAACATATAATTTTAATGATTGGCATGCCATTGAAAGTAAAACTATGTAGAATGAATCACTCACTAGATAAGGCAAAGAGGGAAGTAAAATCTAGTCATCTTTTATTACCAAATTATAATATTATAATCTAAGCTTAACCATGCAAAATATTCAATCCAATTCTTTATAACAAAGCATGATTGTGATAACTACATAATCCTAGCATTCAATTGGTCATGTTTTGCATACACACTAGCCTTAAAACTATTGTAATAGTATTTTATGTTATATCACTACATTAAGGCCATTCATAACATAGTTTTTATAACAATACTCATCTAAGACTGGATGATACATACAATTTGTAATCGTTCTAGAGTAGGTACTAGTTTTATTTTTCAAAACTGATACCCATAGTAAAAAACAGTACCCATTTCTAATAACATAATACTTTTGCTCCTTTCTAGAATGGGTATGCATTTTAGAGTGGGTTCAAGTTTCATTAAATTTTAAATATGAAACCCATGTGTTTACTTTTATTTTAGGCTTAAAAACCAATTACGTAGCTTTCCACCCACAAGTACAATATCATGAAAACAACATGAGAAAATTTTACTTTAGCAATATGAATGATGACCTTTTTTTCTTAGAATTTTTTGAAAAAATTAAAAGTCATTATAGATAGTGATGTCTACTTTTCAAATATGTTGCTTCTTTTATAGTTGGAATTATTTTTCTATTTATTATTTAATTTCTATTAGAACTAGTCCATAAACTTGAAATGTTTTGATTATGTTAAGTCTGGAAGGACTAGTATCAATTACAAAGGATTCATCGAGGCAGAAGAGAGGAGGATCCCTAAATGCAAGACTCACGAGGAGTGAGGTAGGGTAGGACCATTAGCAACCAAAGCTTTTGACCAAAGAAAGGAATCAATTATAGAAAAGCTATAGAGAAAATGGACTGCACCAATAAAAGACTAGCCCAAAATATAACTAGGAAGGAAAAACCTAATTTAAACCTAGAGACTAGACTAGAGAACACCACCCTATAGTAGGGGTAAAAATAGCACTGGCCAACTACATAAAATGTTGAAACAAGGTTCGCAACCAACATGCAACAAATCAAGAGTTTTTGACACTAAACATAAAATAGACTAAAGGGAATAGAAGATCCCTTTCCCCAAACATACCCACCTTGTTAACAAATGTCAACACCACCTCTAAAGGAGCACAATCGACCTCAATAGGAGTTGTAAAGGAGAATTCCAACAAGAGGGAGGAATACCACCCAAAAATTCCATAAGAACTCTAGGGGTGACAACCCTCTTGCTACAGCTCCAACAAAACCAACATCAAAGAAAAACTCAAACTCCTCTGACCATTATCCACCTCAAAAGAGAGAGCCCCACCTCAATAGGCAAAGCCAAGAAGATCCAAGATAACCAAATGTATCCCACTATAGAAAATAATGCCTAAAACCCAAAGGGATTAGGGGAAGCCAAAAAAACAAGGGGTGACCCCCACCAAACCAATAAAAGATTCATGGGAACAAAAGGAAAAATGTTCCACATCAACTAGATCCCAAAGAGGGGTTTCACCATCATCATAGAAGATATTAACTAGAACCAAAACCCACAAAACGGCTAATAGAACGTAACCCACAACTTCGTAGAGTCCCAAGAGGCAAGATCCAAGATAAAAATAGTAGCACAACACCATATACTATAGGAATGAGAATCCACATAGCATAGGCCAAAGGAAATAGGGGCACTATAGAGGAGCACATACACTGGAACAACAAGCAACATTTTGAATAGAGTAGAGAAAAGGACCTCAGATCAATAAGAAAAAGTAGAAGAAAACCATGCAATCACTTGCACTGAAGTCACCATGCAAACCTTAGGCCAAATAAACTTCTATATCCAAAGCAACCACTCACAGACATGTAGCACTTTGACAACAACCAAAATCCACACTCCACCAAGCACCAAGACATGATGCAGCCAAATAGAGATAGGGGAGATGATAACCCTTTGAGCAAGACATAGCCAAAGATGTCCAAGAAGGAGCACATGAGCACCTTGAACCCCAAAGAACACCTAGTGAAGATTAAAAAATAAGTACCTCTAGAAGTCAACTCCCAACAAGGGCATGAAACCATGGGAAGGTCAACCCACCAAGGCAACAAACACCCACACCACACCCACTTCAATTAGAACCACAAAGAATTGCATCACAAAGGAAAATGGAGAAGAGACAAAGTCCAAACCAAGCTCACCCTAGAACCAAAACAAAGGGGAACCAATGTAACATAATAACCCTACAATGAAGTTAAAATTTCTAATTTTTCACCATATGAGTAAATAAACTAAGTAACAAGCCATTGTGATAAAAAAATTCTTTTTCTTTATTGATAATTTCCAATCAAGATGCATAACATATTACAAAATGAATTCCTTTTCATTCCTTAAAATACATCAATGTAAGAAAGCATACATTTACTTACATAGTTCAATGAGCTTTAGAACAAATAGCTATAAGATGGTCCAGGATCCTTCCTTTCAAATCTTGATTCTTCTGTCATGCTGCTCTGGAAGAGAAGCATCACTCAAATTCTTTTCCACCAACCACAGACTCATAATGTGGTCCCCCGCACATCTATCATTCACTAGATGACCTTCCCTTCAATGAAGAGATTGGTAGAGTAATTGATAAAGGCAAACAACTGAGCATAGTATTGTGTCATACATAAGTAGAATTTTGTAATCTCTTAGTCTAGAATTAGCATGTAATACTAGATCACAATGAACTAACAGTGTAGTCTCAATAGTTACACAATCTAGAGTAGAGTCTCGAACATTCACACTACTTTGGCGAAAGTGAACATCTCATTCAGTAATTCAAATGAAGTCATCTATCACATACACTACTCAGGGCTGATTTGACTTAAGGTTGTCTTAAGCTATGCATAGGTATTTCCTTCAATGGATAGTCCATCATCCCAGATAACCTATCACCATAATAATCTACTTGCAATAGTCCTACTCAACTACTATGTGCACAAGCTAGGTATTTCCTTCAATGGATAGTCCTTTATCCTAGATAACCTATATACTTGGAATAAACCTACTTACATGTAAGTACTTAAACTCCCTCCCATACTAGATTATCTATCATAGGAGTAAACACAACCTTTCCTAGTTAAATCAATAACTTAGCTAAATACACATGTGCTTTTCATGTTCAATATCACCTAGTATTTAATACTTATGATAAACATCCATATCCTATTATGGACTTCTTAAAAACACATTATGAAAACAACATAATAGCTTCAATTTTCATTTTAAAATAATATAATTCCTCTATAGCACATACTGGGAAAGATATCTCAACCATGCATCCAAGACACATCATTCAAAAGTAAAATAAAAAAGAAGAAGAGATCCCCATGCATGTTTGTATCATAGAAAAATGGATATTTGAACATTTTCATGGTCATTTAGGCCTTTTTCCTGTGATGCTTAACTTATACTGCTTAGATTTAATGTTGTAATTTAACTTATACATTCACATTAGGTCTTGAATATTCAAACTATTAAGACTTTATGATGTATTCTTAAGGTATTGTGAAGTGTT
Organism: Sequoia sempervirens; assembly: GCA_007258455.2. Taxonomy (NCBI): domain Eukaryota; kingdom Viridiplantae; phylum Streptophyta; class Pinopsida; order Cupressales; family Cupressaceae; genus Sequoia; species Sequoia sempervirens. The sequence goes on from VDFB02373365.1 coordinate 353,914,352, forward strand.
GTAACACATTTCTACACTTTTCTAGACTCTTCTTATAATTCATCTAAATATTCCTTTTTTATCCCTTAGCAAGTCTTATTCTAAAGTGTTCTAAAGGGTATGAGGACATAATAACCCGGCCAAAATAACCCTGCACAGAATAACCCGACCAAAATAACCCAAGGACAAAATAACCCAGGGTCATAATAACCCATGGACAAAATAACCTATGGTCAAAATAGCCCATGGAAAAAATAGCCCATGGTCATTTTAGATCAAACTAGTAAACTAGAAATGACATAAAATAAATTATAAATTAGATTCTGAGGCACCATAGAGGCTATTTAGGTCATTTTTAGACCATATATCCATTATATACCCCTAAAATAGCCTTAAAACACCTTTAATATGCTTAAATAACCTATCAAATGGTAAATAATTATAAAAATAAAGGAAATTTCGTGGGAATTAGTTGATTAAGAGTTATTATGAAAAGATATAAATGAAAAGGCATTAAGAAGATATATAAAGTGGTAGAATTAAGAGAAGTAAAGAAAGGAAGAAGGGGAGAAGAAGTACGAGTGTGTAGAGTGATAAGAAGAGGAGAAATCCAAATTCATAAAAGAAGATATTTTGTAATATATTTTTTTGAACATTATTTTAAATTTTCCTAGGGTTTTCTAAAGAGTACAAAAAATCAATATACTTTTTAGGGAACCAACACATTCTTCATAATTTTTGATATATATGTATCAGGACATAATAATTGGGCCAAAATAACCATAGATAGAATATTTCTAAAAAAATTCCAAATGCCACTATTCGAGGATGTTTTTTCCATTTCTCTCAATGCTTGTGGAGGAAAGTTCAAGAAGGTCTACAAACATGTTACAGTGCTGATGAAGTATTTGCATATGAGATCAAGAAGCTTGTTGCATTAGCTTTCATGCCTCAAATAGATGTAATTGATTCATTTGAAACACTTCAACAATCTCATTATTATACAAAACATGAGGAGACCCTGCAACCCATAATTGATTATTTTGAAGACACATGGATTGGAAAACTAACCAAAAGAGGCAATAGATGATCACCCAAGTTTCCAATCACAATGTGGAATTACTATTCAACTACTCAAGATGATCTTCCCATAACCAATAATACTATTGAGGGATGTCACAGAGGATTTAGTGAATTGCTTCAAGCATCACACAACTTAGTCTGTAAATTCATCAAAGAAGTGAATAAAGACCAATCTCCAAGATAATAGAATAGAAAAATATATGGATGGATACACTGGGCAACCAAGCAAGAAAAAATACCATGAACTCAAAGAAAGACTAAAAATATTGGTTGATGGTTATGACAAGCATAACATTTTAGATTATATAAGAGGCATCACTCATAATTTTACACTTTAATTGAAATTTTGAATAATAAAGTTTTTTTAGCAACATACATGTAATTTATAAATTTTGTTTTCCTTTCTGTATATTCTTATGGGGATATTTTTTCCATGGGTTATTCTGACCACGGGCTATTTTGGCTTGGGTTATTATGACCCTGGGTTATTTTGTCCCTGGGTTATTATGACCGAGTTATTTTGTCCAGGGTTATTTTGGTCGGGTTATTATGTCCCGTAACTATTCTAAAGTCTTGTAACAACAAACTTTCACACTTTTCAAGGCTTTTCACTACTAATTACACCACTAATTAAGTGTATTTTTTAGTACAAACCAAAAAAATATCTTTAAATGCAACTTAATTCCTGATACCCACTTGATTTCCTTGAGTGGGACCCATATGTCATGGGTGGAGAATGAGTCCCTCATGGCACAAAAATAAAAAAAATTCAAATTTCTTTTGGGCTTTTATTGATTAAGACCTTAGGTCAGCCTGTGATGTTTTATTTTTAGGAAATTAGGGCATAAATGTGTTTAAATAAGTTTTTTTCTATCCATTTTAACCCCCACCCATTCAATCATTCATTCATGCATTCAATCTATCATAACATTCAAGTATTCTAGCATCATCAATCATTCAATCAAGCAATTATCAAGCATCTTGGAGCAACCATTGACATATCTTCAGACTTTAACAACAATGGTTTGGTGAGTTTATGAAATTTGCATGTTATTTTTTCATGATTCCTTTCTTGTTTCATTTCATTTCATTATCAGGTATTTGATTAGGAAAGTCAGGTTTAACCAAGGCAAACCCCTATACTCTAACCCTTCACCATTTTCCCCCTCTTTGCATGTGTGTTTGTAGGTCTTGTAGGAAGATTTGTCAAAGAGATAGGTATTGAAAAATGGTCAACAAGTCATTAAATCTATTCAAGTCAACAAAGACCTAATTCAATCTTGCAAACATTATTCAACCCATTTTCTATAGTTTTAGTCCCATCAGCCTAACAAGAAGAAAAGTGTAGATCTGGACCCACAAAGTTGACTTCAGAATTTGCAAATTTTTGTAGGTGGAATAATTCACCATTAGTGGAAAATGAGTCCCATTTATAGGTTGGAAAAATTGATTTCTAAGGATTCCAGTTCCCAGCATCCTGAAACCTATTTCAGTAGAATTTACCAAAACTTGGACTGATTTTCCATCTGTTGTAATGATTCCCAGTGGTCATTAATAGTGATTTTTGAAGCATTCCAAAACCTTCCAGCATCAACATTCTATCTCCAAGTACAATTCATTCAGTTTCATTAAGTTATGTTTCCATTAGTGCATGTTTTTAGTTCATTTCTGCATAGAACACTATGTTTTCAAACACTTTATATTTCTTAGGTTTTGCATAAATAGTCAATCCATTTTATCAATTTGTTGCATTTAGATCATTGCATTTAGAAATAATTCATTGTACTTGCATTAGTTTGAGTGAACCACCTAGATTTTGTGTGGGATATATCTTTCTATCAATGGTTCATTTTGGTGAACCTACATATTAAACATTATCTTTCTGATTTACATTTGTATTTTCATCCTAGGACTCATTGAATTAGATTTTACATTATTTTTCCATCCTAGGGTATACAACATTGAATTAGTGAATATCTCATATAGATTTCATTTTTACACTTCAAAACATTAAAAGAACTCAAATTTTGCCTTTGCATCCTAGTTTTTGCATCAGAAAAGCATCAAAATAACTTCAATTTGTTTGAAAAATCAAAAAAAAAAATTCACCCCTAGACACATTCGCCACCTTGGGTGAGTTAGTTCAATTGCACTTTTTGCACAACAATTTATGTCATTTTCATAGTGTGTTTTACATTTTTGTTCTCTGTTACTACATTTTTGTTTCAGTTTATAGAATTTTTGTTATTTGCATTTCATTTGCATCCACCCCACCTTTTGTGGTATTTGTATGAGTGTTTGGTTCCCTATTGATAATACTTTAGTGAGGTGAAGTTCTCGACTCATGGCTTCTTGCGATAGCACATTTGTTGTGGACATTGGGTTATCTAGAGCTCCTACTCCTAGTATTGACAATGATGCATTAGGCATGGATACTACAACTAGTACACTATTGCCTTCCCCTACAATGAAAATTGACACACACATTAATTCCCTCTCGCAAGATAAAGTAGTTAACATTCATAAGGACTTAGCATATCTCCAACATAACTTGTGCCTTGAAAACATTTCAACCACTACAATTCCCACAATAGACAACATCCATAGAATTCTTGAAAGTGACGAAGGCTTACATTTTATGAAACAAATTGTTGAGATATATCACAAACATGCTTCTTCTAGCACATCTCAAATTGCAAATACTATGGTTGGACAAGGAGGATCTCATATTCCTCCTCCTTCAACCGTATCATCCATACCCACCTATACCATCCCTCAAGTTACAAAAACCATGCAATAGGTTAGTCATGTGACTCCTTTTTCTATTTCAAGTAGCATTCCTAGTTCTTTTGTGGCATCAAATGTTCCATCCTCCACCACCTTCACTCTGATAAGTGTCCCCTTCACTTGTCCTAACACTACCTACACTCCACCATTTTCTCTTCGACCTCATACCACTTACACTAACCCTCTCATAACGCAACTCTTCCACATAGTTTCTTCCATGCAACACCAAATATCCCCCATAAACCAAAGCCAAAATGCACCATCCACATACTATGTGCATAATAGCCCACTATCTTTGGAAATATTAAGAACACTAATGCCACAAGGAATTGAGATGCTTAGGTTTGAGAAGTATAGAGAGAAAGGAGACCCTACTAATCATGTCAATGCCTATACGGCCTTATGTAGTGATTTTATTGTTGACGACAAACTGTTAGCTAGACTGTTTCCTAGGAATTTAAAGGATAATGCCTTGGAGTGGTTTTCCTCTCTACACAATAATTTAATTCATTAATCTAATGAGCTTGTTGATTCCTTTATTTAAGTAATTTCCAATTCCATATGACTCCGAAGAATAAAATGGTTGATTTGATGAGGTATAAACAAAATGTGGATGAAAAAGTAATTGGTTTCATTTCATGCTATCAATCATTGTATGCTCAAGTAGACTTATATGTCAAGGTTCTTCATTCACATCTCTAGAAGATGTTTATTGAAAAATTGTAAAATCACATTTAGAATAAATTGGCCATGATTAAATTTCCTTATTTCATGCATTTATGCACAACCCTTTGTGACTATCACAACTTGGTTACTAGTTGAGATGCAAAATCCATTTCTAGCCAAGCTGAGAATTCTGAAAAAAGCAACCAAAACAACTCAATTTTTTTTAGAAAACTAAACAAAGGATTCTTATAGTTCAATCCCCCTCCTCCACAACCAAATCAACCTGTTAATACTGAAGTGGAAATCACTAAAGCATATGTGCCCTTTAGCTATGGGAACCCAAAGAGACAGTTCACCCCTTTACCTAATATGCTCCATAAAACAATGAATCAATTGATACAACAATAGATGATCACTTTTCCTATAGTCAAACCACTTGATCCTACGAAACCTTTACCCCCCACCTTTAAACCAACTGCTTATTTTCATTTTCATCACCAAAATGAACATGTCATAGAAAAATGTAAGTGTCTCAAGCACATAGTGCAAGACCTCATTGATTGTGGTTGTCTATCCATTTCAAATATTAATGTTACAAGCGATACGTCCATTTCCCTCAATCAAAATTTTCAAATTTTTACCTTGACCAAATGCCTAAACATAATGTTTCATTTGTCAAAGCTAGTGAACCTTCAAACAATGATGTGATGAATGTTGATACAAGTGATGAACAACATGATATTACTCCAAATGTTACCTATGTTAATCCTATTGATGAAATGGTGGAAATGATAGAAGTTATCCTTCATAAGGGTCAAACTAAAAAATCTCTTGATATTACTTTCTTTTCTCATGATATACTTAAAAACCTTCCCGATGATGCTCTTTACATAGCTGGACACATCTATGATAATCCCACCAATGGGATATTAATAGATTCTTCCAGTGGAGAGAACATGATCACAAAAGAATATTTGGTATTACATGATCTTTATCAAGATAATTATGACAAACCAACAACATGAATTAAAACACATCATGGTTTCACGTTCCCTATGACTGGATCTATTATTCTCCCATTATAGATAGGACCTAATAAATTGGATGCAACATTCTCTATCATTCCACAATTAGATCAGTTTTGTCTATGGCTAGGTCATCCTTGTCTTCACTTGATGAAATTTTCCCCTTTCGTCATTCACAAATGTTTGAAGTTTCTGCTTGACAATGAGATATTTACTGTACACCATAGTGGCTTTAATCCAATGTCTTCTAAAAGATAATTTTTTGTTTTGGAAGCCTTTTGGCTTGAACCTACAGAACCCATCATGCCTTGCAAAGACTTCTTTTTCATTGCCTATTAAAAGTTCAAAGCTAAACAAATAGCCAAATTGTCTCTTTTCCACATGGCTCTATCTATTTTCGACACTCCTATCCTAGATGAGACAATGCTTCAACCTGAACAAAACTTACAACCTCAAGAGCAACCAACAATAAGCACTTCATCTTCATCGTCTAAATTCCCACAAGATAATGAAATGAACCCCATCATGCCTCCTCACATAAAACAAGTTTATAAAGTAAAAGAGAAAGTGATTGACCCACCTTCTTTGGTTCCTTCTATTCCTCCCCCCCGAAAGAAAAGGAGCCTATCATGGATTAACCTTCTATTACTCCTACACAACTTCAAAATAGAATTAGTAGAAACCAAGGTGCTAGAGCATGTATGCGTCGGGGCGGTCCCACAAAGCTAGTTTACAATTTCTGGGAGATCTTGATTTTTGTTGAAATCACATATTTTTAGAAAATATAATAATTTAAGCTTTGAAAAGTTCCATTTAAGGGATTCCAATTGAACAGGGTTTGATCAAACCAGCTTAGATCAAACTCCCTTTGATAGAACCTCGCTAGTTTTAAACCATACTTATAACTGAGTCTCCTTTACAACTATCAAAATGTTGATAAAAAACCACTTTTGATTTAGCTTTTGGGGGATCAAATGAATTCATTTAAAAATATTTTTTTTGTAAATATGTAGTCCTTATTATAAGCTTCCGAAAAAGTATAATTTTAAACAAATTTAATTTTATTAATATATTTAGATTTTATTTTTTGTGAATGTATCTTTTTCAATAAAAATCAAGCTCCATGTTTTGCACATGTGGAAAATAACCATATTATCAAAAAAAAGTTTGAAAAATATGAGTGCACCAAATATTTAAGTCCTTGATCCAACCAATTTTTTTTTTTAATTTTAATACATTCAAAAAAAGTTGTGTTATATGGTCTGCCTATGTCTGAATTGTAATTGGTTTGACTTTGAAACTTGATTAAAGAAAAAATATTCAATAAAACACTATGAAAACAATTGGAGGCACTAGATATCATAGTTATACATCTAAATTTGAAAAAAAATAAAAAAATTATCCTTCATGGAAAAAAAGTTGTGTTATACAGTGAGCATCACTCCTTAAAAATGTTGTTTATTGATAAAAACTAGTTTTCAAAGGAGACATAAAAAGAAGTGCAATATAAGTAAAAAAAAAATTGAAAAAAATATATGTAGAATCTATAAACAAAATGTCACAAATCACTAGTTTGTATCATGTTCAAATTCCTCACGGTATAGCTACTATAGGTGCCTGAAAGTGAAGATTTAGTTACAAAAAATATTATTTCAGTGTCCCATTTGGCCAAAAAATTTAAGCCAGTATTGTGAGATCACCTGCCGTTATCATCTCCTTGCTCGTTAGTTACATGTAGAAGAAAACAAAGAAAATAAAAATCCACATTTTAAAGAATCAATACCCGACCACCACCCTCCTCTTGACCCGTCTCAAAATAGTACAACACAACCATCACAACAAAATGATCTCAGACAACAACCACACCTTCTGATCAACCCTTCATTAGAAATTACCCTTCATCCTCCCATTGTGATCAACTTAGATGATGATAAAGAAACAAAAAAAATTGATGACGATATACATGATGAATTAAATACATTGGTTTTCTCGTCTATGAGCTTCACTTCACTGAGATATCTCCTATCCAAAGTGATGAACTTGGTACTTCCCCTAGTTCAAAACTTGCAATTGTCCCTTTGGATAGTCAATTGGCCTCACAATACACTGAACATGAATGGGAAGTGGATTACCTATTAGATGGTTTACTTGCATTTTCCTTACTATCATTTTAAATTTTCCTTTTTTTGATTGCATGTGTGTAATGTGTTCCCCCGTAATGTGTGTTTAATGTTCTCTCTCTTTGTGCACTTCCTCTATCTGTACCTTCATTCTTTTGTATGTTGTACATCGCTTTTACTTTTTCACTCTTGTTTTGTGCTTTCCTTTTGGGGATGACACAAACCATTGAGACACCCTATCTCTCTTCCATGTTGACCCAAAAGGTCCCTTTTCCTTTTACTTTGTCTTTTCTTGTGTTTCCCTTTTAGGGATGATGCAACGAATTGAGACCAAAATCTCTCCTTCATGTTGACCCAAAAAAAAATTCCTTTTTTCATTCGCCTTTTCATTTTCCCTTGCTTTTTATTTCCTTTTGGGGATGATGCAAAGCAATGAGACCACAATGTCTCTTCCATGTTGACCCAAAATGGATTTTATTTTTCTTTTGTTTTCGCTCTCTTTGTGTCATTCTTACAATTCTATGTATTTGGGGAATGATGACAGTTTTGAAATCTTTAATAAAAACATTGTAGCAACGAACATACTAACCCCAAATCCATAGATCCCTTATATTTTTGGTATTTTCCTTTTTGGGGGAAATGCCTCTTTCTTTTGTTCCTTTTTCCTTTGCATGATGTAGCCTTACTCGGAAATGTATGACTTGGCATAGAGGCTTTCCAAGTTGGCTCTCATGTCTTGTTTCTTTTTGTATTTTTCATTTTCTACTTTAAAGTAATTGCTCATAGAATAGTGTGTAGAAATTCAGGATTTAAAATGGGGACATACATTGGCATTATTCATTTTGCATTTTTATTTTTCTAGGTTCTTAGTGAAGCCTTGTTACTTTATACAATGAGTTTTTCCCTTTGTGGATGACATTGGGTATAGTGTGCTTCATAAGTGTAATCTATCTTAGCATATTGCATTCCTCTTGGTGGCCTATTGTGACACATTGCGTCCCCTAAGTTGTGAATATTCTATTCTTTGATTGGTCCTGTCTTGGTGGCATTACACACTATGTTCTTTAAGTGATAGACCTCACATGAACTAAACAAAACTCCTTTGAACATCTTTTGCATTTTATGTTTTTGTATTTTACATTTTGCATGGCCATCTTGCACAACATAGCTTGCATGCCTATGGTTCCATCGTGTTTGTTCATGAGTTCTAAGCATATGAAGCTTTGCTTGTCTCATGAAGAACACATCAACATTTTCCTTTGTGGTGATTTATTAAAGTTATCAAGAGGTATAACTTTGATATGATTGAGGAGGAAGCCCATTCTGAGGCATGAATTTCCCCATAGCCACATGTGTGTTTGTGAGTACATACCAGCCATGAGTGTATGTTTCTCACCTTTTGGTCCTTCTCACTTGGTAGAAAACCATGATTTTTATTACCCTAGAGTGAGTATGCATTTTCTTTTCAAAAAATTAGCCTAGATCTAATCCACAACTAGCTTGACAAACAATCAAAGCTTGATCTCACTTTTCCTTTCTCTTCCCTTTCTTTCTTTTTTGTATGTGTTTTGCTTTGTTCTTATGTTTAGTTTGTCATGGGATCCTCATCTTGGGGGCTTGATCATCCCTCTCAGGATCGTTGTTACATCTCATCTTGCTAGCATAAGTGCATTTGGATCCCTCTCGATATGCATGGCTACTTTAGCATGAGTTTGAAGAAAGTTTATCCTCTCACTAAAGTCGGGGCTAAATGTACCATAGAAAACTAGATCTTTGGACATTTTCATGGTCATTTAGGCCTTTTTATTGGGATGCTTGACTTATACTGCTTAGATTTAATGTTGTAATGTAACTTATACATTCACATTAGGTCTTGAATATTCAAATTATTAAGACTTTATGATGTCTTGTGAAGGTGTTGTGAAGTTTTGTAACACATTTCTACACATTTCTATCCTCTTCATCTTATAATTCATCTAAATATTCCCTTTTTATCCCTTACCAAGTCTTATTCTAAAGTGTTCTAAATTCTTGTAACAAACTTTCACACTTTTCTAGGCTTGTCACCACTAATTACACCTTTTTTATACTTTATTTGGCCCCTTTATGCACTTATAGGCCTTAATTAAGTGTATTTTTTGGTACAAACTTGACAAATATCTTTAAATACAACTTAATTCCAAACACCCACTTGGTTGCCTTGAGTGGGACCCATTCGCCATGGGTGGCGAATGAGTCCCTTTTGGCAAAAAATTCAAAATAAATTCAAATTTCTTTCGGGTTTTTATTTCTTAAGACCTTAGGTTGATCTGTGATGTATTTTCAGGAAATTAGGGCATAAGTGTGTATAAATAATTTTTTTTCAATCTATTTTAACCCCCTCCCATTCACGCATTCATTCATGCATTCAATCCATCATACCATTCAAGTATTCTAGCATCCTTAATCATTCAATCAAGCAATTATCAAAAATCTTGGAGCAGTGATTGACATATCTTTAGAATTTAACAACAAGGGTTTGGTGATTTTATGAGATTTGCATGTTATTTGTTCATCATTCCTTTCTTGTTTCATTTCATTTCATTATCAAGGGTTTGATTACCAAAGTGGGGTTTGACCAAGGCAAACCCCTATAGTCTAACCCTTAACCATTTTCCCCATCTTTGCATGTGTGTTTGCAAGTGTTGTAGGTAGATTTTTCAAAGAGATAGGTGTTGAAAAGTGGTGAAAAAGAAATCAAATCTATTCAAGTCAACAAAGAACCAATTCGAGCTTGGAGACATCATTCAGTCCATTTTAAGACATCATTCAGTCCATTTTCTCCAATTTCAGTCCCGTAAACCCCACAAGAAGACAAGTGCAGATCTAGACCCATAGAGTTGATTTTAGAATTTGTAGATTTCTATAGGTGGACTGAGTTTCCATTAGTGGTAAATGAGTCCCATTTCCAAGGTGGAAAAAGTGATTTCTATGGATTTCAGTTCTTGACATCCCAAAACCTATTTCAGTAGAATTTACCAGAACATGGACCGATTCACCATCTATGGTGAATGAGTCCGAGCGGTCATTAATAGTTATTTTTGAAACATTCTAGAACATTCTAGCATCAACAATCTATCTTGAGGTGTAGTCCATTCAGTTTCATTAAGTTTTTTTTCATTTGTGCATGTTTCTAGTTTATTTTTCCATATCGCACTATGTTTTCAAACACTTCATATTTCTTAGGTTTCTCATAAATAATAAATCCATTTTATGAATTTTTTGTATTTAAATCATTGCATTTAAATATAATTTCATTGTAATTGCATTAGCTTGAGTGAACCACCTAGATTTTGTGTGGGATCTATCTCTCTCCTTTAGGTGAAAAACTGCAATTGAGCAAGAGATTCATAGCATCCTAAAACACAAAAATCAATTATTCATTTTGGTGAACCTGCATATTGAACAATATTTTTTTGATTTACATGATCCATATTTACATCCTAGAACTCATTGCATTAGCTTTGGCATTATTTTTGCATCCTAGGGTTTACAACATTGCATTAGTGAATATATCATATAGATTTCATTTTTACAATTCAAAACATTGAAAAAAACTAAAATTCTACATATGCATCCAAGTTTTGCATCAAAAAAGCATCAAAATCACTTTAAATTTTTGAAAAATACAAAAAAGTTTACCCCGAGACTCATTCGCTCTACCCTAGGTGAATTAGTCTAGTTGCACTTTCTACAAAACAATTTCTATCATTTTCCTAGTGTTTTTTGCATTTTTGTTTTTTGTTACTACATTCATGTTTCAGTTTATAGAATTTTTGTTATTTTCATTTTATTATTCCTAGTTTGCATTGCATTTGCATCCACCCCCCCTTTTGTGGTATTTCTATGAGTGTTTGGTTCCCTATTGATAATACTTTAGTCAGGAAAAGTTCTTGATTTATGGCTTCCCACAATAACACATTCGTTATGGACCTTGGGTTATCTAGAGCTCCTATTCCTGGTATTGACAATGGTGCATTAGGCATGGATACTACCACTAGTACACCTTTTCCTTCCCCTACAATGCATGTTGACACGCACACATTAAATCCCTCCTACAAGACAAAGTAGTTAACATTCATGAGGACTTAGCATATCTCCAACATAACTTGCATCTTGAAAACATTTCAACCACTACCATTCCTGCTATAGACAACATCCATCGAATGCTTGAAAGTGATGAAGGATTATATTTTATGAAACAAATTGTTGCAATATATCACAAACATGCTTCTTCCACCTCTAGCACATCTCAACTTGCAAACACTATGGTTAGCGAAGGAGGATCGAATATTCCTCCTCCTTTAACCATAGCATCCATACCCACCTGTAACCCTCAAGTTACAACAACCATGCAACATGTTAGTCATGTGACTCCTTCTTTCGCTATTCCTACTAGCATTCCTAGTTCTTTTGTGGCATCGAATGTTCCATCCTCCACTACCTTAACCCCGATTAGTGTCCCCCTCACTTGTCCCAACACTACCTACACTCCATCATTTTCTCTTCCACCTCATACCACTTACATTGAGCCTCTCATAACACAACTTTTCCACACTGTTTCTTCCATGCAACAACAAATATCCACCATAAACCAAAGCCAAAATGCACCACCCACATACTATGTCCGTAGTAGCCCACTATCTTTGGAAATCTTAAGAACACCGATGCCACAATGAATTAAGATGCCTAGATTTGAGAAGTATACATAGAAAGGAGAACCTACTAATTATGTCAATGCTTATACAACCTTATGCAGTGATTTTGTTCTTGACAAAAAAATTGTTAGCTAAACTATTTCCTAGGACTTTAAAGGATACTACCTTGGAGTGGTTTTCCTCTCTACCCATTCATTCAATTCATCATCTAATGAGCTTGTTGATGCCTTTATAAGTCATTTCCAAGTCCATATTATTCCCAAGAAGACAATGGTTGATTTGATGAGGTGTAATCAAAATATGGATGAAAAAGTAACTAATTTCATTTCATGCTATCAATCATTATATGCTCAGGTAGACATCAAGGTTCCTAATTCACGTCTCTAGAAGATGTTTAATGAAAAATTGTAAACTCACATTTAGGATAAATTGACCATGATGAAATTTCCTTCTTTCATGCATTTATGCATAGCCCTTTATGACTATCACAACCTAGTTACTAGTTGAGAGGAAAAATCCACTTCTAGCCGAGCTAAGAAGTCTAAAAAAAGCAACCAAAATAACTCACAAAAGTTTAAAAAACCAAACAAAGACTTTTATAGTTCATTCCCCCTCCTCCAAAACCACCTCAACCCATTAATAATCAAGTGGTAGTCACTAAAGCATCTATGACGTTTACCTATGGGGATATGAAGAGATAGTTCACCCCTTTACTTGATACCATCCATAACACAATGAATCAACTTTTACAACAATAGATGATCACTTTTCCTACAATCAAACCACTCGATCCTACCAAACCTTTAGCCCCCACCTTTAAACCAACTGCTTATTGTAATTTTCATCACCAAAATGGACATGACACAAAATAATCTAAGTTTCTCAAACACATAGTGCAAGACCTCATTGATTCTAGCCATCTATCCATTTCAAATATTAATGTTACAGGTGATACGTCCATTTCCCCCCAATTAGAATTTGTAAATTGTTACCAACCCAATGCATAAACATAATGTTTCATTTGTCAAAGCCAGTGAACCTTCAAAAAAAGATGTGATGAATGTTGATACAAATGATGAACAACATGATATTACTCCAAATGTTACCCATGTGAATCCTATTGATTAAATGGTTGGAATGATAGATATTATCCCTTGTAAGGTCCAAATTAAAAAATCTCTTAATATTACTGTATACGCATAAAAATGGTCATGTCTATAATCCTGGCAATTAATTAAATATTTATTATTTAATTAATTTTTCTAAAAGTCCTCTACATATGATTAAATTTATTTAATTTAATTATATTGTTCATTCATCTTATTCTTCTTCCATAATTAAATAAATTTATTTTATTTAATTATTTTCTATCACTTAATTAATTAAATAAATACATTTCTCTTTCTTCTATTTTAATTCTTCTTCTAATTAATTAAATGTTTCATTTAATTAATTTCATAAAAGTGATTTAATTAAATAGATCTTATTTAATTAAAAATATCTTATGATTTCTTTCTAAAAATCAAAATTAGGTATTTTAACCTAATTGTGCAATCTTCTCATACCATAATTAAATATTTTATTTAATTATGAGATATTCTGCTTTTTTTTCAATAAAACTGATTAAAGCTCTTTTCTCACCACAAGTTTTCTTCTGCTTTTAAAAGCTTAATTAAATATTTTATTTAATTAAGAAAAGATGAATGTCCTCCACAAATAAATAATTGATTTTTTTTAATTAATTAGTTATTAGCTTTTAATCTTTCTTTTATTCTTATCTTCCATTCTTTTTCCTCTTTCTTAATAAAATAGAAAAATCTGTTTCTAGGGTTCTTCTATCTTATCCTTCAGTTTCATCTTTCTTCAACCATTTGATCTGCTAGGAATTATCACAACCGTCAATCGAGACAGCCAATCAGAATCATTCAGAAAGCCCTATAAATACCTGTGTGAATCCAAACATTGGTAATAGGCAATTAAGTAGTGTTTATGCATTTAATTCATTTAGTATTCATAGCATCATGTTTATTTCAAGTTTCTTAGCTAAAATCAACATCATAGCTTAATCATGCATTCATATCATAGCAAAATCTCGTTCTTTAGGAAGACAGTTTGTTGAGCCTAGCCACTAATCTGAGAACACAAGGCTGGAATCTACAAAAACACTAAAGATAGAGGACGATAGGACGACAACGGGAACATGATATTGAGTTTGCACATCTCTATTCCTTTTAAATTTCTGTTTTTGTTATAATGTTCTATTGGTGTGTTTGAACTGGTTTTAATTCATTTATGCACTTAATTTTCATACACACATTAAATGGCGCCCACCGTGGGGCAGATGCCCCGATTTTAGACTTCTTTCTTGGAGGCTTTTCTTGCAGGTTTGCTTATAGGTTTTCTGGCATTCGGCAGCGCGTTTTGGAAGATTCGGGAAATTTTTATTTGCAAGTACTTCGGCGCATCTGGGCTCTGTTTCGGCGCATCTGGTCATTTCTACGGCGCATCTGGGAAACAGAGTGGTGCATCCGTCACTTTCTGCAGTGCATTTAGACATTTAGTTAGCGCATTTAGGACTTTATTTAGCGCATTTAAAATTGTATTAGAAAATTAAACAAAAATCTCTGCATTTAGAATAGCGCATATAGTTTCTGTTTTCGCGCATTTGGGTAACAGAAGGGCGCATTTGTTTTCTGTTTTAGCGCATTTATGTAACAGAGTTGCGCTTCTGGTCTCTGTTTCTGCGCATTCGAGAGACAGAGCTTCACATCTGGAACTGTAACCAAGATTCTGAGTCTGACGCCTTTTGCAGACATAATTTCTTTTATTTTATATTGGGCTTAAAATGAATCAACCTAGGGTAGCCACCACACCTTTTATCATGCAGTTAAAACGAACCCCATGTCTGTTGTGAAGTAACATCTTCAATTAGATTAAATCATATTTGATTTTGGCGCACATAAAATGAATCTGTCTACTCTTATTGACTGTGCTTGAAGGTGGTAGGTGATTATGCTCTCACCCTGTGCAAACTAGGTGATCAGAAAACCAGACCCACTTTTCCCTGTGTAACCCTGATTTGATAATAGAAGTATCCTCTCCCCTTGCGCACTTGTGCGATCCTGGGTGCAAGAGAAATGGTTATTGACTCTAGAAATTGGGCCTGCCATAAGGGAAAAAGTACTCACCTTAAGGGACGACTCAAACCGGCAACGGAGCTAAGGCCAAGCTACCCCCGACCGGTATATAAATGTAAATCTTAAGGGAAAACCTAAGGTTGCTTGTGCGGATGTGTCATACGGACGGAGTTGTACTCCCATAAACCCTGTTGAGCTTAACCTCTTCAGGCTGGAGTGCCACCTTAATGGTGATTAATCTCTTGCCCCATGTATGGCCACTCGAACGGGGGTCCCGAACTAAATACCATTGTTTAAAAAGTTTAAAAACCTTCTATTTGCTAGTCCAGCACTGTCGGTGTGAAGCCTTCCACACTTTTGCAGTCAATAGTAGAGGTGATCAGCTCGCCATGGGAGTTTCATGGGGGTTGGAAGCTTGGTTGGCCTGAGAAGAGAGTGCACTATAAGGGGGAGCCCGTGCAGCCAAGCTTCTGGATTCACACGCTACTGATATGCGGTTGGGGAAACCCACGTGGAGTCTAGCGGATATTGTCCTGGCCTAACCTAGGTTGTGCTTGTCCTATTATGTGCTTGGTTACGAATCAACTTAAATCAGACTGTTTGCTGTACCCGAACATTAATTCAGATAATGGATCATCCAAGAACAAACATGACAAATTTCAGCTAAAAACTGGTCAAAACTGTCCTAGAAAAAAATTGCTTTAGCGCATCTAGGGGAAAACTGCAGCGCATTTAAGCTTTGTTCTAGTGCATCTGTGTTCTGTTTCGGCGCATTTAGGATTTTCTGCTGCGCATAGGTGCTCTGTTTCTGCGCATATGAGATTTTCTGCAGCGCACTTGACCATTGCTGTAGCGCATTTGGGAAACAGAATAGCGCTTTTAGGTTTTTTTTCACAGACCCGGCTTTCTAAAATTTTACTCCCATGTTAAGAAAGTGGAAATCAACCAAGTTCACCAAGAAATCAGTTTTCAATAGGATCAAGAAGCCCAAAACAAATTTCAGTTACAAGAAGACCTTAGATCGCAGAAAATTCCTGTATAAGAGTCGAGACGTCTTGCTCCATTATCGCACATTCCTCCATAGATACCAAGACTACATTAGAGGATTCACCGACGATTATGCTGTAGAACCTTTGGCTACCCAAGCTTATTATCAAAGATTAGCCTTATCTCAACATCATAATTTGAATCAACCTCTTGAGTTTGAGAACATACCACAACCTTCAATTGAATATTCAACGCGTCCCAATCAGATCCTTCAGTGATCCTTGACCATATTCAGGGATTTCTTACATATGCCTATTTTTACGAGATCTCAACACAACAAAGCAGGAGAAACACCTCAAGAAGAGGGTGAACGAGGTAGTCCTCTTTTTAGTGTAAGTCGCAATCCCCTTTTCAGTAACAACAATATGGCTGACGGAGAGGAAAGTTTGATACTTAAGAGCAAAAACATGAACAAAACTCCTATAGATAGTGATGATGAACAAGACGACGAACTTGAACTTAGAGAGGCAGAACAAAATCCCAAGTTTCTTAAAGTCCTTGAAAAGATTATACAACGTGACAAAGAGAAATACTTTCTTTTTCTAGCAGATCAAGGAGCTAAATTGCCTAAAGACTTTGATACTGAGAAATTAAAAACCACCGAGGAAGAGCCATCCCCATCTGAATATGCCTCCTTAAAAAAAGAGTTTAGAGAGATGCAGGGAAAAATCCAAGAGTTACAAGGAGGAACCACAACCAAGAAGTACACTTTGGATGACATATGTCCTTATCCTTTTGATAGAAGTCTCAACATGATTCCATTTCCTAAACACTGTGAAATCCCCAAATTTGATCGTTATAATGGAAAATCAGACCCAGTTGACCATGTTAGAGACTTTCGAAACATGACATTGGAATTTTCCCACGAAGATACATATTTATTGTGATTATTTCCTCGAAGCCTTGGAGTCAACTCTATGGAATGGTTATCTAAGATTACACCTCCTATTCAAACATTTGAGGAACTGATGAATTTATTCATAAAACAATACGCCTACAACGTTCAACACCAGATCACCATGATTGATCTTTGCAAAGTTACGCAAAAACCTAGGGAATCTTTCACTACCTTTCTTCAAAGATGGAGGAGAATGTTCGCTAGGTACCCCCGTCATGTCCCTAAAAAGGAGAAAATGGTTACTTTCATCAATAGCCTCAACTCAGAAATGAGTTATCGTTTAAATCTGCACTATCCACCTTCCTTTGAGAAACTGATTGAAGATGCCCTCACCATCGAAAGTGCTTTGGTCAAAAGAGGGACCATAAAACTTGATAGGGACAACCCTGCCTCATCTAACCATTACAACAATCAGGACAAGTCCAAGTTTTGGACCCGCAACAAGAATGTTGTAAATGATGGTGTTGTAGATGCAAATCATGTCACGACTAAGCCATTTATCCTGAACACTCCTCGTAACAATAATTACAACCATGTCAATTCAGTCGCAAATCAAGGAAACAATCATCCCCCTCCAACGAACTACAATCAAGGGACTGCCAACAACCAAAACCACTGGAACAACAACAACAACAACACTTCAGGGAATACCTCAAACACGAAACCACAACGCTTTCCATTCTTCTCCAATAGAAGAGCTTTTACTCCACTAGGACAATCCTTAGAATCGGCTTTCAAAGAAGTCATGGCAAAGAACGTCCTTATGTTACCCCCACAACGCAATTACGAACCTAATGTAAAACCTCCATCATGGAACGAAGCTTCTTTTTGCGACTACCATAGGTGCAGAGGTCATCATACAAACAACTGTCAAGGTTTGAAACACGCTATTCAAGATCTCATTGACAAGGGCATTATCACAGTAGAAGGACAACAAAAATCCAACGAAGATCACCAAGCGTTTCGAAATCCTCTACCAAATTATCAAAAGGGAGAATCTTCTGACAAAACTGTGAACCAAATTGATGATAATGTAATCCGTCACCTCTATACGGACGATGAGCGAGTCAATGTCATAAAAATCAAAGAGAAAGTAGACAATGGACAAGTAAACGTCACAACAAGAGCACAAGCTAAGGTTGTTTTGAAAGGTACCTCTTCAAAATCCAATGAGACCTCTCCTCAACACCAATACGACTTAGTTAACCAACTTCGAAAAACTCCAGCTCAAATCTCCATTTTCGAACTTCTAAAGATTTCCCCGGCACATAGGGAGATTTTAGATAAAACCCTCGTTGAAACGACTGTATCTACGGATTTGGATGTGAATCGATTTCAAACCATGGTAGGACATTTGTCCTCCCCCACATGCCTTTCATTCTCAGACAAAGATGATGTTTCCCTAACTCATCCCCACAATTCATCATTATACTTAGAGGTCATGATCCACAAGTTCCGTGTCAAACGTGTTCTAATAGATGGAGGGGCTGGTCTAAACATATGTACTTTGAAGGTGATTCAAGCATTAGGATTTGCCGAAGACTCCATTGATCCTAGAAGGAAGATTACCATTAAAGCCTATGATGATGAGGAGAGAACGTCTAAAGGTCTAATCATGCTACCAATCAGAGTGGGACCTGTTATCAAAAACACCTTTTGCCAAGTTTTAGAGCGAGATCTTGCATACAATATCTTGTTAGGTCGTCCTTGGATCCATGAGATGCAAGCTGTTCCGTCCACTTACCACCAATGTCTTAAGTTTCCGTATGATGGACAGGAAATTACTATACCAGCTGATAACTCAAACGCCCAAACTTGCGCCAATGTCAAAGCTCATCAAGATACTTTGGTTCCGAATAATCGAGAAGCACTTGCTGATACTTCTTCTCAACATGCTACACACATCAGTCAGTTAACTAAAAGCTTTGACAAGAAACTACAGTTCAAGGAAAGTGGAGTTGGGGAATATTCCCTTTGTCTTGCTAATCTACCTACATCTCCTCGATCACATGGGAAACCTTCTATTACACCACAACAGATATCAGCAGCATCAACATCAGCACAGGTACAAACAGAGCCCACTACCAAGTTCAATGGACAATTTATCAAAGAAAAATTTCCCATGGGAGATCCTGAGGATACATCAATTCTAGATTGGCTCTATAAAGATGAAGAGGATGCAATTCTAAACGTCACCTTACCAACAGAACAATATGGGAAAGGATATTCTATCATGCAAAAGATGGGATATGATAATGGTCCTCTTGGAAAGAGAAAAGAAGGCGTAGTTGAGCCTATCCATCTTCCAGGACTTGCGGCATATGATAAAACTGGAATAGGCTATGAGGCTACCCAATCTAAACAATCCCAAGGTAATGTTTTTACACTGCAAAAAGGTTCCGATAAGAATGAAACATGTTTGGTATCAGTCCTGAATTACATTGCAAATAACTCTGACACAGATTCTGCTGAATATGAATGGGATACCATCCATGATAACAAATTTTGGAGAGACAAAGAGGTAGATATCATACATAAGTATACGCCCGCTTTAATCAAAGGAGAAGGTTCAGGATCCCAACCACAAGAATCTGAACCACAAAGCAACTATGAGTCTAGTGATACTGAGTCAGATTTTAACGAACAAGATTATTAGGAGAATAGTCCCATCATTGACCTATCTCATACCTCGGATCCTACCGATAACTCTGTCTTGACCCTAACCATCGCCAATTTTACACAACCAGATGACGTCCTACCATTAATCCATCCTGATCTCATTGACTGGGATCTTACCGAACCTATGGATATACCTATTTTTCCAAACGACGAAGCTATCATAAACTTCCTTTCCGCCGAAGATGTAAATAATTGTTCCACTAGCGATTTTTGGTATGAAGTCTGTAATCAGGAGAGTGTCAAGTCTCCTAGCTGCAAAAATGAAAATAAAGATAAACGGTCTAGTGGTGAAAACCAGAATCTGGCAGTACTAGATCAAGCAAAAGACAAAATAAAGAGCGTATCAGATGGTGAAAACCTTTTTGAGGCACCATCTGATGGGACTCTTGACACTCTCCCAGAGCATTATCATGAGCGATCATCCATCTTGACTGAGCCTACAAAGGAAATCAACGTTGCAACTGCAGATAATCCAAGGATCCTACAGATAGCTGAATCAATGACAGCTAAAGAAATCCCAGAGTTCATGAATTTTCTCAAGGAAAATCAAGTCAATTTTGCATGGTCATATGCAGATATGCCCGGCCTTGATCCTGATCTCATTATGCATCATTTATCTATCAAATCAGGAGCCAAACCAGTAAAACAAAAACTCAGAAAGATGAATCCTCATATTGCACTATTGGTTAAAGAAGAACTCAAGAAGCTCCTCGATGCAGGTTTTATAAGATCAATTGACTATGCCGAATGGATTTCCAATATTGTACCAGTAGCAAAACCAGACAAACGTGTAAGAGTATGCACTGATTTCAGAGATCTTAACAAAGCTTGCCCAAAGGATGACTTTCCGCTTCCAAGTATCGACACTATAGTTGATCTAACAGCAGGCCATGCCATGTACTCATTAATGGATGGTTTCTCGGGTTACAACCAAATCAAGATTGCACCAGAAGACCAAGAGAAAACAGCTTTCACTTGTCCGTGGGGAACATATTGTTGGAATGTCATGCCTTTCGGCTTGAAAAATGCTGGAGCTACTTATCAAAGAGCTATGACTACGATCTTTCACGACATGATGCACACATTCATGGAAGATTATGTAGATGAATATTGGAAAAATCACACACCAGAGAAGGACACTTGGAGATACTATCTAAAATATTCACCAGATTGGAGAAATTCAAAGTTCGCTTAAACCCTAAGAAATGTGTTTTTGGGGTCACATCTGGAAAACTGTTAGGATATATTGTTTCAGAAAAGGGAATTGAAGTAGATCCTGCTAAAGTTCGCGCAATCATGGAGATGCCTCCCCCAAAGAACATTAGTCAGTTGAGATCCTTACAAGGGCGACTCCAGTCTATCCGCAGATTCATTGCACAATTGGCTGACAAAAGTCTACCATTCACACATCTCCTACATAAGAATGTTCCTTTTAGATGGGATGATAAATGTGAAATGGCATTTCAACAAATCAAGCAGTACCTGATGAATCCACCAGTTCTTGTACCACCAAATCCAGACAAACCATTGATTCTGTATATTGCTGCAACCGAGACATCTTTGGGAGCATTATTAGCACAAGAAGACCATGAAGGGAAAGAACGGGCAATTTACTACATCAGCAGAACATTGACAAGTCATGAGCTTAGTTACACTTTCATTGAGAAGGATTGTTTGGCAGTCGTCTTCGCTTCCCAGAAATTCTGACATTACATGCTAACTCATACAATTAAGCTTGTTTCCAAAATTGATCCACTCAAGTATCTACTAAGTAAAGCATCACTGACAGGAAGGTTAGCAAAATGGATCATGATTTTGAGTGAGTTCGACATCCACTATGTTGATCGCAAAGCAATCAAAGGACAGGTTATCGCGGATCAACTAGCAGACGCTCCTCTCCAAACAGAGCACCCTTTACACATTGAATTTCCAGATGCTGATGTCTTCACAGCAGACTTTAAGCAGCCATGGTCCTTATACTTTGATGGTTCTTTCACTCAACATGGCTCGGGGGCAGGCATTCTCTTCGTCACCCCTCAAGGGCATACCATTCCTAGGTCCTATAGGTTAATGTTTCCATGCACCAATAACATAGCCGAATATGAAGCGCTGATCACTGGACTGAAAAAAGCATTGGAATGGAGGATTACCGAGCTACAAGTTTATGGTGACTCACAACTAGTCATTAATCAAATCAATGATGACTATCAGACTAAAGATGACAAGTTGTTACCATATAAGAAGATGATTGATGACTTCAAGAAGTATTTTGTGGACATTCAGTTCACACAAATTCTGAGGATTGACAACAAAGCAGCCGACGCTATGGCTACGATCGCCTCATTGATACAACTCCCAGACAAACATACTCGCTATGAATTTCTGGTGGAACAATTATTTATGCCTGCCTATGACACACCTGAAAGCCAAATTATCTGCCACCTAGTAGGATCCGATTCACCCTGGTATGGCAAGATTTATGCATACCTAAAAGACGATATATTACCACCTGACTTGTCCCGCAACCAAAAACGTAACTTTATCAGACAATCCTCTCGATATACCCTTATCGCTGATACCCTTTATCGCCGTGGTCTTGATGGTACTTTACTCTGATGTCTTGAATGTGACGAATCCGACAAAGCTTTACAGGAAGTTCATGGGGGCATTTGTGGTACTCATTCAAGTGGACTAACCTTATCCAAAAAATTGATTAGAATGGGTTACTACTGGCCTACAATGGAAAGGGAATCATTTACCTTTGCTAAAACATGCTCAAAATGTCAGATTCATGGGAATCTTATTCATGCTCCGGCACAAGAACTTCACTCGTTTACACCCACCTGGCCATTCTCTCAATGGGGGTTAGATCTAGTGGGAAAAATTCATCCTTCTTCTTCAAATGGGCATAAGTTCATCATCACAGCAACGAAATATTTCACTAAGTGGATTGAGGCAGTACCTCTCTCTAAAGTCACTGGAAAATAGATCTCATCCTTCATTCTCAACTACATTATTTGTCGATATGGTATTCCTAATGCCATTATTATAGATAATGGTCGACCATTCAAAAATCAGGATGTTGATGAACTTTGTGACAGATTCCATATTCAGCACAGATATTCCACGCCTTACTATCCTCAAGGGAATGGCCAAGCAGAGGCCTCAAACAAAACCATACTAAAGATTTTGAAGAAGATTGTCAATGACTCAGGGAAGGATTGGCATGTTCAACTCAATCCCGCCTTGTGGGCTTACAGAACTAGTGTCCGAACGCCAACAGGAGCAACACCTTTTGCCCTCGTCTATGGAGCAGAAGCCATACTGCCTTTAGAGGTAGAAATACCTTCCTTAAGAGTATCACTGAAAGGTCTCATAACAGAGGAGGACTACAGAGTTTCCCAACTCCAAGAGTTAGAACTTTTAGATGAAAAGAGACAGAGAGCAGCAGACCATTTAAAAGCATATCAACAGATGATGGCTTGCAGCTATAATCACAAAGTCAAGCCACGTACCTTTCAGGTGGGTGATCTAGTTCTGAAAGAGAACCCGCGCAATCAACAAGACAGAGAAAAGAAAGGAAAGTTTGAACCAAATTGGTTAGGCCCTTATGTGGTTATTGCAGTCTACGGATCGGGAGCATACAAGTTATCAACGCCAGAAGGAGACCTATTGGATGAACCCATCAACAGTATACATCTTAAGAAGTATTATGTTTAAGTCAGAAAAAGTCATGAAGAAATACAAAAACAGCAGAAAAAGTCATGAAGAAATACAAAAACAGCAGAAAAAGTCCTGAAGAAATACAAAAACAGCAGAAAAAGTCCTGAAGAAATACAAAAACAGCAGAAAAAGTCCTGAAGAAATACAAAAACAGCAGAAAAAGTCTTGAAGAAATCCAAAAAAAAAAATGCAATAAATGCAGATAGTGAAAATCTGGCAAACAGACGCTATCTGTACCTCTCCATCTATTAGTTCCTGCTTTGCACTTTATCTTTTCAAAAGCTTTCCTTTTTCCGCATCTTTTTTTCTGCATCTTGAGGTCATTAATCGCACCATCCTGCCGTCATTTTCCTAAAGAGTTAAAATGTCTTACCATGGCTTGATCGTTTGTACATATTCCTTTCCGCAAGTTGTGTCAATCAACAAGGCAAAACTCAACTGGGGGCACTTAACTTTCAGAGCATACCAAAACAGCTAGACCATGACATAGCAATACGAGCATACCAACAAACAACAAACTCTTTTGTCAATGTTATCCGCTCATGACACATTTTTCAGCAAGATATCATATCACTTGTCTATTAGATGATCCAAATATCTGAATAATGTATGCATTAACAGTATTACATGTTTGATTAAAAGTTGTTTGATTTTTGATATCATTACTCGGGAGCATACTCAATGATGTACTGCACTAGAGTAGCAAGGAATGAGAATGATTTTTCTTTGTCTGCTGTCTTGAGGTTAACAGCCCAATCTGATGCAAATATGTCAAAGGACATGATGCTCAAAGCAAATATCATCGATGACAGTTCCACATTTGCATCAGAACGGTGGTTAATCTTTGTCTGTTTATGCAAGAAATGCTCAGGTCATCTCGGTTCAATTATACCTCGATGCTTGTGTTCGCTTGCTATATCAAAATTCATGAAAGTTGTACTCTGGTCATCATTGACGCTAATTTCCCCTCTGATGCTTGTACATACTTCCAACATTTTAAATGTTCTATGATGATTCAAGAAGGCTTATCACAGGCTCAACAAACTGGTTAGTTTCATATAGTTGCATGTTCATTAGCTCATTGTATATATCTGCATATTGGATTCATAGTCGTATTTTGAAGGGCTGAATGAAGGTATTCAAACGGTTGTTATTAAGTTTTGACCTTTTCGTGGAGGACAGTTGGACATTTAATTCATTGCATTCATTCATTTCATGTCATCTTATCATTCATCATTTATTTATCATTTTACCATTTCATATCATTACCATTAATATTTCACTACCATTATCATTTCATCATCTTTTCATTCATTATTCTTTATCATTCATCATTTATCATTTCATTTTTCATTATCATTTCTCATTCATTTATCCTTTATCATTTCATTTTTCATCACCATTTATCATTCATTTATCATTTACCATTTATCATTCATTTATCATTTACCGTTTTATCATTCATTGTCTCATACCATTGCATTACCATTCACATTTATCATTTTATTATCATGTTACCATTTTACATATCATTTTACCATATTACCATTCATACCACATTCATTTTCTACCATATCATGATGCATTTCATACATGGAAAATTCAAAAAGAAATTAACATCTCACATATATACATACATCATCCCACAATCATTGCATACACATCATAATCACTAGATCATCCTGCATCGTAGGGATTAGTCCACACATGTAATAAAAGCATCTCACAATCCATCTCATAACATACATGCATAAATGTCATATCCATATCATATCATAAATGCATGAACATAAACATCATCAGAATTACCGCCACTGCATATCATCACTCATCAAAATAATACAAATGTCCAAATGTCCGATGAAACTAATAAAAGGTCAGAACATAAATACATCATACATGATCAAAACTCAGTATACATAATGAATCAAGCCCCAAAAATGGCTAACTGGTCGATGCCCCTGACGGAGCTGGTCCAGAAGGAGGTGGCCTGCCGCTGGCCCCTGCATCAGGATCCCATCGAGGCCCGGTAACCTCTCTGCCGTGTGTCGATGTCCGGGATCGGGTCCTCGTCCGGCTGTGTGGCCTGGGATAGGGCTCTCGCCGCTCAGGAGGGCATAGCTCCTCATATCGAACTCTGTAGTACTCTGCCTCTCTGGCTGCCTCAAATCCCTCTGCAATGGCCTCCCGTAGGGATGTACTCTCCACAGTACCCATCAATCTCTGCGCTACACCCTCAGCCTCCTGTGCCCGCCGTCTAAAGGCATCCCTCTCTGCTACTAACTGTGCCACCTGAGGATCTGGGGCAGGCATCTGAACCTGTACCTGTGCCGGAGCCTGTGCCTGAGCCTGTGCCTGAGCCTGTGCCTATGCAAACTGTGCCTGTAACTGCACTATCATGCTCTGTGCCTGTACCAACTGACTCTGAAGCTGTGCCTGCTGCCCCTGAAAGGTCTGCACCTGACCCTGCAACGCATCTATCTGTGCCTGCTGGGACGAGGATGTCACCCTGATCACAGTCTGTGGCCTGGCACCGGATCTGGACCGCCGAGGAATCTGTACTCTGCTGAGACTATCTAATATCTACTGTCTCTGCCCATCCCTGTCATCTCCATCATCTCTGTCATCTGAGCTGCTCTCCTCCTCCTCAGCTCCACTCTCCTCGCTCTCCTCTCCCTCCTCCTCTCCACCCATAGCCTACTCCCTTCCACCCATAGCCTGCTCTCCACCTGCCACACCTCCCTGTATCCCTACTCCTGGCTGTGGGATTGCTCTGATGGCTCGTGCCTCATCTGGCACTGTGAACCGTGGAAAAGGATGAGTATGAAAGTACTGGGTGTAGTCATCTGTCATCCCTGCATCCAATACGTCTGGCCTGTCCACCCATACCTCGGGCTGTAAAGACGTGTACTCTGTGTAGGCTGCCTGGTAGGGAATGCATGGCCCCCATCCTACATCCCCCTTGCGCCGCCCATAATGAGCAATGCCCTGGGGCATCCCCTGCGTAAAACCAAACTGTCTCAGAACCCGTAGTGCCAGAAACCTCTCAATAATAAAGGGTGTCTGCCCTATTAGGTATCGTGGTCTACACACAAAAGGCATCTCTAACTGATTTGTCGCCCATGCCTTGCAATCTGTGTAGGGCCTCCATAT
>VDFB02373365.1:353941445-353969410 GCA_007258455.2 Sequoia sempervirens
AAAGAAATCAAAAAATGCAATAAATACAGATAGTGAAAATCTGGCAAACAGACGCTATCTGTATCTCTCCATCTATTAGTTCCTGTTTTGAAAGCTTTCCTTTTTCCGTATCTTTTTTTCTGCATCTTGAGGTCATTAATCGCACCATCCTGCCGCCATTTGCCTAGAGAGTTAAAACGTCTTACCATGGCTTGATCGTTTGATTTTATATTCCTTTCCATAGGTTATTCGATCAACGAGGCCAAAGGAAACTCAATTGGGGGCACTTAACTTTCAGAGCATACTAAAACAGCTAGACCATGACATAGCAATACGAGCATACCAACAAACAACAAACTCCTTTGGCAATGTTATCCGCTCATGACACATTTTTCAGCAAGATATCATATCACTTGTCTATTGGATGATCCAAATCTCTGAATAATGTAGGCATTAACAGTATTACATGTTTGATTAAAAGTTGTTTGATTTTTGATATCATTACTCGGGAGCATACTCAATGATGTACTACACTAGAGTAGGAAGGAACGAGAATGATTTTTCTTTGTCTGCTGTCTTGAGGTTAACAGCCCAATCTGATGCAAATATGTCAAAGGACATGACGCTCAAAGCAAATATCATCGATGACAGTTCCACATTTGCATCAGAACGGTGGTTAATCTTTGTCTGTTTATGCAAGAAATGCTCAGGTCATCTCGGTTCAATTATACCTCGATGCTTGTGTTCGCTTGCTCTATCAAAATTCATGAAAGTTGTACTCTAGTCATCATTGGCGCTAATTTCCCCTCTGATGCTTGTACATACTTCCAACATTTTAAATGTTCTATGATGATTCAAGAAGGCTTATCACAGGCTCAACAAACTGGTTAGTTTCATATAGTTGCATGTTCATTAGCTCATTGTATATATCTGCATATTGGATTCATAGTCGTATTTTGAAGGGCTAAATGAAGGTATTCAAATGGTTGTTATTAAGTTTTGACCTTTTCGTGGAGGACAGTTGGACATTTAATTCATTGCATTCATTCATTTCATGTCATCTTATCATTCATCATTTATTTATCATTTTATTGTCTCATACCATTGCATTACCATTCACATTTATCATTTTATTATCATGTTACCATTTTACATATCATTTTACCATATTACCATTCATACCACATTCATTTTCTACCATATCATGATGCATTTCATACATGGAAAATTCAAAAAGAAATTAACATCTCACATATATACATACATCATCACACAATCATTGCATACACATCATAATCACTAGATCATCCTGCATCGTAGGGATTAGTCCACACATGTAATAAAAGCATCTCACAATCCATCTCATAACATACATGCATAAATGTCATATCCATATCATATCATAAATGCATGAACATAAACATCATCAGAATTACTGCCACTGCATATCATCACTCATCAAAATAATACAAATGTCCAAATGTCCGATGAAACTAATAAAAGGTCAGAACATAAATACATCATACATGATCAAAACTCAGTATACATAATGAATCAAGCCCCAAAAATGGCTAATTGGTCGATGCCCCTGATGGAGCTGGTCCAGAAGGAGGTGGCCTGCCGCTGGTCCCTGCATCAGGATCCCGTCGAGGCCCGGTAACCTCTCTGCCATGTGTTGATGTCCGGGATCGGGTCCTCGTCCGGCTGTGTGATCTGGGATATGGCTCTCGCCGCTCAGGAGGGCATAGCTCCTCGTAACGAACTTTGTAGTACTCTGCCTCTCTGGCTGCCTTGAATCCCTTTGCAATGGCCTCTCGTAGGGATGTCCTCTCTACGGTACCCATCAATCTCTGTGCTACACCCTCAGCCTCCTGTGCCCGTCGTCTAAAGGCATCCTCTCTGCTGCTAACTGTGCCACCTGAGGATCTGGGGCAGGCATCTGAACCTGTGCCTGAGCCTGTGCCTGTGCAAGCTGTTCCTGTAACTGCACTATCATGCTCTGTGCCTGCACCAATTGACTCTGAAGCTGTGCCTACTGCCCCTAAAAGGTCTGCACCTGACCCTGCAACGCATCTATCTGTGCCTGCTGGGACAAGGATGTCACCCTAATCACCGTCTGTGGCCTGGCACCAGATTTGGACCACCGAGGAATCTGTACTCTGTCGAGACTGTCTAGTATCTGCTGTCCCTGCCCATCCCCGTCATCTCCATAATCTCCGTCCTCTGAGCTGCTCTCCTCCTCCCCAGCACCACTCTCCTCGCTCTCCTCTCCCTCCTCCTCCTCTCCACCCATAGCCTACTCCCCTCCACCCATAGCCTGCTCTCCACCTGCCACACCTCCTGGTATCCCTGCTCCTGGCTGTGGGACTGCTCTGATGGCCCATGCCTCATCTGGCACTGTGAATCATGGAAAAGGATGCGTATGAAAGTACTGGGCATAGTCATCGGTCATCCCTGCATCCAGTATGTCTGGCCTGTCCGCCCATACCTCGGGCTGTAAAGATGTGTACTCTGTATAGGCTGCCTGGTAGGGAATGCATGGCACCCATCCTGTATCCCCCTTGTGCCGCCCATAATGAGCAACGCCCTGGGGCATCCCCTGCGTAAAACCAAACTATCTCAGCACCTGTAGTGCCAAAAACCTCTCAATAATAAAGGGCGTCCACCCTATCAGGTATCGCGGTCTGCACACAAACGACATCTCTAACTGATCCGTCGCCCATGCCTCGCAGTCTGTGTATGGCCTCCATATCACGGCATCTACATCATCTAGCACTCGCCGCCAGTACTCTACCTTGCCCAGCCTCTGCTGGACAACGGCACCAGAATATGCATACACGTACGGCCTCCCAGCTGGTCTCGCCCTAGTACACAGTGGTCTCGTGACAGCAATGTGCTCCCATGCCCAGATCTGTAATAATGTAACTCCACTCGCTAGGCTGGTGGATCCTCTGTATACAATCTGATGAAGGTCATGATACATATCTGCCAAGACGCAGCTCCCCCAGGAAAATCTCTGCTGCTGAGTGATCATCCACTCTAACATCCTCCCCCACCCCATGGCAAATCCCTTGGACCGATGGTCCGGTCCAAGGAAACCTCCAACAAATGCTGCCAATACTGCTACTAGCGCTGGATACCTGCTGAAGTCATCCCAGTCTATCCAGTACCCATAGATACTGGGATCACCACATATCCGCTGTAATGCCTCTGTCCCACCGACCTCCTTGTGGTCATAAACCACAAGGGCTCCAACCACCGGAATCCCCAAAATCTGGTACACGTCCTCCGGTGTCACACTCATCTCACCCGTCGGCAGGTGGAAGGTGTTATGCTCGGAATGCCATCTCTCGGCCAAGGCCGTCAACAGCCCCCTGTTGGCCCGAATGCCTCGCGGCATGGTCAACAGTGGCCCCAATCCACAATCTGAAATCACCTGTAACTCAGCCGGTGTCAACTCGCCTATCCGCTCCCAGCACAAGGGGAACCGCTCTCTGATCTGGAGGCTTTTGAAAGCCTCCTATTTTCTCCAAAAAAATCACAACTCCCAACATTACATATCAATAATCTATATCAAGTGTTACATCAATCTACTCTATCATCATTTACTATTTGTTTTTCTTTTCAGGAAAGCAAATTTATCAACACATATCCTTTTCTGTTTGTATTTCAATCATGAATGCAAATTTTAATCTCTATTTTACTATTTGTTTTCTATCGCAGAAAGCAAATTTATCACAACATCTACTCTTTATTTTTCAATCGCGAGAAGCAAAGTTATCAAATTTCAAATCATTCAATCTCTCATCTACTCTTTGCTTTTCAATCGTGAGAAGCAAAGTTATCAAATTTCAAATCATTCAATCTCTCATCTACTCTTTGTTTTTCAATCGCGAGAAGCAAAGTTATCAAATTTCAAATCATTCAATCTCTCATCTACTCTTTGTTTTTCAATCACGAGAAGCAAAGTTATCAAATTCAAATCAAACAATCTCTCATCTACTCTTTGTTTTTCAATCGCGGAAAGCAAAGTTATTAGTTCTCTATTCGATTTTCTATTCTATCAACAGGATGATCCGACAATTTATCTATCTATTGACTAAAGAAGCAATTTTTATCATTCTTTTTCAGCAAATGGCCATTCTGGGAAAAATTTCCTAAATGCGCAACTCTGTTGCTCATATGCGCTAAAAACCCATATGCGCCAAAGTTTTTCTCGAAAGCGCAACATTGTTTCCTAAATGCGCTAAAACTCTGAATGCGCAACTCTGTACCGTGGATGCACTATTTTATCTATCAAATGCGCAACTTTAACATTTTTTAACCAAACCCTCAAAGCGCAGTTTTGTGCCCTAGATGCGCTAAATCTCTTTTGACCTAGATGCGCAACTTTATCTATCGGATGCGCTAAAAGATCAGTTCGTGACCTGTGCCTAAATGCGCTACGAAAAACCCTAGATGCGCTAAACTATTTGTCGAATGCGCTAAAACTATACCTATATGCGCTAAAACGTTCCAAAAAACTTGCAGTCCGACTTTAAATCAATCCAAAATCGATCAAAAATGCAAAATTTGACAACTTAGAGGTTTCGAATCACTCACCGGTGGCCCATACGCTGCTGGTCTCTGATACCGTCGCGCTCGCTCGAACCTATGTCTGTGCACGGGGATCACCATTTCGCCAAGTCACTCTCAGAGCTCAAAATTCACTGTAGCAGCAGGGTGAAAATGACACCTCATTTTACCCCTTTTACCTTATAAGGGTCTTTTCAGGATGGGCAGTAGGGGCATTTCCCATTTTTTTTTTTTTCATCCTCTTTTTCACTGGGGCATCAACCACCTTATCTATCAGGAGCTAAATCACTGTTCCTCATCAATTTCTTTTTCCGTGATTTATCTCCCGAGGGGCATCATCAATATCAAAAATCAGAAACATATCAGGGGAAAATTTTTATTTTCTTTGAAGTAATGCGTTTCACACATCACTTCAAAGAGGGGCAAAATGTATACGCATAAAAATGGTCATGTCTATAATCCTGCAATTAATTAAATATTTATTATTTAATTAATTTTTCTAAAAGTCCTCTACATATGATTAAATTTATTTAATTTAATTATATTGTTCATTCATCTTATTCTTCTTCCATAATTAAATAAATTTATTTTATTTAATTATTTTCACATGTCCACTTAATTAATTAAATAAATACATTCTATTTATTTTAAATTAATTATCAACATTTGAATTAAAATTAAAAGTGATTTAATTAAATAGATCTTATTTAATTAAAAATATCTTATGATTTCTTTCTAAATCCAAAATTAGGTATTTTAACCTAATTGTGCAATCTTCTCATATCATAATTAAATATTTTATTTAATTATGAGATATTCTGCTTTTTTTTCAATAAAACTGATTAAAGCTCTTTTCTCACCACAAGTTTTCTTCTGCTTTTAAAAGCTTAATTAAATATTTTATTTAATTAAGAAAAGATGAATGTCCTCCACAAATAAATAATTGATTTTTTTTAATTAATTATTTATTAGCTTTTAATCTTTCTTTTATTCTTATCTTCCATTCTTTTTCCTCTTTCTTAATAAAATAGAAAAATCTATTTCTAGGGTTCTTCTATCTTATCCTTCAGTTTCATCTTTCTTCAACCGTTTGATCTACCAGGAATTATCACAACCGTCAATCGAGACAGCCAATCAAAATCATTCAGAAAGCCCTATAAATAACTGTGTGAATCCAAACATTGGTAATAGGCAATTAAGTAGTGTTTATGCATTTAATTCATTTAGTATTCATAGCATCATGTTTATTTCAAGTTTCTTAGCTAAAATCAACATCATAGCTTAATCATGCATTCATATCATAGAAAAATCTCGTTCTTTAGGAAGACAGTTTGTTGAGCCTAGCCACTAATCTGAGAACACAAGGCTGGAATCTACAAAAACACTAAAGATAGAGGATGATAGGACGACAATGGGAACAGGATACTGAGTTTGCACATCTCTATTCCTTTTATATTTCTATTTTTGTTATAATGTTCTATTGGTGTGTTTGAACTGGTTTTAATTCATTTATGCACTTAATTTTCATACACACAATTACTTTTCCTTGTTATGATATACTTAAAAACCTTCATGATGGACCTTTGTACATAGCATGTTGCATCTATGATAATCCTACCAATGGGATATTAATAGATCTCACTTGGGGTGAGAATGTGATCATAGAAGAATTTTCGGTATTACATTATCTTTCTCAAGATAATTATGACAAACAAACATCATCGATTAAAATGCATCATTGTTTCACATGCCCTATGATTGGATCGATTATTCTTCTATTATAGATAGGACCTAAAACATTGGTTGTAACATTATCTATCATTCCATAGTCAGATCAATTTCATTTGCAACTAGGCCATCCTTGGCTTCGCTCGATGAAAGTTGTCCCTTTCATCGTTCACAAATTTTTTAAGTTTTCACTTGATAATGAGATATTTACTGTACACCATAGTGGCTTTAGTCCATTGTCTTCTAAAAGTAATTTTTCCTTGGAATATTTTTGGCCTAAACCTATGGAACCCATCACCCCTCACAATGACTTATTTTTCATTTCCTATCAAAAGTTTAAAGCTAAACAAATAGCTGAATTGTCTATTCACTACATGTCCCCGTCAATTTCTGACACTCCTATCCTAGATGAGACAATGCTTCAACTTGAATCTAAACCTGAAAAAACCTTACAACCTCAAAAGAAACCAATAATAATCACTTCACTTTCATCATCTAAATGCCCACAAGATAATGAAACCAACCTTGTCATGCCTCCTTGTATAAAACAAGTTTATAAAGTAAAAGAGAAAGTGATTGACCCACCTCCTTCAGTTCCTTCTGTTCTTCCCTCTAGGAAGAAAAGAAGCATATTGTGGATCAATCTTCTCTTACTCCTACACAACTTAAAAATAGAATTAAAAGAAACCAAGGTGCTAGAGCATGTAGTTATCATCGTCATCTCCTTGCTCATTAGTTACATGTAGAAGGAAGCAAAGAAAATTAAAATCCACATTTCAAACCAAGGTTCTAGAGCACGTAGGCATCATCATCATCTCCTTGCTCATCTTTTCCCTTGCTTGTTATTTCTTTTTGACGATGACGCAAAGTGTTGAGACGAAAATGTCTCTTCCATGTTGACCCAAAACAATTTTTTTTTTTGTTTTTGGTCTCTTTGTGTCATTCTTCTAGTTTTATGTATTTGGCGAATGAGGATGGTTTTGAACTCTTTAATAAAAACATTGCAGCAATGAACATACTGACCTTGTTAGAACTGGAAAAATATCACATCTTTCACAAGCCTTCACCCACCTATCTTCCATGTACCACATAAATTTTCCACACCTTAATTTCATGATGAATAAAAATTGTTGAAATCAGTGTGACAAGATCCATTTTACAACCCATGTTAATTAATGATCCCATTAATATGGCCTTTGACATATAAACATCTCTCTGATCATAGTTGAGCAAAAGCTTTGAGAGCAATTGGTCCTTATCGGGAAGATCATCTGCATGTCTTTCTGATTTACAAGTCCTAGCCCATTATCTGAATATTTTCTACATATTGGGAAGAGGTGAATAAATTTATATTGATCGAAGGCCCTGAAGATAACAAGTGTGCATAATCGAGAAGATAATGCATAAAATTTAACCAACGAAAACTTATCGATAAAAGAATGTTGGTCAGAGGGAAATTTTCAAATCACACTGAGCTCGTGCATAACAACAATAAAGACCTCATTGTGAAGAAACATATATACTTTCACTTATAAAATAGGAGAATAATTGTATCAGAGAGACATGTATGATCGAAATAGGTCCCTCAAATCTCTCCGACTATGTGGGTTATGTTGATGAGAGAAGTTTTTGGAAATAAATCAGGGAGACCAAGTACATCAGAAAGAAATTTTATTCTCTTAGTGATGGTACATGTCAGCCTGATGGTAATGAGGAATGACCACAATTTTTTGAAAAGACAATGAGCGATGATATAAAGGATTTATAATCGTTCAAACCACCTTGATATCAGCTAAGCTTCATAGTGTTCTCCCCAAAATAATAGGAGTTGAAAAGAAAGAGAGAAGGAAGTTGTGCAATGTCAGTGAGAGAATTAAGTTGTCCTCCTGACTAAATATGTGAAACAAAAGGACACTTCATATTGAAGGGATATTTAGTTGTGTTGGCAAATAGTTATGAATGTATAAAACAAAGATGGTGCCAAATAAAACATGAAAATCAGCCTTAAGATTTAAAGAGTTTGACCGATGAAATCTTCTTGTATCACTCTAAAATTTTGAGATTTGAAAAGCCTGTTGCATTCATTTCTAGTGGTTGACATTATTAGCTGCATGAATGAACTTCATATGAATATGTTTGATTGAAAGATTGAACCAAAATAATTTTTAGAAGTTGCAATGAAGAAGGATAGGAGGTCGAGTGATAGGAAAGGAATTTAGTGTTCTTGAATATGTGCAAGTAAGCATATGAAGTATCCCTACAATTGATAGATTATAATTTAATTCTACCACCTTATAGAGAATTAGAATTGAAGGTTCAAGTGCTACAAAAACAAAAAATAGGAAGCAATTTGAGGTGAAAGTAGCCAGTCCAAAAATAAAAAGCAAAAAATTAAAATAGGGGAGGAATCTAAAACAAAAGAATGGAAACTAAACCAAGACCTCATTGATCAATTGCTCGGTTTAGGGCCAAAAGCTAGAAGGTCTGCACAATTGAGGGCTAATGTATAAATATTAGAGGATAAATACAAACACATAGGTGATGTGTGGAATCCCATTAGGGGATATGAATTGTTCACATTTCATTATTGTTGGAGAGGTAGATTTGAACCATTTTGTAGCCCATGGAATTTCAATTTCGGAAAGCTAGTTGTTCCCAATGTCTTTGTGAATATAGACCTCATAAAATTTCTATCTAATTATTATAGCCTAGACACTAAAGCCATTTACAACTCGCAAGGATAATTGTTCATACATATATCAAAAATTGCACTTTGTGAGGTTTTCAACCTAGATGATTCATGTGATCAACCTATAGTGCATGAGGATTTAGAGGAGTACTGGAGAATGGATACTATGTACAAAGGATGGAGGTTGTCATTACAACAACCTAGAAAATATGGAAACATAGTGCCACTTGAGGATGGTGATGGACCTCCCTTTCATGTTGACTTGTTTGAGCCCTATCTAAAACATACCTACTTCTCAGTGGGTCAATTATTGGGAACATAGGTCTCTCAATTCATGTCTATAGGGCCAATGGTGATAGTTGTAGACATACAATGTAACAATTCAAGAATATTTTATTATTCTTCACACATTTCGAAAGGGATTGACTCTAGGGTAATGGCCATCAAGAATGGATCTCGCACAATGTAGTTTAAACATTATTCCCTTCTCATGCACATGATATTGTACTATGAATAGGAGTTAGGAATGTGGCCAGAGGAATTGTGAATCACATAGTTGGATAAAGAGGATCAACCACTACCAATACAATTATGGACTTCCATTTAAGATAGTAGGTTTATCAATTCTAATTATGGTTATTTTGAAGAATACTTTTTTTATACATTATACAAGTCTTATGATCACCCTTGTTACAATGTATTATCGAATGAGATTAAAAGACTCTTGAGGCCTAAGAATTTCAATGGACCATTAATTGTGAACCATAATTGGGGTGATTGGTATTTCCATGTTGATTCCACTATGATTAGGGTGTATGGATTTGAAGACACACCTTTCCTATTACCCAAGAGTATGCTAGACAAAATTTCATATCTAGATATTGCAAGGCAAATAGATTATTCCAATGTCATGAACTTGAGTGCATATGAAAAGCAGTCGTTCTTGCCTAGTACGTTACATTTTTGGGATTTTACTATGGTGTGAAAAGAAGTATATGATCTCATTTTGGATAAATTGTCACATTTCAACATGAAGAAGGTTGCACCAAGGAAATGATTTGATCCTTAAGGTTTTATTGATTTATTTAGGAAAAAACAAAATTTAGGTCGATATGTTCATATACCATATCCTCATGATGATATTATCAAAAAGAATGGAAGAAGAAGAGGTTGAATTGGAAATTGATAACTACAATAGAGAAATTGAATAGAGGATGAAGGAGATACATGAAGAAGAAATTTTATCCTCTGAAGAAAATGAACCGCAAAGCCAACCTGAAAAGATCTCCAAGTTGAGGATTGAAGAGTATCAACCTCCAAACAAAGAATAGAAAGTTGGGGAATCATCTAATATAGATAATAAGAAATTGGCTTATAAGTCCTTTGTCTGGAATGATCAGTTCATTAAATCTCCTAAATGTAAATCTTTCTTGTACAAACAAAAAGGAAAAACAATAAGGGAATCAGTTGTAGATATCACACCCAACAATGAAAACCAATTGTTGAAGACATTGAACGTGGATGTGGAGAATGAAATGAAGAACATGACTCATAGAAAGGAAGAAAAATATTAGATGATTTTGGTGTGATGATCTTTCCTAGTTTGGAGTTAATTTTTTCTCTTTTTTTTTATAGTTTTTTGTATAATAATGATTGCAAACACAAGCTCAGTCTAGAATGGGTAACAGAGGTATACATTGGGTCAAGATACAATCCTAGTGAGAGTTCTCTTATGATTTGGGCTCTATACCCCCCACATAATAAGTCTATGATTATTGATACAAAGAAAGCATTTGGCATTAAAAGTGGGTGAAACTGATCTTGTGGTCACAACTAATATTGGCACAAATGTATCCAAATTGAACAAGGCTCATATTCAGATGTTGATCAAACAATGAGATATGTATAAGTTAAATAGTCAAAGGATGCTCAAAGCAAATGATTTCTTAAGAGACACAGTGAAGGATACGTTCAAAGACACACTTTCTATAATACTCCAAAAGAGGCACACTAATCTGATGATTTGGATGGAAAATTTCTGAGTAATTCACACTAAGAGACATACTTCCATTCAAGAGCATAAAAGGATAAATTATAGGCTATAGGAAAAACTCCAAGAGATACAGAAAAGGAGCACTTCTAGTATTGATTCCATTATAGCTACTATGGATATGATAAGGAAGCATAATAACTATTAGAAGAAACTTCAATAAGATGCCAAAGAATTTATTAATTCTTCAAAAGAGGGTGTTCCTACATTATTCAAAGATGATGGAGAACTGAAAAGTCAGAGTGAATGGATGAAAGAGTGCCAACTTATACTGTAGGGAGCCTTGGAACCAGCTAAGAATGAAGACTCACAACTAGAAGAGGCCTGTGAGCATTTGGAAAGGATGATTATCATGGAGATTAATGCAAGGAATGTTGCAGAGGATGATGATACACACTTGAGCCAGGAGTATTTAGATCATATTACACAAATTCATTTGGGGCTCATTAGAGCTTAATTGTTAATGTTTATGTGTTGTTAAAATTCCAAAAGACACTTATGAAGAGGTATACCCTCTTCAAGATATTTCTATATAAGTTGGACATGTGACGATTAAATAGTAGGAGCGAAAAGCAAGAATATAGATATACAAAAGATGACTTTCTTAATATTTATCATATAGATTATACTGGAAAGGACCATGACGCATGCATAAATTTTGGTAGAAATCAATAGAAGATCTTTGATGCTATGTGACTTCATAGTGGTGTCTATTGTTAGTTGATATGAACAATTATTTGGCTATCTACACATTGTTATTTCTCTATTATTTGAACTTGTGTATCCACACTGGTACATTTTACCCAATTTTTCGACAATGACCCATCAGAATTTTGACAGCTGGATGCCGGGCCAGAATTTTGACATTTCAAATGTCATCAAAATTTTGATGAAATTATAGCGAAGAATAGCCATCAAAATTCTGATGGTCCATTGTCAAAACATTGGTCAAAATGTATGAGTGCCAAGTTGATATTCAATTTCATCAAATACATTTGCTATTATTGTGTAATCAAGTTAATTAGTTTCCATTAAAAGAATTGAAATCCTTTTAATTAATTACAGTAAATTGGAAGTAACATTTGGATTAGTAGGAAGAGCCCTGTAATTGATAAGATTGTCATACTATCTCCAACTCAATTATATTATCTTCGTCTTCAAATTGAGGGTATACTTCATTTATCAATACATAATTTATGTCATTGTGTGATTCTTTTAATTGGTTCCTTCAAGGAAAGATTAAAATCCTTTTAAATAAGTCATAGTGACCTGATAGGATCAATTGGATCAATAAGTAGAGTCACACGTCATAAGTATAAACAAACATAAGTGCTAAGCAATTAGAACTATAACCAATAAAATTCACATGTCATAAAACTTTATTGACTCTACTTACCCAATAAAGCAGTAGTCTACTTCACATTTCATTTTACCTTATCCTTTTTTCATATTCTAAACTTCCAACTATCACATTAGGAATGGGAGTAGTTAACAATCCATCATCTATCCCACTTTATGCCATCGTGGATAGATCTTTAAACACAAATAAGTCACACAATCTGCTTCAGCTATCAAGCTCCACTTGCCTAGGTTTGGCAGAGCCTAAAGTACAAGGATTCATCAACCATATAGGTTAACTCCATTCATTGGTTCAAAAATGTTGCAAGTATGATAATAGAGTCTGGCATCCTCTTAGGATTTGTAACCTACATTTTTGATATCCAACAGATTAGTGACTCTACTAGGGACAAGATAATTTTGAACCTTATCTTTTGATCATAGAGTTGAATTCAAAACATCATAAAAGGTGAACACTCCATTGGGAAGAAATACAATCATTTTCCTCTTTATGAAAATTAGGTGGCAACTTTGAAGAATTTTTATGACTAATAAAGTAAATATCATATCAGAAAGGATAGACGGTAGACATAAGATATATTTCATATCATTCAACATGAATGGGAGAAGATCTTTGCACTAGGAGAGTATGAAGAAGAGTAGTATTAGGTGGAAAGATAAGCATGGATCTCTCCATGGAAAAAATAACACAAATAAGGGTGAAATAATGTCTAAACAACAAGAAGATAGTGTGAACACATCAAAGAAGAAACTTCACAACATTTAACTCTCCACTTCACTTGGATGGTGGAAATCCCTCAGCACCACCTGAAAGAAACATTATAAATGATGGGTATGTACAGGATCGTGATGGGCCAAAAAGTGGCAATATGTAACTGATATGATGGCCCATGTGGCTGATGACATTTTTTTACCCAAAGTTGTTGAAATGAAAAGGGTTTTTAAAGGAGATTCTCAGCTTTCTACAAATATAAATTATGCTTTACTTTGAATTTAATAAATTATTATTATTCATTTTCTATTTGAATTACGACTAAAGTCTTAATTGATACCTATTGATTGACAAACATCTATAGCTTTCAAACGGTATCACATTTTTTGAATCCGAAACATGCATCACATTATATGCTTCACATACTATAGGATTAAAAAAAAAATGAATTTTATGAAGTTTTGAACAAGTTAAGGTGTCAGATATACGATTTTTTATATTTTTTAAAATTTGTAATAAAAAGTCATAACTAATTATTTACATAGAAAAAAATTACAAAAAAATATGCATCACATCGGGACATGAGTCCTCTACTTATATATAAAATCTTATAAAAAAATATTATCATTTTATTGTGGTTAGGGTAGTCAAAAAGACAACTACTTATTTTATCCCTAAAATTTAAGTACTACTACATTGACATTTCAAATTTTGCCAAATAGATTTATTTATTTTTTAAATAAACCTAGTAGGTTAGAAACTACATTCAATTTGTTACAGATTCTATTATTACATATTTTTTAAATAATATAGATAACTTATTCAATTTTTTACGTCAAGTTGTCTAACTCTGATTTTTTTAAATTTTTTGCCACTTAAGGGCATGTTTTTCCCATGATGATTTTGTACATACCCTAATAATATCCTCAATTTTAGATTAGACCCTCAAAAGGTGAATGAGTTTGAGGAATAGTTGGACGAAGAAAGAAGGAAGAGACAATAGGAATGTTATAGGAGATTCTCATCACAATAAGCAGGAGAAAACCATGAGGGGTATGTTGATCACACTGTCATTGGCTTTGATGGTATGATCAACCAAGAGATTGAATTGCATATAGAGTGGAAAAAATAATGATTTAGAATGATACAATAGATGATACAATAAAGCAAAAATCTTGATAAAAAATTGGGACAATTAAACATCCAAGCATCAAAGCCACGAAAGTATATCCCTCCACATAAACATGGTGGAAATCTCAATTCATGGTGGATATCTCAGAATATTGGTGCCCTGGGTACTTCAAAAGTACCTCAGAATACATGTGGTAACCCAAGACAACACATTTAGCATAATGTGCCATTACAAAGGTCCCTGCCACCAAATGCTAGCAATATTCCCCAACACTATCCCTCACCAGGCCAACAGTATGCCCCACAACATTAGCAACATGTGCCACATCAAAATGTATACCGTCAAGAGCA
Source organism: Sequoia sempervirens (assembly GCA_007258455.2). Lineage (NCBI taxonomy): Eukaryota > Viridiplantae > Streptophyta > Pinopsida > Cupressales > Cupressaceae > Sequoia > Sequoia sempervirens. The sequence goes on from VDFB02373365.1 coordinate 353,956,020, forward strand.
CATCCAACAAAATTTTTATCATCAGCCTCAATATGGATACCAATACCATCACAATCCACCACCTATGAATATGCATCCAAAAAACCCTATTAGCATATGTAGACAATTTAATTTAACATGGCACCAATTATATGCATACTTAATTAAAAGTAATTAAAGAAATACATTTCCCAAATTCACTGGGAATAATGTGAGATTAGCTAAAGAACATATCAAAAATTTCATTGCCTTTATACAGGATATTGGTATCGAATATGAAGATGTAAATATGATATTATTTATGATCTCCCTAATTGAAGAAGCAAGGGATTGGTTCAATGGTCTACTTGATGCTTCCATTGATTCTATAGTAGAATTTCATAATCAATTTCTAGAACAATATGGGATTCAGTGTGCCCCTGAATTTTCCCTTCATGAATTGATAAGTATTTAGAAATACCAAAATGAGTCAATTTATGACTTTAACCGAAGGTTTTCCAAACTATACAACAAAATACCACATGGATCCAAACTGACTGATCTAATAGCCTTAAGTATTTATTTAAAGGCCTTTCATCCAAACACGGGGTATAAACGCAGAAAAAAATTCCCTAGAAGTTTAACTGAAGCACAAAAGACAACATTAACCATTGAGAATAATAGAAAGGATGTAGGGATGAATAGTAGAAGAGACAACCTTAGATTTCCCAAAAATTCTAACAATCCCCAAAATAAGCAAGAGAATTTATGCAGAAATGAAAGACCAAGATCACATGATATGCCATACAACACAAATTGGAAAGTTGGAAAACCAATAGTTCTGATAGGCATAAGTACAAATAAACCCCTAATCCCCTAAATAAAAAGAGATCCTATATGGTCAATAACAACCCTAGGTGTCAAGTTTGCAAGCTACATCATTCTGCAGATCATTTTGTTGTAGCACAATCAATACAAGAAGAAATGCCATATGATAATGAAGAGGAAGATCATACAATATATAAAACTTCACATACCCTTCATCTAGTTGAATAAGAATACCCATCCTTAGGAGACAAAGGCTATGAGTATGATGTAAAAAACTAGAGGTACAATAGTCACATGGAAGAACAACATGTCTTCTCTGATTAGGATAAAGGAAGCAATGATGAATCACATCCTCCTTATACATAACCTAAGTCAAGTAAGTATAAATTGAGCAAGACAACTGATAAAGAGATCAAAGAGTTAACCATTGTTGTAGTAAAGCAAGAAAAAAGAAACTATAGGCTAAGAAACCGAACAATAAATGTAGATGAAGAAATTCCAAGAGGATTGTTTTAGAAAGATAGAGGAACAACATAGGAAAAACAAAAGAAGGATATAGAACTTAATAAGAATGAGCATAAGCGTTTTCCCAAAGAAGAAGACAAGGAATTATACAAAATCAAACAAAAGCATTATGAAATGAATAAAAAGGATAATGAAGAAAATAAAGGAGATCCACTAGAAAAAAGGAAGGTATCCAAAATAAAAAACACCTCTTCATTTGACTTCACGCAAGCATTGTCTCAAGTGAAGATATATGTTCCACTATTGGAAATGATGAAGATAAAAGAATATAAAGACATGGTTGTTCAACTAATATCCAATGGAGATAATAAAAACACAAATTTGAAAAACAAAGAAATCACCAAAAATTAGTAATGGTAGGAAAGGGGATATAAAAGTCCGTGAGGTTTGTCTTGGTGATACATTAATGGATCCTCCATAGGTCGATCATTTTTTTACCAAATTGCTCATAAACAACAAAATGGTGAGAAATTGCATGATTGATTTAGGAGCTTCTATTAACATCATGCTAGTGGGGGTCATGAAACAACTTGGCATTTGGGTGGACACTACTGGTGGTAAATGCTATGCTATGGATATTAGGCATGTCCCAGTGGTAGGAATCATGAATAATGTAGAAGTAAAGTTAGTTGTTTATCTACAAGCAACAAACAAAATTGACATAACTCTAATAGACACACCCCGTCACTTTGGGATGCTCATGTCAAGAAAATGGACTACTTCAGTGGGACGAAATGTGCAATTTGACTTATCCTATGCCACAATACAAATAAATGGTGAAGAGGTTAAATTGTATAGAGAACCAAGAGTGAACCAGATTCTGGAATTTGTTGATCAAAATTAGATGAATTGCTTCTATGGCATGGAGTTGGGAAACTTTATAATAGAACATTCACAACCTTAATTATTGAACACTGATCCAATTGATAAGGATATTTCCAAAAATGAGCATGTTGTATGGTGAATGTATTTTGATCGAGCATGTAGTAGAGAAGGTCATAGAGCAGGAGTGGTTTTCATTTCACCTAAAGGTACAACATTCAAATATTCATTCTTGTTAACATTTGAATGCATGAACAACATAGTAGAGTATGAGGCCCTACTAATTAGATTGAACATGGATGTCAAACAAAATATTAAATTACTTACTATTTTGGAGATTGTGAGTTGATTATTTCACAAGTGAGATCAAAGTATGCTACAAAAAACAAAAGGCTAAAACAATACAAAAATGTTGTATGGGACACCATTGAATTGTTTGATGCTCTCTCTATTGAATGAATAGATAGGTCTAAGAATTTAATGGAAGACTTCTTGGTGACTGTAGCATTGAAGAAAGATGATGTCACTCTAATACGAATTTCACAAGTTGAGCTCAAAACAAGACCTGAAATCCCTGACAACATCTATAGTCTGCAAGTTTTTAATGATGATGTTAATTTGATTAAGTTCTTACATTGCATTGATCAGTATGAAGCCCAAGAAATTAATTTCAATGCATTTGTGGAAGAAGTACTTAGATGGTAAGAAGACCATATTTGGAATGGAAGTTGTTCATCTCAAGACTAATAAGATTCCTAAGAGACTTTTGGCATTGGAGAGGGTGTTTGATGGCAATGACCAAGACCTTATGAAAAAAACACCAGTAAAAAGGGAAGACATGTTGAAAAAATCAACTTAGGCACTAAATTAGCACCAAAAAAGTTGTACATTGGGAAAAAGATAAGCCCAACAATTAGAAAGATGTTGATTGCATTGCTAAGGAAATATAAGCATGTTTTTGCATGGTCTTATGAGTATCTTAAGGCTTATAGAGAATATTTGTTCAAACATGAAATCCAATTGAAACAAGAAACAAAATCTTTCAGAAAGAAACAAAGACCCATAAATCCTACCTTAGAGCCTAAGATGCATGAAGAACTTATGAAGCTTAGGGAAGGGGGTATCATCAAGCCTATCATACATTCATCTTGGCTCTCTAATTTAGTACCTCTTAGAAAGAAAAATGGGGACATAAGACTCTATGTAGACTAATGAAACTTGAAAGTATCATCTCTTAAGGATAACTACCCACTCCCAAACATGGAGGCTATGTCCCAACGGTTCATGGGATGCAAGATGCTATCTATGATGGATGGATTTTTAGGTTATAACTAAGTGAAGGTCAAGGAATTAGAACAATAGAAAATAGCCTTCACCACACCATGGGGAACATATGTATATGTTAGAATGCCATTTGGACTCACAAATGTTGGTGCAACTTTCTAGAGAGCTATGGATGTTGCTTTTGTTGATCTAATTAATGTAATAATGGTGGTATACTAGGATGACCTAACTACATATTCAAAGAAGGTAGAGGACCATGTTGAGCATCTGGAAAAAAAATTCATGAAAGCCATTGAATATGGTATCTCTTTAAATCCTAACAAATGCCAATTTGTAGTCATAGAAGGAAAACTATTGGGGAACATAGTATCCAAAGAAGGGGTAAGGATTGATCTAGAAAGGGTGGAAGAAATATATAAAACTACCATTCCTCAGATAGTTAAAGACATTCATTTCTTCTTTTGGAAAAACAATTTTGTGAGAAGAATTATATCGAACTTTGCTGAGATAGTGAAACCAATTTCAAAGATGTTAATGAAGGGTGCAAAGATTGATTGGACAACTAAGGCCATAGATGTTGCAGTAAAAGATGTGTTTGTACAAACTGAAGTAATAGGAAGTAGGTGCAAATGGATAAAAAAATCCAAGAATTTTACATTAAGTATCAAATCACCAAGATTGTAAGAGTACAAGGATTAGAAAAATTAATGGCTGAAACAAATATTGAAGCTACCCAAGTGTGCAATTTGAATGATGAAGATAACATGATTACTAGTATTGAGCACACACTATGGTACAATGATATTGTGTATTACCTTAAACATATGAAATGTCCTGAAGGATTTAATGATAACAGGAAAAGGACACTTAAACTATAGGCTTCAAAGTATGTATTCATGAAAGGGGAACTATATTGGAAAAATAGGGATGGTGTTATGTTGTTGTGTCTAGATGAAAAACAAGTAAGGCATGTTTTGAAGGAAATGCATGAAGGATTATGTGGAGGGTATTTATCAGCAAAGATAATTGCACATAAGGTGTTAAGGGAAAGTTACTATTGGCCTAGAATTTTCAATGATGCCTATGATTATACTAGGAAATGTGAGGCAAGTCAGATTTTTTTTGGGAAATTGAATTATCAAGGGGAATTTCCTTTAAGAACTTTACAAGTTGCGCCTCCATTCCACCAATGGGGAATTGATTTGATAGGAGAGATTGCATAGAAAATATAGTGGAGGACATAGATGGATGTTGGTAGCCACAAAATACTTAACCAAATGGGTGGAAGCTATACCTACCAAACAAGCAACTAGTAAGGACATAATAAACTTTTTATTGGAAAATATCATCACTAGATTTGGGGTGTCAACAAGAATTATAATTGATAATGGGATGTACTTTAGGTCAGATGTGTTCAAAGGATTTTTCCAGTCCTATGGTATAGTGATCTCATTTTCTTCACCATATCATCCATAGGAAAACGTGCAAGCTAAATCCAACAAAAAGAGCATCCTGAAGATCATAAAAACAATGCTAGATAATAACAAGAAGTCTTGGGAATCCAAGATGAGACTAGACTTATGGATAGATAGAATTACTATAAAGAAGGCCATCAAAAAATCACCTTTTAAACTTGTGTATGGGACTCAAGCTATGATCCCTTTGCATAATTTATTACCAGTATGTAAATTCATCTTGCAAGAAGATTTAGATGTTCCTAAACCTATGGAAGAGAGGATGGAAGAGTTAATGGAACTTCATGAATTCAGGAACCAAGCTTAGCAACATAATCAGAAGAAGCAATTACAGATGGAATACCTATATCACAAGAGGGCTAAAAATAGAAAATTTGAAGTAAATGGCATGGTTCTCATGTGGAATGCTAGGAGTCAAGACAAAGGGAAGCATGGGGAATTTGAAGACCTATGGTTAGGACCATTTTTCATTATTGGAAAGGGTGGTGAGGATTCATATTACGTCTACAACATGACAAGATAAGAATAGGAATTGCCAGTGCATGGACAATTCTTGAAACATTTATTTTCTTAATCTTCATGCACAGTAGTCTAGGAGAAGGTCAAGAATTTCTAGTGCATGGAAAATTCTTGAGAAACCTCTTAAAATAGTTTTTTCCATGCATATTAGTATAGGATTCCACTCCACTTCCATTTCTCACTCTTTTTTTCACTTCAACCTCCATACTACATAAATAAGACATTTGGTCTGCTTCCCAAGAGACCTGGATTCTTGCCATACCCACAAGGGGTATACATCCCCAATCGGAGCCACTATTATAACTAGAAAAATCTCACATTTTTCACTCGCCTTCACCCACATATCTTCCATGTACCACATAAATTCACCACACCTTAATTTCATGATCAATACAAATTATTGAAATTTGTGTGACAAGATCTATTTTACAACCCATGTTAATTAATGATCCCAATAATGTGGCCTTTGACATATAAGCATCTCTCTGATAATAGTTGACAAAAAGCTTTGAGAGCAATTGGTCCTTATCGTGAAGATCAACTGCATGTCTTTCAAATTTACGAGTCCTAGCCCCTTATCTTAATATTTTCTGCATATTGGGAAGAGGTTAATAAATTTATAGTGATTGAAGGCCCCAAAGATAATGTAGACATGCAAAATTAACATTATGCATTCAATCAAGTTCATTTATCAAGGTTCCACATTCGGTCCATTCATCAATTAATCAAGTTCACCTTCATTCATTTATCAGGTAATCTCATTAATTTCCATCTCCTAAGACCATTAATTTAAAATTAGATAAACATTATCATCAACCTTATAAATTAAAAATTCATTTAATTAAATCATAATGCACATTTCATCCTTTTCTAATTTAAATAAATCAAATCTTTAAGTCATAAAAGTCAAACTCACCTAATCATCATTAATCTAATCTAACAATGACTAAATGCTAATCCTAACCACTTGGATTCTCTAGATTTTTCCACTTGCACAAATAAATCAATTTATTGATTTATTAAATCCTCATTTTCCATCAACTTGGCATTAAAAATAGAATATTCCTTCAAATTTGAAATTGATGACAAGTTGACTTGTCCCTCCAAAATTTCATTTATTTCTCATTTTCTTGTCCCACTCGCAAAATTTATTGCACAAATTTGAATTTGAAACTCCCTCTCATGGACACATTTCCCAAATCTTGCTCAACCTTTAGCCTATCACAACTTGGCAAGTGGCATCTTCCTATTGGCCAAATATTTAGTCCCACATCCTCCATGTTTGGCACTCTTAGCATTTGAGAATCTACAAATAGAGGCATCATTCTTCAAGCAAATCCTCCACAAATCATCCACAAATCTACATCTACCACTTATGAAAAGTCACTCTCTTAAACTGAGAACTGATTTTTCCCATCTTGGCATTCCATATCATTATTCATAGCATTTTATCATCTAGCTTATCTTAGCAAGGATTGGGAAAGGGCTTCTTTCCATAGAAGCACCTTGATCCACTATGGAATAGATTATTCATTATGACCCTTAGGATTTAAATTATTTTGTTATATTGTTATATTCATAGAGAATAAGGAATTATTTCATAAAGAATACTTTTATGTTTTCTTTCTTTTAATTAACTTCATGCTGCAATACATCAATCCCGCCACCCTCGCATCCACTTCTGTGACAAAGACAACTGCCACTCCCGCCATTCCCACCATCTCCGACATCAAGCTCATCATCCAGGATGATGATTGTGGAAGCTACAAGCTCCCTAACAATGCTTTTGTGGTAGGAGAGTTACCACAATCTCCTAGATCATAGGGTCGTCCACAAGATAATCACGCTTCCACATCACAAACATCTCCTGAAGACTATCCCAAATTCATAAGCTAGGGAGACCTTGGACAAGAAGTTATTGAGGATGATCCATCACACATGCTCTATCAAGATAAAAGACCAGTACCAGATTTACCAATGAATAACATAAGCAAGGGTTTGCAAATGATGCTTGCAATGGGGTAGGACATAAAGCAAAGACTTGGAGAAAATGACAATGGGCTCATAATACCTATCATGCTAGAGACACCACCAATAACAATTCTCGACCTTGGATGTACCTATCTGAGGATAACCATACGTGGTCGAAGTCCTCCAGTTAGAACGGTTAATATTTCTCCTTAGCCAATAGCAGTAGAACTACGCTCATCAACATCCATAGGTAGAGACATACATAACTTTATAATAGAGGCCTATATTAGTAGTGATGATGAGGACCCCATATCCATTCTACCTAGGTTATTCGAGGATACCACCCTTTGCATGATTAGTACCTTATCTTTCGAATCTGATCAAGAAAATCATGAGATCCGCCTAGTCTACCCCCAACTAATCGACTATGACCAATGAGGACCACCGATTCTTGGTACATTCAAAAATGATGAGGCACTCTCAGAATTCATGGGATTGAGGGATAACATTCCAGATGGAGATCACAAGGCAAGGTTTATAATAGAGTTGGACACACATGCCTATTATGGGGAAACGATTGAATCCTTTAGTAAAAAAAGTGAGAAACTAAGAATCATATCCAAGTCCTTGAGTGAAAAGCAGACTGTGGCACTCTCAAACAAGAAAAAATTAAAAAGAAAGGATGTATCCAATGGTAAAAAACCTCTCTGAGGAGCCCGAGGATGAAGGATTAAATCTTCCTTTAAGAGATATTCATCAGGAAAAGTCAGCAGTCTTGGCCAAAAAATACAATCCTATCAACCTAGGAACAAAGGAGACCCCACATATCACATTCTATGTAGAATCACTATTATCAGAAGAGCAAGAACTCCTAGCAGCATTCCTAAGGGAAAGACAACTAAAATTCACATGGAGTTATGCTGATATGCCAGGACTTGATCCAAAGACTGTGGTCCACCACTTAGCAGTGTATCCAGAAGCAAAACCTATCAGACAAAAGCTACAAAAAATGCATCCTCAAATCACCTTATTGGTCAAAATGGAGCTCAAAAATTTGTTAGATGCAAGATTTATTCGACCAATCGATTATCCAAAATGGGTGTCAAATTTAGTACCTGTTTCAAAGCCTGACGAAGCCATTAGAATCTGTACAAACTTTAGATATTTGAACAAAGCATGTTCGAAAGATGGTTTCCCGCTTCCTAACATCGACATGATAGTAGACATGACAGCTGGACACAAGATGCTATCACTAATGGATGGATTTTCTGGATACAATCAGATCATGATAGCAAAAGAGGATCAACACAAGACAACTTTCACTTGTCCATGGGGGACATACTGTTGGAATATGATTCCATTCGGCCTAAAGAACGTAGAAGCAACATATCAAAGGGCCATGAAATTGATCTTCCATGACATGATTCATAAAATAGTTGAAGACTATGTCCACGACATCCTAGCAAAATCAAGAAAAAGAAAAGATCATATAGCAACCTTAAGTGCTATCTTTGACAGATTGGAGGAATACAAAGTCAGACTAAATCCCAACAAGTGCATCTTCTGCATACAATCAAGTAAATTGTTAGGATACATAGTGTCTATGAGGGGTATCAAGGTGGATCCAGCAAAAGTAAAAGCAATCCTCGAGATAGAAGCACCAAAGACATTAAAACAACTGAGAGGTCTCCAAGGAAAACTTTAATCAATCTAATGATTCATAGCACAATTGGCAGACAAGTAGAATCCATATTCTCAACAACTCCAAAAGGAGTTAGCGTATAAATGGGATAAAAAATGCGGAGAGGAATTCAACAAAATCAAGGAATATCTACTGACACCACCAGTCTTAATGCCACCCATCCCAAAGAAGCCATTGATCTTATATGTGTCAACAATAGTAGTAGCCCTTGGATCTCTCTTGGCTCAACATGATGAAAAAGAAACAGAGAGGACTATCTACTATATCAGTAGGACAATGGTGGGTCATGAGCTAAACTACTCATTCATAGATAAATCATGCCTCGCAGTAGTGTTTGCATCACAAAAGTTCAGACATTACATGTTGGCACACAAGATAAAGCTCATCGCAAAAATTGATCCCCTCAAGTATCTCTTATCAAAGGCAATACTCACAAGAAGAATGGAAAAATGGGTAATGATACTATCAGAGTATGACATCGAGTATGTAGAGCGGAAAGCCATTAAAGGTCAAGTTATTGTAGATCAATTGGAAGAGGCACCAATTTATGCTGAGAATCCTCTTGTATCTGAATTTCTAGACGAATCCATTTTTAACCTCAACACGCAACACAGGTCAGGAGCTAGTGTCTTCTTGATCACCCAACAAGAGGATTGCATACCAAGGTCATACAAATTAGCGTTTCCCTACACTAATAATATTGCAGAATATGAGGCTTTGACTATAGGTCTTAGGATAGTAGTGCAATGGAACATCATAGCTCTCAAGGTGTATGGAGACTCTCAATTGATCATAAATCAGGTCAATAATGAATATCAGACTAAGGATGACAAGCTCACTCCATACAAGAAATTGGTGGAGACTCTAAAGGAATCCTTCATTGACATAACATTTGAACATATTCCAAGAACCAACAGAGCATCAGATGCCATGGCTACAATTGGGTCCCTATTAGATATCCCCAACAACATCCCAAAATATGAATTTTCTAATTGAGTAGCTTCTCGTACCTGTATTCAAGGTACTAGAATCAGAATATGTGTGTGAAATCATTAGTCCTGGTGATCCTTGGTATCATGAAATCTATACATACCTTCACATAGGAGTCATACCTGCTGACCTCCCATCAAACCTAAAACGAACCTTTGTCAAAAAGGCATCCAAACTTTTCATCCCAGGTGATACCTTATACTGTAGAAGCATAGAGGGTACCTGGCTACACTGCTTAAATGTTGAGGAGGCATTAACTGCTTTAACTAAGGTACACAATGGTATATGTGGTTCACACTCAAGTGGAATGACCATAGCCAAGAAACTACTAAGGATGGGGTATTATTGGCCCACAATGGAACAAGAAACACATGATCATGCTAAAAGGTGTTTACAATGTCAACAGCATGGGGACCTCATCCATGCTCCAGCTCAAGAGCTTCATCTGATTATCACACCATGGCCCTTTTTGTAGTGGGGACTTGATCTTATTGGGAAAAATCTCACCCACCTCATCCAATGGCCATAAATTCATCATAACTATAATTGAGTACTTCACTAAGTGGGTGGAGGCCATACCCATGATGTATGTAACTGGGAAGCAAATTTCAAAGTTCATTCTAAACTATCTCATATGCTGCTATGGTGTCCCAAAAGCCATTATCTTAGATAATGGGAGACCATTAAACAATCAGGATGTCCGTGACTTGTGTGAGAAATTTAAAATCCAACATCGCTTCTCCACCCCATATTATCTCCAAGGAAATGGCCAAGCAGAAGCTACAAACAAAACCATTTTGAAAATCCTTAAGAAAATAGTCAATGACGTAGGTCATGACTAGCATCTACAGCTTAATCCCGCCCTCTAGGCTTATCATACCAGCATCCGTACACCCACTGGCACCACCCCCTTCTCTCTAGTCTACGGATCAGAAGTCGTACTCCCCATCAAGATTGAGCTCCCATCCCTCAGGATATCACTGCAAAACCTCATCATGGATGAAGAATATCAGGTATCAAGACTAAATGAGCTGGAGTTACTAGATGAGAGACGGATGGATGCTTTAAATAATTTGCAAGTCTATCAAAATAGACTCAAATGGAGCTACAACAAGAAAATCAGAAGCAGGACTTTCCAAGTCAGAGAACTAGTCTTAAAAGAAAATCAGAAGAATGTCGCAAACCCAAGCAACAAAGGCAAGTTCGAACCTAATTGGTTAGGACCTTTCGTCATAACAATAAGTTACAAATCAGGGGCATATCAGTTATCAACACCCGAAGGGGAACCCATGCAGGACCCCATAAATAGCTCCTATCTCAAAAAGTTTTATGTCTAAATCTTTCAAGGTATAGAACCAAAAAATCCAAAAAATTAGAAAAAGTCCCAAAAAAATGGTTACTTAGGCGAAAACCTAGCAAACAGGCATCTTGGTGACAACAAAAAAATAAAAAAAAGGATAAAAAAATCAAAAATCAAAAAATAGTAAAGAGAAAATTTGTCCTCTAGTGAAAACCACTTTGGTGGCACTTTGGGCAAGTACCTTGGTGAAAACCTAGCAAACAGGTGCCTTGTGTAAAAAAAGAACTTTCCATCCACCAGGATCTTTATGGCTTGATCTGCGTCATCCATCAATTTCTCTTCCATCATCCATCGCATTCAGGTCTCCATCCATCACTCATCCACTCGCATCTGCACCATAGCTTGGTCATGTTTTTGTATTGATCATGATCCCTTCTATTACTACTCGACCCATCCTCAAGGTTAGTTTGTCCTGCCTTTATCGGAGTAGTCTATTGTATCACACTGGGGGCACATTCTCATCAGATCGAATTTTTGCATATTCTTAAAGTCCTCAAATTAGAAAATCCAAAAACATTAGAAAATTAGAAAATCCAAAAACATCAAAGAAGCAGAAAAACCAAAAACATTCAAAACATATCAAAATCCAAAAACAAGTCAAAAATTCAATCAAAAACTTAAAAAATAGAGTCGTCTTATCGAACTACATCATCTCTGAGCTTGAACATAGGAAAGGTTGATCTTTGATCATCCCCCGAGATATTTACGTCAGTCCTATAGGAGTCCGTCATAATAAACTGGCATCTCATCATCTATATCGTCATTCTGTAAATCATTCAAGTCGTCATTCAAACTACATGGTCTCTGTGTGTATAACGTAGGCAACGCTAATCTGTTGATGAGCCCTCAAGGCCCCTAGGACAGGTCTTTAGGTTAGTTTCTTGGTCAAAATCTCAGAAAATCCCAAAAACATTTGAAAAATCAAAAATCAAAACATTTGTAAAACCTCAAAAAATACCAAAAATAGCCTCAAAACATTGCAAAACATCAAAAACATCCAAATATTTGAAAAAATCCATCCACCTCATCTCGCTTTCACTTGCAATAAACACCACTCACAATAAATTGATCATCATCCTCAACCTTTAGTGAAACAATTAGAAACAAGTCTAGTAGGTTAAATGTGAAAACTCAAAAAAGCGCCAAGTCTCAAGTCTAAGTCAAGACGCAAATGCTTGGTCAATCCTCTTTGTGTCGATAGTCCATCATCCAAATAGTCCCATATCAATCATCCGGATAACATCATTTCTAGGATGAACTTCCTACAAGGGGCATTATTTTATCGAAGAACACTTTGGATAATGAATGACATTTCATTTCATCCACTAACATGTCCTAGGATGTATCCTTCCTACAATGGGCATTATCTTTTGGCAATAAGTTTCAGTTCTTATCCTTAAAAACACATTCCCTTTTGGTTAGCGGTATTGAAGAACATCAACTTGTTTGTGTGCTTTATCTTTTTCTTTTGTCTTATCTTATTGTGCTCAGTCCAAGGACCTCTCGATGATATCCGAACAAAGGATTTAGAGAGATAGGAATGGGGAAATGATCATTATTCTTTTGTCTATTGTGCTTGTTCGACGTTCTTGTAAAATAACTTGGCGAATACTTGCTTTGTTAGATATGTATATAGGATTTTTTGAACTTGTTGACTATTGCATTGATTGGCTATACCTTTCCATGTTTTGGTCCGAGATGTTTGAAACTTCTAAAGTTCATCCTAGCAAGGTTTTCGTATGTCAGGTGTGAAAAGGAATACTCCTATCTATTTCTCGAGTCAAAGTCCATCACACTAAGTACAACGCCATCCTTGTCCTTTATACCTTGATGCATCGTACTTATGCATGTTATCAAACATAAGGTAAGTGACCCTTTTAAAATCTCAATCCTTGATAAGTAAATCATCCATCTATCATCATCATTTTCTCATCATCATTTCTCATCATTCATTTCT
>VDFB02373365.1:353969510-354020294 GCA_007258455.2 Sequoia sempervirens
TCCCCATCGGTACATCCTGCTGCTCCCCGAACTGTCTCAGTACACGCTGTGGCAGATACATCTCAATAATCAGCGACGTCTGTACTGTCCTGCCAATCAGGTATCGATACTGCCTGCAAAAACTGAGATGCTCGTCCTCATCATCCCATACCTCACAATCCCTGTAGTGTCTCCAGATGAAGGTCACCATGGTATCAATCCGATGCCGCCACCACCCTGTCTCACCCATACGGGTCTGCTGTAATGCGCCGGCATAGTAGTAGGAGTAAGGCATCCCTGCGGCCAGCTGTGGTCTGTCGATAGGAGGGCGGAATATGGCAATACGCTCCCATGCCCAGATCATCATCAGTGTGGTCCCACAGGAGATACTCTCTCCTCTCCTGTACACAACGTCATGCAGCTGATGATAAAGTGTCCCCAGCAAACAAGGACCCCATGCATAAACTGTCCTCTCTCGTCGCATGCCGACCATGACATCCCCCCAGCCAATCGGAAATCCGTGTCCTCGTCGGTCTGGAACCAAGATGCCACCAATCAGAGTCGCCAAGAATGCATCAAAGCGACTGTAATGCTCCGCCAGGAAATCCCAATGGATCTCGTAACCCTCAATGCCGAGTCCGGCACCCTGATCCTGGTAGTACGCACGGAAGGTCTGCTCGCCATGACGAGGATCGTACACGATCCGCTCCCCTCGAATCGGAATCCGGAGAATACGGTAGACGTCCTCCAAAGTAATCGTAGCCTCACCTGTCGGCAGGTGAAAGGAAATGTGTCTCTCATCGCTATCTCTCGCATAAATACAAGAACCCCCGTCAGCCTCGGGAATGGCGTATGAATGCAACATGCAATAGGCCGAAGTCTCATCAACAAGCCGCCTGGGCCTAGCCGGGACGCTAAACCGAAGGTCCTCACCGGCCTCCCTCAGGTAAATAGGGCAAGCTTACCGCGAAAAGACGAACATGGTGATCGCGACCTTTTAATAAACAAAGTGGACTCGGCCTTTGACAATAACTTAGGGCATGAAGGCATTAAAACAAGTTAAAGAAAGAAAACAGGCAAATGCGTCGCAAAAATGCAATTGCGTCGCAAAAACACAAATGCGTCGTTCAAAAAATCAAATGCGTTCCAACAAATCAAATGCGTCGCTATATTTCATTTGCGTCGCGAATTTAGGTGTTTGCGTTGCCATTTCGCTAATGCGGCGCGGCATTACACTTGCGGCATTCGAATAATCAGTTGCGTCGTATAATATCGATTGCGGCTTTCGGTGGGTCAAATGCGATGCGGTTAAGCACTTGCGTCGCACCAAAAATCGAATGCGGCGCGCACCGCCGGTGCGTTTCATTTTTTCTTTACACTTGCGTCGCGACGCATCAAATGCGGCGAACGTGAAGTCAATTGCGGCTTACGCGAACGCGTATGCGTCACGGCGCATTCGTTCACTATCCTAGAAAGCAGAAAAAAGCACGTAAATCGAAAAAATGACAAAGCAAGTTTAGTGTACATACCGCAGGTCCTGAGCCCTCTGGCCGTCTGAAGGTCCTCACGATCTCTCCGCGGTGCTCTGTCACTGGAATCACCATCGTCGCTGCTGCGCCTTTTGCTCTGAGCTCTCAAGATTTACAAGGTGAATAGTGAAAGTGAATTGACTTTTACCCCTTTGACCATCTATTTATAGGGTGAAAGTGACATTTTTTTAACTGCAGTTAATACTGGAGGCTCATTTCCGCGCCTTTGACCTCTCCGTACGTTGCTTTAAACATGTCAGAATTTGAAACCGACTGCGCCGCTGTTTTTCTGACCACCAAATTGATTTATCGGGACCTTTTGCAAATTTTTCTGGCGCCGACCCAAAATTTGAAAATTTCCCGAGGGGGCAAGAATACTCCGTACCTTCACTGGGGCATATTTTGACTTAATTTTCTTTGTCACAATACGACAAGCGACATTATGACAAAGAGGGGCAAAATGTAGACACCTAAAATGACCTAGGCCTGCAAGCTTCATTTTTACCACTTTCGTCCTAGCATAATTAAGCTATTTAATTATGTCCTTGGTCCACATTCGACTATTGATTAAATAATTCATAATTATTTAATTAATTCATGTCATTTGTTCCTCCTTGATTATTAAATAAATAAATATTATTTATTTATTTAATACATCACTAATTATCTAAAGTCTTCCTTTGATTAAATAAATTTCATAATTTATTTAATTTCCCTTTACCATTTATGTCTTCTTGATTAATTAAATAAATTTTATTTATTTAATTACGTCACTAATTAAGTCCCCTTCTTCTAAAAAATTAAATAAATTCTTATTTATTTAATTCTGTCCATTTTCCACTATAATTAAATAATTCATTTAATTATTTAATTAATCATTAGCTTTTTCTCCCATTAAAATTAAATAAATTTGATTTATTTAATTTAGCCATTCTCTTGAATTTTGAATTAAAATCATTATTTAATTTCAAAATAATTCTTTTATCACATTCCTCCATAATTAAATAATATCTTTATTTAATTACTTGCTAGTTGTCTGGAGTAAATAAATCTTATTATTTAATTTCTCCAGCAACCTCTTTGTCCGTGCCAGCCTTATCCTCCAATTTAATTCTTGACTTTTGACTTCTCATTTATTTTCGACCGTTGATTGAATTATTTCATAATTCAATCTCCACCCTTCATTCTTACCTGTTGCCCTAATTTTGACCTAACCCTAATGCACACAGCAATATTCAATCTTAAGCATTGATCTTAGGGTTCCTGTCATCTTTTCATCCTGGCCACACGTTCAAAATTGCAATTTTTATAAAAGGGCAATTTTGACCTCATTTGGGTCTCTCTCTCAGTCTTTAGCTCATTTTGACTTCTTGTATTCTTAGTTTATGTCAATTTGCTGTCAACTTAGGTCATAGTCATTAACAGTCATAGTCATTTTAGCTCATTGTAGGTTTATTTTTATTTTCTGCAAATCCTTCAACACTTGCATAGGGCTTAGTCTTTAGTCATAGTTGCTCATAAATCTGAGGGCATTGTTATTTATCTGCAAGCTAGGAGGTGTAACAGAGGTTAATCATGGAAGGTGGAGACATAGGGTAACACTATCCCTTTTGTCTTCACCTCACTTCCATTGTACTTTGTTATTTTCATAGGAATTTTGATTGTTATTGTGCTAACCCCCAATAATAATAATTTAGGATTTTCCCTTGATTACACCCAATGTCTTTGTGAATATAGACATCATAAAATTTATGTCTAATACTTATAACCCACACCTTAAAGCCATTTACAACCCACAAGAAGAGCCATTCATACATATATCCAAAATTGTACTTTGTGATTTTTTCAGCCTAGATGATACATGTGATCAGTGTATAGTGTACGAGGATTTAGAGGAGTACTGGAGAATGAATACTACCTACAAAGGATTAAGGTTTCCATTACACTGGACTAGAAAAGATGGAAACCTAGTAACACTTGAGGATGGTGATGGACCTTCCTTTCATTGTGACTTGTTCGATCCCTATCTAAAACATACTTACTTCTTAGTGGGTCAAGTATTGGGAACAAAGCTCTCTCAATTCATGTCTCTAGGGCCAATGGTGATTGTTGCAGACATATAATGTCACAATGCAAGAATTTTTTATTATGCTTCACACATTTCCAAGGGAATTGACTCAAGGCTAATGGCCATCAAGAATGGATCTCCCATAATGCACTTTAAACATTATTCCCTTCTCATGCACATGATATTGTACTATGGACAAGAGTTAGGAATGTGGCCAGAGGAATTGAGGATCACATAGCTAGATAAAGAGGATCAACCACTACCAATACAATTATGGACCTCCATTTTGGACAATAGGTTTATCAATTCTAATTATGTTTATTTTGAAGCATACTTCATCAAGAAATTGCACAGGTTTTATGATCACCATTATGACTATTCATTGTCTAATGAGATCAAAGTATTATTGAGGCCTAAGGATTTCAATGGACGAGTGATTGTGAACCATAATTGGAGTGATTGGTATTGCTATGTTGTTTCCACTAGGATCATGGTGTATGGTTTTGAAGACACACCTTTCCTATTAACCAAGACTGTGCCAGACAGAATTGCATATCTAGAGATTTTCAAGAAAATGGATTATTCCAATGTAATTAACTTGAGTGCATATGAAAAATAGTCAGTCATGCCTAGTACATTACATTTTGGGGATTTTACTGTAGTTTCAAAAGAAGGATATGATATCATTTTGGATAAATTCACATTTCAACATGAAGAAGGTTGCACCAAGGAAATGATTTGATCCTAGAGGTCTTATTGATTTTTCTAGGAAAAAAATTAATTAGGTGGATATGCTCATATAACATATCCTCATGATGATATTATCAGAAACATTGAAGAAGTAGAGGTTGAATTGGCAATTGAATAGAGGATGAAGGAAATACAAGAAGAAAAAATGTTATCCTTTGAGGAATCATCTAAAGAAAATGAACCCCAAAGCCAACCTAATAAGATCCATAAGCTAAGGATTGAAGAGTATCAACCTCCAAATAGAGAATAGGAAGTTTGGGAATCATCTGAATCAAATACTATGAAATTGGATTATAAGTGCTTTGTCTTGGATGGTTAGTTCATTGAATCTCCTGAATTTAAATCTTTCTTATACTAATAAAAAGGGAAAAAAATAATGGAAACAGTTGTAGATATCACACCAAGCAATGAAAACCAGTTGTTGAACACATTGAAGGTGGATGTGGAGAATGAAATAAAGAACATGACTCCAGAGAAAGGAACAAAATTATAAGAGGAGTCTGGTGTGATGATGGTTCTTGGTTTGGACTTAAATTCTACTCTTGTTTTTGATAGATTTTTGCACAATAATGATGCCAAACACAAGCTCAATCCAGAAGGGGTAATAGAGGTATAGATTGGGCCAAGATACAATCTTGATGAGAGTTCTCTTATGACTTGGGTTGTATACCCCCTCTATAACAAGTCTGTGATTACTGATACAGAGAAATAATTTGGTCATGTGATGACATTAAAAGTGGGTGAAACTAATCTTGTGGTCACAGCTGATATTGGCATAAATGTAGCCAAATTGAACAAGACTCAGATTCAGATGTTGATCAAAGAATAGGATATGTATAGGTTAAATAGTGAAAGAGTGCTCAAAGAAAATGATTTCTTAAGAGACAAAGTCGAGGATACATTCAAAGGATCCACTAGAATGTTGACTCAAGAAGAAGGCTCCCAATCAAAGCACAAGTGTGAAGAATTGTAGATGACTAATCAATAGATGCACACTCAAGTCATTAAGGCCAGATTTGACACACTTTCTATAATACTCCAGAAGAGGCACTCTAATCTAATGATTTGGATGGACAATTTCTGGGTAATTCACTCCAAGATTCATACTATCATTCAAGAGCATAAAAGGATAAATGATAGGCTATAGGAAAAGCTCTGAGAGATATAGAAAAGAAGAACTTATGATATTGAGGCCACTTT
Source organism: Sequoia sempervirens (assembly GCA_007258455.2). Classification (NCBI taxonomy): domain Eukaryota; kingdom Viridiplantae; phylum Streptophyta; class Pinopsida; order Cupressales; family Cupressaceae; genus Sequoia; species Sequoia sempervirens. The sequence goes on from VDFB02373365.1 coordinate 353,975,037, forward strand.
AGTTGCTAAGGGTCTAATAGGGAAGCATAATAACTATTATTTAAGGAACTTCAAGCATATGCCAAAGAATTTATTAATGCTTCAAAAGAGGGTGTGCCTACATTATTCAAAGATGATGGAGAACTGAAAGTTAAGAGTGAATTGATGAAAGAGTACCAAATTATACTGTAGGGAGCCTTAGAAGCAGCTAAGAATGAAGATTAAACACTACTAGAGGTCTGTGAGCATTTGGAAAGGATGATTATCATGGAGATTGTTGCGAAGAATAGTACGAAGGATGCTAATACACACTTGAGCCAAGATTACTTAGATCATATTACACAAATTCATTTGTGGCTCATTAGATCTTAATTGTTAATGTTTATGTGTCATTAAAATTCCAAAAGACACTTATGAAGAGGTATACCCTCTTCAAGATATTGCTATATAAGTTGGACATGTGATGATGAAATAGGAAGAGCAAAAAGAGAGAATATAGATATACAAAAGATGACTTTAAAAATATTTATCATATAGATTATACTGTAAAGGACCATGATGCATGCATAAATTTTGATAAGAGCCCTGCAATTGATAAGATTTTCATACTACCTCCAACTTGATATTATCTTGTTATTCAAATTGATGATATACTTCATTTGTCAATACACAATTGTTGTCATTTTTTAATTCTTTTAATTGGTTCCTTCAAGGAAAGATTAAAATCCTTTTAAGTCATAGTAACCTGATAGGATCGATTAGATCAATAAGTAGAATCTGTGAGTCACATTCTTGAATGTTTATATGAAGTATAAACAAACATAAGTGCCAAACAATTAGAACTGTAACCAATAAAAGTCACCTTGGTATGTGTAGGATCATGATGGGCCAAAAAGTGGTGAGATGATGGGTACGTGTAGGGTATGTGGCTATTTACATTTTTTAGAAAAAAATTGATGAAATGAAAAGGGTTTTTAAAGGAGATTCTCATCCTTCTACCAATATAAATTATGCTTTACTTTTAATTTAATAAATAATTATTATTCATTTTTTATTTGAATTACGACTAAAGTCCTCATTGATAGGTTGATTAAAAACATCTCTATCTTTCAAAAAGTATCATATTTTTTAATCTAAAATATGTGTCACATTCTAAGTCTCGCATATTATAGGATTAAAAAAAGAAAATTTGAATATCATGAAGTTTTGACAAAGTAAGGGTAGTTAGACATACGAGTTTTTATATTTTTAAAAAGTTGTAATAAAAAATTCATAATTAATTATTTACTTAGAAAAAAATTACAAAAAAAATGCATCACATTGGGACATGAGTCCTCTACTTATATCTAAAATCTTATAAATTTTTTTTATCATTTTATTGTGGTTAGGGTGGTCAAATAGACACCTACTTATTTTTCCATGAAATTTAAGTACTCTGCATTGAAATTTCAAATTTTCACCAAATAATTTTTTTTAAAATAAACCTAATAGTTTAGAAACTACATTCAATTTGCTACAAATTCTATTCTTACATATTTTTGAAATAATATAGATAACTTAATGAAATTTTTAAGTCAAGTTGCCTAACTCTAATTTTTCTAAATTTTTCACCACTAAAGGGTCTATTTTTTCCATGATGATCCTGCACATACCCACCTGTCACAAAACTTTAATGGCTTTGCTTACCCAATAAAGCACCGGTCCACTTCACATTTCATTATAGCTTACTTATACATTTTTCATATTCTAAACTTTTAATTATCGCATTAGGAAGAGTAGTTAACAAGCCATCATCTATCCCACAGTTTATGCCATTGTGGATAGTTATTTAAATATACAAATAAGTCACATAATATGCTTTAGCTATCAAGGTCCACCTTTCTAGGTTTAGTAGAGCCTGAAGTGCATGGAGTTATCAACTGTATAGTTTAACTCCATTCATTGGTTCAAAAACGTTGGAAGTCTAATCATAGTACCTAAAATCATCTTAGGATTTGTAACCTACATTTTTGAGATCCAATAGACCCCAAATCCATAGATAGCTTATGTTCTTGGTATTTTCCTTTTCTAGGGAAACCCATCTTTCTTTTGTTCCTTTTCCCTCGCATGATGTAGCCTTACTCAGAAATGTATGACTTTGCATAGGGGCTTTCCAAGTTGGCTCTCATGTCTTGTTTCTTTTTGCATTTTTCATTTGCTACTTTAAAGTAATTTCTCACAGAATGGTGTGTGGCAATTCCTTTAAAGTGGGGGCATACATTGGCATTATTCATTATTCATTTTTCTTTTCCTTGGTTCTTAGTGTAGCCTTGTTACTTTATATAATGCATTTGTCACTTTGTGGATGACATTGGGTATATTTTCCTTTATAAGTGTGATCCATCTTAGCATATTGCATTCCTCTTGGTGGCCTTATACGACACACTACATCCCCTAAGTTGTGAATATTTTATTCTTTGATTGGTCCTCTTTTGGTGACATTACACAAAATGTTCTCTAAGGGATAGACCTTGCATGAACTAAACAAGACTCCTTTGAACATCTTTTATATTTTACATTTATGCATTTTACATTTTGCATGGCCACCTTGCAAAACAAAACTTACATACCTGTGGTGCCATCCTATTTGTTCATGAGTTCTAAGAATATAAATATTTTCTTGTCTCATGAAGCACGAACTGAAAATTTCCTTTGTGATCCTTTATTAAAGTTATCAGGAGGTATAACTTTGATGTGGTTGAGAAGCAAGCCAATTTTGAGGCATGACTTTCCCCATAAGTGTGTTTGTGAGTACATACCAGCCATGAGTGCATGTTTCTCACCTTTTGTGCCTTCTTACCCGAAGGAATAGCCATGAGTTTTATCTCCCCAGAGTGAGTATGCATTTTCTTTTTGGACAAATAGCCTATATCTCATCCACAACTAGCTAGACAAACGATCGAAGCTTGATCCAACTTTTCCTTTCTCTTTCATTTCTTTCTCTTTCATGTGTGTGTTCATTTGTTCTTATGTTTAGTTTTCCAGTGGATCTTCATCCTAGGGGCTTGATCATCCCTCTCAAGATTGTTTTTGTTCCATATTGCTAGCATAAGTGCATTTGGATCCCTCTCGATATGCATGGCTACTTTAGTGTGAGTTTGAGGCAAGTTCATCCTCTCACTAAAGTGGGGGATAAATATATCGTAGAAAAATGGATCTTTGGACATTTTCATGGTCACTTATGTCTTTTTCTTGTGATGATTTACTTATTCCTAGTTATATTTAATGTTGTAATGTAACTTATACATTCACATTAGATCTTGAATATTCAAATTATTAAGACTTTATGATGTCTTGTGAAGGTGTTGTGAAGTGTTCTAACACATTTCTATACTTTTCTAGACTATTCTTCCTATAATTTGAATCTAAATATTCCCTTTTTATCCCTTACTGAGTCTTATTCTAAAGTGTTGTAAAATCTTGTATCAAACTTTCATGCTTTTCTAGGCTTGTCACCACTAATTACACCTTATGCTTTATTTGGCCCCTTTATGCACTTATAGGCCTTAATTAAGTGTATCTTTTAGTATAAACTCAACAAATATCTTTAAATAGAACTTAATTCCCAACACACACTTTCTTGCCTTGAGTGGGACCCATTCACCATGGGTGGAAAATGAGTCCCTCTTGGTACAAAATTCAAACTAAATTCAAATTTCTTTTAGTTTTTTATTTGCTAAGACCTTAGGTTAGCCTATGATGTTTTTTTTTCAGGAAATTATGGCATAGTTGTGTATAAATAAGTGTTTTCCTATCCATTTTAATCCCTACCCATTCACTCATTCATTCATGCATTCAATCTATCATAGTGTTCAAGTATTCTAGAATCCTTAATCATTTAATCAAGCAATTATCAAGCATCTTGGAGTAGCCATTGACATATCTTCAAAATTTAATAAGGTTTTGCTGAGTTTATGAAATTTTCATGTTATTTGTTTGTCATTCCTTTCTTTTTTCATTTCATTTCATTATCAAGGGTTTGATTACCAAAGTTGGGTTTGACCAAGGTAGACCCCTATAATCTAACCCTTAACCATTTTTTCCCTCTTTGCATGTGTGTTTGTAGGTCTTGTAGGTAGATCTGTTGAAGATATGGGTGTTGAAAAGTGGTCAATGAGTCATCAAAGCTATTCAAGTCAACAAAGACCTAATTCAAGCTTTGAGAAACCATTCATCCCATTTTTTGTAGTTTCAGTCTCGTCAACCTGACAAGAAGACAAGTGCAGAGTTGAATTTAGAATTTGTATATTTTTGTAGGTGGACTGATTCTCCATTAGTGGTGAATGAGTCCCACTACCAGGGTTGAAAAAGTGATTTATGAGGATTTTATTTCTCGGCATATTGAAACTTGTTTTAGTAGAATTTATCAGAACCTAGACTTATTCGCCATCTATGGTGAATGAGTCCCACTGGTCATTAACAATGATTTCTGAGACATTCCAGAACCTTCCAACATCAAGATTCTATCTCTAGGTGCACTCCATTCAATTTATTTAAATTTTGTTTTCATTTGTGCATGTTTCTAGTTCATTTTTGCATCACACTGTGTTTTGAAACACTTCACATTTCTTAGGTTTTGCATAAATAGTCAATCCATTTTATCAGTTTGTTGCATTTAGATCATTAAATTTAGACATAATTTCATTGTAGTTGCATTAGTTTGAGTGAACCACCTATATTTTGTGTGGGATTTATCTCTCTCCTTTAGGTGAAAAACCCTAATTGAGAAAGAGAGTCATAGTATCTTGAACCACAAAAATCAACAATTCACTGTTATAGCTTATCTAGAACAAATGGAAGTAATGTAGCCTTTTCCAATAGTAGAAATCTTGGCAAAGAAATTCTCAAGATTGTCACTATAACTTTACCTCAAAAGTTGGTAGCTTACTCCTCTTAGATTATAACCTCTTCTCAAAATAAAAGAACTCACTTCCTTTCTCTCTCTCATGGTATACAAAGAATGGATGGATAATATGAAATAGGAACTACAAAAGATATATAATCTTATGTAAGAATGTTTCCCTTTCAAACGAAATGGGTCAGCTCTTTATAGAATGATTTGGTCACCTCAAAGCCTACAATTTAGGCATGTTAATAGACATCAAGCTCCATGCAAATAAACACATGACACATATAAAAAGGGTGGTGATTTCTTAAGCTAATACTTAGCATAATAACCTATAGGTCGACTGGTTTAGTGAACGCAATCCAAAGACTTATTAAATGTGCATGTGCTTAATTGAAATTGTCACAATGAAAATACATCTACAACCACTTAAATTCAAAGGTGGCGTCATTTCCATTATCTCACCCTCATATTTGGCATGAATTATTTGCCAAAAGAATCAGCCAACTTCCATTTTATGACAAGAAGTATCCATAAAACTTCTTAGAGGATGATTCAACTTGAATAGATAAATATGTTTGACAAAGTCAAGGTTGTCTTACTAATGGCATCGACCAAGTCAAGCTTATCATAGACAACAATATCAAACACATTATAATGTCCTTTATCATGTGTCTTATAGAATGATAATCTGTTAAGCATATATTTGATATATTTATGTATGTATGTATGTATGTATGTATGTGTATATGTATATGTATATGTATACATATGTATATATGTGTATATTAATACATATACATATATATATACATACATATTGTGAACACCATAAATTTGCAAATTGTTTAAACCTCATCACACATTAGCATAATGTTAGTCTAAAACAAGGAAACAAAGTAGGGTTCCTATGAAATACTCAATCATATTAAAATATGTACATAAGATGAAAAGATTCAAAATAAATAAATAAAGCATATAAAAAACATGATCAAACCCTTATCTCATAGTGGATTGGTCCTTCTGTGGAAAGAAGCCCTTTCCCAATCCTTGATAAGCTCCAGATATGTTGATGATCAAGATGATGAGTTGTGGAGGATTAATACAATAGAGGAGGCCTCTATTTATAGCCAAGAAGGATAAAAGAATTCCAAACATGGAGGATGTGGGACTAAATATCCACCAATAGGAAGGAGCCACTTGTCAACTTGTGATAGGTTGAGGAATGAGCACATTTTGGTCAATGTGCCAAAGAGGGGGAGATTTGAAATTTGAATTTGAGAGTTAAATGCTAAGTTTGACATTTGCAAGATACATGTAAGAGACATGTAAGACCTCTTAAATGCTTTGTTGGATGTACATGTCAATTTTGGGGGAGATTTCAAACTTAGAGAATATTCCTCAAAGATGCCATGTTGATGGAAAATGACGAATTAATAAATCAATAAATTGATTTATTTGTGCAAGTGGGAAAAGCTAGACGATGTGATGGGTTATTAGATTAGATTAATTTAGTGAGGGATTAGGTGATTTGACCCATTTGACTTAGATTTAGGGATTTAAACTAAATCAAAGGGAGATGAAAGGTGATTTTAGATTTAATTAAATAAAGGTTTGATTTATTTAATCAAAGAGGGATAATGATAGGCTTAAATTAAATAAAGTTAATTTATTCAATTTAAATGGATGACATTAGAGATAAATCAAATAGACTTGATTTATTTGATGAATGGATGAATGTGAATAATTTTAATTTCTTATGTCTACATTTTTCCCCTCTTTGAATCAATGTACTTGTTGCGATCAAAATTCAAAAAAATTCTTATTTTTTCGGATGCCCCAGTGGAAAGAAGTACACTAGTACATTGCCCCCTCGAGAGATCAAGTGAAAAGATTCAATTTGAGGGTCGATCTCGCGATAAAGAGGTTCAAGATAGACATATGGATGGTTATGATGATGATACAAATGAGATGGTTTTAAGATGCTTAGAATAACCAATCTATATTATCCTAAACAACTTAAAATGATAATATAATGCATGTGAGATGGATGTGATGGATGATGTGATATGCTATGATTATGAGATTTATGTACATGTTAATGATTTGTGGATGCAAGATGGGTGCATTGGTGATGTTATGTTAGCACAGAAAGAAGAAAGAAGAAATGAGTTGATGTTAATGTGGTTGCTAAATCTGCAAAAACTTCAACTTTGGTGAACATTAGTAATAATTCCAAATTAAATAAAAAAAATCAAGCATCCATATGAGATATTGAATCATGGTAAATAATACAAACAAAGTGGTAAAATACCAAAGAGACTAAGCATGCTCAAACCTATCCTATAATGGATTGGTGCTTCTATGGAAAGAAGCCCTTTCCCAACCCTTGACAAGCTTGATGGTGAAATTTTCTTGAAGATGCTAAGTGATATGATAAACAAGATACAAATGCTTGAAATTGGATGAGTTGTGGAGAGAGATACTAAGATTGTGGAGGATTAATACAATAGAGAAGCTCTCTATTTATAGCCAAGAAGGATAAAAGAATGCCAAACATGGAGGGTGTGGGACTAAAAACCAACCAATGGAAAGATGACACTTGTCCAAATGTGAGGTTGAGGAATGAGCACATTTTGGTCAATGTGTCAAAGAGGGGGAGATTTGAAATTTGAATTTGATGAGAAGATGAGTTAAATGCCGAGTTTTACCTTTGCGAGAGACATGTAAGAGATCATAAATGCCTTGTTGGATGTACATGTCAACTTGGGGGGAGATTCAAATTTGGAAGAATATTCTATTTTTTATGCCAAGTTGAAAGAAAATGATGAAATAATAAATCAATAAATTGATTTATTTGTGCAAGTGGGAAAAGCTAGAGGATGTGATGGGTGATTAGGATTATATTAATCATGATTAGATTAATTTAGTGGGGGATTAGGTGATTTTAGACATGCTTAAATAAATATTTGATTTATTTAATCAAAGAGGATGTTGTTAGGCTTAAATTAAATAAAGTTAAATTATTCAATTTAAATGGATGACCTTAGGAGATTAATCAATTAAACTTGGTTTATTCAATTGACGAGAAAATATGATTATGCATGATGTCAATTTTATGTGTCTACATTTTTCTCCTCTTTGAAGCAATGTACTTGATGTGTTGGTTCAAATAATAAACTTGCCATGATCAAAATTCAAAAAAAATCTAATTTTTTCAGATGCCCCAGTGGAAAGAAGTACACTAGTACATTGCCCCCTCAAGAGATCAAGCGAAAATATTGAGGGTTGATCTCACAATAAATAGGTTCAAGATGGACATATGGATGGTTATGATGATGATGCAAGTGTGATGGTTTTAAGATGCTTAGAATAACTAATCTATATTATCCTAAACAACTTAAAGCCATTGTCAAAACGATATATCCTAGGACATGCATTGTATAGGATGATGATGGGTTGATAAGTTGATTGATAGGATGTTGATATTAGGTTGATTGAAATGTCTAAAAATGATCAATAGTTTGATTTTGTGTTTGAAGTTTGCTTTTGTTGATTTTTGTGGTTATTTCTGTTTGTATTGCCAAAGGATGAAGGTGATGATCAGTTTATTATGGATGATTGTTTATTGCGGATGAAGGCAAGATGAGGATAGATGTTTTTTTTCAAATATTGGGATGTTTTTGATGTTTTTGAAATGTTTTGAGGCTATTTTTGAGTTTTCTTTTCAAGATTTTAGAAATGTTTTGATTGTAAATTCTTTGAATGTTTTTGGATTTTGTGAGATTTTATGAATGTTTTTGTATTTTGTGTTTTTTGAATATTTTTGGATTTTGATGTGTTTTGGATGTTTTTGGATTTTTGCATGACTTTGACGATTTTGGTATGGATGTGTGTGATGATATTGATTAGTGATCTATTTTGGGATTTTGTTGAAAACCAAGCTAAGGTTGATTGATCAGATCGATGGATTGATGATGATAACATGGTTGAGAATCCACAACAATGCAAGGATAGTGTTAAGAAACACAAGGATTAGGATGGATATCCCAAGATGATGAGGGATTGATTTGATTTGATTCATCAAGATTTTGAAGCTTGATTTTGGAACAAAAGATGTTTTTGGATGATTTGATGTGACGTTGAAGCACACATTAGATGCGACTAATAGTAATTATTTGGATTGATGTTCTATGAAAGATGAAGAATGATAAGGAATGTCTTCTCACCAAAATATGCCATGGGCTAGTGCTTTAGACTCTGGATCACAAATGCTTTGACCAATTTGATTTTACATTTTCCAATGTTTAGATCATCACATAAGTTGGAGGATATAGATCAAGATTTATTCCTAAAGCAAGATGTAAATATCTACCCCCAGTGTCTAGCAATGTATGGAATGCCATGGATGGATGCTCGGATAGGTGTATGGATCGATGGATATGGAAAACATGCAAAGGATGCTAAGGATTATCTTTTGATAATATAAGGTGTTTGAACAAAGGAATGCTTTATTAGATAATGCTCCATGGCTCAGCTAACGTTGGATAGGATAGGATCAATGAAAATGACTCATGTCAAGATGTTTACCATAAGCACGTGGAAAGTGTGCACCAAACTTTGTCAAGATCAAGATAATTTGGACCAAGAAATGGATTGGATAAATGGTTCATAGATGAATGGATTTATTATGGATGAGGTGAATGGAATATTAGATTTATTATGGATGGGATGAGATGCTTTCATCTGAATTGGCACATGTAGATGCTCGATTCTACTCATTCTGCATGTTTTCCAAGTTTTCATCATGGTACCTACTTAAAGCACCACCAAAGTGTATATCACTAGAGGATGACTTTTGTCTTTACTGCTTTTAATCCTTTTTCTGATTTTTCTGGATTTTCATATTTTTTGATTTTTTTGGTTTTTTTTTATAAATATTTTATGCTCATATTGAACCACTTTGTGGTGTCAATGTAGATTCTTCTATCATAATGTGCCATCGATATCCTTCCTGAAGAAGTTGTTTTTACAAGATACGTGCACTTGAATACAACTTTTGAGATCCTTGACCTACTTTATTGATAATGAAGTTAATTCTATCTTTGTGTGCATATCGCAATAAGGTGCCTTTTGAACCCTTAAGATGAAGGGTCATTGCCAAAACATGGTCAATGTAAGAACTGGATATCATGCATGGAGGAATGGATGGAGTGTGTTTAGGAATAAAATATAGATTGGTTGACAACTTGGAATCTTTGACTCTCCAAAATTGGGAAGATGAGTAATGATGGGTGGATATGAAAGTGTGCATGGAATTAGAACCAACTGTTTGATACACTTTGTACGTCACTTGAAAAGCTTGATTTTTCTTTTTTGGACATCTTTGATGGATACTTTTCCCTTTTTTATTTTTCCCCATAGTTTCTTTGACTAATGGAGTTTGATAGGGATAATATTTCTTTGTATTCTTTGGTATCCATTTTTATTTGATTTGTCCATTGTGCTCCTTGGATTCTTTTTCTTTGATAACATTCTTTGTGCTTTGATTCAAATATTTCTTTTGATGTTCGTCCCAATTCATGGATGGGGTGATGGGTGGATGAAGATTCATGGTGTGACTGGTTGTAGTATTGGCATCAGTTTCATCATAAGGATTCTTCGGGCTCCCTATGTTGGCATTTGCTTGAGACATAGTTTCCCCCAATATGGTGGTAGTAGTACCTTCATTCTTTGATAAATGACCACTGTAGATGATGCCATTTTGATTAGATGCTTTGCTAACTCTGGAATATCCTATTCTATTTGACCAGTTTCCTTGAGTGGATAATGTTGGATATCTTTATTCATGATGTCCTTAGTCTGAGTTTGGGATATATTTGATCCAAATGTTGATAACTCAGTTTAAAAAAAATGAATCAATAACTTGCTCTTTTTGTATAATAATATCAGGAGTAAAGGAATCTTATTTTGAATGAAGATAATCTACGTGTCTATCCACATAAATCATCTCATGGGTAGATGGAGGAGTATGTGTTATATGGATGTGATCATCATTTTTGACATCTTCTATAGATAGGAGAGTGTCCATTAGATCATTATAGTATCTTGGAGATACAAATTCTTGATTTTGATTGACTTCAAAATTTATTTCGACATGCTTTGGATCAAGTTCTTGACATGGGCCAATTTCAAAGGATGGATTGCTTATAAAAGGTTCTTATATGTCGTCATTAGACATGGTAAGTGGTTCAATATCTTCAAGTGTCGAGTTTAGGGTTCCTTCAGTATCTATAACCATGAGGTCAAAGGGGGTCAACATGTCTTGGAAAGGACCATTGCTAGACCTTGGTGAAAAATGTTGATCATGCTTTGGGATATATTCTTGAGATATCTTCTCTAACTCATTAGATGATGTAGAGACATTTTCAACATGATAATTGGTCGATGGATCATAGATTATGTTAATGGGATCAAATAATTCCAACACTCCGTGAAATAGATCACTAAAAAGTGGCTCTTGATCTATGTTGAGTTGATCATCAGATGGGGTAGAAAAATCTTTGATGTGCTCATTAATGGATAGATCTTGAACATTTTTTTCAACAATTATGGCAGAGAGATTATCAATCTCTTCAACCATATTGTCAAATGATGTTGAAATTTCTTGAATTGGGTGATTCTTGGGTATTGTTGGTGGATTTTTATCATGATTGAAAAGTGACTCTTGTATGTTAATTTGATTGTTGGATGAGGTGGAAACATCTTCAAGGTGTTCATTGATGGATAGATCTTGATCATTGTCCCCAATAGTGATTATCTTTTGATCAATAAGGTCTTGGATGAGATTTTTGAGTGGAATACAATCTGATGTTGTGTGTCCCTTTGTTTTGTGGAAGCCACAAAAGTACTTCTTGTTATACCGTGGTGGTTTAACTAAGGGCTCTTGATAATCCTCATAAATAGGGAGTTTAATGAGATTTTCTTGCACCAACTATTGCATGATCAATTCAATGGGTCCCCCAAGTGGTGTGTATTTATGTTTGTTACCTTGTGAGATTTGACCTTGTGGTGATTGATTTTTGAGATGTGGTGATTGGTCTTTGAGATTTGGTGATTGATCTTCGAGATGTGGGGGTTGAATTTGTTGATGTGGTTGATCTTGACATCTAACTTCTTGACATTGGAGATATTGTTCTTGATGTGGTTTTGGACACTCAATGCTTTAGTGGCATGGTTCAACCAAAGGAAGAGTGTGCTGATTTTAGAGTAAAGATATCTCTTGGCTCAATAATTCAATTAGCTTGGCATGTGAAGCAAGTTGTACTAGTGAAATTTGATCTTGATTTTGAATTTGACTCCCTTGATTTGGATTTTGTTCAAGTAGATTTTGGATGTACACTTGTGGTGTTTGCATGGGATCATGGACAAATTGATTTTGGACAATGTTCTAACTTGGGATAATGTTCAGATTTGGCATTATGGGTTGAAATTGAACATTGTTGATGTTTGGAATCACATTGACTTGATTTAGGTAACTTTGATTTTGCATGGTTTTACCTTGACTTCGATCAATACATGGAGTCGTTATCATCATGTTTGGAATTTGAAAAAAAATTGTATGTTTTGCGAGCATTTCTATCCCAAAGTTTTCCAAGTTTGGATTCAAAATTTTCATGTTTGGGAAATTTATACTTGGCACATTCACATTTGGCATGTAGGGATTTGGTGGGATGATATTGTTCATTTGAAGACTCATGCCTTGATTGTTCGGTTGATAGATTTGTAGGTTTGGGCTCAGATTTAATTCTATCATCATGAAAGATGTTCCAATTTATTGACTAGGCATACTCACATTTGTTGTACCATCGACGTTTGTTGGAGATAATGGTCCCATGTATGGATTGTATAATTGTAAATGTTGAAAATCAATTGCCATTGTAAGGATTTGATAGTTTGGTTGGTTTAGACTGATCATGATGTATGGATCAACTTTATATTCCTTTTTCCTCTTGTTTTTTGACCTTGTTGACCTCTAAGGTGTTTAGGACCAATGATGAGATGAATGATGAAAGGGGTGAATGATATGGGTGTTGAACATTTAGGAATTTTGGATCAATGCTAGATTTTGGATTTTATTTTTATTGGTTTGATTGGATTTGGATAATGGACTTGTAAACCCTAAGATGTTAGATGTGATCTTAGGATGAACTTGTTCAAAGGATTGCTAATTCAATTAAATGTATGAGAAAAGATGCATTCCCATACACCTAACTAAATAAGGTGATTTTGATTTTGATGATTTACCCAAGTATAGAATGATTTTTCCAAGGCTCTTAAAGTTGTTTGGTGGGATGGATATGATGAATGTTTGGAATGGATGAAGTGTTTGATTTGATCCTAAATGAACCTAAGGACTTGTTTACTAGACCAAGATATTGAAGAACATACTTTTCTCTAAGAGTAGATCAAACCAAAAAACCAATGTTTGCATGAAAACCATATGACCAAAAGAGACCAAGCACATTTGTGGGGTTGAATTTGAGTTAACTTAGCTTAATGAGTTCTTTTTATCACAAACACACTTCTTGCTTGGTTTTCAAACTAAATGTCTATGTCTCAATTCCTTTTCATTCCACAAGGTCCATTATGTGAAAATCAAGGTTTCAAGAGCATAGTTTCCTATTGTTGACTTTGGAATGAACAAATTGAGATGTGGGTCTCAGTGTTTAGAAGTCTTCTAGGGATAGGAACCCCTAGGGACAAGCACTAACATGAGGACTTTTCAAAGGTATTTGTTCCTCTCAAAGGGTTTGAAATTCTAATGATTCGTTGAATGTTGGTTTTGATGTTTCGGATCGAAGCACTATGTTTTCAAACTGACTCGCAATCAATATAACATCCTAGCTCAATTGGTATGTTTTTCTTAGTGGGATTGCCTCATTTGTAGTAGAAGAGATGATTTTAAATGCAACCAAGGACATAATATAAAGGTATGTTAAGAATGAAGTCTTAACCTCTAAATTTTAACCAAGATTGGACATGGCAAGTAACTTCTTGGAATCTAAGTTCCAATGCACCACTTTGATAAACTCATTAGATGGACTGGTTGGTTGCTACAAACAAGGTTCTTAATGATGGGACATTAGGGACATGGCACATTGTGAGTGTCCAGCAAGCAACTAAAGGATTTAATCAATCATAATAGGGGCGCTTATACTTTTTACAATAGTACCCCATTCTGAAAGACATTGTACACCTAAGGCCTACATACCATGAGGACTTGATAGTTTAGTCTTATCCATTTATATACCTGTCTGAATGAAAAACCAGTTAAAGTTGCCTTCAATTTCTCCTTTCGGATGTGTCTCTTAGGTAAGCCCCTCTAAAGGTAAACAACAATGAGCAAGCACATCCGTAGTTCGATAAGTGTATTAATTAGATGCAAATCCATTAGTTTCAATGCAAAAATCAAAACATGACAGATATGTGTATAGGTAAAAGATTTGCAAAACCCATAAAGTAAACATTCAACATTTGTAAGTGACCACAACAAGATTGATTTAATCAATTAGCAATTTGGAGGATAATTTTAATCATAAAAATTCCTTCTCCAAAAAAAGAGTGATTTGATCTAGTGTACGGTTGCTAATTCAAAATGATGTTCTTCTTCTACTTGTTTTTGACTTTGCATCAACTATTATTTTGTGCATCTTCTGTGAAGGCATGGTATTTATGCAACCAACGTATGATTATAATATACCATAACAAAATTACCCTAGCCACAATCTAGTAGATAAATTCAGAAAACTATTAGGAAGTTAAAGCTTGCAAGGATATTGATACAAAAAATTTAAGATGAAGATACACTATATTAGGTTGCATTTACTATTGACAGATGTGAATAGACTTGAATATTTTCATTTACTACTGATAGCTGCAAATAGGAACTATGATTTTTAGAGATCTCCTCACACGAATACTCAAAGGCACACAATTATCAAAGTTTATATTGAATAGAAACCAATTGAAAACATATTTATTAAAAACACCCTACACAAGTTACGCTTGTCATGGAGAATAATTTTGGTTCAGAGCGACATAATTCCTTAAATTTATGTAACATAGAAATGAGAAAACTACACTTTTTTTGGCACAAAGAACAAAGCATAATGAAATGACAACAATTTTTTATCATAGATTTTGACCACCATAATACACAATCTTTACTTTGAATAGTCATAATCCTTTAATGCTCGGTCAAAACTATAAAAGTTCTTTCAAAAATAAATCTTGGCATACGGATTTGACTCAAAACTATGACCAAGAAAAGAAAAGGAGATGACTTCAAAGAAAACCAGGCTTGCTATTTTGGGTTGTTCCTATACCAGCTACAATAGTTTTAAGCAAATACTAGACTGTTTCATAGCAAAATGAAACAACAAATTGCATATACTTTTGAATCACTTAAAAGTATGCTAGCGAACTAAGCTTCCCACAAGTATAACATAGACCATAGAAAATGATATATCAATGACATTAATGATATACAACATAGCTCTTAGATATAGTATAGACCAGTGACATTAATGATGGAAGATATCAAAATTTGTAAGACATACGCCTTGAGAAAGATGACCAAAGCAAAGTACTTTATCATAAATGTCAAGAGACAAAGAAACTATGATCACTTACATAATTCAACGTACTAAACTCTTCTATGCCATCACTCTTTTCTTGTGCCATAATGAAGCACTCCTAAAAATCTTGTAGATTTATTGCAGCGACAAAATTTTGTAAGAAAAAAAAGTCATGTCACATACCATATTTACACAAACATGTTGAAGATGTTATGTGAATTTAGAGCATTGTTTTTTGTGTTAGTGATGGGATGAAATGACGTTCTAACTCACTGGAAGCTTCTTGGCATAATTTTCTTTCTTCAAACTTTCTCATCAATTCCCGAGCGCCATGCCTTCTTTGGCTTGGAGGATGAAAGGCCTTGGCCTTACTTTACACAGCACCTCTAGGGTAGGTATCTCCTCTTGAGAATTGAAACATTCTCCTTTAAAGAAGTTTCAATAGAGTTCCTTCCATTCTGGCCTACGTGATACAAGCATTGACAAAATCATCCTCTATGAAATAACAAGACAAAATCTGCAAACAATCATCGTGGCCCTTCTTTAAATGCTTGAGAAATGAACAATCTGGCATACCCTCTAATACGATTCATCACAGGCTTGACACACATGACAGGGTTATTACAGTACCACGTACTTCTTGGTGTTGTAGATGATGTGTACTCAAGGCATATTTTCTTCAAAGTGTTGGACTTGGACCTCCCTTCCCAATCCCCAAAGCAAGGTGTTATGAATAGACTTGTTACCTATAGTAATGATAGGGATCTAAAGGATTTAAGGTTTTTCATTTAAAGATTTGGGGTGACATGGCGAGAAAACAAAAGATCAGGGCAATGTAGGATGGAAGAAATAATGACTTCCTTAAGCAGAGAGTTGGTGTATTCTATCGATGCAAGGAAGGTTAGGGGAAAACATGCATTGAGAGGCATCTCCCTATAGCATCAATCAAATAAGAGTTACCCTTCATGTTGATCAACTGTAGAACACATTTGATTCGCTAATTTTTTTTTTTCATTACTACTTCAAAGTTCCCAAAACAAAATCTAACAAGAAATTTTATGAAAATAGCATCTACATAGTAAACAACTCTAATTCAAAGCTAAATAATATCATAATAATAGTAACCAAGCATTGAACACTCCATGAGATATCCCTCCTTCTAGTGCCATAATGTGAACACCATAAATCTACAAACTGTTTAAACCTCATCACACATTAGCATAATGTTAGTCTAAAACAAGCAAACAATGTAGTACATTAGTATGAAATACTCAATCATATTAAAATATGCACATAAGATGAAAAGATTCAAAATAACAAAATAAATCATATGAAAAACATGATCAAACCCCTATCTCATAGTGGATTGGTGCTTATGTGGGAAGAAGCCCTTTCCCAATCCTTGATAAGCCCCAGATATGTTGATGATCAAGATGATGAGTTGTGGAGGATTAACACAATAGAGGAGGCCTCTATTTATAGCCAAGAAGGATAAAATAATGCCAAACATGGAGGATGTGGGACTAAAGATCCACCAATATGAAGAAGCCATTTGTCAACTTGTGATAGGTTGAGTAATGAGCACATTTTGGTCAATGTGCCAAAGAGTGAGAGATTTAAAATTTGAATTCGAGAGTTAAATGCTAAGTTTGACCTTTGCAAGAGACATGTAAGAGACATGTAAGACCTCTTAAATGCTTTGTTGGATGTACATGTCAATTTGGGGGGAGATTTCAAACTTAGAGAATATTCCTCAAAGATGTCATGTTGATGGAAAATGTTGAATTAATAAATCAATAAATTGATTTATTTGTGCAAGTGGGAAAAGCTAGAGGATGTGATGGGTGATTAGATTAGATTAATTTAGTGAGGGATTAGGTGATTTGACCCATTTGACTTAGATTTAGGGATTTAAACTAAATCAAAGGGAGATCAAAGGTGATTTCAGATTTAATTAAATAAAGGTTTGATTTATTTAATCAAAGAGGGATAATGATAGGCTTAAATTAAATAAAGTTAATTTATTCAATTTAAATGGATGACCTTAGAGATAAATCAAATAGACTTGATTTATTTGATGAATGGATGAATTTTAATAATGATAATTTTGTATATATACACATATATATATACATATATATGTATATATATATATGTATGTATATATATACATATGCATATACATATACATATATATACATAGATACATACATATATATATACATATATATATATATAAACATATATATGTTTATATATATGTATATGTATATATATATATATATATATATATATGAGTATAGGAAAGATAGTATATAATAAACACATTTTGTTGAATGTATGCATATATATATGTGTGTGTGTGTATGTGTCTATGTATATGCATGTGTAGGTATATCTATATTGATACATCTATGTGAGCATGTCCATTTTCCAACATATGCATGTATCGATATACATAAACATATGGATATGTGTATATGCTATACACATGCACAGACACACACATGCACATATATATATATATGTGTGTGTTCATATCCAATTCACATATAGCCATTCATGATTAGCATCTTATAGATAAGTTTTTACATTCGGTACACCTATACATATGCATATACATGTCGTTAGATCCCATTGAAATATATATGTGCATATATATAAACATATTTCCATGTACATCCCACTTGTCAACATAATTGTAATAGTACAAGAAAGATCTCAAAAGCTCAACTAGATAAACATCACCCCACAATGCATATATTAGTAAAAAAGACTCTCAAATGTAGACATATCTACTAAGGATGAATTACCTACTACCCACAAACTAACTCAACTTAATCATTCTAATGTGGTTTGTGTATATTCTTAGATAGTTTACTTTTATGAGTTACTTGACTAAGAACTTCTCCTACTTCATACTTCCTCTCCACCTGGAGCTATGGAACACATGTACCTACATCCACTAACACATGCACATGGTAGTCAGTTGTTCATAACATATTCAATATACACAAACATCTCCAAAGTTAGAATAGTAACCATCCATTCATATTTATGCAGTATTTCTCCATGAAATAACATTAACCGAGATAACATAAAATGAAATAATATCACATGAGATAACATTCATATTGATAACAAGGTACAAGCAAAATATATTCATCTCCATAATTCACATTACATTCATATTTACCCTATGTAGTGATAGTAAACAGTAATTTCACAATTAGGGTGTCACATACTTCCCCCTTATGGATCACCATCCTCAATTACCTTAGGTATTATTAAATCATGACAACTAACAACAAATTATTCAAACATTCTCAAAATAATTTAGAATATGTGAAAATTACTGCTGAATTTCTGCATAGTCCTCTCAAGTAGCTAAGTGTTTTGGGTACTTGTCCCACTAGACTTAACATTGCAAGACTTCTCTATTATGCAAGCATAGCTTATGTGTTCCTAGCACCTTGATGGGCTCAATAGTTACTACACTAGGGTCCCACACCTATAAAGTAGTCGAATCAATTACATGATTATCCCCTAGCATATAATTTTTAAGGTAGGAAACATGGAAGATATTATGCATTCTAGCAAGAGTTGGTGGTGATGTGATTCAATGAGCTACTAGATTCCCTTCCTATAGAATATAAAAAGGTCCAACGTAATGTGGGGCTAACATAGAATACTTTCCAAATTTAATGGAGCTCTTGTGACGTTTCACTCTCAACAATACTTTGACACCTAAGTCAAAATTACGGGGCACTCTCTTAGCATTAGCGTAGCTTTTTGTCTATCGTTAGCTTCATCTAACCTTTGCTTAACAACCTTAACTTTTTCATCAATTTCAACCAACATTTATGGCCCAAGACTCACTTGATCTTCAAGTTTATCCCAGCTTATAGGAGTTTGACACTCTTGGCCATACAAATCTTCAAAAGGAGCCATCTTTATCATAGAATGATAAGAGTTATTGTTGTGACCAGGTGAAAATATTGTTCCAAAAATGAGCAGCAACAAGAAATGTGCAAGAAACAATAAAAACACCTAATACCTAAAGATTAGCCTAGTTGGATTCAAAACAAAATGAGAAAAGGGTTAAAGCATAATAGTGGTTTACAATTATAAGGAGGAAGGAATTCTCTTTTTTTTTGGTTTTCACTAAATCAATGGGTTCATTCAAACTTAGAGGTTCGACCGAACCATCTTAGATGTTCGAATGAACCTATCAGTTTGGTTGAACCCCCTTTTTGAATAAACCCCTCAACGACCATAGGAAAAAATCATATTTTATTAGGTTTCATCAAATGGGGATTCAGTCAAACCCCCTAAATTAGGGCATATAAAATAAAAAATATGTCACTGTTGCATGCATTGGTCACATGAACTTTTTCTATTGCAGCGAATGGTGAACGTGAACAACAAAGGATGGTGAACCTAGGGGAAAAATGTGCACTAGCTTGAAAGTGAAGTTCATCAACCTTCAACCTTGAACTCCATAGTGAGCAGTAGGTTAGTGAACTTGAAATTGTGTTTCAAACTAAATTTATTTTGAAAAAATTTTAAACCCTAAATGGAAAATGTGAAGTGTGAAATGGTTTAAATTTACAGTAGATTTGAAATTAAGTTTCTTGAAATTGAAATTGAATTTTCTTGAATGTTTCTAAAGCCTTTTCAATGAACTTAATTTCTGTTATGCTTTGATGAATGTTCATACCATGTTTCAAAGCTTCAATTTTGGCACGAGCAAGGAGTGTTGAATTTGTCTTTGCAGATGGTAATTCCATTTGCTTGAAAGATTTTGCATACCCATTTTTAAATTTTGTCAAGCAATTAATGTGACTTGTCTATGCTTCCACATTTTGTATACATTTCTACTAGGGCACCTACCAATTGCATTTGCTTGAATGTTTCTAAAGCCTTAGCTGTTAACAGATTTTTTTGAGGCATTATATCAAACAATTCATGTGTCTTCCACATTTTGCATACATGTCTACCAGAGCACTTGCAGTTGCAACTACAACATGTAGTAAAATACCCCCTTGATGATATGATTGATGTCCATACCCTATCCAAAGCTCCCATTTTGGCACAAGTAGAGGGAAGGTTGTGGAATATAGCTTTAGAGCTGCCAATTGCATTTGCTTGAAAGTTTCTAAATCCTTTTCAACAAACCCATTTACAAGGATATCATGATATTTTTTAAAGTAAAATCTTAAGTTTAAATCTTGCAATAAAGATAAATTTAAATCAAAATTATATGTTTGAGGCAATGCATATAAGACACCCATACAAAATAGTACAAAAGAAAGAGAAAAAATGTAAAGAATGCACTTGTAACCTATACTTGAGAGCATTAAATTTTTGAAATTAAACATAAAGAATAATAGGATTTATAAGTTAAATACATGTCAAGGCTAAATTATATAATATCAAAAAATACTATTTTAATTTTAAATTTAAATTTAAATTTTAGGGGAAATACTTTTGGTTGAATTTATGAATTAGAAATAGAAATTTTGAAAGGGCCCCACCATTTTACAAAGACCAATAAAGAGACAAAAACTGATCAATCATATTGGAATGGAACAACAAAAAGAAAAATATAGTTGTAAGTTAGAAAAATAACATCCAATTAGAAATACTCCACCAATAGTGGCAATGTATCTAATAAAGAGGGTTGTTTTCCCAAAAACATTAGTAGATCTATTATTTCACAACAAATTGAATCCAAAATTCTTCAATGAACTATATCTTATTGTCAACCTTATCCTTTTCCATGAATGAAACTAGTTCATTTCTAATGGAGTTTCCAAACTTGAGACCAAAGGGAACAAAGGGTTCCTATAATCTTCTGAACTTGAACCTTAGATTCATATTTTTAAATTATTAGAAGGAATACAAACAAGTGAATGTTTCAATTCAAGAGAATCGTAGAGGCAAAGAACTCCAACTAATCCATCTCTAACAAATGATTCTTGTCTCTACCAATCTCCTCTAAATTTCTCTTTAAAATACCTTCTAAATTAGTCATGTCTACAAGAGAACCAACCACCCCTCGATTATTCCCAAAGGGAGCTTCAACCAAATCCTAAGGTAAACAAGGCTCCATCTCATCCTTATTCATTTTGTTCAACCTTTCCTTCCTCTAAAATTCCTACACCTATAAAATACATAGCTAGACACATGACAATCCAGTGAAAACACAAGAAAATCCTATAGCATGGCATTTTGAACCCAAATAAGGAAATTCAGAAATAATTTAATCTACAAGTATAAATAGTTTAATGGTAGAAACATCATACATATAAAAATATGATAAATGTGTAATTATTTTTCTTTTCAATTGATAAATTTTTGATATGGTTGGCTATATAATTGAGATGATTCACTCATAATGTAATGATAAAAATTTAGTATGTATCAAAGAAATATTTCCAAGACATCAAGCTACCATTCTACATAACTCTCATGGAAATAAGAATATTATTTTATTTTAACTAAATAAATTGTTTATACTCTATCTTGAATTACTAATTAATTTTGAATTATATAATTATAGTTTAAAATAAAATAATCATTTTTAACATGGAATAGATAGGTTAATTAATGAAATAAAATTTGTTTTATATTAATAAAATTTACAAATATATGGAACTCATACATTGAGAAATTGACTAAGACAACACTGTATGAGAATTAAGATGAGAATAATTTATATATGTTCTTTCAATAATTAGCATTAGAAAGTAATACTTGGCTCATATTGTATAATCACACTAGAAACCAACAATGGAAGATTGAGAGTCTCAACTAATAATTCCACCTTATAGATAACATTCATACTAGAAGCCAACAACTAAAGACCAAATTTCATAAATAAAGTCCATGTGTTATATATCATGCCTTTGAGGGGTCCACAAGTACCATGAGCCTTCTGAAATCCTTCTCCATCTAAATGCATCCATTCCAAGACCATTGGGAGGTGGGTAGATCCCCAGTTCCTTAATTTCTTGTAGGAATTTAATCAAGAGTAGGACATTGTGACTTTGGCATGTAAATTTAAATCTAAATGTGCATCGAAAAACTACAAATTCATAAATAAATTTAATTCAAAAGGTGGGCCATCTATAGCCTTCTATAAACTTCTATAACTAATTTTAAACACTCAAACAAATACATATATATGAATATATACTTCATTTATAAATTCTTGGAATCCATCACAATTAAATTCTTAGACATCATGCATAATATTTTTGATGTATTCACAAAGCCAGCTAGGGTCTCATAAGACTTTAGTAGGTGAATACCAATATACATATCTAATGGTGGGGTAAATGGAGGGGGATTACCTAGAGTAAGTTCATATATATATATATATATATATATATATATATATATATATATATTACTTATTTTGCAATCCAATATATTGGTTGGAGAGGTTGCATTTGAATAGGACTGAAGATAAGGTATATTAAAATATGACTCACCATCTTCTCTATTCTTATGATTTTGGACAAACTTATCAAAATATCCTTTGTCAATCTCAACCAATCTTTGCTTCAACTTCCAAATTATCCACACAATCCTCCCTGAAATATTCAATATGTGAAACATAATTATGAGGAAGATACAAATAATCCTTGACATAGCTTTTTTTATCAAACGATAATATGGTTCTATAATTTTAAACTATTTCCAATTTTGAAATCTAAATACAATCAATAATCTATTTAATCGAGCAATAATCATAATTTTAAGGAAAACATAAATTACTTGAATCTTTTTAAGGTCTCTCATTAGATTCTACTTACACTATAACTTAAATTTAAAAAACAACATTAAAATCCACAAAACAAATTTCAAAGACATAATAAATTATTACAATATTATTTAAGATTCTAATTGTAATGAACATGTTATAGTAATAAATATTCAAATTTTAAATCTATGAAAATATATAACCAAATGGCCCTTAGTTTTCATATATCATTTCTGATAAGAATGTTGAATATTATATTTTTTTAGGCCAATCTTTAGGCACTAATTAACCATTGTTAAAATGATCCTTAGTTTATTCATATTTTTTTTCATGATTATAATTTTTTACAATTTCTATTAAACCTAACTCAAAATAATGGTATAGATTAAGATTCTTGTCTTTATCATACTTTTGGGTCATGTTATTATCATAATTAGAAGTTGTATAAATTGTTATTATATTTTTTTTAACATATATAAAATGTATGGTTGGATTAGTGAGATATTGATAACAAGTATGCAATATGAAGTCAAAATTTATTAGATTTTATTCTTAATAAATTATTTTTAACAATTCAATTTATATCTTTATGCAATATATGTTTAAATAGTTTGATGGTATCTAAACTTTATACATATAAAAATATGATAAATGTGTGATTATTTTTCTTTCCAATCTATAATTTTTTTATGTTCTTGGCTATATAATTGAGATGATTCACTCATAATGTAATGATAAAATTCATCCTCATACATGGAGGATTTTATATTATCTTCCATTAAATTCATCCTCTTTATGAGATTCTTATGGAATATTGATATTCTAGTGTGAATTCTTAATTTTAGACATATCTTAACTAGATAAATTTAGGTTCAATGAAGGAAATAGAACTTTTTTTTCACTTACATAATCCTATTTTGAAGTTAATTTATGTTAACAACTATTAAATTACATATTTTTATCCCCAATTATTTTCAAATAATTTTACACTAATATTTGCTTTCTTATTCTTTCTTTCATTGTTTCATTTAAAATTTGAACCATTTAAGGATGCTATGTTATATATTATAGTTTTCTTCCAATTATTTTTAAAATTTTCAACCCTCTCATGGTCTAAATAATTTTACATTCAACAACCATGTCTAAAGTACATTATATACCCAACCTCTTCCCCTATTTAACACACTCATAAACCTTGTTACTAATCTCATTCGAAGAGGTGGAACAACCAATCTTAGAGGGATCCTCATCCATAGGAGAGAGAAGGGATCCATCAATCTAGGTTGTAGTAGTATTCTAAAAATAGTAGAACTAGAAGCTCAAATCCTAACAATGATAGCCAATTTGGATAATACAAAAGTTTTCCTTTTCAAGGGATTGGGGAACACTTATTGGATGGGTATTATTTCCCCTTCACCATATTTTGATTAATATTAAGAATTGAAATACTAAAATTCTTAAATTGGTATAAGAAAAAAATAAGCCCTTAGTGGAGGGGAGCCCATTTTTTTTCTCATGTGTAACTCTAATAATAGATTTCTTAAATTACATGAGTAAATGAAAAGGGAAGCTAACAAGTCACATGCATGTAAGATTATTAATACGATAAAATTTATAGGATAAACAACATTTATAGTTTCTTTCTAGGATGAAATAAATAATCAAGTAGAAACATTTATATACTTGTGACGAAATCATCTATATTTTCCTTCCTCTTGTATTTACTTTCTTTATGAGACTTCAAACCCTTCATGGATAAACCACTTGTAGTAGCTCAATACCTTCCTCAATGGCTTTAAAGGTTAACCATCTTACTTTTTAACCAAAATTTTAATAACATTCAATTTTGTGTAATTTATTTCCACTATTATCATTTTAATTCAAAATAATGTAAGAAATTTATATATTTATTTAAAAATTAAAAAATCTTAAAATAATAGTTTTAAATTAATTGAAAACATGGTTCAACCCCTCTAATTTTGTGTAACTATTTCTTAAAAGTTATTTTAGTTGAATTTTATATAATAGGCAAAGGAAGCCACATATGGCATTCAGACCTTCCTTGATGGTCTTTAAGTT
Organism: Sequoia sempervirens; assembly: GCA_007258455.2. Lineage (NCBI taxonomy): Eukaryota > Viridiplantae > Streptophyta > Pinopsida > Cupressales > Cupressaceae > Sequoia > Sequoia sempervirens. Next base: position 354,000,391 of record VDFB02373365.1, read on the forward strand.
AGGAAATTTTTAATTTCATTCATAGGTCTTGAGGTATTTTAAACAAAAGTTGTGTTTGGAGAAAGGTATTTAGTACAAACTCCAAAAAAAATTAATGTTATATGTTATGCTATTAACACATGAAATTTTGGGCCTTAAAATAGCCACATCATCCCCATATTTTAATGCAAACGAGACATTGAGGCTTTATGTCACTTATAATAGATTTACAATTAGTTGATATAGCTGCATTTAGATCAATCTATATATCCTAATTTCTATCAAATCAGAGGGTGTCAATTTCAATAATTACACAATTCAAAGCACATATGATTTTTTATTTGCTAGTAGATGGAACTATCTTATTATGCCATTAAAATAAAATATAGGTCCTCAATACTTTTTGTAGTGCCCCTCCATTGTGACCTTTCCGGATTTTGTGTAAGTGTTTAATTGCGTTATTGTTGTTTTGTGTGTGATTAGTTTATGCAGTTAACATAACATTTGATGGAATTGTGTACTCAATTAATTAAAATAGCATTGAGTAAATAAAACTAGAAATTAAGATGAAAATTAAATAAATTAGTTTTATAAAATATTAAGTAAAGAGTTATTAATAAATAAATAAACTAATTGTTCTTTTAATGATATTCGATAATAATTATTAAATTATTAGTTGTTCAAAGATAATTATCCCAATGACGTGAAGGGTAAATATTATTGCCAATAGATTTTAACTGATTGGACGGAAAGTAGATAGCTTGTTACTAACTAAAGATAAATTAGATTCTAATCGAAAATAGAAAAGATGAATAATATTGTGCTAGAGTTAACTCATTAAAATATCAAAGGTAATATGTTTTTCTTTTAAAATTAAATAAATGGCAAGATAAGATTTTGAACTGAAGATAAAAGCAAGGAAAGCAATTGGAAAATAGAAAGTGAATAGTTTTTTTGCTAATTAAATAAATAATAATAAATGATCATGATAAGAAAAACTATGGGGAAAACGAAAGGAAAAAGGATGGAAAAATCTCTCTCTTGGAGCATGCCATGATTTTTCTTTGGACCATTCGGCCTCAATGGATCTAAAAAAAATTCCTGGGAGGTATATAGATGCACAGAGAAGTTATAGAGGGGGAGGAAGGGGTGTTCAGAGGGGGAGGAGTTCGCGGCTTTGTAATTACTGTAAGTCATAATTATTCTAACCCTGATGCTAGATATCCGATGTTCATATCCCTTTATCTTGTAATTGGAAATTGATGGAAATGGCTAGACATATGTGCAGATTTATACATATATAATTTTCCTTCTTATTAAAGTCATTTTCTTTTCATTTTCTTGCATACCACTCAACTTCTGGTCACTCACCTTTCGTTCTTTATGCTAGTCATTTGATATTATAAGGGTTACATTCATTTTTTACTCTGTTAGCTCATCTTTTGACATTTTAGTCATTGCTCCTAGCTTTAGATCGGTTGAAAGTGGAAGTGTTGGCTTGATAAAATTATTGGCATGAAATTGTCTGTAGGAAACTACCCTAGGTTTCCAAAGCCATGCACTTGTGTTATCTGGGTGCATTGGGCATTGAATATCTCAGGCAAGGGTATGTCAATTCGTCGCTTAATCATATGGCTGCTATTCACGTGCCTTGTCCATGCTTTCATATTCTATGCACTGGTATGCCAACATCATTTCTTTTACCTCTCCTGCCATATGTGACAAATCTAGTTTCTCCATAAATGAGTGAAATCTTTTTTGTGATGTCACTGCCTGTGAGACAATTTTTCTTTTAAGCACATCTTATTGTTCTTCTGCCCTCTGATCTTCATTCCTTACCTCTTCTAGACCTTTGCTTTCCTTTGTTTAGTATGAACCAGAATTCTTGTTGGACGTTGTCACTATATGAGCATAGGGAAAACCAAGTCATTATTAATCTCAAATGCAAGATTAGAATTTGAAGTAACCCAACTTTTATGTGTGTATCATGCAATCTTGTAACTCAGGATGTCTCAACTACAGCACTTGAATTTGATAGGAATTCTTTGCAAGTTTAAATAACCTGCTTGATTCTACTGACAATCTATCGCAGTTCCAGCACTTGAAAATAAAATATTGTCAATTACTAACATAATAGAGAGATTTCCTTTGATCGTGGTGTAGATTAATTTCCAAACTTCAAACTTGAGCGCGCCTCTGGAAACTCGCCCCCAAACGGAAATGCGTCAAGTTCAAAATAAAATAAAATAAAAAGTTGCACATTATTTTTTATGTTCTTAAGTCACACATTTGCACCTCACCTTCCTTCTTCCCTTCAATCTTGTGGATAGCAGTGGGGATATGATAATAATGCAAGTAGATGGTGTTAATTCCAAATTCTAGCATAAATTTTCTAATATGCTTGGCAACCTGCCTTAGTTAGAGTATTTGGAGTTGAGGCGTTGTACAGAATTAAATAGCCTCCCTGAAACCATTGACCACCTTTCACAGCTGTAAATTTTAGACTTGCAAAGGCATAGTAAATTGAATAGACTCTTCGGGTCCTTGGTCAATCTAGTGTAGTCGTAGCACTTGAAATCTATAGGAAGTTGTTAAGGAAAGAATAATTCAATTAACGAGTTTTAGTAAATGTTGAATATTGTAAACTTAAGTAGGTATCTTATATATACATTTATATCTTTTAGATTACTCATTTGCTCTAAATGGTTTATGATCATTAGTATTTGTAATTTATAATCGTGATAGATGTATAATTTTACCCTTTATAAAAGATAAGGTTAGACCAAGAGAATGTAGGTCAAATATGATCATCACTCTAGGAAAAAGAGTATGTCATTCTTGAATATTTATAATTTCTGATTTCATGTGTGTGATCTTTATTTAAACTTAAAATGATTATAAAAGTATCTATATGAATGTTTTATTGTTTTGGGATAATAAGAAAAGTATGTTGCTTTTTGGTTTGGGAAGAATTTACTTAGTGAATTATATTAGTCTAATAATTTATTAAGAAGTCTACACTTGGTAGTTGCAATATGGATATAGTAGTCCTAAATAAGTACTTGTGGTTGGAACATCAATTACATTTCGTTAGTTATTTAATCTAGCGGTTAAGTTAAATTGATTAATTAGGGGAGTAATGGTTAGAGGGAAATGGTATATTTATCTTTTGGGATCATTGAGGGGTTTAGTTATATGGTTGCATTTGGTAATCTTGTAATGGGTGGTTGTATTGAACTCCTTAATAGTGGAATTGTGTATATTAGAATTAATTGGAACCTTTGGTCATGGATAAGTATTGTAGTAAACTCTATTTGTCTTTATTTTGGTAGTTTTATAAATTTGCATGGACGAAATAAATTGTTCTGGAATTGAGACTTTCTTCTTAATTATTTCTCTTAGATTTTTTATTAGGGGATAACTTTATGATGATCTGAGTTTCTAATAAATGTTCTTCTTATATGGATACTTATTTAGAATCTTGAGATGGTAATTGTTTTGGTCATTGAGTAGGTTGGTTTCTTTTAATTGGGAATGTGAATAGATAATTGTTGTCATTGCCATGTTAATGATTTTATGAAGGTGATTTGTGTGCCACTATAAGGGGCTCTTGTGAGGAGAAAATTGAGGTCTCCTGTGGAATACCTATTTGGTGGCTTTTGGTTTTATTAAGTGATTTTGTTGAATTAAAGGTTGATTTTCTTTTGTGTTTCCCTATTTGAGGTGACACCATTGTTGATTTTTGGATGGGTCTTGATGAATTTTTCCTTTTTTTTATGGCTTTTCTGAGTTAATCTCATATTTGAGGGAAATTTTATCCTTGTGTTGGAATTATTGGGGAAAAACTCTTGTTGCTTCATTTTACCCTCCTTTGTGGGTTGTCATTCTTTTTGGTTTCCAGAGGCTTGAGATGAATTGTCAGTTGATGTTCTCTCTTTATATGCCCTTGATGTGGCAAGTGTTTTGGTTTCATGATTTTGAAAGGGTTGTACGAGAATTGTTGAGACTTTGATTATGTATTTATAGCGAGATGGGTAATTCCTCGCATGTTTCTCTGTTGTGATCTAATGTTCTTGTTATGTTGTACAACCCTTGGTTTTTTTGGTTTGATGTTGTTGGGTCTCTAGGGAGAGTGGCTCCTTGTGGGGGCCGGCGCCCCATTTAAGGGGAAGGGCACAGGATAACCCATGAGTGAGTTAGTAATCAAGTGAAAACCTAATAATTAACTTAGGAGGGTTGGGTAGTAATATCATTATAAGATTTAAAAAATGGATGCTTCATCTTCATTAGTGCTTCCGCAGACTAATGGAAGGCTGAGAAGGTCGTGGTCGGAAAGGTCGTGACCTTGTCTTCATGAGAGGTTTACGGCTCTGCATGAGTCACCCTATGGACTAGCGCCTCTAGTTGGGAGGAAGGGCACAGGATAGCCATAGATGGGACTGGTGCCTCTAGTTGGGAGGAAGAGCATAGGATAGCCCATGTAGGACTATGCGATGACACTCTCCCCTAGTTACCCAGGTGTTTTACTTTATTGTGTTCCTCTGAAAGTATGTTATGGGAGTTGGTTTAGTTTGTGGTTGAATGGACTTATATTGATTTATGGAGTATTGCCTTGATACATCTTTGGTGTACTTTGTGGTCTTGTATGATCTCATTGATGTTTGACTTATGACCTTGCACTCTTATGGTACTGTGATATGATGTTATTGTATTGTTTAATTGCAATTTCAATTTGTATTATGTTTATTAATTCAGTTTGATTTGGAAGTGTTTCATGATCATCCTTTGGTTACTTGTTTACTGATCATTGTTTTGATTTATGTGATAAGATTTATGACTTTAAGTTATTATGTTGACTCTTGGATGTTGATTATGTCATTGTAATCCTTGATTTTTATGATACTTTTGTATGACGTTGAGTCTTGTGGTTCCCTATTTGGATGTTCTTGGTTGAGGTCTCTTTCTTGTCAGCTCCTTAGCATGGGGGGTGGGTCTTCGGACCCACATGGTCGGGTGGAATGTGCTAAGCACCCCATTGGGTCCCCAGTCAAGGATCGAGAGGTGCAGATTGGTGCTAGTTGCGGTGACTCTAGAGTTGTATCCGTCTTGGAGCCAGTTATGATACTATGTATTCATCTTTCAGTTGTATCATGTTATCTTATTCTATGGTTTCCGTTCATATTTGGAAACACTTTTGTATCATTGTACCTCTTGAACATTGTACTGTAATGTAACGTTAAACCTTGTGTGAATATTGGCCATGGTAGTTGTTATTCAATGTGTTGAGTTAATCATGTATACGTTGTATTTTTGTACACAAATGGTTTCTTATCAATATCATGTATGTGTTAAATTTATTAATGTTTACTTTGTTATGGATTATATTTTTGGCTTTTATTCTTTATTGTCATTGTGTGGATCTAAGTCTCGTAATGATTCATCATGTACCCCAAGGGATGTATGTGTTAATGAATCTACTTAAATGAAATTCATGTTATGACTTAATGTATATTACATGTATGTTATGTTAACTTTAAAAAAAGAAATTGTGGAGTAATTATTGTTTAATTGTCCTTTGGGGTTCACACGATGGGGCGTTACAACATGGTATCAAAGCATAGGTTCATACACTAGGCACTATGTGTGCTCACTATGTAACCTTGCGTTTAGTCCCTTGAGTCTTGAGTTCTGGACACTTTTCTGCTGTCATTGTTGTGAACATGAATTTCTTCTGTTAGATGGTGTTGGGTCGATGGTGCAGGAAACTGATGGGAAAGGATAGGACCCTCGGTGTAGTGCACAATGCACGAATATCCTTCCTATCAGGGATGCACTATAGACCCTTGTGTTGTGTCATGGGGTTTTCAGTGATGTGAGTTATGTGTATGCATATGTCAAGTGTGCATGGAGTCTTCCTTTTATTGTCCTGAATCTATGAAGGTGTAAATTTTTTCCCTTTTTATTGAAATTGATGTGAAATGTGGAGTTGTATAATGTTTAAAGTGGAGTTATTTTTGTTAAAATGATGAGTTCTAACATAGAAGTTAGGTTGTGTGGGTAATTATGCTATTATTTTTAGTAAAATATAGTTTCTTGAGATTAAGATTGCAACTTGAATTATGGGTACTAATGTGTGATGTTCTATCGTAGCTTTTGATTTACAGGAAGTTGGCTTCAGAAAGCATAGTGACGAAGGTAATGTAATTGTAATATGCAGGTATAGATACTTATAATGTCAAGTAGTAATTAATTTTGATATAGTAGATGAATTAGGTTTATGGTTAGCATCCTTATGCGAATATTGCCTAACTAATAAGAAGCAAACTGGTTACGAGTTACTAGAATTGTTTTGACTATTATGTGTGGTTTGGTGGGAGGGAAAGTGTGGTATCACTCGCTTGCAAGTGCCCTACTATGCTGGGAGTTCTTCTCACAATGTATTTGTGATATATATGTATTGTGCACAACGTTTGTTTACATGCAGGATTGCAGGAACTAAGTCTCGATTCCACCTGCATTGTCAGGATAGGGCGAGCATCTTACACACCCAATGGGTCTGACATGGAAAAATAGGAGTTGACCAAAAATTTCCCCAATCTTGTTTGCCATCTGTCCTTGTGTTTGATTGATAGGTCTGGTTGCAACCTCGTCCCCATTTTCATTTTGGTATCATTGACATTCTTTTGGTTTGTTTAATCTTCATTGCTTACTTGATGACATTTAATTGGTGATTTTGTTATTGTGTGCTTGTACTTATAATTGTTGATATTGTGGTGTACCGTGTTTTTGCTTGAGATCAACTTCCCGGAGTAAGTCGAAGCTTAGGGGGGGAGGATGTAGTGCCCCTCTATTGTGACCTTTCCGGATTTTGTGTAAGTGTTTAATTTCGTTATTGTTGTTTTGTGTGTGATTAGTTTATGCAGTTAACATAATATTTGATGGAATTGTGTACTCAATTAATTAAAATAGCATTGAGTAAATAAAACTAGAAATTAAGATGAAAATTAAATAAATTAGTTTTATAAAATATTAAGTAAAGAGTTATTAATAAATAAATAAACTAATTGTTCTTTTAATGATATTCGATAATAATTAATAAATTATTAGTTGTTCAAAGATAATTATCCCAATGACGTGAAGGGTAAATATTATTGCCAATAGATTTTAATTGATTGGACAGAAAGTAGATAGCTTGTTACTAACTAAAGATAAATTAGATTCTAATCGAAAATAGAAAAGATGAATAATATTGTGCTAGAGTTAACTCATTAAAATATCAAAGGTAATATGTTTTTCTTTTAAAATTAAATAAATGGCAAGATAAGATTTTGAACTGAAGATAAAAGCAAGGAAAGCAATTGGAAAATGGAAAGTGAATAGTTTTTTAGCTAATTAAATAAATACTAATAAATGATCGTGATAAGAAAAAACTGTGGGGAAAACGAAAGGAAAAAGGATGGAAAAATCTCTCTCAGAGCATGCCATGATTTTTCTTTGGACCATTCGGCTTCAATGGATCTAAAAAAAATTCTTGGGAGGTATATAGATGCATAGAGAAGTTATAGAGGGGGAAGAAGGGGCGTTCAAAGGGGGAGAAGTTCGGGACTCTGTAATTACTGTAAGTCATAATTATTCTAACCCTGATGCTAGATATCCGATGTTCATATCCCTTTATCTTGTAATTCAAAATCGATGGAAATGGCTAGACATATGTGCATATTTATATATATAATTTGCCTTATTATTAAAGCCATTTTCTTTTCATTTTCTTGCATACCACTCAACTTTTTGTCACTCACCTTTTGTTCTTTATGCTAGTCATCTGATATTATAAGGGTTCTATTCATTTTTTACTTTGTTAGCTCATCTTTTGACATTTTAGTCGTTGCTCCCAACTTTAGATTGGTTGAAAGTGGAAGTGTTGGCTTGATAAAATTATTGGCGCGAGTTTGTCTTTAGGAAACTACCCTAGGTTTCCAAAGCCAGGCAATTGTGTTATCCGGGTGCGTTGGGCATTGAATATCTCAAGCAATGGTATGTCAACTCGCCGCTTGATTATATGGATGCTTTTCGCGTTCCTTGTCCATGCTTTCATATTCTACGTACTGGTCTGCCAACATCATTTCTTTTACCTCTCCTGCCATATGTGACAAATCTAGTTTCTCCATAAATGAGTGAAATATTTTTCATGATGTCACTGCATCTGAGACAATTTTTCTTTTAAGCAAGTCTTATTGTTCTTCCACCCTGTGATCTCCATTCCTTACCTCTTCTAGACCTTCGCTTTCCTTTGTTTAGTATGAGCCAGAATTCTTGTTGGACACTATCACTATATGAGCGTAGGGCAAACCAAGTCATTATTAATCTCAAATGCAAGATTAGAATTTGAAGTAACCCAACTTTTGTGTGTGTATCATGCAATCTTGTAACTCAGGATGTCTCAGCTGTGGCGATTGAATTTGATAGGAATTCTTTGCAGGTTTAAATAACCTGCTTGATTCTACTGACAATCTGTCATAGTTCCAGCACTTGAAAATAAAATATTGTCAATTACTAACATAATAGAGAGCTTTCCTTTGATCGTGGTGTAGATTAATTTCCAAACTTCAAACTTGAGCACGTCTCTAGAAACTCACCACCGAACAGAAATACGTCAAGTTCAAAATAAAAGAAAAGAAAAAGTTGCACATTATTTCTTCTGTTCTTAAGTCACACATTTGCACCTCACCTTCCTTCTTCCCTTCAATCTTGTGGATAAAAGTGGGGATATGATAATAATGCAAGTAGATGGTGTTAATTCCAAATTCCAGCATACATTTTCTAATATGCTTGGCAACCTACCTTAGTTATAGTATTTGGAGATGAGGCATTGTACAGAATTACATAGCCTCCCTGAAACCATTGACCACCTTTCATAGCTGCAACTTTTAGACTTGCAAAGGCATAGTAAATTGAATAGACTCTCCGAGTCCTTGGTCAATCTAGTGCAGTCGTAGCACTTGAAATCTATAGGAAGTTGTTAAGGAAAGAATAATTCAATTAATGAGTTTGAGTAAATGTTGAATATTGTAAACTTAAGTAGGTATCTTATATATACATTTGTATCTTTTGGATTACTCATTTTCTCTAAATGGTTTATGATCATTAGTATTGTAATTTATAATCATGATAGATGTATAATTTTACCCTTTATAAAAGATAAGGTTAGACCAAGAGAATGTAGGTCAAATATGATCATCACTCTAGGAAAAAGAGTATGTCATTCTTGAATATTTAAAATTTCTAATTTCATGTTTGTGATCTTTGTTTAAACTTAAAGTGATTATAAAAGTATCTATATGTATGTTTTAGTGTGTTCGGATAATAAGAAAAGTATGTTGCTTTTTGGTTTGGGAAATATTTACTTAGTGAATTATATTAGTCTAATAATTTATTAAGAAGTCTACACTTGGTAGTTGCAATATGGATATAGTAGTCCTAAATAAGTACTTGTGGTTGGAACATCAGTTACATTTTGTTAGTTATTTAATCTAGCGGTTAAGTTAAATTGATTAATTAGGGGAGTAATGGTTAGAGGGAAATGGCATATTTGTCTTTTGGGATCATTGAGGGGTTTAGTTATATGGTTGCATTTGGTAATCTTGTAATGGGTGGTTGTACTAAACTCCTTAATAGTGGAATTGTGTATATTAGAATTAATTGGCACCTTTGGTCATGGATAAGTATTGTAGTAAACTCTATTTGTCTTTATTTTGGTAGTTTTATAAATTTGCATGGATGAAATAAATTGTTCTTGAATTGAGACTTCCTTCTTAATTATTTTTCTTAGATTTTTGATTAGGGGATAACTTTATGACGACTTGAGTTTCTAATAAATGTTCTTCTTATATGGATACTTATTTAGAATCTTGAGATGGTAATTGTTTTTTGTCATTGAGTAGGTTGATTTCTTTTAATTGGGAATGCGAATAGATAATTGTTGTCATTGCCATGTTAATGATTTTATGAAGGTGATTTATGTGCCATTGTAAGGGGCTCTTGTGAGGAGAAAATTGAGGTCTCCTGTGGAATACCTATTTGGTGGCTTTTGGTTTTATTAAGTGATTTTGTTGAATTAAAGGTTGATTTTCTTTTGCATTTCCCTATTTGAGGTGACACCATTGTTGATTTGTGGATGGGTCTTGATGAATTTTTGCTTTTTTTATGGCTTTTCTGAGTTAATCTCATATTTGAGGGAAATTTTATCCTTATGTTGGAATTATTGGGGAAAAACTCTTGTTGCTTCATTTTACCCTCGTTTGTGGGTTGTCATTCGTTTTGGTTTCCAGAGGCTTGAGATGAATTTTCAGTTGATGTTCTCTCTTTATATGCCCTTGATGTGGCAAGTGTTTTGGTTTCATGATTTTGAAAGGGTTGTATGGGAATTGTTGAGACTTTGATTATGTATTTATAGCGAGATGGGTAATGCCTCACATGTTTCTCTGTTGTGATCTAATGTTCTTGTTATGTTGGACAACCCTTGGTTTTTTTGGTTTGATGTTGTTGGGTCTCTAGGGAGAGTGGCTCCTTGTGGGGGCTGGCACCCCGTTTAAGGGGAAGGGCACAGGATAACCCATGAGTGAGTTAGTAATCAAGTGAAAACCTAATAATTTACTTAGGAGGGTTGGGTAGTAATATCATTATAAGATTTAAAAAATGGATGTCTCTTCTTCATTAGTGCTTCCATAGACTAATGGAAGGCTGAGAAGGCCGTGGTTGGCAAGGTCGTGACCTCGTCTTCACGAGAGGTTTATGGCTCCGCATGAGTCACCCTATGGACTGGCACCTCCAGTTGGGAGGAAGAGCATAGGATAGCCATAGATGTGACGGACGCCTCCAATTGGGAGGAAGAGCACAGGATAGCCCATGTAGGACTATGCAATGACACTCTCCCCTAGTTGCCCAGGTGTTTTACTTTGTTATGTTCCTTTGGAAGTATGTTATGGGAGTTGGTTTAGTTTGTGGTTGAATTGACTTATATTGATTTATGGAGTATTGCCTTGATACATCTTTGGTGTACTTTGTGGTCTTGTATGATCTCATTGATGTTTGACTTATGACCTTGTACTCTTATGGTACTGTGATATGATGTTATTGTATTGTTTAATTGCAATTTGGATTTGTATTATGTTTATTAATTCAGTTTGATTTGGAAGTGTTTCATGATCATCCTTTGGTTACTTGTTTACTAATCATTTCTTTGATTTATGTGATAAGATTTATGACTTTAAGTTATTATGTTGACTCTTGGATGTTGTTGATTATGTCATTGTAATCCTTGAGTTTTATGATACTTTTGTATGATGTTGAGTATTGTGGTTCCCTGTTTGGATGTTCTTGGTTGAGGTCTCTTTCTTGTCAGCTCCTTAGCATGGGGGGTGGGTCTTCGGACCCACATGGTCGGGTGGAATGTGCTAAGCACCCCATTGGGTCCCCAGTCAAGGATCGAGAGGTGCAGATTGGTGCTAGTTGCGGTGACTCCAGAGTTGTATCTGTCTTGGAGCCAGTTATGATACTGTGTATTCATCTTTCAGTTGTATCATGTTATCTTATTGTATGGTTTTCGTTCATATTTGGAAACACTTTTGTATCATTGTACCTCTTGAACATTGTACTGTAATGTAACATTAAACCTTGTGTGAATATTGGCCATGGTAGTTGTTATTCAATGTGTTGAGTTAATCATGTATACGTTGTATTTTTGTACACAAATTTTTTCTTATCAATATCATGTATGTGTTACATTTATTAATGTTTACTTTGTTATGGATTATATTTTTGGCTTTTATTCTTTATTGTCATTGTGTGGATCTAAGTCTCGTACTGACTCCTCGTGTACCCCAAGGGATGTATGTGTTAATGAATCTACTTAAATGAAATTCATGTTATGACTTAATGTATATTACATGTATGTTATGTTAACTTAAAAAAAAAAATTGTGCAATAATTATTGTTTAATTGTCCTTTGGGGTTCGCACGACGGGTCGTTACACTTTTCATCTTTATTTTCCATCATTACATTGAACCTTATAAGGGACATCTTCATCTATCTCATTTTCTTCTCTTATTTGTGCCTTCAATAATTACTGGATTGATTTTACATGACCACCAATGTTAAGTAATGATGCTTTGTGTGCAATCTAGTAATTTAAATTTTGGAACTATTTTAGATTATGTTTTAAATTTAAATTTTAGAATTGTTTTAGATTATGTTTTGTGTGCAATCTAGTAATTTGAATGTTTTGAAGTTATTAGAAACTATGATAGATGTTGAATGTTTTTTTGTTAATGGTATGAAAATATTATTGATGAGTAAATGAATTATTACAACTATTTTAGATTTGTATTCCCTTTATCTAGATATATTATTTACCAAGGTCTCATTGCTCTTTTAGATGTACATACATATATATAACATGGAAAATGCAGATCATGTTCCACCTCTAGATTCTTTGTTTGCAAATACCACTAATGAGATTAAAAAATTGAGAGACTCATTAGCATAGGGTACAAAACTAGGGGTATATTTTGAACCATGCATGCCAATATTACATAGTTTAGAAAAACTAAGAGATGAACTTGAGAGGACTAGTGCATTTTCCCTAGATAGAGTAGTTTCTATTCTTTCCCACATCAGGGAAGAAGTACATGGTGATATTCCCCTTAAACAAATACATCATAGTGTGACCAAAGAAATGATAAAAAAAACTTGTTTTCCTTTTTATCAAAATGTATGTAAGGTTAGGGAATACCAGGTCACTAGATGTGTCGATTGTGCTATGGTTGAATTGATCTACCCATGATTTCTCATAGTGCATAGTCAATACCCAAACAATGACTAGATTCCATTATATTTTGTTGAGCAACTATATGTTGAGGTCCATTTGGGCCTCAAAGTTAACTACCTATGCATTCCACCATATGCTAGTCAGGGGCGTGGCAAAATTGTTGATAGGCCCACCTATCGTCAAGCAGATAGACTAGCCCCAGTGTTTAGGGAATTGGTTGGTGAGAGGTCTCCTTCTCTCACCCCAACTCTAGCCCCCATAGCAGATGAGGTTGTTGTTGCTTCCCAAAAGGAAGCAATTTACACTGTAGGTGACATTGCGGCTACCACCACTAGGATATCTCATGATCATGTAGATTAGTATTTGATGTCCAGACATTCCCAATCCATGCCATTTTTAGCATAGTGGACCACCATGGATCCTTTTACAGTAGTCGGCATTCCTACTCCTACACAGCTTGATGCACTTACAGGAGATATGGCACAAAGGACTCTGCAACATTTGGTTAAGGACTTGTTAGAGGCATATGCCCACATTTCATCAGACAATGGGATCGGTATAGAGCATGTCAAAGATAGTTTGGCACACAAGTTCATTCAACTCTAAGATCCGATCACTCTTAGTCGATCACTAGTGTGCATTAGGATCCACCTATAGTTCATTTGACAGCTGCATAGACTATGGATTTTAATGATATGTTGATTGGTTCTAGTTCATCATCGCTGATGCCATCTCACCTTCATAGTCCTCTACATTCATCATTTTTGGCATGACATGGGATAGATCGGATGGATGTAGATGTTGATTCATCATTTGACCGTTTGGTGGATATGGTGGAGGTGACCATTTCAGGGGACTTAGGACATTCAATATCAGATGATGTGCATGTATGTGTGCATGTGCATGTTTCATTATTTTTAATTATTTTTAAATTTTTGTTTTAACTAGATATTCATGTAAGTTGATATATATGTATATATATTGTTATAGGTGGACATACCTCATGTCACTCCTAGCCTTGGTCCAGATCATGTACATGATTGATGTGACTCTATGGATGAATCTGTTGTCAGTGGACATGTGAGTTTTAAATTTTTATATATACACGTGTATATCTACATGCAATATTTATGTATGCATAGATCTAGATAGATATTTAAAAATACAAGTTCATATAAAATAACTTTCATGAAATTTATTTAATATAAATTATATGTATTTAACACATTTTGTACACAAATTTATTTGGAGGGATCAACACATCTAATAGAGCAGGACCGTTCTCATTCAGATGGTCGTTTGACTAGGAGTCAACATTCATATTAGGCCCTGCACACTAGATTTATGATCTTTACTACATCTATTTGCTTATATGATGATCTTTAGTATTTGAGATTTGATTATCTTTAACTTACATTTTCTTATATGATATATACATACATTTTCTTATTTGTTGATCTTTAGTATTTGACATTTGATGATCTCTAATTTACATTAATTTGCTTATATGATATGTACATACATTTTCTTATATGATATATGCATACATTTTCCTCTTTGCTTATAACATTTGTTATCTTTATACATTGAATCTCTTTACATGTATGTACATGTGTTTGCTTATGGTTACATTTTTACACATGATATATGTATGGATTTTCTTTAAATATTCAATATACATACATGTTTTTTTATTTGATGATCTCTTACAACTTACATTTCCTTATGTTCAATATACATTTGATCTCTAGTAGAATTTTAGGAAATCAATGCCACTTTATAATTAAGTTCATTCATGTTGATCACAATAAATATATTTTTTAAAATGACATAAGCAACATGAACCATTGAGTTGAGAACAAAATATAATATTTTTGACAAGTAACTCAAAATTCAATTCAAATATAATTAAGAAAATTCAATTCAAATTATACCTCTATTATACATTTTTCACAAGTAACTTTAAATTCAATTCAAATATAATTAAGAAAATTCAATTCAAATTATACCTCTATTACACATTTTTGACAAGTAACTTGAAATTCAATTCAAATATATTTAAGAAAATTAAATTCAAATTATACCTCTATTATACATTTTTGACAAGTAACTTGAAATTCAATTCGAATATAATTAAGAAAATTCAATTCAAATGATACCTCTATTATACATTTTTGAAACTTAAACAAAATTCTAAAATTACTAGATATGTTGTGCATACCTATGCATTAAATAATAACAAACTCCACAATGAAATAACTTGCTTGTTTACTACTTGATTCATTTGAACTCATCTAGTTATTCCATGTATAGTAGAATAATTTTTTTCCCATCCCATATGCATATGAATAGAAGCTTATTTTTCATTATTTTGGATATCAAATTGCAAGATTAATTCTCATTTATATCACTTGGAGAGCAGATTTTGGACAAGAGGTTTTTGCACATTTATCAAGAAGGGAAATATTGGAGAGACAAATTTTCATTTTTATCAATCAAGGAAAAATTTGGAGGAGAATTTAACAAAGTTGGTAGAGGACTTGTTTTGAGTCATCTTTAAGTTGAAGAAGAAAATGGGACAACAAAGAAAAAGAAAAAATGTGTCTCAATGAAAATTGTCAAAAGAAGAAGAACAAAAGAGGTGTGAACAAAACTTGGAAAATTATCATAGAAAGAAACAAGGTACATGATTTTTTCTTCTCTCTCTCTCTCTCAAGTTTGTGTTTAGGACTTTTATTAACACCTCAATTTTATTTCCTTATAAATATATTTCCAATAGTCATCTTGCATAGGCATTCCCTAAATTCTTTATCATCTATTTCCAAATGCTTTTGTTCCATAGAATTCTTAAGTTCAAGAATATTTGATTTTATTGGTTTCAACTCCACTTAGATGACTCATAGTCTCTCACTTTCTTTTCTTGCATGTAAATTCAAACAACAAGCAAGAATTTCTCAAGCTAGAGTCAAGCAAAATCTAGATATTGGATCAAATGAATCCGTTGAAGAACACATGGACCTTGAAGTTAGGGAGAAGACCCAAGTTCAAACAATGCTTGTTGGAGAGGGGTCAAGATCACTTCCTTCTACTAGTATGGATGAGCATATAAAACTAGCAGAAACATCTCTCACTTATAGCATCATGTCTTATCACTTTGTTTGCAAAATATTTTGTGACATGTAGGAAGGGATCAACAAGCAAGAAGTTCTCATTCTCAAGTCAAGGAAAATCTAGACATTGGATCAAATGAATTCACTCAAGAACACATGGTCCTTGAAGATAGGGAGGAGGGAAAAGTTCAAACAATGCATGTGGGAGAGGGTTTGGGATCACTTCCTCCTACCATTATGGATGAGCATATAAAACTAGCTGAAAAGGTGAGGAAAAAAATTTCTCATAGAAATTTAGATCATTTACTTGAAATGGATATGGAGAAACTGAAATGTTATGCCAACTAGCCTTATAATAAGTGAAAGAGGTCAATGACTAAATCTATAAATGGAATACTCAATCGTCATTTCAATCATCTTGATACACTTGAAAAACCCTAATTGTTATCACGTTTACTTCTTCATGATGAGCTCAAAGAGTCATTACAATTGTTGGGTGTACATTCGGCATCAAATAAGAAGAAACACATGGGATTACAAAAGGATATTGTTCAAAATATTAAAAAGGGTTTAGATTCGATCAGTGGATAAGGCCACTACAAGAAGGGTGATGTTGGCATCTATTGTACATCAAGATATAGCAAGAAAAGGAAAAATGTATGCACTTTCAATTGACATTGGTTTTAGTAGAACCACATTAATAAAATATGAGAAAAAGAGAAAGTTTTTGGATGAGAGTTTAGAAGGAAATTGGGAAACTATGTGTAGAGCTCCCCATTCTGACAAGATTGAAGATGTTGTTAGGAACTTGGTCTCAAGTTTTTGGCATGATCAGACTCATCCATCATCAAATACTAGAGATCTTATGAGACATAGGATTGTACCTGTAATTTATGAAAATCATATAAAACATTGGATAGACATAACACAATTTGAGATGTATATGAACTTTTGTAAAGCATATCCTCATATAAAATTGCACAAACAATTTTTTAAAGGTTAAAGCCATAATATGTGAAGATAAACAATCTTTTTGATGCTTTTTGTTGTCGTTATCATATTGAATTTGATCTCTACTATCAGGTGTTTTGAAAGATGAGAGAAGAAAGATGTGGGTTTCAAAATGTACCTCCTAAATAGGCAAGTTTTTTCATAAAGTCTATATTATGTTATCATGAAAATGGACCTCAAATAAACTGCATAGAAGGAATTTGTGAGACATGTGGAAATTTGGCTAAATTTCCTTCATAAATTGAGGATACTAACCTAACAAAGACAATAAATTGCAAGAGGTAAGTATTGTTTTTAGAGAGTTTATTTTTTTCAATTTGATTAGATTGTTATTTGGATTCTCTTTAATGTAATGTTTCATTGATTGTGTGGTTTATTACTTATTCACATATTTTACTCACACACGTACAAGTATGTAAAGTTGCAAAAAAAAATTTGGGAAAGAATCCACAAGGTTGAACTATGTAGAAGAGGAGATTCCCATTGGAAAATTTATGGAATATTTTTGAAAATTGATACAACCATACATAAAACATTCCTTTTTTGCTAAGTGGAAAGTACAACAATTCCAAACATTGAGAGATAATTTCCCACATGCAACAGTTCTATCAATAGTTGACTTTGCAGAAAATTACTCCTTTGTGCATCAAAAGGAGACTCAATTAGAGTATTAATTTTAAATAAGATCACTATTATGGTTCATGTGTGTTATCGACATGCACAATTAAAATTAGATGGTGTTGAGAGTACAAATGAAGAATGAGCCATTAAGAAAGAATGTCACTTTTATATTAGTGATGATAAAGAGCTTGACACACTTTTTGTCCAACATTGCTTTACAATAATTTTTTAGAATTTGAGAAGCAGGGGTGTAAAATTTGAAAATCATTTTTTATGGTCAGATGGATGTGTGAAACAATTCAAATATTCACATCCATTCTATGCACTTTGTAGATATCATAAAATATACAAAATACCACATTTTTGGAGTTTTTTTTAGAGTGGGAATGGAAAGGGTGAGCATGATGGAGCAGGAGCTTGCATCAAACAAGCTTTAAGAAAGCATCAAATGAGTTATCTATAAGATCATCTAGACAATGCACATGATGTTGTTGAATGGTGTAAGAAACACTTTGCATCAAATGTGGTCAGCACATCTTCAAGAACAAATCGACACATTCCACATAGAGTGTTTTGGGAGATATCAGGTATATATAAATTACATTAAATCAAAAATTTGAATTTATTTAAATTTAAAATATATATATATATACATATTTTTTCACATAATTTTTTTGTTGTACATGTATCTAGGTGTGGATAGAAGATCGATGGATGGATGCAAGAGGGTAGAAAAAACAAGATCTTTGCATTGTGTTAGGAGTTCAGATAGTCACCATGGATGGACATTAGAAACAAGGGATTACTCTTGTTTTTTCACTGAGTGTATTGAGGGAAACTATGATTATGCATGCAACAATCAAGAAATTGGATATGTTGGTAAATGGGATACGGTGCCACTAGTTGTTTCAGAAACAGATGATGAAAATGAGGAAGAAATATTTGAAGACATTCCTTTGATTTCAATTGATTATGACCATATTTCAGGATTGGTTACAAATGGTACATGTGTAATTTTTCAATAATTTAAATATTATATGGGTATGTGCAGGATCATCATGGAAAAAATAGGCCCTTAAGTGGCAAAAAATTTAGAAAAATCAGAGTTAGGCAACTTCACATAAAAATTTGAATAAGTTATTATTTAAAAAATATTTAAGAATAGAATTAGTAGAAAATTGAATGTAGTCTCCAAACTACTAGGTTTGTTTAAAAATATATATATATTTGGAAAATTTGAAATTTCAATGCAGTAGTACTTAAATTTTAGGGAAAAAATAAGAAGTAGGTGTCTGTCTGACCACTCTAACCACAATAAAATGATAATATTTTTTTATAATATTTTAGATATAAGTAGAGGACTCATGTCCCGATGTGATGCATATTTTTTTGTAATTTTTTTCCAAGTAAATAATTAATTATGATTTTTTTATTACAAATTTTAAAAAATAGAAAAAGTTGTATGTCAGACCACCTTAACTTGGTCAAAACTTCATGAAATTTGATTTTTCTTTTTTAATCCTATAATATTCAAAGCATATATGTGACACATATTTTGGATTCAAAAAATGTGATACCATTTGAAAGCTATAGATGTTTTTCAATTAGCCTATCAATCAGGACTTTAGTCGTAATTCTAATAGAAAATGAATAATAATTACTTATTAAATTCAAAGTAAAGCATAATTTATATTGGTGGAAAGCTGATAATATCCTTTAAAAACCCTTTTCGTTTCATCAATTTTGGGTTAAAAAAAGTCATCAGCCACATACCCATCATATTGCAACTTTTTGGCCCATCATGATCCTACACATACCCATATATATCTAGTTAATGATCTTTAGAGACATTTCTAATTTTTTTAGAATTATTTTATGTAAATTTGGTGTATAGGAGATGTTTATGCAGCCATAGCAGAGCTTGGAAACATCGAAGGTGTTAGCTATTATTTATTGTGTTGCACAAAAGAGAGGAATAAACTAACACAACCTAAAATAAGTGATGGAATGTCATTTCCCATAAGTGAGTTTGAATTTAAAATTTTATATACATTTTATTCACATGTGCACATTACATTATAAACATTAAATATATATTGTACTAACCTTGAACATGAAAATGTTGCACACATTCATATGTCTTACCTTAGGTTCATGTTTACCATGCAGGTTCTATTGTAGTGCAAGGGACATATCTAAAACAAGTCAAAGTTGTTCAGCATGGGATTCATTTTGTTGACTATCAACCTGATAACAAGGTATATCAATATAGTCACTTAATAATTTCTACCGCCCTACATCTTCATGTAGTTACACATGCACGTGGCCGAAGAAAATGGAGACTAGATAGTGATGA
>VDFB02373365.1:354020394-354111228 GCA_007258455.2 Sequoia sempervirens
ATAGTGCACCTTGGACTGGTAAGGTACTTTACTGAATTTAAAGATTGGATG
The DNA here is from genome assembly GCA_007258455.2 of Sequoia sempervirens. NCBI lineage: Eukaryota > Viridiplantae > Streptophyta > Pinopsida > Cupressales > Cupressaceae > Sequoia > Sequoia sempervirens. Next base: position 354,020,446 of record VDFB02373365.1, read on the forward strand.
TGTCCTATAGAGTGTAAATGTCATATTCTGTAACTATGTAGGTTTAACGATAAATAAAATTTTAGAATTTTGAAGAATTGCTATTTTGTAATGTAAAATGCAACTATGCAAGCAATTGCACTTTTTCCACTTTTCCACTATATGCATATTCCTAAATGAATGTTTTGAACACTTTCATATTTAATTTAAGATTTTATATGACCTAATGCAAGTTTATAAATATAATTATGATGTAGATCTAACTTATGATAAATGAAATTAACCTTATTTAAACTTTGAATGCAAAAAGCTATGCAATTTTTAAATTTTTTAACTTTTTATGAAAATGATGAATGCAAAACAAACTAATAAATTAAATTTAGATCTAAGATGATATGCTTCAAATTTCAAAAGGTATAAAGTGCAAATCAGTCATGTTCACCAAAAATTTTGTTTGGGAAAAGAGATCTAGGTTGTAAATCACACTCTTCCCAACCTTGGTGTAAGCAGGGATTAGAAATGATCTCAAACCCCACTTGGATACAAACCATGTAAGAATATCCATAATGGTGAATCATGGATCTAATCCCTTAGTTTTTGGTAGCAAGATTGCTCAGATGATTTTATTTTGATATGATGTAATGATGTAACTTAGAGCGTTAATGTAAAAATGTGGCATTTTATTATCAATTCTAAGAAACTAAATGCATAAAAACAAAAAATGAATCTAGAAATATAGAAGGAAAACACAAAAGAATAGATGGTATTAGAAATTGATGTTGAAATATCTAGTCTAGTATGTAGTGCATCTTAGACTGAGCCCTGATTTCTAAGATCTAATTTCATAAGCTTGAGACCCCCATTTTGTAGCTTCTTTCCTTTTGAGCTCACTATCAAAACTCCAGGGCGATCCCACAATAGTGGTTTACAATTTTTGGCCAAACTGGACACTGAAATTATTACTTTTAACTAAATCTCCACATTCAGGCACCTATAGCAGCTAAACCGTGAAGAATTTGAAGATGATGCAAACTAGAGTCTCATCACATTTTGTTTGTAAATTCTAAAAATATTTTTTTCAAAATTTTTGGAATTAGATTGCACTTCTTTTTCCATCTCCCACGAAAACTTGTTTTTTTCAGAAAACAACATGTTTAAAAAGTGACGCACACCTTATAACGCATAAATTTTCTTCCATGAAGGATAAATTATAATTCTTTTGAATTTAGATTCTTAACTCCAATATCTAGTGCTTCCACTTGGTTAGACAATTTTTTATTGAATATTTTTTCTTTAATCGAGTTTCAAAGTCAAACCAATTACAATTCAAACATAGTGCGACCGTATAATGCATAACTTTTTTTGTATATATCAAAAAAAAAAATTCTTTTGTTGGATCAAGGATTTCAATATCTAGTGCACTCATATTTTTCAATTTTTTTTTATAATCGCTATTTTTTCCACATGTGCATAATAGAGACCTCCATTTTCAATGAAAAACCTATGTTTAATAAAACTAAAACAAATACATATAAAACCAAAACATATTAAAAATATACTCATTGATAGCTCGCTCAGGACTACCTGATTCCAGTTGGGTTTGTGAAGATTCCTCCATTTTCATTCTCAACCTGAGCTCCGAAGTGCCAAATTTTAGGTTTTTTGGGTGTCTCAGGGAGGAGATGAGGATTTAGGGGGGTTTGTACGAATCCATAGGGGTTTGAGTGAACCCCTAGGGGTTCATTCGAACCATGGTTTGCTCAAACCTAGGTTCAAGCGAACCTCTTCAAGAGGGTTCGCTCGAACCCCTTTCATATGATTTTTTTTTTGTTTTTGGCAACAAAAATTTTAAGGGGTTCGCTCAAACCCAGGTTCGGTCGAACCACTTTTTGGTTCGGTCGAACTTCTAGGTTCGTACGAACCCCCAAAATCACTTTTTTTGCCATGGGGTCATTTTTTCTCAATTTTCCTTCCTCCATCAAATTGTAAACCACTATAGTGGCTTCACCCTCCATCTATTGATAAAAAATAAAAATTCTATGGCTTAATGAATTTTAGGGTTTGAGAGTATGAATGAACAAATATTCTTCAATATTCCTCCAATTTACTTCAAACCTATAGCCTACACACATTAAAAGAGGGGAACTTTTGTTCCATATAGGGGCTTGCCTTTAAGTCAAACCCTAGGTTGGTATTCCTACTTCTATAATGGAAAAATTGGTGATAAAAGAGAGATCATCCTTGGATGGATAGAGGCTAGTAATAAAAAACTAATGAGTGGGATTTTTTTTGCAACTCACCACTTAGATCTAATCACCTTGGTGGACTAAAGTCATGCTCATCATCTTCAAGGATCCATTGTGGCTTGACTTGATTTGATTTGAATATCTACAAGTGTTAGTGATCAAAAATAAAATGCATACAAAACATGAACAAAATTCACATAAAACTTTACATGATGCTGAAATGAAAAAATGTTGCAATGATCTTGGTAATTCTACTCGCGATTGCTCTCGAATTATTTTTGAAGTATAATAATTGCTCTCCAAAATTGCTAGCTCAATTGTTAACTTAAATTCTGAGAATAATATGTATTTATATACGATTAATCTTATTTTCTAAAAATTAATTCCTGATAGCCGACAATTAAAATTTGCATTTCTAATAATAAATCACTAATACTAACATATTTAAATTTGGAGCCAAATTAGGAAGTCTAAGGTGCCCTACTTTTTAGGGATCAATAGTGTGGACAAAAAAATATTAAATGCGTAGTTTGATTCTCCATGTTTGATTTTATGAGAATATTTATAAAACAAGAAATTAATGCATAATTAGATCCAAGCACATAGGGGGAGCAAAAACCTAGTGTGAAATTGTCAAGGGTGACAATTTTTGACACTAGACCCTTCATTCGATTTGTGCATGAAATCCTTCTCTTCAACCTATTTTTGGGTTTGATTAACTTACCTCCCTCTTCAATTTTGGGAATTAAATTATTTGTAGGCTATAGATGATGGCTTGGGCTTGGGTAAGTATCACAGTGTCACAAAAGAAACAATCAATTATCAAAACTGTACTTGTGCACGTTCATGTCTTGAAATAGGTTTATCTAAAGGCCTCCCTACATAGATATCATAGAGGGTTGGTAATAGATGTTGAAAGCAAACAATAGATTATAAAAGAATTGATTTTAGATGCAAGAAATGTTTTTCAACTAATGACTTCACCTCGTAATATCAAAAGTTGCAAGATCACGAGTGAGGTAATCAAAACTTTAATAGTTGGCCCTCTTGGTGGATTGGGGTAGAGTCCCATCACTATGTCATTCCACCCAACACTCACAAGGCCATGGCCTCTCCCCAAGCTCTTTCAACAATAGATCTAAAGCCAATCCCACCTTCTTCACTTAGTTCTCCTAGGGCCAAGCATGCATAAAATCCAAATGTTGTTTCACAAGAGAGTTCATCTAGCTTGGTGGAGAAATCTGTTACAAAGGCCTCTGACCTCATGATCTCCCCATACCTATAGGGGACTTTAGTGACACTAGATTTTGTTGACAGTGCAAATGGAGTAAACATTCACGTTCCCAAGTCTTCTTCTTAGACTAAACAAAAATGGACAAAAGTAAAGAGGAAAAAATCTCCTCCATTAAAAATCAAGCATCAAATGAGAAAACTCTAAAGCTCTTTGCTTTCATCCTGATGTCAGAGTGTGGTTTGAAAGGTTAATGCAAAAATTCTCACACAATCAAAGCTAGAAATCATTGAAACAGAACAATATGGATTGTGGAGACCTAATATCATTAATTGATGTGTATAATATTGGAGCACACCTAATTAAAAGTTGATGCAAATTCATTATTTTTTATTGAATTATATGGGAATGGACCTAATATCCACAATTTAACTATCAATACAATAAAATAAAATTGATATTTCAAAAGAAATTATTTTATTGAATTTATTATAATAATTTTTACCTTTATGATAAAAATAAATAAATAAAAAAATAAAAAAACAAAATAAACTCAATAATCAGATTTTTAAAAAATTAAAACATTTAAATGAATAAAACAAATTCATGTAAAAATAAAAAATTATTAGCTACTTTGTCACACAAATATGAAAATTGATTTTTTCGAAAAGAAAAGAAATAAATAAACTAGCACAAACCGACAGTAATTTTTGTTTAAAATACTTGTAAACCTTAATTTTTGGAAAGACCAAAGAAACAAAGCGTAGTTTAAGAAATTATTCATGGAAAGCGGAAAACGGAAAATTGAGCAAAAATGTGACGGCAAAACTAAATCGAATTAACCTGTACGTATTTATCTCGGTACGTATGGTGCCTGTCAGGGTGCAGCAACGTGTCCGTCTCTCAAACGGCGGAAAAGACACCTACCTAATATTCATTTATAAATGTCTTGACTTCCATTCAGTCGTGTCGGTGCAGTCAAGTCTTTCCCCTAAAGAAAGAGGGCTAGTGGTGTCTGTGTCAACTGTCAAATCTTCCCTTTATTTGATTCCCCCTAAAGAAAGCACGCGAGTGACGAAAGAACAGTGTGAGAACTGCTCGTTGTAAGATATTTTCTTTGTTTGATTATTCGTACTGCTCCGGTAAATGCGGTGCCTTCTAAAAATATGTTTATTACTTTTTGATGTTTTACAGATGGTTAAGGTTATGGAAATTATTTTATTATTAATTTTTATTTTGAAAATGTAACTGAATAAGATTGAAAAATAATTTTAAATTTTACTGTGTTTTTCTATTTTCATTTAGAATTTGAATTAAGATAGAATATTTCTAACTACAACTATTAATGAATATTAAAGAAATAAATACTTTCAACTAATGATGGATCTTAGACGGATCCACAACAAGCTCCATTTTTTCCCTTAATCTATAAGATTCTCTTGCTATAATAAAATCCTTGCGTTTCTTTGCCAAAATACAAATCTCACATGAACTAGCTAGTTCCTTAATTGGTGGCAATCCTCTCACCATAATTTTTTTCTACAATATACTCATTCACCAAAAATATGAGTGTTCATTCATTATTTTTCATAGTCATATTTAGTCAAAATAAGTTACTTTGAAGTTTGCTCTAAGTTCTCCTTGTAGCTCATTCATAAATTTATTTAATAATTTCTACTTTCTTTGAAGGACTCGTGCATGAAGAAGGAATAGATGGAGAAGATGGTGAGTTTAGTAAAGGTGATGTAGTAGAACTTGAGATTCTGCTCAATATAATAGAAAAAGATGCAACATATTTTTGTAATTCAATAAAATTATTTGTCTTTCCTAATTCAAAATTTTCCAAGCTTCATTTTCATCAAAGGTAACATCTTAATTGAAAAAATCAAACCTATTAGTTACTAGATTGTACAACCAATAACCCTTTGCCTCTTTACTACACTAAATAAAAATGCACTTCGCACTCTTGTCATCAAATCAATGCTTCTAAAAGCCTTAAGGCATACTAAACTAGGTTTTATTTGGCGACATACCTTATAAGGCATCATATTTTATAAACGTTATGCTAGACATCAAATTAAAAAATATATAGATGTAGCAATGGATTCACCAAAATAATTGTTTGGTAGACCCTTGGGTTTTTATGCTTCTAGCCATCTCTCAAATAGTTCCATTTTTACATTCAAAGGCTCTTTTTTATGGATTTCATTCCATGTGTGAATTCCATTTAAACATTTTGTATTCGAATGACTTTAATTATTAATAAAATTTAATGTTAATCACAACAACATAAATATTTATGTCGAAGGCATCCCCATGTTGAGCTTTTCCAACCCATTTTGATGTCAAACGGTGTAGATTGAGTAATAGGTAATGTACTACGATGTAACAAAGCTCTGTCATTCATCAATTTTGGCCATTTTCCTAGCTGTTTTTGTTGCTTTCTTGCTGTTGTTGCTTTCCACTCCTCCAAATTCTTTGTCTCTGGTATTGACCTTTCACTTCTCCACTTGCCTAAGATAATCCCATTCAGTTGAAAAGGATTTTTGCATCGCAATTAATGTTTCTTTTTAGAGGGTGGGGATGTAAATATGTGCATTGCTGCTCTCATTTGACATCTAAAGGTCGTTAAGAGTTAGGATTCACATAAAATATCTATTGCAAGCTTTGCACATTTCAGTTGCCTTGGTTTTATTAGGATTTCACAAAAATCTTGTGGTAAGTTTTTATTGAAGCTTTCTATGTTTATTTGCTAGTTGTAGCCAGAAAATTAAAACGGTTTTGTGCCCCTATTTATAGCTTCCACAATTTGTGCAATAGATTTTCCTTCTTCTCTTGAGGGGGTTTCGACTTTTAGGTATCATTTTTTGTTAGAATTGTGAAACAAGCATAAAACCACAAGCCATAGGATCAAACAACAAACAAATACACCTTCCACGCAAGAGATCTGCAAACAAATATGTGCAATATTCCTCAACAAGAAAAAGTTATAGAAGAAGCTTTCAAGAAGATATGAAAGCTTCAGATATTTCCCGTGAATAATATCTAAGAGATATTTACAATAAGGGTTGAATGCTTATAAGAGCAAAGCCCTAAATTAGAAAGGGATTAGATCATGTCAAGTGTTGAAACATCAAATGAGATGAGACATAATGATCTAATATTAACTCAACTAATAAAGGATTCCTAAGTTTAGCTAAAATGTGTGAGAATAAATTAGACTAATAATCAATTAAAGATTAATTAATTATTAGCTAATGTATGATAACTCTAACACCCCCCCTTAAGAGGAACTTAGGGAGTAGCTAAAAACCTAAAAAAGAAAGCAAGATGGTTCCTAACAAACAAGGCCAAGTAAGGTACCCATGTACAAACAAAAGATCTCTATAATGTGGAGAAATAGAGAAAACCTCATGGGAAAAACTCTACTCCAAAAAGAGATGTAAGCCAAGTGAAGGAATGAAGAAGCCTCCAAACAAGGCAATATTGTCCTAGAAGATAGGAACAAAGGATGAACAAAGGAACACCACAGAAGCATGAAGAAATTGCAAACACTATCAAAGAAAGACTATTGAAATGCTAAAAAAAAACCCTCTATTGAAACATATGATGATCATGATCAAGAAGACAAGAATCTGTATGAGTGCCCCCAAGGACACTACTCGAATTAGATGGAAAGCAAAGGAAAATACCTGAAACTCGAAGATACAGATGGAAAATGTACCAAAAGTCTAAAGAATTAATAATGAGAAAATGGAAGGTTTCCTCTAGAAATAGGAATGCAAGAGTGTCCATATGGTAAGTGCTCCATCTCACCGAAATTCATAGGTAACTAGTTACTACATCCGCGTAGTACATAGGAACAAATACTGTATACATAGCTCACTCCAATGTGAAACCAAGGAAGCATTAGCACCAACAGTAGAAACCCCCCCATAATGCTGATAAGGGAAAGGTATGACAGGTACACTAAAAATGAATTCCTGAGAGTAGTGCATGAAGACGAACCAAGAATATCTTAAGGTGCAAACATGAAAGTACAAGCAAATATAAAGGATGTGAAAACAAAATTCACATATGCATGAGAAAGGTATGAAGGAAAACAAAGGAAAACATCAACCCCCATAGCACTTTATTCCAGTGATGTGTGAGTACAACAGGGCACAAAGTGATGTGCAAGAATCCCAATACTACACATACAAAGTTGAGGCACTTTATTTCAATTCATTTAAAAAAGCATAAGTGTGTGCAATGGAAGCTCATAATGTCAAAAAAAGACACAAGACTGTAAATACATGTAGAATAGCCAAAAAGAAGCCATCCAACGCAAACGAGAAGTTTCTAGGAGCTAAGATGACCAAGTAATTCACTAGAATGTGAAAACAAAAAAAACTGAATAAAATGTACTTGGTAAATTTTTTGATAAAAAAGTATATAGATCTGGATAGAGCACTATAAGTGCTTTCCAACACCTCTTTGTTTCAAATGAAAAATGAAGACCGTATGCAAAAGATATGCCCTCAGAAGCACGAAAATGATGATCTAATTTTGACTGGAAAAAAATGAAATATAATAGAAAAATTAGAAAAAAACTCTTATACCACTGGATCGGTCTTGGAACTAGCTCTCTAGCAATATTTCGTTTTCAAAAATCCAAGTTCATATACAAAAGTTATGGGAAAAATACCAAAACTGCTCCAAAAAGGTTTGGCGGTTAAGCCTGGCAGTTAGGCTAGCTGCTAGCATTAACCGCTAGCATTAATGGTTAATGCTAGCAGTTCACTAATGGTGGCACCCTAACACTTTTTTTAATTTATTTTTCTCAGATTGTGTTTCGTACTAGGCTATACGACCCACAAATGAAAAAAAATTGCCTCCCGAAGTCACTGTGTCAAATTTCGATGATTTGATAGTCGATTTTGGGGTTTATGGGCACTCTGAACATGATGGTGAGGTCCATTTGGGTTCAAAACACTCCAAAATTGCAGCTACCCTATGGAACTAGAAATAAAGCAACTGCTTCAAAACCTTGTAGATCTGACATTAGGAATCAATTAGGCAAAACAAAAGCCAAATTTGACTTTCTCGACAACTCTAAATCCAATAGTGAGGTCCCTTTCACATCAAAATGTACCAAAAATTTGCTTACCTCTAAAATTTGCAAAATAAAGTAAAGGGGATTCAGATTTGAAGCCTACAACCCTCATTAAAGAAAGAAAATCTCATAAAGCGAGAAGGGGTTTGATGAATCCACGCTTTGATACCATGTCAGAATTGTGAAACAAGCACAAAACCATGAGCCACAAAATCAAACAACAAAAAAATGCACCTTCCACACAAGAGATCTACAAACAAATATATGTGCAATATTCTTCAACAAGAAAAATTTACAGAAGAAGCTTTCAAGAAGATATGAAAGCTTCAGATATTTCCCGTGAATAATATCTGAGAGATATTTACAATAAGGGTTGAATGCTTATAAGAGCAAAGCCCTAAATCAGAAAGGGATTAGATGAGGACAAGTGTCAACATCACATGAGATGAGACATAATGATCTAATATTAACTCAACTAACAAAGCATTCCTAAGTTTAGCTAAAGTGTGTGAGAATAAATTAGACTAATAATCAATTAAAGATTAATTAATTATTAGCTAATGTATGATAACTCTTAACATTTTTTTGGGTTTTTGTGATTTTCTCTGGAGAGATGGATTATCTTGAGGTAACTCACTTTCCATGGTTTTAGAGATTTTTTATTTTGATTTTGTACACCACCGGATCATTTTATGTTGTGTTTTATTTATTTCTAAACAATTATGTTGTCATTTTAATGTAATGCATAGTGTTAGATCCCTATTTGCTTCTTCAGGTACATATCTTTTTAACTATGAATTGAATTTTATGTTTATTTGGTGTTTTTCATAAAATTAACTGATTAGGTAAAAGTTCATGAAAAAAGAAGCAGAAACTTGCTCCATAGATGTCTAGCATAAAGTAGAAATTGCTCTATAATATCTATCTTTGTGTCTAAAGTGTGAGTTTATTTGTAATAAACATGTTTTATAATTTATAATATTTATCTAACTAGGTGACTCCAATCTAATAGAATTATCGTAATAGGTTCATTGTTGGTTGTAGATAGTACAACCACTTGCAGTTGTAGAGAATGCCACTTACCTCATTCAGCCAATGGATGGAGCATCGTTTAACCGAGTGAAACTTAAGGCAACCAGTCCTGCATCCATTATGTCCCTAGCCTCATTTCTAACTCCATTAGTATGTTGGGTTTGGTCATTTCTATAAATAAAAAGATCAATTCATATCTATAAAAATCATACTAGTTGTAGTTGCACACTGTATTAATTTTACCTCAACTTTTGGGGTTTTGCATGTGAGTTAAAATAGTTTGGGTTTGTGTGTATTCATTATTTTCCAATTTCCTTTGCTTTTTCAAGCAGCCTTCTTTTGAATAAAATGGAAATGGGGGTTATGATCAGAGGAGAGCAAGGAAACATCAGAAGGGTGAAGGTAATTTCTACTTTTATGCTTCATGCGCTATTATAATTGAAACCCTTTCATTGTTACTAAATGGTTGCTAAACCTTTATTGCTTTTACTAGTGGCATTGGGTTATTTCTTTTAACTAAGAAGGGGTGAACCTTCAAGTAATTAATTTTATCAGTTAAGCTGCTTCACCGCACGGTACCTATTGCAATGCAAACCCTTCATTTTAAGGCAATGGATGTTAACCCTCCATTCAATTTACCACTGGTGTTGAAGAAATTTTGCAGTTGAAATGAATGTCACTTTCCAAGGTATTTTCTTACAAGGCCACTATTTGTAATTTTTTTTTGAAGTAAAATGTATATTGCAATGAAGTTAAATTATTTTGTCTCGCCATTGTTTCTTCTTTTTTGATTTTTTGAATTTTTCTCCTTCAAACGAAAACCAAATTTGTGTATAATTTTTATTTTATTTTATATTTAAAATTTTAATAGATCCCATCATAGAAAGGGCCACAATTGCAACATTTTTTGGTGTTGTTAATGCTATGGTGATACTGTAAAGGGAAAAAAATCTAATAAAGTATGACTGGCACAACATACATGAGTGATAGGTAAGGATTTTTATGAATCCTTGCTTAGGCTATGAAGCTTGTCAGTGTCTAAAAAATTTCATCTACTATTCTATTCATCATTCATGTTGTGTGTGTATCATTATATATATTCTCAATACATCTCATCATTGAAAAGAGGACTGTGTTCTATGTATGCATTTTATTTTAGAAGAATTTAAAGCACATTAATGCCTGAGTAAATAATATTTCTTGTAGTTAGTGGGAATTCTAAAATTTAGTCAATTTAAATTAAAATACCCCTGTAAATTTAGGCATCCCCAGCCTTCTCCCCGGTTGCTTTGTCAGTCAATATGCCTACAATTTTATTGATAAGATCCCAACCCTTACAATTAAGTAGGGTTAGTTCTTTTTATGTGATACTTTTCCAGTTGGGATACCTTTGGATTTACAATATTGTTACTTGTGTTCATAAAACCTATATCCCTATAGTTTGATTGATAAGGAGGAGGTATTTATCAAGATTCATCCGTGTAGTTTTTCAAGTCAAACTCATTGATCCATGTTTCATGAGCAATGAGTAGTGGTTCACAGGAATTCATCTCTCAACACTCATTGCACTCACTGTACCTAAATTTGATGCAAATGCAACAATGCTAGCTCTCTTTGTTTGTGGGAAAATGATCTCTCAAACATAGAACCCCTAATTTTTTGAAGTAATAGAAACATGGTTTTAGAAAGTAAAATACTCTCTTTGTCTATGGGAAAATGATCTCTCAAATGTAGCACCCCTAATTTTTTGAATAGACACATGGTTTTAGAAAAGAATATAATACTATCAAAAGTATATTGATACCTAATTTTCAGACCACTCAGCCCTAACCAAGTAACCAAACCAAGTTGTTGTCACTTATTCAACACAATCTTGTAAAATTTTATTCATTTGTGTCACGCCAATCCCTTGCCTTAACATTTGGTCTTTAAAGTACAAGAGCTAGTATAATGGCACAAAATTGTGAAGAAATATGTACTGCACAATGTATAAGCTTTGCAAAGAAGAATGTATTACGTTTAATATATGAAGATGATCTAATCTTTACTATTCACTCTATGTAAAAATAGCTCTGGAAACCATTGCATTTACAACTTCATCACTAGCTGCTATACATTCAATACTAAATAATTGTGTATGGAAAATTGTCATAAAAATAACCTCAAGAGAAAGGAAAAAAAATAAACCACCAAATGAATGTAAAATTAATTTTATAGCTCAAAATATCTCCATGTGAAGAAACAAATAAGGATCTTACACTAGGTATTACAATAATATTATATATGAAAACAACCGCAGATAAAACCACAAAACCGATGCCTTCATTTATGAGATAATAATAGATCTGTTTTAGAATGAAATAAAACACAACAAAATGTGATATGGCCTTGTAAAAATTTCCAAATAAAAAAATCACTGAAATCATGGTAAGTGACTTACCTCAAGATCTTTTACAAAAACTGTGTCGTGCTCTCAAGTCTCAATGATGCTAATGAGAAAAATGGGTAGAATTTGCCAGAAAAATATTACAAAACCCTACCAAAGTAGAATTTAAGAAAAATGAGTTGAACCAAAATCAGTCTCCATACAGTTGTTGCTTCAATCTATTCACAATAAACAAAAAGTAGATGTAAAAAAATGAGGGTTTAGAGCTACTAGATTCTTGAGCTCAAGATAAGATTTTTTACTTTGGTGTTACTTTTGAGAAATCTATTACATTTAGATATATAGTTTAAATCTACTATATTTTTTGACCCATAAGACACCTTTATGACATTTTACTATCACTCTACAATATAATTATTTTTTTTCTAAACTATAGAGTATATTTGTAATTGCAACCCTACCTCTCCATATGCTTTTAAAATCCCATTCCATTTTAGGTCTCTACAACTTTGTTCCACAATTTTTATGCTTGAATTTTAAGAGTTTTGTTTTCCTACAAGTTACTCTAACAACTTACAATACTCATGTCTTTATGGCCCAGATTCTTGAGTTTCCCCCTCTCCACTTCTCAGGACTCTGTTAATTGTTTGACTTGTTTGCTATCCAAATGCAACCCGTCTCCATTGTTTTGCATTCTCTTAGCCCTAGGTCTTTCATTTCGGGCTATTACATTAATTATATACTAACTTTTCTCCTCGGAAGAAAAGGAAAAGAAAAGAAAAGAAAATTGTTTTTAGATACCATAGTTTGAATGCTCTGATAGACATGCATCCAAAATGTGGAAGCATAGGAAATGAATTGTTTGATAGAATAACTCAAAGATATGTAGTCTCCTAGAATGCCATTATTGTAGGATATGCACAAAATAAAATTTTAGAAGGATTCGCACAACAAATGGCACATGCAAAGCCAAGTTCCACAACTTTTTCCACCATTCAACCTGGTTGTGCTTTGGAATAGGGTATGAACATCTATGCAAGGATAAAGGAAGGGGGATTGTTGTCAGATGTTATAGTCGAGAATGCCTTGATTAAAATGTATGCAAAATGTGGAGGCATCGAGAAGGCACATGGATAGTTTGTTAGAATGACTCAAAGCATAAAAGATAGATAAAATTTGTTATGTCAGTTTTTTAGTTCATCTTGTTTCTAAAAGCGTGGTATATTAGTTCAATTTCTTTGTATAGATTGTTTTCTAGGCATAGAGCCAAAACTAGACTCAATGGTTGTGGATGTGAGTATGGGTATTATGCATTGGACACTTCTTAGTAGTTTCAATATAGGTTTTGCACCTCTACACTCTCTCTAGTGCTAATTAGCTTTAAAACATAGTTCAACTAGTCCATACTTGAGGTACCTAATATGGTCATCAAGAAAAATATCTCTTCTATTTCTTAATGGGCATATGATATTTTGCTTAGTAAATGAGGTTTATGAGTTTTATATGTAGTAATATAACTAATATTTGTAATATCAATCTACAATTATCAAAATCTATATTTTTATTTAATCAAAATATACAAGAACTTTTCATCAGTGTTCACACTTAAAACTCTTTCTAATCTTTTATTAGCAGTTGATGGGAAGTATGCATATGGTTAATACCTTGTTTCTCTTCATTGATGCTAGTCTCAATAGTATGGTATTTGTCCATTGAATGGAGTTCTTTCTAATGACAACGTTGGGCATCTTTTGCATGATATGGACTTCACTACATGTGGTATGGCATGGTAAGCTACTTGAGAAAATCATGACTCTTCTTTACAAATTTCTAAAGAAATTGTTTCTTGATTTTTAATTTTCACAAGGTCACTTGTTATAAATTTTAAGTACGAGAGAAAAAGTGAAATACTTAGTTTATATTTAATTTATCTATTCATAAAAAATTTTCATATAAAATGCCAAAGAGTTCATGGGAGCGAAACCAATTTAGAATTCAATTTAGTTTTAATTCAAAAATTAGATTAACTAAAAGTTAAAAAAAGTGAAATACTTAGTTTATATTTACTTTATCTATTCATAAAAAGTTTTCATATAAAATGCCAAAGAGTTCATGGAAGCAAAACCAATTTAGAATTCGACTTCTAAGTTTTCGTTCAAAAATTAGATTAACTAAAAGTTAAAATTTATTCACCAAGATTTTCATAACTATTAATTAAAGAACTCCATGCTTTTGAAATTTTTATGCATGTACAACTTCAATAAGTCTTAATTTATTGGCCAAATTGAAAAACAATAAATGTAATAATATTATACCCGTAAACTCCATGCTTTTCTTAAATTTTTGGCATAAATTTTGGTCAAGCATCTGTAGTTGTTAATGTTTTTAACCCAAAATATTTTCCATTAGTGAAGGAATTTATTATTAGCACAATCAACATCCTTTCTGCCTCCTTTACTACTACCAAGACCTTGATTTCTACATCCGGTTTTCTCAAACAACTTGCCTCAGTTTTGAAAAATGGGCACTTTGTAATACAACACTTGCCAGCATCAACCATCTGCAATTTATCCTTCAAAAACATAGGTTGTAGTTCTTAGCATTATGAAAGATTATGTTGATTGTTAAGAGTGTTTATGTGGTATTGTAAAGGGAAATTACTTGACATTTTGACCTCCACATAGTAATAAAATACTTGACTATGTTAGTAACCTTTTTTGGGATTACTAGGCAGTATTTTTCAAAAAGAAATGAACTGTCAAGTTCCAATGGTAGTTTGATTGTGCTATCATTATTGACTTTAGCACAAAGCTTTGGGATTGATAAATTTTGTTATGAACTTTTGTAATATATTTCGAGGATTTAGATCCTCTGTTGAACAAAACTTTTAGTAATGAGGTCTATCAGCCCTCTATCTTAATAAGTTAATACCATACTCTCAAATTATGAGATTATTTCCTGCCATTTTTGAATTAGGCTTTGACTATGACATCTCATGTTATGATATCCTTTTTTGAACAAAAATTTTAGTAATGAGGTCTATCAACCCCCTATCTTAATAAGTTAATACCATACTCTCATAATAATGAGGTCTATCAACCCTCTATCTTAATAAGTTAATATTAAGGAGATCAAAATATTCTTTTATATAGACTGGACTCTTTTAAGTAAAGGTTTTAGATTCATTATATAACCAAAATTGATAGAAAATTAACCCTAAAAATGTCTTTGGCATACCCATTGCACACAAAGGTGCAATTGCTAGTTTTATGTATTATTCACTTTCCACTCAAGTTAAATTATATCCAAGTCTTTTGTCTAGCCATGCCCATCTCAACCACCACAAAAGACTTATCTCAAAGGATACAAAAGACTTATCTCACATGGCATGAAATACTTAACTTACCTACATTTTCGCACTCAATGCTATATTTAAATAATCTCTCCAATTGGATGTTTTGAATTAGTTACTAAAACAAATCAAAGTTGTTAGTTCACTTATGTGGGATCAATGTTATTACTTCAACAATGTTAATTGTGTAACCCAATTGTTTTCTATTTAAATTTGAAGCTATACCAAAAACATTAAGATCATCTCTACACTACTTTAAAAAAATTGTAAATATTTATAGAATACATTTTAAAATATTATATATACCAAAACAATACTATTGTAATGTAATATATACATATAATATTATATCATATATTATACTATATTATATATAGACATATTATATTATTATATATAAAAACTGATATAATATATGTTATAAAAATATAAATAACATTATATTTATAATTATATATAGCTAACAAATATATAATATATATGTATAAATATATAATTACGCTGAAGGAATTTCCTTATTTGAGTTCCATGAGCTCAATTTGTCTGTGGACGGTGGACAATCGTAGCTAAGCCTTGGTTGACAGTGGAAGCATTTACACCAGTTGATCAAATTTGTAAAGTCAATAAATGCAACTTTCACTCTATGTGCTGGTAGAGATACCCACAATGTTAATAAATATTTTCCCTACAAACACTGCCCGTAATGTTAATATGTTAATGTTAATAAATGTTAATATTGTGCATTCAATGTACAATATGTACATTAAGTCTTGATGAATAGGTAAATTTATAATGAGAGAGTTTTTGAATAAAGTAAAAGAATATTAGTATTAATGTTTTTTATTATATTATGAAATTAGTATTTTATATTTTGTTTTCCTTACAAATTATATCATAATAAAATATCATTTTACATTATTTTATATATAATATAAATTTAATTTTGATACTAAATTATGGAGTATAAATTTTATATAATATAAATGTTTATTGTGATAATAAATATTAATATAATATTAGAATTAATGATATTTTACTAAATATAATATATATATATATATATATATATATATATATATATATATATATATATATATATATATATATATATATATATATATATATAGTTGGAATAATTTAATATTATAATAATTATAATATACAATAGACATATTATAAATATAATATAATATAATAACTAATCCAATCATTAATAATCTAATAATAATGTCACATAATCCATCCTTGATCTATTAATAAAAAATAATAATATAATAGTTAATACATAATATATATATATTATAATAATAAAATTATTTTCTAAATGACCTACCAATTACTACACAAATGTATTAGAAAAAACCATATTCCATCTAATTGACCTTCCACACCTCTTCGACGTACCCATTGCACACCAAGGTGCAATTGTAAGTTAGTCGATAGACTATATATATTGTGAATGCAGTTTGAGCCGAAACTTGTCTCAGGTAGATAACCACTCCTGTTAAACCATTTTTCGAAATTGTAAGTTAGTCGATAGACTATATATATTGTGAAATGCTTTTTACGAAGACGAATATTAAAGTGTATATTACCAAGAGCTTCGAGCGCATGAGTAGCATCCCGTACAAGAGTTAATCTAAATAATTACACAGCCTTTTATTATGTGAAAAAGGTGACTGCAGCTCAGAAAACAAGGAATAATTGTCTCTGAAAAATATTGACAGGACTTGAAATTTGCACGTATCAAGGTTAACTTTAATTCCCGGAATATATAAATGGCAGTAAATTCCTCGATTCAGTAAATTTAAATAAATAAATAAATTTAAATTATTTATTGTTAAGAATTGTGACATATTTTATCATTTAAAAAAATTATTTATGTTTGATAAATAATTTTGTTTATTAATTTATTAAAATAAAAATATATCAAATTTTATATAATTTATGTATATATATCTTTATAATATTATCTATTTATATTTAATATTTTTAAATTATTAATAATTCTATGTATATCAAGATATTTTTTAAATATCTTAATAAAAAATATTTTACTAATTTAAATTTTCAAATTTTTTTACTTGCAAATTTTTTCAATCATATAATATTTTGTAAACTAATTTTATTTAAAAAAATAATAATAGATAATTACTTTGAAAATATTTGTTTAACTTAGTTAAAAGCTTTTATTAGTATTTTTAGTAAATTTTTTATTTAATTTTTTTAAGTGTACTAAGTCAATTTTATTAACTAAAATCAATAATCATTAAATTTTAAAGTCTATTTTTATCATTCAAAATTGTAAATATATATCATTTACAATTGTGAATATAAATTTTAAAATTTGTTGCCTTATATTTTTTTTATCAACATTTATGATTATTCAATAATTTGTTAGGTTTGATTGTGTTTAATTTTTAATTACATATACTTTTCTATCGGCTAATCCTTACACCCCTTCTGATGCAAGTGCTAGTATAATATTGTTGTCAATAGGGTACAATTTGTGTGGTCGGTCTACGTAGAGCTTGCTGCTTCAATCTATTCATAATAAAAGGAAACCCTGACAAAGACGTGAGTTGTTCCAAAGACTTATGGATTTGATTGTGGGCAATTTTTTATCTTCCAAAGACTTCTAGATTTGATTGTGTGCAATTTTTTATATCATCAAATTGATGATATAAAAAATTGCACACAATCAAATCCAGAAATCTTTGGAACAATGCAATATGGATTATGGAAATTTGATATCATTAAAAGACGTGAGTTTTTAACGAGTATTAACGATATCACATGCTATAGCCTAGATGTATTCACCCTTCAATAATATCGTGAACGTTGATAGACGGGTCACTGTACCTGTACCAACGTGTCCGTCTCTCGTCCGGCAGAAAAGACTTGACTTACCCAATACACATGTTCAGAACAGACTTGACTTACCCTCAGTCGTCAAGACTAATTAGTAAGAACGCTAGTGGCGAAACAACTGTAATTTACGTGGGATTCACGGCACTACTTCGGCCATGTCGTTCATTGCGTAGCCTGTTATTTCTATTTAAACTCGAAAATATACCAGAAGCTGTTTATGGACCATCTACGCACTACTTAGAAGCAATTGTTAAGAAAAATACAAACGCTATGGTTATTGAATCGGCGATGAAGTATTTGATTCTAGCAATCACTGTGATTACTGCAGCGCATTATTGCAGTTCACTAGCAGTAGATGGTGGAGATACGCTTCTATTGGGGACTTCGCTCACTGCAAATCAGACCCTAATTTCGAAGAATGGCACGTTTGCATTGGGATTTTTCAGTCCGAGAGGCACGAATAATTGGTATATTGGCATCTGGTCTGCACCAATCTCTCAGAAGGCCATTGTTTGGGTGGCTAACAGAGACAATCCTGTCAGAAACAAGCCCGGCGTTCTCAAATTTTCGAGAGACGGTCATCTCAGATTGTTTGATAGAAAGGGCCTGTCAGTTTGGTCGACTGATATTGGCCAGAAAGGATCACTAGCTGTCATAACGGACTCTGGAAATTTCATTATGCTGGACACCTACAACAAGTCTGTGATTGTTTGGGAGAGTTTTGCATATCCGACAGATACATGGTTGCCTGGCATGAAGATGTGGAAAGGCATGACGCTAACTTCGTGGAAGAGTTCTCTGGATCCTGCGATTGGGCTCTTCTCTCTCCGAATGGATATGTCTCCAGGAAAGACGCAGATGATGATGTTCTTTAACAACACCGTTCCATATTGGTCCAGTGGAGAATGCATTGGACACAATTATTTTACTAAGGTTCCCGAACTGGAAGGTCAGAAGAAAGTTCAAGCGTCCTGTGTAATGGTTTCTCCTTCACGTATATACATTAATTTTAGCATAAACCCGATAGATCATACCCTCACGGGGCGGTTCCTGTTAGATGAGAACGGCGAAATTAAACTTTACTTCTGGATGGACGATGGTACGTGGACTGTGAGGTGGAAAACATACCGAGGTCAATGCAGTGACTATGATATCTGCGGTTCGTATGGACTGTGTAATGCTAATGATGTGTGTAGTTGTGTCGAGGGCTTCATCCCCAAGCACGACTCTCAAGGTTGGTGGTCAAGCGGGTGTGCTCGGCGAAGACCGCTGCAATGTTCTGTTACAGAGGGCACAACCGACGGCTTCTTGGAAGCCAAGAGCCAATACTTGTCCGAAAAAGGAGCTGTCTTATACAACAACGAACAAACACAGCGAGGCTGCCGGGTTGCTTGTCTCAACAATTGCTCCTGCACAGCCTTTGCTTTCGCTATTTCTGATCCACCCGTCTGTAGATTGTGGTTTGGAGATTTATTCGGAATGGGCTTTTCATCCGAAGGCCAATCCGTCTTCATTAGGCTGGCTGCTTCTGAGTTGAAGCACTCGGCATCAGAGAAAAGCAACAAAGCCCCTGCACTTACTACTTTTCTTTCTGCCTCCGCATCTTTTCTTGCTGTTTCGGCTCTCCTGGCGGCCGCATTAATTCTATGGAAACGTCGAAGAGGGTCGAAGAAAAACGAGGAAGAGGAGGTGCCATTGTCGCTCAAAAGGTTCACTTACAAAGAGCTGCGAATTGCGACAAAGAATTTCAAGCATAAGCTGGGTAGCGGAGCATTTGGCAGTGTGTTCAGAGGAACTCTGCCAGACAACACGCCAGTTGCGGTTAAGAGATTAGAGGGTTCCAGGCAAGCAGAAAAACAATTCCGTGCTGAAATTGTTACCACTGGCAGAATACAGCATGTGAATTTGGTCAAGCTGTGGGGATTTTGCGTAGAACGTTCACGAAGGTTACTGGTGTATGCGTACATGCCTAACGGTTCCCTAAACTCCTTCCTTTTCTCCAATTCGGAAGACGCTGAGAAGTTGTTGGACTGGACGACCCGGTTTCAGATCGCACTAGGCACTGCACGAGGATTAGTTTATCTCCACGAAGAATGTAGGGATCGCATCATTCACTGCGATATTAAGCCTGAAAACATTCTCCTGGACGGGAACTTCAGCCCTAAGGTGGCAGATTTTGGGCTAGCGAAGCTGGTAGGTAGAGATTTCAGCCGAGTACTCACGACCACAAGAGGAACTCGAGGGTACTTGGCTCCCGAGTGGATCTCCGGCCTTCCTATCACTCCCAAGGCGGACGTATACAGCTTTGGCATGACGTTGTTGGAAATTATATCCGGCCGAAGAAATCTGGACTTAAATGTGGAGGAGAGCAGGTGGTATTTTCCTACCTGGACTTCATCTCAAATTCAGAGAGGAAACATAATAGGCGTTGTGGATGCAAGGATAGCGAATGAGGCGGATATTGAAGAGGTAAGAAGGGCCGCTATGGTGGGGATGCTGTGTATTCAGGATGATTAAAATAGGAGGCCAAGCATGGCGGAAGTGGTGAAGATATTGGAAGGGACAATGGAGGCTGGTGCGCTACAAATTCCGACGGCTGTAGAGGTGCATGTAGATCAACTACACGACGAAGACAGCGATTGCTTACAGTTCAACGAAGCCGCGAGACGGTTTTAGTGGGTGTTGTTAGAATAATAACAAATATTAAAAGAAACTTTCACAACATTTGGCACGGGACCCGGTTTTAAAAGGAAAGATTAATGAGAGATATAGGAGGAATTGCAGACTCGTTTTCTAATTGGGAGGAACTTGCAGCATCTTCATGTAGGAGTACGGCATATATGGAGGTTAACAACTATTTTAAAATATGTCTTTTATCTTCCATATATGAACATTAAAAATATTATGTACTATTTTAATGAGTTTTGATGTTTTACATTTCTAGGGAGGAAAGAATTTACAATTACTAAAAGTTATATCATTTCTAGATCAATAGATATTTTTATAAAAATCACTAGTTTTCTTCAAAATAATTATATATATTTTAAGTTGAATAAAAATTATATCACTTATTTAATGTGTTTTAAAATATAAATTTTAATAAACAATTTTAATTAATTTTATTAAAATTATAAATCTAAAATTAATGGCTGATTTTTATAAGATGATAAATTTTTTAGAAAGAAAATACTACTTAAAGAATTATAAGATTTTAACAATTCTTATTGTACAAATCAAGGTGTTCAAAAGTAATTGAGAGTTTGTTTAATCATGTAAATAAAAAATGCGCATTTTTAATCTTATTTAACCTTCGTTTACATTTAAATTTATAGTTATGTAATATTTTAATTATAGAAACAAATGCAAACAAAATAACGGAAATATATATTAAAATCTTAATATGTCATGTGAAAATTTAATTGATTACATTATTCACTAGCAATTATAAAAGGCCTTCACATTTTAACTTCTACAACCACGTTTCCCTTGAGAACATAACTATAATTAGCCAACATATTGAAAAGGAAAAGAACATAGAGAGAGAGAGACATAAATCTCATGGCTACTAATTGGAGCACATAGATTACTTACTCATTATATTCACCTTGTAGAGAAAATGCCTAATGAATTTATGCTACATGCCCATAAAAATTAGTTGAAATATCAATTATGGATGGTGAGGTGAGTGGCAATAGATGGATGTAAGTAGTGCCAAAAATGGTATCTTCCAATAATTTAACTATTAATAAATTCTAGCACCCTTTATAAATTAATTATACTAATTACTTCTAAATATCCCCTCATAATATAGAAATGATGGATCTCAACAAAAACATTTTCTAGGTACCCATTTACAATCACATATGCACTGATAAAATGGTAGAAATTCGAAGCAATCTCCCCTAAATGACAACCATCAAATATTCATATGAATTTTCATAATCCTAAAAGACTTCTAAGATATATAGAATCAGCCTCACATAGATCCTTGGTAAAAGGATTAGCTATCTAGTCCTCTATTCTCTAATAGTGAAGATGAATCACACATTACTAGATGGGGTGTCTTATATAATGGTGATAGACCTCTATATTCTTTATTCTAGCTTGAAATATTAATTTCATAAAAAAATATATGGCTCTTTAATTGTCATAATGAAGTAAGGAAGGCCCTATTTGATATTACTTAATATTGAAAGAATAAACAATAGTTAACCTATTTCTTTAGCTAGCTTATTTAATATTGTATATTCAAACTTTGTAGTTGATAATGAAATAGTAGATTTCTTTTACCACACCATGAAATGGGGTTAGAACTAAGGGAGAACATAATTTGTGGTATATTTTTTGTCATCTACATAATCTACACAAATTGAATTAGAATAGCTTACTAATCCATAATTAGTGGTAATAACTTTTTTATTACACTAATTTTAAATCCAATAAATTAATTTAGTTTTAATAAGAAATTTAAATGACTAAAATTTGAGAAAAGAGTAGCAATAAGATAAAGGCATTACATAGTAGATGATAACATAGTTCACCCTTCTTAGGCTGTGTCTTTGAGTCCACTTCAAATGAGGAACCAATCGATTAAAAATGATGAAAAGTACATAAAATTGCTTCAAATCTATAAAATAATCTTTGATGTTCTTCCAGGAAGAAAAAAGTGTCCCTTTCACAATCTATAACAATCTCTTCCTGCAAAAATGAACACAATATTTTCCCCTTCTCCGATACTAGGTCATGCTATTCAAATAGATTTTTTTGTCTTTTATAATGTTTATACAACACATAGCATGGTTGTTAAGCCACTATAGTTTTGCATGATAGGTCGAGGTTCAAATCCCACTTAGTCCGCCTGGATAAGATTTACTTTAAATATAATTCAATCCATAGATCTCTATGTTAGCATGTATGTGGCTTAGTGGTAAGGTAGGTAAGTTATTTTGGAGAAAATATTGAGTTTAAATCCCCCAAAATTTTCTCCATAAACAAATCCGCTAGCAAATTCCATTCACCCATATTGGTGTCATGTGGCAATCTTTGATTGGTCCACATGGCAACCTCTGATTGGTCCATGTGGTAGCCCTTGTTTGGTCCATGTGGCACTCTCTGATGCTCCCATATGGCACCACATGTCAACTTTAATTTTTCCACATGCCAGTTTCTCACCTTGCCACATGTCTTTTACTACTATGTCACATGTTATCCTAATCAAGCCATGTGTTAATTTGTGAGTTCTCCACGTGTCAGTATGCCCATGTTTTTTCTTCAACTTTCAAAGGCCATAACTTTTGCATATGACATTCATTTGAGCCCATTCAAAATGAGTTGAAAAGCTCTTAATGAGCTCTACAACATGGGGACCTTTCTATTAGTATTTGAAACCATCAATTTGGATTATTTGGGTTAATCCTACTAAATCAATCCTCTCCACTAAGAAGCTTTTAGAACACCAAAAGTTTGATTTTATTCAATAAGTGAGGGTGTAGCTCCCTCACTCTTCTAGTTTTCATCCATCATGCTTTACTTGGATGCTTTCCTTTTAGACCTAAACAAAGATATTCCACATCACCTCTTTGCAAAGTCCTAATCCTTTTGTCAAGAATAGCATCTTCCTACAACTTATCAAGATATTTAAGAGAAAAATAGTTAACTGAAGGAACTAAAACATTCTCGCCTTGATCCATAATCATAGAAGGCTCATATAGTTTTAAGTTTCAACATTCGCCACTGAGTAAATCTGCATATGTGGAGGTAAATCTAACTGGAAAGCATTGTTACCAATCTTTTCAAAAAAATTAAATGGACCATGTACCTAATTGTTTTGCGCTTTTTACCTTCACCTTTAAGGAATTCTTTGTTGATATATAACAAAACTTGATCACCAACTCAAAAATGATGATCGAATCGATGTCTATCATGCCTAGCGTTATACTTGACTTGGCTCTTTTCCAATTGTTATTGCACAACTTTATGAACCAATTAGATCTTTTGGATGAAATTTGTGGCTTTATCTACATTGCTATGTTCATCTGCAACTAGATCTTACCCAAATGTGAAATCCAAAAGATACTTAGGAAAATATCCAAAATATGTCTCAAAAGGATACCTCTATGTAGAAGAATCTACAACATGGTTATACGCAAGTTATACATAATGTAACTACTTATACCAAAGCTTAGGGTACTTGCTACAATATCATTGGAGTAGATGTATCAATGTTTTATTGACCACTTTTTTGTGTTCATTAGTCTATGGATGAAAATGGTTCATTTTTTAAGCTTGGTGTCCATTACCTCCACAAAGTTGACCAAAACTCCCCAAGGAAGTGAGAGTCTTGATTAGAAATAATGAATTTGGGAAAACCAAAATGAACCCAAACATACTGAAAGAACATGTGTAGTCTTCTCATGTCACCTACTTTGTACAAGACACCAAGAAACACATTTTGCTAAATTTATCCATTACCACACACAAGTATTCATGCCCTTTTATGGACATAGGTAGACCCCCATGGACAAGAAGGTATAGGAAGTGACATGTACAACCCTAATTTTTTGTTACTAGGTTTGCTAGTAGCACACATGATACATCCCTTTACATATTTGGACATAGTTTTATTCATCTGAGGCCAATAACAATAACATTGCAATTAAGGTACTATTTTTCCTCCACCAAAATGACCAAAAATGAGAGAAGTATGTGCTTCTCTAATTTCATGTACTCTTTCATCCCTTGGAATATATAATTTACCAAGATTATATAGCAATTTGTCATGAATATGATAATCCAATTCTTCTACTTGTGTACATTGGATTAGTGTTTCATATACATTCTTGAAATCTTCATCTCTAGCATACTGCTCAATATAAATTTCTTGAGCTAAAGAACTATGTTATAAAATAATGGATGCATTAATAGAAGGTCTTGATAACATATCAAAAAATTTGTTATATATAACTTTCTTATACCTGATGGCCAAATGGAACTACTGCAAGAATCCCATCCATTGAAAATTTTGTGACTATTATAGCTTGGATTGTGATTAAAGATACTACAAAGGATGATGATCCATATGGATGATTATCTCTTTCCCATCAAATAGTGTTTCCACTTTTTCTCACTTTGAGCCAAAGCATACAATTCATTGTCAAAGGTAGGATAGTTTCTTACTACACTAATAAAGGTCTCATAATGGTAAAAAAATAGTTTTCTTTATTGTATTAACACTAGTTCCATGGTGTAACCACTTGCATCAATTTCAATCTCAAATGGTTATTGTAAATCTAGAAATGCCAGAATCAGGGTTGTACTAATTTTCTCTTTCAAAGTATCAAAGGTTTTTTGTTATTTTCCTCCCAATTGAAAGACCTACTTAGTACTTGTTAACTCATGTAAAGGATATGCAATAAATAGAAAATCAGCAATGAACTTCCTCCAATACCGAATTTCTCCTAGGAAGCAACTAACTTTGGTTACATTATTAGGCTTAGGCCATTTTCTGACGACTTCAACTTTAGAGGGATCGATTCTCAATTTACCACCCCCTATGACATAGCCTAAATAAACTAAATATGGCTTACCAAATTTACATTTGGACATCTTTAAACACAACTTCTTTTTTAAAACATCTAAGACTTTCCTAACATGTATTACATGATAAGCCCAATTTTTTAACTAAATATCAAAATATCACCAAAGTAGACTATTACAAAATCATCTATGAATGACTTGAATGCATCATTCATAACTCACATAAAAGTAGCAGGAGCATTAAAAACCCAAAAGGGCATAACTAGCCCTTCAAACAAACTCTAGTTTATTTTAAAAGTAGTTCTCCAAATATCATCTCCAAAAATTCTAATTTGATGATAAAAACTTCTTAAGTCTAACTTAGTGATTTCTATATTGCATCTTTTAATTGATCTAACAAAGCATCAATATGGAGAAGAGGGTAATGATTCTTCACTGTGATTTTTTCAATGCATGTAAATCCACACACGTTCTTAATGTACCATTTTTCTTTGGCACTAGCACAATGGGTGATCCACATGGAGAAGTACTTGGTCGAATGACTCCTTTTTTTAGGAACTCTTGGACTTAATTCTTGATTTCTTCATTCTCGATCACTAATAACCTATGCATTCCAATGTTAGGAAAAGGGGAGTCTTGCTACAATTGAATCTCATGTTGTATCTCTCTCTTGGGAGGCAATCCTTTAGATTCTCAAAAAAATTCATCATAGTCAGTGAAACAATGGAAAATAAGTTTGGAGGGAAAAGGGGGGTTCACCAAAATGATAATAGATAGACCTAATTTCCTTTATTTTATTAGGAAATTAGATCCACACAATGAAATTATTATAAACCCTTAGGTGAATCAAGTCAAAGTGGGAATCTTCAGATTTCCTTATGAATGATGCATAGGGGTCAAGGTCAGAAAACACTTTGGGTAGAAAAATTAAGAATAGTAAACTAATGCCAAAATATAATCTAGCATTTCAATCTTGAATATGAAACTCAATGATAATAGAAATAGAAAAAAAAATGTTGATCTTAGAAGAGGAGAGTCTTGTGTACCTTTCATAAAATATTGTTTCTAGAAGCCTGTCTGGGACTCATTCACCCACGGGTGAATGGGTCTTTGGTGAGGATTTTTCTACAACTTTCAAGAGCCTCTAGTCCTTTCTTTTCTCTTCCAAATTCTCTAAGTTTCAATATCATAAACTTAGAAACAACTTCAGGATTTGAGTTTCCGTGAGAGGATGACAACTTCAATGAAAACTTTGACAACTTCAATTTTTCTCTTTAAAATATCTTCAAGCCTTCTTCAACCTAAATCCACAATCACACACACAAGGAAGTTTTTTTTTGGGTGAATTGGGGATTTTCTTTGGTCAAACCTTATTTAGGTAATTAAACCTTGAAATGAATAAAAGCATTAAAGAGGGAATGAAGAATGAAAAAATATATGTTACCACTAAAAAAACCCTTGAATGAACCTTGCTAATGTAGATCTAAAAATTGCATTATATGGTTGAAATGGATGTGGATCTTGATCTTGAGTCTTACTTAAAATAATGATTTG
Organism: Sequoia sempervirens; assembly: GCA_007258455.2. Lineage (NCBI taxonomy): Eukaryota > Viridiplantae > Streptophyta > Pinopsida > Cupressales > Cupressaceae > Sequoia > Sequoia sempervirens. Next base: position 354,047,728 of record VDFB02373365.1, read on the forward strand.
AATACTTGAATGGATCATGAAACCTACATCACAATGTTAGCTCCACAAACATGAATGATGCAAGAAGTCTTTAACATGTTGATTGAATCTTGATTGCTACAATAAAGCTCTGATATTTCTACCTTTGAATGCTCTTGATGATAACCTTAGCTCTTGTAATTGAAAATTTAAAAATCTCATAAAAGTCCTAGGTGAAACATAGTGAAATAACCTTGTATTTATAGGTATGTATCCTTAATTTTTTGAAATTCAAATATGACAAGCTAGCATTTGAATATACATTTAAAGAAATTAAAATCCCATGAAAAAATGATTTAAAATGTGGTTCAAAGGTCTAGGGAGGACCCATTTTCCCATGGTTTAATGTGTCTGAGGTCCCTACTCCTGGAATACACATTGCTCAAGGTAGAGTGTTATGTGTAAGAATTAATTACTGTTAGGTTTCCCTTTCAAATAATGTAATTTATTAGTCTTGTTAATGAATTATAGGGCCAATTAAGGCATAATTAAGCTCATTTAATTAAGGAGATCCAAAAATTAGTGTGAAGATGTAAATGAATACATTTTACAACACTAACTTCAGGAAAAATTAAGTCCATTTTGACTAAGAGGACCCAAACAAGTGAGAAAATGTAGAGGGATACAATTTTTGTCACTACAGTTAGAAACAATATTAACTAGTTCATCTTTATTTTTATGATCACGTCCTTTGAAAGCATTGGATTTATAATCATCCTTATCTTTTATAATCATGAGTATTGAACTTTTGCAAGAATTTACAAGCCTCTTCATTTGTCTTATGGTAACAAGAGACAAATTAGTCTTCACTCGATAGGCTCTTAGAGAAAGGCATGTTCTTCACTATCTTGGCCTAGTAAACAAAGTCTCTCTAATTCTTTTAGGATCAAATCAAACATTTCACCCATCCCAAAACATTTATCAAAATCCATCTCACCAAACAACTTTAGAGCTTTGGAAACATCATTCTAGACTTGGATAGATTGTCAAAATCAAAATCACCTTGTTTAGTTAGGAGTATGGGAATGCATCCTTTCTCATACCTCTAGTTAAATTAGCACCCCTTTGAACAAATTCATCATAAGATAACATCTAACATCTTAGGGTTTACAAGTTCATTATCTAATCATACCAATCAAAATCAAGCCCTAAGTCTAGCATTGATCCAAAGTCCCTAAACATTCAACACTCATATCATTTCCCCTTTTCATCCTTCATCTCGTCATTGGTCCTAAGAACCTTAGAGGTCACTTTTTCAACAAGGTCAAAGCACAAGAGGAACATGGAATATAAACTTGATCCATACATCATGAGTAATCCAAGTCAACTAAGCTATCAAAGCCTTACAACGCCGATTGATTATCAACACTCACATCTATACAAACTGTACATGGGATCATTGCCTTCGACAAATGTCAATAGTACAACAAATGTGAGTATGCCCAAATCAAAGTTTGGGACACCTTTTCCAGTGGTAGATTTAAATCCAAGTCCAAACCTACAAATCCACCAACTGAACAATCAATGCATGAGCCTTCAAATGAACAATGTCATCCCACCAAATGCCTACATGCCAAATGAGAATGTACCAAGTACAAGTTTTCCAAACATGAATCTGGAAAAATTTGGGATAAATATGTTTGCAAATCATATGAATATTGTTCAAAATCCAAACAAGATGTTAACGACTCCAAGTCAAGGTAGCACCATGCAAAATCAAAGTTACCTAAATCAAGGCAATGTGATTCCCAACATCAACAATGTTCAATTTCAACCTATCATGCCAAATTTGAACATCATCCCAAATCAGAACATTGTCCAAAATTAATTTTTCCATGATCCCATTCAAAAACCACAAGTATGCATCCCAAATTTTCTTGAACAAAAACCATATCAAGGGAGTCAAGATCAAAATCAAGATCAAATTTGGCGAGATCAAATTGCTACACTTACCAAAATAGTTGAGTCATTGCACCATGAGACATCTCCACCACCTTTACCCATATCAACATCATTCCTTGGTTTAGGGACTCCCCCTTTACCTAGCACCAATCACTCCATCCAAATCAATCCACCTAACATCAATCAAGCCATCACATCAAATCCTTTGAATATACCATTGACATCACACCAATAGATGGTATCTAATCAAATGACAACATCAATCCTGACAAATTATCAAAATATGGTCTCCCAAGGATCTATCACCTCAGTCATTCCAACCATTCCTATCACCTCAATCACTCCAACCACCCCTATCACACCCATCATATCTCAACCACCCACTACCATGATCTCTCCAAGCGTATCTCAACCACTTCTCACTACATCCAACACAATTTTGAATCCACCACCACCCCCACCCAAACAAACACTTCAAACCAATATAGCATTACATTTCAAGATGCTCAGCAGGCTACTTATCAGAAGGAATACCAAAACCGACAAGTTGCACGACTAGCTGCTCAGCAAGCTGCATAAGATGCCCAAGTTGCCAAAGCCACACTACAATCCCAACAAGCACAAGACCAAGCTCAAGTGCAAAAGCAAGCTAAAGCCCAATATCAATCCCAACAAGAAAATTTTGTTCAAAGTCCAAACAAAATGTTAACAACTCTATTTATCGATCCAAGTCAACGATCACATGATCAAGACCTATCCATTAACGAACACATGGAAGATGTTTCTACCTCATCCAAAGATCAAACCACCATAGGTCAAGAGTAAATTTTCAATCACGATTAAAATTCACCAACAATAATCGACAATGATCCAATTCAAGAAATATCAACATCACTTGACTCTATGGTTGAAGACATTCACAGTCTCTCCACCAAAATTGTTGAAAACAATGTTCAAGATATATCAATTAAGGACCACATTGAAGATGTTTCTACCCCATTTGATGATCAACTCACCATACATCAAGAGCCACTTTTTAGTGAACTATTTCAAGGAGTGTTAGAATTATTTGATCCCATTGAAATAATCTACAATCCATTGACCAATGATCATATTGAAAATGTCTCTACATCAACTTATGAGTTAGAGGACATATCTCAAAAGTTTATTCCAAAGCATGATCAAAATATTTCACCAAATTCTAGCAATGGTCCTTTGCAAGATATGTTGACATCCTTTGACCTCATGGTTACAGATACTGACCATGAAATCGACACTTGAAGATATTAAATCACTTACCATGTCTAATGATGACATCCAAGAACCCTTTATAAGCAATCCATCCTTTGAAATTAACCCATGTCAAGAACTTGATCCAAATCACAACGAAAACAATTCTGGAATCGTTCAAGATCAAGAATTCATATCTCCAAGATACTATAATGATCTAATGGGCACTCTCCTATCTATGCAAGATGATCATATCCATGTAGCACATACTCCTCCATCTACCCATGAGATGCTTTCTGCAAATGTACACATAGATGATCTTCATTCAGAATAGGATTCCTTTACTCCTAATATTATTACACAAAAGAGCAGGTTATTGATTCCTACAACCAAACAGAGTTGTCAACATAAGGATCATATATATCCAAAATCCAGACTGAAGACATCATGTATGAAGATATCCAACATTGTCCACTTAAGGAAACCAGTAAGAAAGAATAGGATATTCAGGAGTTAGCAGAGCATCCAATCAAAATAACATCATATGAAATGAGAATGCATTCTAAACAAGAGCTCTTAGAATAGGAAAAATCAAAGCATGAAGGTACTACTTCCACAATACTGGGGGCAACTTCATCTCAAGCAAACATCAACATAGGGAGCACGAAGAATCCTTATAATGAAACCGATGCCAATACTACAACCAACCATGTCATGAATCTTCATCCACCTATCACCCCATCCACAAATTGGGACCAACATCGGAAGAAATATTGGAATCAAAGAACGAAGAACATTATCAAAGAAAAATAAACAAAGAATGATGGACAAATCAAATACATATGGATACCAAAGAATACAAAGAAAGATTATCCCTATCAAACTTCATCAGTCAAAGAAACTATGGGGAAAAATAAAAAAGGGAAAAGTATCTATCAAAGATGTCTGCAAAAGCAAAAGTAGGCTTTTCAAGCAACGTACAAAGTGTATCAAGCAGTTGGCCCTAATTCCATGTACACTACCATATCCACCCATCATCGCTCATCTTCCCAAGTTTGGAGAGTCAAAGGTTCCAAACTGTCAACCAATCCATCTCTTATCCCTAAACACACTCCATCCATGCCTCCACACATGATATCCAATTCTCAAATTGACCATGTATTGACAATGACCCTTCATCATAAGGATTTAGAAGGAACTCTATCATGATGTACGCACAAAGTTAACTCCAGTATCGACAAAGCAAATCAGGAATCCCAAAAGCTGCATTCAAGTGCATGTATCTTAGCAAAGCAACTTCTTTAGGCAGGATACCAATGGGACATTATGACACAAGCATCTACATCGACACCACTAGGTGGGTCAGCATGAATCTTTTAGAAAAACGAAAAATATCAAAAAATATGAAAATCCAAAAAATTCAAAAAAAATCATGAAAATAATAAAGAGAAAAATTGTCCTCTAGTGAAAACCGCATGGGTGGCACTTTGGGGAAGACCATGATGAAAACCTGGAAAATAGGCGTCATGTGTGGAATCGAGCATATACGTGTGCTAGTTCAGATGAAAGTATTTCATCCCATCCATAATAAATCTAGCATTCCATCCATCTCAGCCATAATAAATCCATTCATCCATAAACCATTGATCCAATCCATTTTCATCCATGTGCATCCAGCATCCAAGTTATCTTGATATTAATGAAAGTTTGGTGCACACTTTACACTTGCTTATGGTAAATATCTTGACATGGGTCATTTTCATTGATCCTATCCTACCCCAGCATTATCTGAGCCATGAAGCATCACCTTATCTTATCGCAAGATAATCCTTGACATCCTTTGCATGCTTACCATATCCATCCATCTATACACCTATCCGAGCATCCATCCATGACATTCCATACATTGCTAGACACTGGGGGCAGATATTTACATCTTGCTTCGAGAATAATCTTGATCTATATCCTCCAAATTATGTGGTGATTTGAACATTGGAAAAAGTGAAATCAAATTGGCAAAGCATTTGTAATCCAAATTCCAAGTCACTAGCCCATGGCATATTTTGACAAGAAGACATTTCTTATTAGTCTTCATCTTTTGTCAAACATAAATCCAAACAATCACTATCAGTCACATCTAATTTGCACATCAAACATCACATCAAATCATTCAAACAAATTTTGTTCCAAACCAAGCTTCATCAATCATGATCAATTGAATCTAATAAAAAAAATCCCCATCTGGGGATATCCTTGTGTTACTTAACACTATGCTTGCATTGTTGTGTATCCTCAACAATGTTATCATCATCAATCCCTCAATATCTTGGGATATCCATCATAATCCTTGTGTTGCATAACACTATCCTTGCATTGTTGTGTATCCTCAACAATGTTATCATCATCATCAATCCATCGATTCGATTAGTCAACCTTAGCTTGGTCTTCAACAAAATCCCAAATAGAGCACTAATAGCATCAAACACATATCCATATCCAAATCATCAAAATCATGTGAAAATCCAAAAACATTCAAAACACATCAAAATCCAAAAACATTTGAAAAATAAAAAATCAAAACATTTGAAAAATCCAAAATACCAAAAACAGCCTAAAAACATTTCAAAAATATCAAAAACATCCAAATATTTGAAAAAATTCATCTGTCCCATTTCGCTTTCACTCACAATAATCAATCATCCATAATAAAATGATCGTCACCTTCATCCTTTGGTAACACAAACAAAAACAATCACAACAATTAGAAAAAGCAAGCTTCAATCATAAAATCAAAAGAAACAACAAACCATTGAACACAAAATCAAACTCTTGATCATTTTCAAACATGTCAGTCAACTTTATATCAATAGCCTATCAATCAACTTATCAAACCATCATCATCCTATACAATGCATGTCCTAGGATATATCGTTCCAACAATGGGCATCATTTTGGAAAACACTTTGGATAAACAAAATGATGTGCTGCCATCCACTAACATGTCCTAGGATGTATCCTTCCTACAATGGGCATTATATTTTGGAAATAGTTTCGGTTCTTATCCTATCAAAACACATCCCTTTGGCTCGAGGTATGAAGAAAATTGACTTGTTTGTGTACTTGATCTTTTCTTTTGATTTATCTTATTGCGCTCATTCCAAGGACCTCTCGATAATATCCAAACAAAGGATCTAGAGAGGTAGGAATGGGGCAACGATCATTATCTTTTGTCTGTTGTGCTTGTTGGACATTCTTGTAAAATATCTTGGCGAATACTTGCTTTGTTAGGTATTTCCTTGCAAGGTTTCCATATGTCAAGTGTGAACAAGAATACTCCTATCTGCTTGTCGGATCAAAGTCCATCGCACTAGGTACAACACCATCCTGGTTTTTTATACCTTGATGCATCGTATCTACGTGTGTAATCAAACATAAGGTAAGTAGCCCTTTTAAAATCCCAATCCTTGATAAGTAAATCATCCATTTATCAACATCATCTATCATCATCATCATCATCATCATCATCATCTCTCATAAAGTTGGCCTATTGGATCCTCTTATCATCACGTCATGAGTAGTTTATCATCATCACCAATGCATCCATCATGCATCCATCTTGCATCCACAAACCGTCAGCATACCACATCATTCATATCATACATAATAGGAAACAATGATCATTTCACATGCATTTCATTTGCATCATCATCATAATATAGATCTGTTAGTCTAAGCATCTCATAAATCATATATTTGCATAAAACATCCATTGCATAATCATAGCATATCACATCATCCATATCACATCATCCATCTCATCCATCATCACATCATATCATCATTTAAGTTGTTTAGGATAATATAAATTTGTTATTCTAAGCATCATAAAATCATCTCATTTGCATCATTATCATAACCATCCATCTTGAACCTCTTTATCGTGAGATCGACCCTCAAATTGAATATTTTCGCTCGATCTTTTGAGGGGGCAATGTACTAGTGTACTTCTTTCTATCAGGGCATCTGAAAAAATTAGAGAATGTACCAGTGTACTTCTTTCCATCAAGGCAACTAAAAAATTTAGAAAATGTACCAGTGTACTTTCCATCGGGGCATAAAAAAAATAGAAATTTTTTAAAATTTGATCGCAACAAGTTTATTCTTTGAACCAACGCATCAAGTACATTGCTTCAAAGAGGGGAAAAATGTAGACACGTGAAATTAGCATTATGCTCTTAGTTTATATTCATCTGCTCATTAAATAAATCAAACACATCAAATCCATTCACCAGGTAAATCAGGTCTTTATTCCTAAGGTTATCCATTTAAATTAAATAAATAAATTTTGTTTAATTTATATCTCACATCAACCTTTCAATTAAATAAACCAAACTTTATTTAATTGAAATCCAAATGCATATTCCATCCCTTTTTGATATAAATAAATCAAAATATCTAAGTCAAATGGATCAAATCATCTAATCATCATCTAAGCTAATCTAATCTAACAACCCATCACATCCTCTAGCTTTTCCCACTTGCACCAATAAATCATTTTAATTCATTTATAAAATCATCATTTTCCATCAACATGGCATCTTTGAGGAATATTCCCTCAAGTTTGAATTTAAAATCAAGTGGACATGTACATCCAACAAAGCATTTATGACCTCTTACATGGCTCTTACATGTCCCTTGCACAAGTCAAACTTAACATTTACTCTCAAATTCAAATTTGAAATCTCCCTCTCTTTGGCACATTGACCAAAATGTGCTCATCCTCCAACCTATCACAAGTTGACAAGTGGCCTCTTTTCATTGGATTATCTTTAGTCCCACATCCTCCATGTTTGGCATTCTTTCATCACTTTTGGCCATAAATAGAGGTCCCCTCTATTGTTCAAATCCTCCATGAATCGCATGCAAGGTTACTCTCTTCAATTGAGAGCTAATTTTGCCCATCTTCATAGTATCTTCATATCAATTTCATCATTGAGCTTAGCAAAGGATTGGGAAAGGGCTATTTTCCACAATAGCACCAATCTAGTATGGGATAGGATTCATTTCATGTTTTATGTGACTTAATTTGTCTTGTAATTTGTTTTCATTTTGAAACATGATTTATTATTTCATAGGAATCTTAGATTTGTTTATTTTGAATTGAAGGCAGATTTAAGATTCATAGTAATCTACCCTACATGAAAAACATCAAATATTTATGTGAATTATCATAATTCTAAAAGGCATCTAAAGATATATAGACATAGCCTCACATAAATCATTGGTGAAAATATTTGTTGACAATTCTTTCAAATCTATCGTATAATATTCTTTTTTAGTGTTTCAACTAAACAAGGACAATGCAACTTGATGTCATATTTTGGATCTACTAGGATTTTTTCTTTATTGTTTCTAAGTTAGATCACCCTAACATCGTAATAATTTTGAAGTAGGAACTATAATTATTTATTTGTATTTATTATGGTGTCACATGGGTTTTGAAGCCTATTGGAATTTTTCCCCTCTTTTGAATAGCCTCAGAGTTGCAATAGGATTTAAAATTTTGATGATGAATGTGACAATAGCTCTGGGTCAATGCAAGAAGATGAGTCCACGAAACGTGGAAGTTTTTGCCTTAGGAAAAAAAGTGAAATCGGCTTGCAAAAAATGGGATCCCGCTTTTTAATAAAAGGGATCCCATTTTTAAAAAGCGGGATCCTATTTAGCTTCGGGATCCCGAGCCTAAATTTTAAAAATGGGATCCTATTTTTTAAATTTAGGCTTGGGATCCCGAAGCTAAACGGGATCCCGCTTTTTAATTGAAGGGATCCAGTTTTGAAATTTTCCAAAAGCGAAAGTTTCCAAAATGGAATTTTCAATTTTTGAAAAGTTTCCATTTTCAAAAAGTTTTCAAAATGGGATCCTATTTTGAAAACTTTCTGAAATGGAAACTTTCCATTTTGGTAATTTTCAAAACGGATCCCATTTCATAGAACCATAAAAATGTTTTTTTTGTTTAACAGGATCCCGTTTTTAAAAGTATGAATTTTTAGGTGGGTTTTTGGATTTTTTTTTGTTCCGGAAATGGCTTGGGGACTCGAACCTAAGCTTTGGACCTAGTTTGACCTGCAACTTGAAGGTCTTGTTAATGTCACAGGAAAATAGTGACTTTGGACATATGTTTGAAGACCTATTTTGCAAAAAAATTTTACGAAATTAAAACCCATTATATATGAGATAGTGCAGATTCCAAATATGTAATTTTTTTAATAATTTGATTATTTTTTCTATTTTTCAATTAATTTCTAATGAAAATGGTCCATAAACTTGAATTATCATGTTTTTTTAGTATTTTAATAACTTTTGATCAACATAACATTTTGACGAACGAATTGCACGAGAACAAACTTCAGACAATTCTTTTCAATTTTAAAAATAAAAATAAAAAAATGATAATTTTAGGTCATCTTATGCGTGTCGTACATGACGATTTTTCAAAATGACAAATATGCCTAATAAAAATTTAACAAAAAAAAAATTCAATAAAAAATTACAAAAAATATCAAAAACAAGCTTAGTGAGTCACAAATATTTTCCCAAAATGATTTAGAAAAATATGATAATTTAGGTCAAAATATGGATGTCGTACATGTGCATGGTATGGTATAAAAAAGTGACTTTTAAATAGTGGTTTTTAGAAATGCCTATTGAAACTCATTTTTTGCAATCTGGGTATTGAAATAAATTACATATTTGGAAACTAGACTCCAAGTACTACATTTTATGATTTGTGACTTTTTTGAAGATTCCATCTCTAAGTGCTTCAAATTTTAAGGTCAAATGTGTCAAATTCTGAAAATTAGGGAAAACACTTCCACTTTTTGGCCAAAAGTGGACTCAACTTCTTGCACACACACCCCTCTATCATCCAAGTGGCTCTCAAATTTCATTACCAATGTGTTACTTTAGGTATTTACTCTAAAATTCCACCAATGCTAATCTTATTCCCATTTTTTGTGTTTGACAATACATACCTTTATTTAGAAAATTTTACATTTGATAGGTTTATCTTTTAGGAAGAGTCCTCCCTAAAATAAAGCTTAAAAACTTAGTGATTTAGGGTTAGGTCCAATATGGAATTCACTTTAATTCCTTGAACAAAATCACCAAGGGTTTTTCCTTTCCACTTTACGAAGACAAGCCATGTGAAGACTATTCTCAAGCATAATTTGTGGTAAGTTAATTATTTTTTCTTAATGTTCTAAATTTTGACTTGATATAAATCATTATTTAAGATGAGAAATATTTTGTTTCCTTATCTGGATATATTTTCTCGAGTTTCCCTTGTCATGCTAAGATTTATTCATAAAAATAACCTCTTCCTAGTTTCTATAGATTGTGTTGAAATACAATTTTTTTCTTTGGATTGTCAAAAAAATGGATCTATGTTGAAGTTGATCTCTTTGAGGATCATGAGGGGACTATTGATATAACAAATTAAAAAATAAGGAATACTCAACATGGCATCTATACAAACTTACCAAATATTTTTTATACATGTCAACCCTCTAATAATAAGATCCAATACTTCCCTTTGGATTCTTCCCACACCAAGGCTACCACTAATTTCTAGTTCATGAAATTCCACCTCATACAAAAAATATGATGAGTTGCCTATTTTATCTAATTTCAAAGCTAATAATAATGGGAATGCTATTACACCACCTAAGCCCTTTGATAACTCTCAGAGCCAACATTTAAAATATCAAGGTGTTCATTGAAACCTAAAATAATAGGTAAATCTATTATCTCCTCCCATAAAAAATATTCTAGTGATAAAAATAAGATAAATTATAGTTGAGAACCACAAGTGGAATTGGTTTGTACTCTAAACTTGAAGAATTCATCACTTCCCATCACAATCACCCATGATTAGAAGTTTATAATAGATTTGATAACACACTTGGGCTACTAAGGAAAGGATAGTTAATACTATAAAATAGAAATATATATACTTTAATTATGATTCAAAAAGTTTACTCATCAATAGGAGTTTTTATGGAATAGCTATTTAGCTTTGAGTCATATGGACATAAAAAATATGATCCTTGATAATCAATCATATTTTTATGTCCTATAATGTTTATGGTATAATAAATCCCCCATAAATGTATTTCATGAGTAAAAACTCAATAATATTTGTTGACCTTGGCATTCTCTTTTAATAGGAGATTAAAATTTATAGTTTTTTATTTTCTACTACATGATATGTAATTTCATTTTTGAGTAATTTTTTGTGTACAAATCATGAAATAATTTAGGATGGTCTCATCACATTTATCTCTCCAATGTGGCATCAAAATTTAATTAACCTAGGATGTGACCCCGCTAACCATGCACTATTGGATTTTCAAAATTAATCTAATGATTCATTTGGTGATATTAATATTTATGCCTTGAATGAAGTAATTGAGTGATATGCCCTCTAGAGATGGATTGTGGATTAAATTATTGTCACAACATGGGTTCTATCCAAGTATTTCAATATGATTGATATTTATATGTTAAATGTGGGTCTTTCCTACACATTAGTGTAGACACGCAAAATTGACATCATGCATAATCATATTCACCTGATCAATTAAATAAAACAACTTTAATTTATTAATCTCCTAAGGCCATCCATTTAAATTAAATAAATCAACTTTGTTTAATTTAAGTCTCACATCACCCTTTTAATTAAATAAACCAAACTTTATTTAATTAATTCCTAAATTCATATCCCATCCCTTTTGATTTAAATAAATTAAAAAGTATTTAAGTCAAATGGGTCAGAAACATATAACATCATCTTAACTAATCTAATCCTGATTAATCTAATCCAATCACCCATCACATCCCCTAGCTTTTCCCACTTGCACAAATAAATCAATTTATTGATTTATTAATTCATCATTTTCTTTCAACTTGGTATAAAAAGAGAATATTCTCCAAGTTTGAATCTCCCCCCAATTTGACTTGTCCCTTCCAACAAAGCATTTAAGAGGTCTTACATGTCTCTTACATGTCTCTTTGCAAAGGAAAAACTCAACATTTAACTCTCAAATTCAAATTTCAAATCTCCCCCTCTTTGGTATTTTGACCAAAATGTGCTCATTCCTCAACCTATCACAAGTTGACAAGTGACTCCTTCCTATTGGTGGATCTTTAGTCCCACATCCTCTAGGTTTGGAATTATTTTATCCTTCTTGGCTATAAATAGAGGCATCCCCTATTGTATCACTCCTCCACAATCTAAGGCACAAATACATCATTTTCATTTGAATCCATATCATCTTCATAGCATTTCATAAGCAATTTCATCATTTAGCTTATCTAAAGGGGTTGGGAAAGGGCTACTTTCCACATCAAAGTAGCACCAATCCCCCTATGAGATGATGTTTGAGTAATTTAGGAATAGATTTCATGTTTATATCATTTATAATTTCATGTTAGTTTGATGATGTTATTGTTCCCTTTACATTTGCTCAACAATTTCATAGGGAGGGTGATTATCTTATTTATCCAATGTTGATAGATTTCTCTATATTTTTCAATTTTTGATATATGTAAGGTTTTACCTCTCACATTTTAGTGCCTACCATGGGGCAAAAAATATAATCTTTGTTTCTATTCATCTCCATTTTCTTTTATTAAATAGGAAACACAAAATATTTCTTTGTTTCCTCGTATAAAACTTAAAGCTTTGTTTGCTCTATTGCTATTTAAATTTCAAAAGGCTTGTAAATTTTGGAATTTTAGTTCAAATGCATATTTGGAAGATTTTATATGTTCATTGTCAGACGTGTTATGGATAATGTCTAGCATGAGATTTTATAGCTGAAACAGATTTGAAAGTTTTATTTGGTACAAAATGATTATTAACCCTGTTGCCTTTGTTTTCTTGGGAAGGTTTCTCCTCTATAGAAGCACTTTGGTTTACAAATGGTGATCTTGAGCCCATTGTTATATATTTTGCCTAATTTTGAATTGTAGAATCTAGAATATGTTGGGTAGACAATGGCATCATAGTTTCCTCATCTCTTATAGCTCTTCTATCTAACTAAATTTTCTAACACAATAATTTCAATCAGAGTTTTGTTTTTTCCTCACCTAACATGTATCATGCACCTTTCTTTTTTGGGAAATATTTGTTAACTGCTATAATGTGCAGAGCTTTATTCTGACAAAAAAACTCAACATTTTTTTTTAATGTGATAAAGGAAAAGGATGCACACAGATATATAGAGGCAAAGAAGGCACATAGATACTGCTTTAATATGATAAATGTTTAGTAACAAGGCATTGTGATTTTGCTAAACAAACAATGCTTCTTTTTCTTGATTGGGTTTGTTTTGTTCTTGAATAGGAGATCATTAATATATTTATGCGTAGAGCCTCTCAAATAAAAAATCATTGCATACTGAAGTGAAGAGAGATTACTAAGGATCTCAAATCATTCAAAAGTCTTTGCTCCAAATAACTTCTAAGCTATGTGCATGTTGTTATTTTGTTTGTGTATGTAGATTTATTTCAAGGTAGTAAAAGGCGCATCATTCACTCACTTCGAAGAATTCAAACATTCTCTATTGGCCATTCCAGAGAAAGCAAAACGTGCATTTCCTAATCCATAGTTTTTGTAAAATGAAATAAATGCCTTGTTGAAAGGACTCATCCCATTTGGAGGGAGATTTGAAATGGAGGAATATTCCACTTTTATGCCTTGTTGAGAGAAAATGAAGATTTAATAAATGAATTAAATTGATTTATTTGTGCAAGTCAGGAAAACTAGAGGATGTGACATGAATTAAGATTAGATTTAATCATGATTTGATTAAATAAGAGGAGGTTAGGTGATTTGACCCATTTGATTTAGATTTATGGATTAAAATAAATCAAAAGGAGATGAAAAATGATTTAGACTTAATTAAATAAATATTTTTGATTTATTTAGCTAAAGGGGATGATGTTACTGCTAAAGATGATTTTATTTAATTTAAATGGAGGACTTTAGAGATAAATTAAATAAACTTGATTTATTTAATGAATGGATGAATATGACTTAATTAAATGCATGATGCCAATTTTGCATGTCTATAATAATAACATAAAAAATATGAATCATTATCATAAAAGTACTAACATAAGCTTATATTCCATCTTCAAATATCCCTATTATTTTATCTTCATCTCCAAGTTGGAACACCAAACTACCTACACATCCATAGTGAGAATGGAGGGGCACTACAATATTTTTTATTATTATGATGAATATAATTACGTCGATAGACATAACTTTACGATGCAAGGTCTAGTCTCCTCAGCATCCCCGTGGTACCTAAGGGCGTGTCATGCCAGCGTCACCAATTACGTAAAAAAGGTTTACTGGACCCACTGTAATTTATAAGGGTTCGAATACTCAATCGATTCCTATAGTTTTTTTAAAAAAATGCACATGATTTTTTTATTGATTTTTTCAACTATTTGAAAAGTGGATAGTATCAAAAAATTCTATTTTCATTATTTAATTACAATTTTTTTTATTCTTCCATCTAATAATTCACACAATAATTTATTTATTTATTTTAAATCTACTAATCGAATGGCTTGATATCTATCGACATATTTTATATAAATTATCTTAAAGATATATATAGTAATTAAAATTAATTATATTCTATAATAAAAATAATAAATAAAATTAAATAATACTTTTTAAAAAATAAAACATTTGAAAATAAAATAAATTCATATTAAAAAATTATTAGCTATTTTGTAGAAAAATATATAAAATTGATGTTTTCTTTAAAAAAAAAGAATTAAAGAAGGTAAACTTTAATTTTTAGATAGACAAAAGAAAGAAAGCGTAGTTTAAGAGACTATTCAGGTAAAATGGGAAATTTGGCCACAATACGATGGGAAAATTAGATCTAATTAACCTGTACGAAGTTAAATCACTACGTATGGAGCCTATAGCAACATGTCCGTGTCTCCTCTAGCACAAAAGACTTCACTTACCCATGTCTTGACTTACATTTATTCATGTCGGTTCAGTCAAGTCTTTCCTTAATTCAATTTCTCTAAAGAAAGAAGGCGTGAGTGAGCGAGATAACAGAGTGGTGACTGCGCTGCAAGTCTTTCCTTTACTTGATCGCCCCTAAAGAAAGAAAATGGGAGTGACAAAAGAATGGAAATATTGGCTCAGAGTAGTCAAATTTCTGAATTCATGTATGCGGGATTAACAGAATTACATTCGTCATGTCGTTTATTTTCTATTTAAATTTGAAAATATACCAAAAACATAGGACTAGTGAAAAGCAATTGCTAAGAAAAATACAAATGCTATGGTTATTGAAATGGTAATGAAGTATTTTCTCGTAGCAATTGCTATGATTATTGCAGTGCACTATTGCAGTTCATTGGTAGTGGATGGTGGAGATACACTTCTATCAGGGACTTTACTCACTGCAAATCAGACCCTAATTTCGAAGAATGGCAAGTTTGCTTTGGGATTTTTCACTCCGAGAGGCACGAAGAATTGGTATATTAGCATTTGGTATACACCAATCTCTCAGAAGGCCATTGTTTGGGTGGCTAACAGAGAAAATCCTGTCAGAAACAAGCCTGGAGTTCCGAAATTTTTGACAAACGGTCATCTCAGATTGTTTGATAGAAAGGGCTGATCAGTTTGGTCGACTAATATTGGCCATAAAGGATCACTAGCCATGATAACGAATTCTAGAAATTTCATTATGCTGGACACCTACAACAAGTCTGTGATTGTTTGGGAGAGTTTCTCATATTCGACAGATACATGGTTGCCTGGCATGAAGATGTGGAAAGGCATGATGCTAACTCCGTGGAAGAGCTCTTCGGATCCTACAATTGGGCTGTTTTCTTTTGGAATGGGCATGTCTCCAAGAAAGACACATATGATGATGTTCTTTAACAACACCGTTCCATATTGGACTAGTGGAGAATGGGCTGGGAATTATTTTATTAAGATTCCTGAATTGGAGTGTCATAAGAAACTTCAAGTGCCTTGTATGAGGGTTTCTCCTTCAAGCATATACATGAATTTTAGGATAGATAATACCCTCACATGGAAGTTCCTGATAAATGAGAACGACGAGTTTGAATTTTACTTTTGGATGGATTGTGGTGGATGGAGTCTGAGGTAGTCAACATACTGAGGCCAATGCAATTATTATGAAATCTGTGGGGTGTATGGACCGTGCTATGCGAATGATGTGTGTAGTTGTGTTGAGGGCTTCACGCCCAAGCATTCCCAAGGTTGGTGGTCAAGTTGGTGTGATTGACAAAGACCCCTTCATTGCTTTATCACAGAGGGCACAACCGACGACTTCTTGGAAGCCAAGGACCAATACTTTTCTGCAAAAGAAGTTGTCTTATACAACAAGCCAACATAGCAAGGCTGTTGGACTGCCTGTCTCAACAATTGTTCTTGCACAGCCTTTGCTTTTTCTATTTTTGATCCACCTGTCTGTAGATTGTGGTTTGGAGATTTATTTGGAATGCGCGTTTAGTCCAAGGGCCAATTCATCTTCATTAACCTAGATGCTTCTGACATGCGGCACTCAACAATAGAGCAAAGCAACAAAACCCGTGCACTTACTATTTTTATTTCTGCAGGGGCATCTCTTTTTGTTGTTTCTGCTCTCCTATCCGTCGCATTTATTCTATGGAAATGTCAAAGGCAGTCGAAGCAAAATGTGGAAGAGGAGGTGCCAATGTCTCTCAAATAGTTCACTTACAAAGAGCTGCAAATTGCAATAGAAAATTTCAAGCATAAGCTTGGTAGCAGAGGATTCAGCTCTGTGTTCAAAGGAACTTTTCCAGACAACTTGCTAGTTGTGGTTAAGAGATTAGAGGGTTCCACACAAGTAGAAAAACAATTTCGTGCTGAAATGATCACCACTGGCAGAATACAACATGTGAATTTTGTGTAGAACATTCACGAAGGTTACTGGTGTATGCCTACATGCCTAACGGTTCCATAAACTCCTTCCTCTTCTCCAAGTCAGAAGACAGAAAGAAGGTGTTGGACTGGAAGAACGGATTTCAGATCGCACTGGGCACTGCACGAGGATTAGTTTATCTCCATGAGGAATGCAGGGATCGCATCATTCACTACGATATTAAGGCTGAAAACGTTCTCCTGGATGGCGACTTCAGCCCAAAGCTGGCAAATTTTGGGCTAGCGAAGATGGTTAGTAGAGATTTCAGCCGTGTAGTAATGACCACAAGAGGAACTTGAGGGTACTTAGCTCCCGAGTGGATCTTCAGTTTTCTGATCACTCCTAAGGCAGACGTGTATAGTTTTGGCATGACGTTGTTGGAAATTATATCCAGGCGAAGAAATCTAGACTTGAATGTGGAGGAGAGCAGGTTCTACTTTCCTACCTGGGTTTCATCTCAAATTCAGATAGGAAATATAATAGGCATTATGGATGCAAGGATAGCGAATGAGGTAGATATTGAAGAGGTAAGAAGGGCTGCTACGGTGGGGATGTTGTGTATTCAAGATGATGAAAATAGGAGGCCAAGCATGGCGGAAGTGGTGAAGATATTGTAAGGGACATTGGAGGCACCTGAGCTACAAATTTTGAGGTTTGTACAGGTGTAGGTAGATCATGTACATGATGAAGACAACAATAGCTTCCAGTTCACTTCAACAAGCAGAACAATGGAGCCACGAGACGGTTTTGATGGGTGTTTTTTTAATAATAACAAATAATAAAAGAAACACTCATAACATTTGGTACGAGAGCCTCCATGGTTCCGTAGCCGCAAAACAGTAGCCGGTTTTAAAGGAAAGGTTAATGATAGATATAGGAGGAACTAGGCCTGGAATTTGATGGTCTATTTGACTGTTTTTTCAATTTTAGGACCGTATAATTTGACTTGCTAAATTTTTATTAAACCGTAAAAAAATATTATAAGTAAAATATAATATAGTATTTATATTTGTAATATATACCATTTTATAATTTTTATTATAAAAAGATGAATTAATTTAGAATAGAATATAACTTTTTTAAATATTTTCTTATATGAATTTAGAAACTTTGAGATTTTTATAATAGTTATCCCTTTTTATATTAATATATGTGATTTATATTATTATTATAAAAATATATTAGTTTAGAATCTTTTTAAAATAGAATATAATTATTTTTAATTTTTGGAATATATTTAACAAGATTTGTTTTTAATATGAACTTAGAGACTTTTGTTAATTGTTAATTATAACAGTAGATTTTTATATTTATTATTAATAATTATCATTGTTTTCTGATTTTTTTAAGATGTTGCATTTATAAAAGATTTTATATAAAAATTCATAAATTAAACATTTTTTTTTACAGGCATTTAAATGATCAAACCGTCATTAAATTTTCATATGACAGGTAGGGGTGACTGTCAAATTCTAGGCCTCGGAGGAACTTGCAGATGTGTTTTCTAATTAGGAGGAATTTATAGCATCTTAAATTGAGGTTAAGAACTATTCAAAAATATATCTTGTATCTTGCATAGGGGAGAGGGGTCATTAGTCGTGCGGGTTAATTATGTCAACATATAGCTATTGATTGGAATATTGTAGGACCCTCATTTCTTTTGAATCATAGGCTGACTTGTTATCTATCCATAACTAAGGTTTGGGGGCGTGACTCATCATGCAACTCGACACATCAACACATCTATCAAGAAGTGTCTAAAATTTGACTTTATAAAAATTTGACCAAAACTTAATCATGGTACCCTAGTAGTTGAACAAAAAAATATCATTTGTTGCTTGTAGAATATCATATTTTTATTTAAAATAAAACTTATATGCAACTTAAATGGACCAAATACCTATTGACAACCATAAATCTTTGTTATCTCTAGCTTTATATTCAACACAAATGGAACAATAGTTGAACAAAAATGGACCAATAGTTGAACATAAAAAATCTATTTGTTGTTATAAAAATAACACATAATCATTTAAAATACAACTTATATCAAACAAAAATAGACCAATATTTGAACACTTAAACTTTTTGAAAATTATTCACATTTAATAGGAAAAATACATGGTATTTATTGTGGTCACCTTTTATATTTGTGATAGGACAAACTATTAATATGAAATACTCCAATGCTTGTGCATTGCTACCCCAATAGTTGCACATAAGAACACCATTTTTTCACTATGATAGCAATACTTGTTTAAATGAGTGCCTTATTTTATTAAATGAGGATTTAATTTTATAAATGACACACTTATAGTGGATACTTATGATATTTTATTTGAGACAAAAAAATATTTATTTCACTTGTTCATGAATGCATTTATGTTTTTTGTATATATGGACATTAAAAATATTTTCCATTAATTTAATGAGTTTTGATGTTTTACATTTCGAGGGAGGTAAATTTGAGTGTAAATTTTAGTTTTGATGTTTTACATTTCTAGGGAGGATGGAATTTACAATTAGTAAAAGTCATTTATAATCATTAGTTTTATTTTTCTTGAAAATAATTAATTTTTTTTAAATTAAATAACTAGCAATCACACCTTTGGGTGCAATGGATATGTCAAAAGTGTGGAAGGTCAATTAGAAAAAAAATTGGTCTATTTTTTGTATTCACACAAAATGTGAGGTCACCTAGTAGTCCATTTAGTAAATGATGTTGTTTGCGCAATAAAACTCTCAATGGAGAATTGATAGCTAAAAATCATGTATGCATCCACTTATAGAGATCTAGACATGATTGGAACAAAAACTCTAAATTGGAAAGATAATTAGGCTTCATTAACAAGAGATTCATTCTACGTTTGCAATAGGGAGAGAGGGGGAGATATAGGGATAAAAACATGGAGAGATGGAGATGGGAAGAGTGTGCAAGTGAGAGGGGGTAAGGAGATGGAGATAGAGAGAAATATAAAGATAGAGATGAAGATGGATATGGATATGGATAAAGAAAGGGATATGAAGAGAAGGAGAGGGAGAGATAAAGAGATAGAGAGGATAGAGGGATAAATAGAGGTGGAATAGATACATATATAGAGATGGAGAAAGAGGGAGAGATGAAAAGGTAAAAATAGAAATAAGAAGTGATATATAGAGAGAAGTAGAGAGAGGGAGAGGTATAGGGGTAGGGAGAGATGGATAGATAACAAGATAGGCATAGAGAGAGAGAGAAGGAAGAAGAAAAATGGAGAGATAGAAATAAAGAGGAAAAGAGATTTAAATATGTAGGTTTAAGAAGAGAGAAATGGGGAGAGAGAGGGAGTGAGATGGATGGATAAAGAGGGAGAGAGAGAGAGAGAGAGAGAGAGAGAGAGGGAGTGAGATGGATGGATAAAGAGGGAGAGAGAGAGAGAGAGAGAGAGAGAGAGAGAGAGAAAGGAGACAAATAAACAATGAGACAGGGAAAGGTAGAGAGAGATAGTAAGATAAAGAGAGAGATAGAGAAGAAGAGATAGATAGATATAGAGGGAGAGGGAGAGGGAGAAAGAGATATAGAGACATAGATGGTGAGATAGAGTGATAAAGAGATATAAGGAGATATAGAGAGACAGGGAGAGGAATATATAGAGAGATAGGAAAATAGAGGGAAGTAAAGGTAGTAAATAGTGACAAAGAGAGGGAGAGAAAGATATATGGGAAGAGAAATGGGAGAGAGGTAGATACAAAGAGATTATATGGGGTTAGGGAGGTAGTGAGGGAGGGAAATATGAGGATAGAAATAGAGAGAGGGGAGATAAGTAGAGATATAGAATTAGGGGGTGATAGGGAGAGAGAGGAAGAGACATAAATAGAAAGTGAGAGACATGGGAAGATAGAGATAAAAGGGGAAAGAGTAAGACATAATGGAGATGATAGATACAATTGATCGAGAGAGGGAGAGATATAGAGAGGGGGAGAGATATAAATACAAATAGGGAGGGATAAATAGGGAGTGTGTGTGTGTGTGTGTGTGTGTGTGTGTGTGTGTGTGTGTGTGTGTGCATAAATGAGATATAGATATAAAGATAAAGATAGGAAGGGAGAAAAAGGAGTGTGTATGAGTGAGATGGATATGGGTATGTGCAGGATCATCATGGAAAAATATAGGCCCTTAAGTGCTAAAAAATCGAAAAATCAGAGTTAGACAAATTGACTAAAAATTTGAATAAGTTATCTATATTATTTCAAAAATGTAAGAATAGAATCTGTAGAAAATTGATTAGTTTCTAAACTACTAGGTTTATTTTTTTAAAAAATCTATTTGGTCAAAATTTTAAATTTCAATGCAATAGTACTTAAATTTTGTAAGTGGTGTTTGTCTAGACCACCTAACCACAATAAAATGATAAAAAAAATTATAAGATTTCAGATATAAGTAGAGGACTCATGTCTCGATGTGATGCATAATTTTTTGTAATTTTTTCCAAGTAAATTATTAATTATGAATTTTTATTACAACTTTTAAAAATATAAAACTTGTATGTCTAACCTTAACTTGGTGAAAACTTCATGATTTTTTTATTTTTTTTAATCCTATATTATGTAAAACATAGAATGTGACACATGTTTTGGATTCAAAAAATGTGATACTATTTGAAAGCTATAGATGTTTTTCAATTAGCCTATCAATTAGGAATTTAGTTGTAATTCAAATATAAAATGATTCATAATAATTAAATATTATGAAATTCAAAGTAAAACATGTAATTTATATTGGTGGAAAGCTGATAATCTCCTTTAAAACCCTTTTTATTTCATCAATTTTGGGTTAAAAAAATTCATCATCCACATACCCTACACATACCCATCATATCACCACTTTTTGGCCCATCATGATCCTACACATACCCATATTGAGATAGAGATAGAGAGAGAAATAGATATATATAAATAGATAAAGAAAAAGGGAGAGAGAGGGAGAGAAATAAAGAGAGGATAGAGAAGTGGAGAGATACAAAAAGGAGTGATAGGGAGAGAGGGAGATATAGGGATATATAAAGATAAAAAGAGGGAGAGATAGAGAGGCAAATATATTAAGAAAGATGGGGGAAGATAGATGTGGAAAGCAGTGAGGAGATAGAGATTGGGGAGAGAGATAGAGAGGAAGATAGTGATATATATGGGGAGGGAGAAAAAGATAAGGATTACTATATAGAGAGGGAGAGAGGGGGATATGGAAGGAGACAAAAAGAGGGAGATGAAGAAATAGAGATAGAAAGAGGGAGACACAAAGAGAGAGAATGAGAGAGGGGGATATGAAGGGATAGAAAAGAAGAGATAAGAAGTCACAATAGAGAGACATAGAGAGGGATAAAGAGGGAGAGGGGGAGAGAGAGTAGTGAGGAGGAGACAAATAGGTGTAACGAAGGAGAGTAAGGGAGAGAGATAGAGAGAGGGAAATAGATAAAAGGGGAAAAGAAAAATATAGAGGGGAGGACAAATATAGAGAGAAATAGGGGAGAGAGAGGAAGAGAGATTGAGAGAATGAGAAACATAGGGATGGAGAGGGGGACAAAGATATAAAGATCTCTCTCTCTCTCTCTCTCTCTCTCTCTCTCTCTCTCTCTCTCTCTATTCACATATTTCTATGTCCCTCTCTCTCTATATATATACCCTTATCTATATCTCTTTGTATATATATCTTTTTTTTTTCTCTCTTTTCTCCCTTTGCCTCTCTATATCTTATCTTTATGTCCTCCCTTCTCTCTTATTCTCTTTTCTTTTTATTTCCTTAAGTGTGTAATGGGTACACTAAAGACCTATCTTAAATTTGAATTATCATATCCTTAATCAAATGGCATGCTACCCTAAGCATAACTCCCTAGAGACACATATTATCCTTGGATTGTTGGCATGAAATGACTAATCAAAAGTCAGTTTCTCTCTCTCTAAATTTAATTTAGATTTAAAGTTTTAAATTTATTTTATTATATAAATTGAAATAAAAATTCAAAATATAATTATTCTACAATAATTAAAAGTTTAATAAGACAATTAATTATAAATTAAATTAATTATTTTTCATAATTTCATAAGAAGACAAAAAAATAAAATATATTTAAAACTTGGAACTTTTTTGGCTAGGGAGATTTTCCACCATTGAGCCACTTACCCTCTCATGATAAAAAATTTCAAATTATTTAAAGAAATGTATCTCAAGTCCAACACACCCTCTAGAGTATATTCATGTTGAGATAGATATAGTATCAAATTAAAATTTTAAAACATAATATAATTTAATACTAATAAATTTTGGATGATATAGAATTTTTATTATAAAACATATTTTTTGTTCTAATTATTTTTCTACTAAATAAAAGTAAAAATAAATCCATATAATTAAAAACTTAAAATATATACATTTTCTATATAATTAAAATTTTATTGGTAAAACTTTATCGATCTAATTTTTTTTTTCACTATAAAAAAGCAATTTTTCATGAGCACTAAACCTATGCATCAAATTGTTATTTAATGAAATTAATCTCCATCAAAGAATACATTATGTTTTGTATTTACATTTATAACAATGACATTGTCTATCCAACATTCATGTTCCTTATTAGTTAGATTAAGTTTGATTTGTTTAGTTCATTCTCCTTTACATACCTTAATTTTTTTTGGTTGAATCTTTCATTTTCCATGAATAATCTCTTAAACTGACATTTCTAAAAATTAAGCTTTTAAACAAAATATTCCTCATCCATTTTGGTATTTTTTTCTATAAGAAATCTTCAACTTTAATATATTTTTCTTACAAAATATCTAATATGTTTTTATTTTATATGAATTTTCTTTATTTTTTATATTAAAAAAATAAAATTATTATTAATATATTCTTTTTCTTTTTATTATAAATTATAATTTAACTTAAAATATATAATTATTTTTTATAATTTTTATTTTTTAAATCAATTAAGAAACCTTTTCTAAATTTAAAATTTCTATGTCATTTTTTATAATTATTATTATTTTTAAACAACAATATTACTTTTATAAATTTTAATAGTGCATAAGAGGTGAGTGCAAGAAGTTAAAACCACTTTTTAAAGTTCACCTTTTGAGGTCCATAATATGCATGTGTATGACTAGTACAATATGAGGTAAATAAATTTATTTTTCTAATTCCTTTTAGTGAGAGATGTGTATTATGGTGAAGTTTGATGAGGATAATTTTTAAAACTTTTTTACAAATATTTATTTTTATTAATATTTATTGGTCTTAATTTTTGTTTTTGAAAAAGAATACATGAATCTATTGCTAAAGTAATTTTTTCTCTTGTTGCTTCCATGAAATTGTACTTGTAGGTTGAAGGCTAAGTGGTCAGTTTCCAGCCTAAAAAAAAGTAATTTCATGGGTTTCAAATTTCAAATTTTATGAAAACATGTACCCACTCTAAAATGTATACCCATTCTAGAAATGAGAAAGAGTATTGTGTAATTAGAAATGGGTACTTGTTTTAGATTGGGTACCCATTTTGAAAAAAAAAACCAGTACCTATTCTAGAACGATTACCAATTGTATGTATGATCTAGAGTCTTAGATGATTATTCTTATAAAAACTATGTTAGGAATGGTCTTAATTTAGTGATATAACAAAAAATACTATTACATTAGGGTTTAAGGGTAGTGTGTATGCTAGACATGACCAATTGAATGCCAAAGATTATGTAGTTGTCACAATCATGCTTCGTTATAAAGAATTGGATTGTGGATTTTGCATGGTTTAGCTTAGATTATAATATTATAATTTGGTAATAAAAGATGACAAGATTTTACTTGCCTCTTTTCATTTTGCAATGACTGTTTCTTTCTACAAAATTTTATTTTCAATGCCATGACAATCAATAAAATTATATGTTTCAAAATATTTGTGTATAATAGTTGGTTACAACATAATATTAACTGAACTCCTTTATGGTTGCTTTCATATATGAATTCCAATAGTAAATATTTTCTAAAAATTGTTATTTAATCATATAAAAGTTACACAATATGGTAGGAACATTTATTTAAATATAGATTGAAAAATATATAAAGGTGAAAATTTGATACTTAGAGTAATTTATAGTTGTTTAAATTATACTAGAGCCAATGAATATCACTATTTTCTCTCATAGAACTATATTCATCATAGACGATAAGTGCATATAAAAGTAACTTAATTTTCATAAAAGTATTCACCATGATCCTTTATTCTATCATCATCAACACCTGCAAATTACATATTTAATTAAAAAACTAATTTATAAATTAAAAATTAAAATTGATATTAAAAAATATTTTATTAATTCTAATACAATAATTTTTATTTTTGTGATGAATCTAATTAATTTTAATAATACTTTATAAAAAAACAAAATATAATTAAAATTTTCAAAAATTAAAATTTTAAAAAAAATAAAAAAATTCGTATAAAATTATTTAGCTATTTGATAAAAAAAATATATTAAAATTGATGTTTTTTAAAAAAACAAAATAAACTACCAAAAACCAAGAGGAATTTTTGTTTAAAAAACTTATAAACTTCAATTTTAAGAATGACCAAAGAAACAAAGCGTAGTTTAAGACACTATTCATAGTAAACGGAAAGTTGGGCAAAAATGTGACGAAAAACCTAATCTAATTAACCTGTATGAAGTTAACTCACTACGTATGGTGCCTGTAGTAACGTGTTCGTCTCTCCTCCGGCACATAAGACTTCACTTGGCCAATATGCGTTTACAAGAGACTTGACTTACATTCAGTCGTGTAGGTGCTCTAAGTCTTTCCTTTATTTGATTCTCCATAAACAAAGAACGCGGGAATGACGAAAGAATGGAGATCTTCTCTATGTTTGATTCTTTGTACTGCATGAAATATTATTATACTTATATTTTCTCTTCAAAAGTTTTCACATAAAAATATATTATATATTTATTGTTATTACATTATTTAATTTAGATTATATAAATTATTCTGAGTTGTGTGAATATCTATTTTTAGTTATTAAATAGAAAGGAATAATCTTTCAATTTATTTGGTCATACCATTTTAAAATTTTCTCCCAGGCTATTATCTATTTCTACCTATTCAATAGAAAGGAATAATCTTTCAATTTATTTGGTCATTCCATTCTAGAATTTTCTCAGTGCTATTATCCATTTCTACCTATTCAATAGAAAAGAATAATCTTTCAATTTATTTGGTCATACCATTCTAGAATTTTCTCACACTATTATCCATTTCTACCTATTCAATTGAAAGAAATAATCTTTCAATTTATTTGGTCATACCATTTTAGAATTTTCTCAGGCACTATTATGCATTTCTACCTATTCAATAGAAAGGAATAATCTTTCAATTTATTTGGTCATACCATTCTCTCTCTAACATGGATGTTTGAAAATATTGGCACAAAGTAGTCAAATTTCTGAATTCTTTTACATAGGATTACCAGAACTACATTAAATATATATGCAGTCAATACGATACATTTTTTAGTGTATTTATTAATTAATTGAAAATAAAAAATGTATCTTTTTTTATCTACATGGATCATATAATTTATTTTCTATTTAAATTCGAAAATATACCAAAACATTAGAATAGTGAAAAACAATTGTTAAGAAAAATACAAACGCTATGTTATTGAAATAGCGACGAAATATTTCTTCATGGCAATTGCTATGATTATTGTAGCACATTATTAGAGTTCGTTAGTGAAAAGTAATTGTTAAGAAAAATACAAATGCTATGGTTATTGAAATAGCTATAAAGTATTTGTTCCTGGCATTTGCTATGACTATTGTACCGCATTATTACAGTTCACTAGCAGTGGATGGTGGAAACACGCTTCTATTGGGGACTTCGCTCACTACAAATCGGACCCTAATTTCGAAGAATGGCACGTTTGCATTGGGATTTTTCAGTCCGAGAGGAACGAACAATTGGTATATTGGCATCTGGTATGCACCAATCTCTCAGAAGGCCAGTGTTTGGGTGGCTAACAGAGACAATCCTGTCAGAAACAAGCCCGGCGTTCTGAAATTTTCGAGAGATGGTCATCTCAGATTGTTTGATAGAAAGGGCCGGTCACTTTGGTCAACTAATATTGGCAAGGATCACTAGCTGTGATAACGGACTCTGGAAATTTCATTATGCTGGACACCTACAAGTAGTCTACGATTGTCTGGGAGAGTTTCGCATATCCGACAGATACATGGTTGCCTGCCATGAAGATGTGGAGAGGCATGATGCTAACTTCGTGGAAGAGTTCTCTGGATCCTGCGATTGGGTTCTTCTCTCTCCGAATGGAGATGTCTCCAGGAAAGACTCAGATGATGATGTTCTTTAACAGCACCGTTTCCATATTGGTCCAGTGGAGAATGCATTGGACACAATTATTTTACTAAGCATCCCGAACTGGAAGGTCAGAAGAGAGTTCAAGTGTCCTGTGTAATGGTTTCTCCTTCACGTATATACATTAATTTTAGCATAAACCCGATAGATCATATCCTCACGGGGTGGTTCCTGTTAAATGAGAACGGCGAAATTGAACTTTACTTCTGGATGGACGATGGTAGATGGACTGTGAGGTGGAAGACATACCGAGGTCAATGCAGTGACTATGATATCTGTGGGGCGTATGAACTGTGCAATGCGAATGATGTGTGTAGCTGCGTCGAGGGCTTCACCCCCAAGCACGACTCTCAAGGTTGGTGGTCAAGCGAGTGTGCTCGGCGAAGAGCGCTGCAATGTTCTGTTACAGAGAGCACAACCGACGGCTTCCTCGGAGCCAAGAGCCAATACTTGTCTGAAAAGGGAGCTGTCTTATACAACAGCGACCAAACACAGCGAGGCTGCCAGGTTGCTTGTCTCAACAATTGCTCCTGCACAGCTTTTGCTTTCGCTATTTCTGATCCACCCGTCTGTAGATTGTGGTTTGGAGATTTATTCGGAATGCGCTTTTCATCCGAAGGCCAATCCGTCTTCATTAGGCTGGCTGCTTTTGAGTTGCAACAAAGCCCCAAAGCCCCTACACTTACTATTTTTCTTTCTGCCGCCGCTTCTTTTCTTGCTGTTTCGGCTCTCCTGTCGTCCGCATTTATCATATGGAAACGTCGAAGAGGGTCGATTTAAAACGTGGAAGAGGAGGTGCCATTGTCGCTCAAAAGGTTCACTTACAAAGAGCTGCGAATTGCAACAGAGAATTTCAAGCATAAGCTGGGTAGCGGAGCATTTGGCTCTGCGTTCAAAGGAACTCTGCCAGACAACACGCCAGTTGCGGTTAAGAGATTAGAGGGTTCCAGGCAAGTAGAAAAACAATTCCGTGCTGAAATTATCACCACTGGCAGAATACAGCATGTGAATTTGGTCAGGCTGTGGGGATTCTGCGTAAAACATTCACGAAGGTTACTGGTGTATGCGTACATGCCTAACGGTTCCCTAAACTCCTTCCTTTTCTCCAAGTCGGAAGACGCTGAGAAGTTGTTGGACTGAACGACCCGGTTTCAGATCGCACTAGGCACAGCGCGAGGATTAGTTTATCTCCATGAGGAATGCAGGGATCGCATCATTCACTGCGATATTAAGCCTGAAAACATTCTCCTGGACCTCAACTTCAGCCCTAAGGTGGCAGATTTTGGGCTAGCGAAGCTGGTAGGTAGAGATTTCAGCCGAATACTGACAACCACAAGAGGAACTCGAGGGTACTTGGCTCCCGAGTGGATCTCCGGTCTTCCTATCATTCCCATGGCCAACGTATACAGTTTTGGCATGATGTTGGAAATTATATCCGGCCGAAGAAATCTGGACTTGAATGTAGAGGAGAGCAGGTTTTACTTTCCTACCTGGGCTTCATCTCAAATTCAGACAGGAAACATAAATTGTCGATGGAAGGATAGCCAATGAGGTGGATATTGAAGAGGTAAGAAGGGCCGCTATGGTGGGGATGCTGTGTATTCAGGATGATGAAAATAGGAGGCCAAGCATGGCGGAAGTGGTGAAGATATTGGAAGGGACAATGGAGCCTCCTGCGCTACAAATTCCGAGGTCTTTACAGGTGCATGTAGATCACCTACACGACGAAGACAGCGATAGCTTACAGTTCAGCGAAGCCGCGAGACGGTTTTAGTGGGTGTTATTAGAATAATAAAAAATATTAAAAGAAACTTTCACAACATTTTGGCACGGGAGCTGTATAACAGTTGCCGGTTTTAAAGGAGAGACTAATGACAGATATAGGAGGAATTGCAGAGTCGTTTTCTAATTGGGAGGAACTTGTAGACGTGTTTTCTAACTAGGAGGAACTTGCAGCATTTTCGTGTAGGAGTAGGGCATATATGGAGGTTAAGAAGTATTTTAAAATATATCTTTTATCTTCCATATATGAACATTAAAAATATTATGTATTATTTTAATGAGTTTTGATGTTTTACATTTCTAAGGAGGAAAGAATTTAAATTTACTAAAAGTTATATCATTTCTAGATTAATAGATATTTTTATAAAAAATCATTAGTTTTATTTTTTTTCAAAATAATTATATATATTTTAAGTTAAATAAAAATTATATCACTTGTCCTTCAATATATATATTTTCTTTTCTAATCTATTTTTTTAAGGTGTTTCTCTTTTTCTTTTCTATACAATAAATTTATATTAAAATAATGTGTTTTAAACTATAAATTTTAATAAACAATTTTAATTATTTTTATTAAAATTAGAAATCTAAAATTAATAGTTGATTTTCATAAGACGATTTATTTTTTAGAAAGAAAATACTATTTAAAGAATTATAAAATTTTAACAATTGTTATTGTACAATCAAGATGTTTAAAAGTAATTGAGAGTTTGTTTAATTATATAAATAAAAAATATGGATTTTTAATCTTATTTGAGCTTCCTTTACATTTAAATATATAGTTATGAGATATTTTAATTATAGAATCAAACACATACAAAAATAATAAAAATATATATTAACATCTTAATATATCATGTCAAAATTTAATTGATTACATTATTCACTTGCAATTTTAAAAGGCCTTCATATTTTAACTTCTATAACCACCTTTCCCTTGAGAACATAAGTATAAAACTACCCAACATATTGAGAAGGAAAAGAATATCTCTCTTTCTCTCTCTCTCTCTCTCTCTATATATATATATATAGAGAGAGAGAGATATGATGGCTACTAATTGGAGCACATAGATTACTTTCCCTTTATATTCACTTTGTAGAGAAAATGCCTAATGAATTTATGTTACATTTGCATAAACATTAGTTGAAATATTAATTATGGATGGTGAGGTGAGTGGCACTAGATGGATGTAAGTAGTTATGTCAAAAATGGTCTCTTCCAATAATTTAACTATAATTAATTCTAGCATACTTCATAAATTAATTATACAATTTACTTAAATTAAATATCCCCCATAATCTTGAAAAGATGGATCTCAACACAAAGGTTTTGTTAGTTACCAATTTTATTGAATTCATGATAGTTTATAGAATTGATGATCATAAGGATCAACCATACATTTTTAATTTATGCCATAGTAAAGTAATCAATGACCCACTGCTTCGAGTAAATTATCTAAGCTACATTGCATACCACATAGGGTAGTTGCATACCTTTTTCTATTTTTATTTACATACCAAATTTGTGGGTACTTTCATAGTATAATCTAGAACATTAAATTTCTTTGTCTTTTGGTTCCTTTCTTGAGTTGTCTTTGTTGTTGATTGGTGTCTCCTTCATGAACTCTTTTGCTTGGGTTAGTAGTATAGCCATTGGTTCATCTTTTCTAATTCTTCTTTTGTTAATTGATTTTTTCCATCTTTCATCAGCCTCTAAAATTTATCTTTTGCCACCTCAGGTATGGTAGAGATGTTCATAAAAACAATATGGATTGTGAGTCTTCTATTAGATTTTGTAAGTCCCCTCTTAGTGCCTTGGTACTTTTTCATATTTTTAGCCTTTGAAAGAAACCAAATAATTTTAGTAGTTAGAATCAGCCAATAAAGGTTCATTTCTTTTATCTACTCCGTCCATCCTCCCCAATACAATTTTAGTTATTTTTTTTCCACAAATTCCCCTCCCCTAAATAAATCAATAGAAAATAAACTCCAGATTTTTGTAGTAGAAAAAACTCAAAGAAGATATGGGCTTACAGATTTAGTTTTCTTACAAATTTCATAGATAATTGGGTTGTTTTTATGATCAACATTTGGAAACTTTTTTAACAACAACATCCACTTGAAGCTAGCTTTTTTTGGCTGAAGCACATTTTTCCATAAACTAGTGAAAATTTTGCTCCATTGGTTTGGACTTAAGTTTAAGTTCCAAGCTTTTTTTAAGTGATCAAAGATGGTAGGTAGATCTACAATAAATGAATAAAATTATTTTTCCTTTAAAGTAGATAATTTTTTATTTTCCAGCCACCAGAAGTCTTGGCTATGCTCTATATTATAATCATATTGTTTTTATAATTCAACCTTTTTAGCTTTTAATCTTTCATAGGTTCTTTTCTATGTTGGCAGAAGATTGTAATCTTGGATAACTATATTCCATCCTTTTAATTTACCATTACTTATTAGATTTTTTAAGTATGAAATATGTTTCTTATTCCACTCTTTAGGAAAGCATCCCTGGGGAAGGGCCAAATGATTAATTTTATGGTAGGTATTCCACCAAATTGACTTTAGAGGGGTGATTTTATTGAGGTCTTTATCAATAGGGAATTTATTAAGGATAGCCTCCTTACTAAGCTCCTATGCTTTCCATAGACTTTTGAAAATAATGGATCCTACTGGAGATATGGGAAAATTCCCAAAGAAGAGGTCATAGAGAGGTAGATTCCTCCAAGCCTTGGATTTTTGTGGTACCACTTTTGATAGATTATTTATGATTTAAAGCACCTTCCATTGTTCATTCCCTTTCATACATAATTTGCAAATCAATTTTACCACAAGGGAAATGCCTTGCATTTTTAGAT
Organism: Sequoia sempervirens; assembly: GCA_007258455.2. Classification (NCBI taxonomy): domain Eukaryota; kingdom Viridiplantae; phylum Streptophyta; class Pinopsida; order Cupressales; family Cupressaceae; genus Sequoia; species Sequoia sempervirens. The sequence continues at coordinate 354,079,920 of VDFB02373365.1, forward strand.
CTTTTAGTCCTAACTCCCCTTTCTATTTTTCAATGCATCACCATTTCCATTTGATCATGCACATTTTCTTTTTACCTTTCCCATCAGACCATAAAAGCTTCCTTATTCTTTTCTATATTTCATCTAATTGGTAACTGTTGAAAATCCATATTGAGGCATAGTATTTGTTATAAGAGGAGAGGATTTTTTGGCACACTTACACTCTTCCCACAAAGGATATATATTGCTTGTTCCGGGATTCCAATTATTTGAAATTTGTTCTCTTCATCCACTCCCACATATCTTTCAAATTGGGGTTGACTACGACGGGAATGCCAAGGTATCTCACAATCTTATTAGGTCATCCCCATTGCAATCCCAACTCCTTGACCCACTTTGGTTGTTGAATTTCCTAGCTTAGAAGAATGGTTTTCCCTTTAGATATTTTGTCCTCCAAATCCTTAACATACATTTCCATTTTCCTCATTAGACTTTCATAATTTTCCTTTTCCATTTGTAAAACTAGTGTTGTATCATCAAAAAATTGGATAATGATTAGTTTTTCCTCATTTGGGAGGTTCAACCCTTGGATGCTTGGGCAAAACAAGTTGTCTCTTAGTATGTAGTGTAGAGCATCAACTCCCAACACAAAAAAGGAGGGTGCAAGGGGGAATTCTTTCCTTATGGACCTTTGTAGTTGGATTTCCTATGTTAGCTCCCCATTAACCTCAACTCACTATGTTGCATCCTACATTAAGGATTTCACCATTTAGAAGAATTCATCTAGAAACCAAAATGCTTCCATCACCATTGATCAGTATGAATGTCCATTCAACCCTATCATATGCCTTCTCAAAGTTTATAAGTAGCATACAAACATTCCAATTTGAAGAATTTTCCCATTCCATTGCTTCCCAACTTGTAACTAAGTTTTCTAGGATACATATCCATGTTATAAACCTAGTTTGGGTGTTATTGATAGCTTGAGAAAGCACATATGTTATCCTTCTGGATAAGGCTTTTAGGATTTTTGAAGAAAAATTTAGGAGTGTAATTGACCTTTAGTTTTTTACTAGAGCCTTGTTACCCTCTTTTGGTATTAACTTGACGATTCCTTGGTTAATCTATTTTCCCAAAGACCCTTCCATAATTCCTTATATACATTTAGCAAGTCTTCACTAATCCACTCTATATTTTTCTTATATGACTCCATCGAGAAGCCATCTAATCTAGGTGAATTATCATTATTTAGTGCAAAAATTGTATTTTTTATTTCTTCTTTTAATAATTTTTTTCTTAGCCTTTCTACATTTTCTTTTGATACCTTTTGTGGAATTAGATTTTTGCATTTATCTCTTATCTCCTTGCATTCAACGTTGTTGCATTTTGCAGTGAGTAAGGCTTTGTAGAATTGGAAGAACTTATCCTTAATGAGCTCTGGGTCTTTGATCATGCTATCTTCATCCCACAGGGACCCCACAGACTCTTTGGATTCCTTATCCTTGATCATTATGAAGAAGTATTTGGATCCCCTATCTCCTTGGGATGCTCATTTTATGCTTTCTCTCTTTTTTTTCTTTTTTTTTTTTCCAGTTCATGTACCCATGTACAATCACATATGCAATGAGATAAGGGTAGAAATTCATAGTAATCTACCCTAAATTATAAGAATTAGTAGATCATGGAGATAAAAATATAAGAACAGCTGAAAAATGTAAAATATTTTATTTAGTCGACCCAAATATACAATGAGGAAGCCTTACATATATAGGCAAGGAAGAGGCAATCCACCTATCATGTGGATTGAAAAGTGCCCAATGATGTGACACAAATAAGTAGACAAGTTTCCTGTAGGTGTCAACCTTTCGATCACTTGGAATGTGTAAACCAACAACCCATTTCACCAAGTCATCAAACTTGATGCTAAGTGTTTAGTGACCTTTGAGGTGAGATGAAAAGTATTCCAACCTTAAAAGGTATGTACATGAGGTTTACCAAACAACATTGTAACCTCTAGAGGCCTAAATGTTGCACATTGAGTTAGACAAGATGTTGTCTAACCTCATTAGCCTAAGTACACTTAAGTAAAGTGAATAAATAAATTATTAATATTTATTGGTCTTAATTGTTGTTTTTGAAACCCCTTATGTACAGCCAACATAATTTGAGCTAAAATAATCATTTATTCTCGTTGTTTAAATAATTGTGTCTAGGTTGATGACATATAATTTTTTAAAGAAACTTAAAAATATAAAAGTTGTTAAAAAATACCAAATCCTAACATTTCAAGTTTATGCGAATGACTAACAACATGGAGTTGAGGAGAATGTCATTGGGTGGGAAGATGCTCATGGGTTTCATTTTGAAAAAAGCTGGTGATTATGATGATCTAGATATGGATTCATAGGTCTCTCTAATTGAACACTTTATTTTTTTTTGTGGTGGTGGTCATTGTTGGCCCTATCTCTTTGGTGAGGCATTTTTGGTATGTCGTGCATGTTGTTTTGTGTCTTTTCAAGCCTATTAAAGGTTCTTCAGTTGTTTTTGCCTTGAAATGGGTCATTTTTTGCTCTCTTTCCCTTGTTTCTATGGTGGGAGTGTTCTATGGGTCCCTTAGGATATCCCCTAGCCTTTTGAGAGCATTCTTTCTTGTTGTGGCCAAGGTTTATGCTCTTGGTTGTTACACTCCAATTGTAAAGTTACTATTAGTTATTACTACATATGGTAAATATGAATGTAATGTGAATTCTAGAGATAAAGAAATTATGCTTGTACCTTGTTATTAATATGAATGCTATCTCATGTAATGTTATTTCATTTGATGTTATCTTAGTTGATGTTATTTTATGGATAAATACTGCATAAATATGAATGGATGGTTATTATTCTAACTTTGGAGATGTTTATGTAGATTGCATATGTTATGAACAATTAGTTGTCATGTGCATGTGTTAGTGGATGTAGGTATGTGTTCCATTCCTCCAAGTGGAGGGGAAGTATCACTTGGGAGAAGATCTTGGTTAGGTAACTGGTAAAAGTAAACTATCTAAGCATCTACACACACCACATTACAATGATTGAGTCGAGTCAATTTGTGGGTAGTAGGTAAGTCATCCTTAGTTGGTCTACATTTGACATTCTTGTTTACTACTGCATGCATTGTTGAGTGATATTTATCTACTTGAGCTTTTGAGATCTTTCTTATACTATTACGATTATGTTGAAAAGTGGGATGTACATGGAAACATGTGTATATATATGCACATACATTTCAATGGGATCTAACGATATGGATATGAACATGTATAGATGCACCACACATAAACACTTATCAGTGTGATGGTAATCGTGAATAGCTATATATGAATCAGATGTGAACATATATACATAATATAATATATACACATATCCATATGTTTATATGTATATTGATACATATGTACGTTGGAAATTGGACACGCTCATAAGGATGCATCAATACAGATATACCTACACATATGTGTATATAGAGTCATATACATATAAATATTTATATACATATATATATATATATATATATATACATATATATATATATACATATATATATATATATATATATATATATACATATATATATATACGTATATATATATATATATGTATATGTATATATATATGTATATATGTGTACATATATATATATACATATACATATATATATATAAACATATAAATATATATACACATATACATATACATATATATACATAGACATATATATGTATATACATATATTTATGCATACATTCAATATAATGTGTTTATTATATTCTATCTTTCTTGCACTCTTATATATATATATATATCAAATGAATGCTTACATTATAGGCTTACGATATATATATATGTAAATATATGCATGTAAATATATATTAATGGTTATATATATATTAATATCTATTTACATATATACATATATATATATAAATACATGATAGTATTTTAATATATATATATATATGTATGTAATATATATTATATATATAATAATATACATTTAGTATAATATATATGTTTATAGGAGTGAATTTGTACCCCTTATAAAAATTACCCTTTTTGTCTTCTCTACTTTAGAAAACCAAGTTCAGAGGCTTAATTACACCTAAACCCATTGCTTTCATTCCACTTGGCTCATGTTTTGATCGTCTATGGGGGAATTTCTATCAGGGACACCCACGCAGTGTGTAGATATGTACACAATGCACTTACATCCCTGGCAGATTCCTACAGCTGAACTTGTAGAGGTGTTACACTTCTCATTGGCAGTCAACTTGTAATGCCCTCTTTGGTTGACCGACTTGAATATGGCCATTTTCTTCACCCTCTCCTTCAAATTCACTATTCACTCTTTCATTTCATCTTCTAAGCATTCAATTGAACTTCTTCCAAGCTCCTTCACACTCTTGCACTCACTTCTTCCATTCTCAAGCACTCCTAACAACACTTTTCCACTCCATAGCAACAATAACTTCACTCCATCACTTCAGTAGAGAAGGTTTGGGACAACACCATTGCAACAAAGGCTCAAGCACTCTCATTCACTCCCCCATTAGCCTTGAGTGCTTTTGATGGAGGTGGTAAGCTTCCAATTCATCTCCTCTATTACTTGGTTGAGTAAGAACACTTCCTGTTTTGTAGTGTTTTAGTGTTCTTCGTTATATTACTTTCTTTACCATACTCACTTTCTTGGTTGTCTGTGGAGGTGGAAACACCTAAATGGAGGTCTAATTGAGGCAAGCCCCTATACAACAACCCAAAAATTTTCCTCCTCTTTGTGTGTAGGTGGACGTGCTTTCGGGAGCTAGCTAGCGAATGAATGTCTTTGTGAGATCATTCTTGCCACCCTAACTCTTGCATTTTTACTTTATCATACTAGAGAGTATTTTGTTTACTTAATAGCATTATTTTAACCTTTTAGTATTAGTCGGCTGGGATGTTAGCTTATTTTCCTAGGTTTGACCTTGTCTCTTTAATTGTCTAGTTGTATGGATGTCAACACACTTGAGAGATGCCAATGCGTTGCACTGTTGTCCCAGGACCGTGCTTCCATCCTCAGACCAAGAGCTTCTTGAGGTGAAGTGTTGAACCCAAAAAATGGCTCACCTAGCCCCATTTTGTGTTTAGCATCTATAGAATGATTGAAGGATTTTATAGTCCTCACCATTCTTGTCCCACATTTCCTAACTCCCCGTTAAGTTGAGGTGAGTTAGGGCATCCTTGTGCTCTTGGCCCTCCATGACCTGGGGCCTTGAACATGGTAGGTCCCCCTCTCTTACATTTTTGGTGAACCTCACATGAACCGACGCTTGTTCATCCACTGGTGTTGAGGCTTCTCTCATGTACTTCATGACTATTGTATTCCTAAGTGTTGTGAAGGTTTATGAGCATCATAAACTAATCTACAACTTATGGGAATATTATCAGGAGAAGCATATGACACCTTCTAATGGAAAGGTCAAAGGTCTCTACTGGTTTCTCTACATGCCTTTTCTTTACTCATGTCATTGGTCTAGTTGCATAGGGTTAGTTGTGAGAGAACAAGATGGGATTCATTCACAAGAATTATCATGTACCTACTCCCCCTATGTCTCCTACACCATCATCGATAGATGAGCACGAGGCCATTCAGATTCCTTTAGAATATCTCTCCACCCTTGCTAAAGGACTAGGCGACTTAGAAAATCAATTGGAAAGAAACTTGACGATGGAAATGGCCACTTGGTTCATTATAAAGTTAAAACATATGATGGGTAAAGATTGAACTGGCATAAAAATTCTAACTAGCCTCATCGATTTGGCTGAAGCATGTGCTCCTTTGAAAAATATTAGCTTTGTACAAGGAGTCACTTTCGAAGAGCGTGAGGCACATTTAGGAGTATCAATGCTTCCCATGTCTGTTTACATGGCCAATGTGTTCCCTTCTACTATCATCCCTTCTATCTCTGAACAATCTTAAACTATCAAAGTAAAAACGGTCCCCTCGGGCTTTAAATTTTCCCCTCTTGTCACCTATAGTGGTGGAGGTTTTGGTAGGATGAGCGGTGAAGGCTTTGGTAGTGGTGGTGGATTTGGTAGCAGAGGTGGTACTAGTGGAATTTCTTCTAAAAAAATTCATGGTGGTGGCTTCAAAAGTGGTGGTGGTTTCAGCAAAGGCCCCACTGGTGGCAGTGGGTCTGGTAGTGGTTCTACCAGAAATCACATTAGTGGTGATTCTGGAGGTGGCTTTGGCAGTGGTTCTAGAGGAGGTTCCTTTGGCCCTATATCTTCTAATGACCCTATTCTCAATAGCCTTCTTTAGAATATGGGTAAAATGTAAGGCTAGTTGGCGAGTCTTTCCCAAGCCTTTGCTGAGCCTATCTTTCAACCCTTCTTCTAGCATAGCTTGTTGTCCATTGTGATCTTGAACACTCCCTTCCCCCAAGGAATGGAGATCCCTAAATTTGAAAAGTATGGCAATAAAGGGAACCCACAAACACATGTGTTCACCTTTAACACCCTATGCACAGACTTCTTCCATCATGATGCCTTAATGGTGAAATTGATTCCTCGATCACTGAAGGATACAACATTGGAATGTTACTATTCCTTTCCTAAAAATTTTAGTTTCTCATTTGACCAACTTGTAAATCAATTTCCTAAGATAATTTTAGGCTAATATTAGGCACAAGTTGAACTTTTTGGATCTCATTCGATGTAAACAAGGAGACAACAAAAAATTCATTGATTTCATAGCACACTATCAAGCGCTCCTTTGACAAATCTCGTATTAGCTACCCGATTCTGATAGAAAAAAGGTATACATAGGGAACTTATAAAGGCCTTGGCACGAGAATTTTCCCCTTATGAAGTACCCTTGTTTCATGCATTTGTGTGCAACCTTACAAGAGTACCAACAAGTGGTTGTTTAGTTCAGAGGACCCTCCTTGTGCTCTTGTTTTAAGGGAAAGTCCATTGTATCAATCTTTGGGAAAGGTAAGGCCGTTACGAATGTAGTAGTTGCTATTGATGACAATGGCCTCAAATATAACTTAAAGTTCACAAATTTGTTAGAATATTATTCTTCTATCTTACAAAAGGTGTTGAAGGATAAGATCATAACCTTGTTGAGTCTTAAGCCTCTTAAGGAGCCTTACCCTGATTGGTATAATGGGAACACTTATTTTTAGTACCATCAGATTAATAGACATGATATCAAATGTTGTATGTGGTTGTATCATGAGATACAGGACTGCATCAAGGATGGTACCATTTGTCTCAATGTGAGTAAACAAAATGCTAACAAATCAATTGTGAAAGGTAATAGTGAATTGCAGATCTACACAGACCCATTTCCATCACATTCTCCTAACATGATTATCAATCCTGCTGATTCTGTTACTCAACCCGAGGCCTATGTTAACATGGTCATAGTGATGTCTACTACTCTACCTGCATTGATTCACTAGACATAACATTCACACCACAATATTTTCCCTTAAATAACAAGCCTTCTCCCCTCTACATTCTCACTCGCCTCAATGGGAACATTGTGACACGGGTCTTGGTGGACCCCATGAGCCATGTGAATGTTTTCATAGAGGAGACATTGGTATTAAATTCATTATAGAGGGAAGAATATGAAGAAACAAAATCTACCATATGTACACACAATGGTATGTGTTTTAAACTATACGGCTCGATAACCTTTTCCATCCTAGTTGGACCTAGGGATATTGAAATGGTTTTTGATGTTGTTCTAGAGTCAAATTTATTTAGGATGAAAGTAGGCATACCCTGGCTAGCTTCTATGAATGGAGTCACCTCCATTGTTCACAAATGTTTAAAATTTTCCCATGAAGGTGTCGTGCATGCAGTGCATGACTCTAGATACTAGTCCTTGGTGTCTTGTGGTGGATATCCATTGGATCCCTTTTGGATCACCCTTGTTAGTCTGCTTCCTTCGAGAATAGACCTACAGTATAATAATTATGTAAAGTACAAGACTGGGGGAAAGGGACAGCTGAAAATGACCCTTCCTATGATACAACTAGTTGTCTCCTTTTCCTGAGAGGAAAGGAGAAGCTTGCACCGACCACTCCCCCTTCCCAGAAAGGAGAGGAGAAGTCCATGATGGCTCCCCCTCCTTCCCATAAAGGAAAAGAGAAGGTTGCATTTTTCTAGACTACATCATCCTCTCCCCTTTCTTGGGAAGAGTATTGGATGAGTCAGCCTGGTGGCTATCCGCTAAGTCCGATGATACCTCCTTGGTGTAGGCCCAAGCTCAGAATCTCCAATATTCCTAATGAATACCTCAGACCATGGTATTATTTATATTGTAGAAATAAAAGTACTTGAAGGGAATTTGATCTACGGCCTCCTATCGCTCCTACTCCTAAAGTAGTGAATGAGAAGAGGCCCATTGCCAAGGCTCTTGAGCTGATTCCCCCTGCTGCTCCTTGACCTACTCCTCCTACTCCTATCCAGGAATCCATTTCACTACTAGAGATGGCTGTACTAGACATTCCCATGGTTGAGTAGGAGCTTTTTGTACCTTCACAGCCTTCTTCCTCCAACTCAAAGAGTCATAGAAACTACCTTGTGTGTGAGCGCAAGCACAAGTGAAAGGCTCTCTTGGCTAAGTAGGCCACCTCATAAAGGGAGGAAGAGATGACCACCCCTACTTTAGGGCCTCCTGCAACGTCTTCCTCTCCCCTTCCTTTTGCTTCTCTTTAGTATGGTTTCGTACTGCTCCCAGCTTCCGTTGCAACATCAAATGCGCTTAACCCCAAGGGGGTACAGGTGTTCATTGCTCCATTGGTGGAACCACCTTTTCTAATTTCCATTCTGGATATCTAGCAATTCCAAAAACCCATGGATATGACTAATACCTCTATTGTATCCACTATGGTTCTTTCTTCATCCTCTTCCCCCACACCTATAGCCTCATCTATGGGGAGTTTATCTCCTCCGATGAAGCAAAAGGTGGAGTGTGGTCCTTCTAGCAGTGAAGGACATAAGAGGAGTCCACCTTCTTCTAAAGGTGGTCCCATGCTAACTTGTTTTGTCCTAGTGACATAACTAGTCCTGGCTTCTCCTGAGTTTATCATCTCTCCCGAGTCATTCGACAAGCCTAGCAATGAATCTTAGGCACAACCTACCTTGTCCATTAAAGCTAAACATGGTGCTCCTATAGGGTACAAGTTTAAATCTGTGGATGAAGTTTCAACCTTGTCAGGTATTTGCGTGAAGTTGTTGACCCTAGCTCCACAAGAGCTTGGTGAAGAAGACGTTGTTGGGCCTCTTCCTTAGCCCTTATTGTGGGAGGCTCAGATGCTCCTCCTCTTAATATCCCACCACTGCAAGCTCATCGTCCTTCACCCTACGATGATCTAGAGTGGGAAATGGATGACCTCTTGGTCAGTCAATGTTAAGAGGAGGCCTCTTCTTGATCTTATGTGTGTGTTTGTGATGTGTTCCTCCGTGATCATGCTATGTGTGCCTGGATGACCCTTGTCACCCTTGTTGGTGCTTGGATACAAGCGTGATTTTTGTGTCATAAACCTTCTTCTATTTTTATCATCATTTTTCCATGTTTGTGCTTATTTTTTGATAAATTGGGGATGCTGCAAATCATTTGGGGAATTTAGGCTTCCTTTCCATATTGACCCAATTTTTTTTTAAAACTTTTTTCATTGTGCATTCTTCCTTATCTGGTTGGGGATTGATGATATTTTGCCTTGCACTGCAGTTACCTATTATTTATATGAGCATGGACATATCCAACCCTACTAAACTAGATCCCATTGTGCCTTTTGTTTGTGTTTTCCCATTTTCTCTCTCTTTATCTTTATCTCTTCTTTTCTTGAGTTGTCCCTCTGATGCATGACAACACATTTCTTCAATATTTCAATTTTTAGAAAATGCATTCGTTGCTAAAGAATCTTTTCTTGAAGATCTTCACAAATCTTTATTCAGAATCACATTCTCAACTTGGAACCCTAACAAAACTCATTTCCTTCATCATGGGTTCATAAGGAAAAGACTTGAAAACCTCCCTCTAAAGTGAGAATAGCTTTGACCTTCCCCTTGTATGGAGGCATATTCTTCCTTTTGAATTCCTTGATGATGGATCGCTTTGGGAAAGAAAGTATCTTCTTTTGAACTGTGTGTCCATTGAGTGGACCCTTTCTACATGATGGGTTCCCAAGGAACCCCTTTGAAAGTCTTCCAAATTATCAACATTCTGTGCAACTATCCACTTACTTGCCTACGTGGCTGCTTCCTGACTCAGTGGAGTCCACTTTCTTAGGTTTCCTCCATGTGAGAGATCTTGGAGGATACCTCCCTATAGGATTGAGAACTTGTAGGGTGCTTCCTTTGAGCTTCCTACATGCGAGAAATATTGGGGGTGGCTCCCCTATAGGTCTACAGGTTTGTAGGGCACTTTCTTGGGTTTCCTCCATGTTAGAAATCTTAGGGGTTACCTTCCCTATAGGTCTTTAGGTAATTAGGCCACTTCCTTGGGTATTCTTTATGCAAGAGATCTTGAAGAATACCTTCCCTATAGGTCTGTGGGGTCTGTACAACAGTTTCCTAGCTTCCACCATGTGAGAGATCTTGGGGGACACTTCTCAGGTATCCTCCATGCAAGAGATCTTGGGGGTTACCTTTCCTACAAGTCTGTGGGTTTGTAGGTCACTTCCTTGGGTATTCTTCATGGGAGAGATCTTGAAGAATACCTTCCTTATAGGTCTGCGGGTCTGCAGGGTGCTTTCCTAGCTTCCTCCATGTAAGAGTTCTTCGGGGACACCTTCCTTGTAGGTCTGCGGGCTTTTAAGGCACTTACCTCATGGGGCTTCCTTCATGTGAGAGATCTTGGGGGTTGCCTCCTTGTACGTGCACATGCCTTTAAGACACTTTCTTTCTTCAACTTCATAGTTTTGAGAAGCTATGAAGTCTTGTGCTTGCCCTACACCTTTAGGTTTGTCAGATTATGGTCTACATCCTCAACAGTTTAGGTATACATTTGGGTATGTGCATGATCATGATGGGCCAAAAAGTGGCAATATGATGGGTATGTGGCTGATGACTCTTTTTTTACCCAACATTGATGAAATGAAAAGGGTTTTTAAAGGAGATTCTCAGCTTTCCACCAATATAAATTATGCTTTACTTTGTATGTAATAAGTAATTATTATTTATTTTCTATTCAAACTACGACTAAAGTCCTAATTGATAGACTAATTGAAAAACATCTATCGCTTTCAAACAGTATCACATTTTTTGAATCCAAAACATTCATCACATTCTATGTTTCGCATACTATAGGATTAAAAAAAGAAAAATTGAATTTCATGAAATTTTGACCAAGTTAAGGTGGTTAGACATACGAGTTTTCATATTTTTTTTAAATTTGTAATAAATAATTCATAATTAATTATTTAATTGGAAAAAATTACAAAAAATATGCATCACATGGGACATGGTCCTCTACTTATATCTAAAATATTATAAAAAATATTATCATTTTATTGTGGTTAGGGTGGTCAGACGGACACCTACTTATTTTCCCTAAAATTTAATCTTGTTGCATTGAAATTTCAAATTTTCACCAAATAGATTTTTTTTCTTTTTAAAAAAACCTAGTAGTTTAGAAACTACATTCAATTTGCCACAGATTCTATTCTTACATATTTTTGAAATAATATAGATAACTTATTAAAATTTTTATGTCAAGTTTCCTAACTCTATTTTTTTTATTTTTTTCCCACTTAAGGGCCTATTTTTTCCATGATGATCCTGCACATACCCATTTCTAACCCTACTCTTTTTTGATCTACTTTATCGAAGCACTCATCAGTACTCGTGCTCGCTAAAGTGCGGGGAAAATGTATAGGAGTGAATTTGCACCCCTTATACAAATTCCTTGTTTTCCCTTCTTTACTTTAGAAAACAAAGTTTAGAGGCTTAATTACACCTAAGCCCATTTCTTTCATTCCACTTGGTGCTTGTTTTGAGCATCAGTGGGGGAATTTCTATCAGGGATGCGTGTGCAGTGTGTAGAGATCAATGCAACATGCTTACATCCCTGGTAGATTCCTATGGCTGAACCTATAGAAACATTACACAATTTCTCATTGGTAGTTGAATTGTAACACCCTCTTTGAATGACAGACCGGGATATGGTCATTTTCTTCACTCTCTCCTTCAAATTCACTATTCACTCTTTCATTTCATCTTCTAAGAATTTCGTTGAACTTCTTCCAAGCTTCTTCACACTCTTGCACTCACTTATTGCATTCTCAATCACTCCTAGTAGCACTTTTTCACTCCATAACAACAACTTCACTCCATCACTTAAGTAGAGCAAGTTTGGGACAACACAATTGTAGTAGATGCCCTGGTACTCTTATTCATTCTCCCATTAGCCTTGAGTACTTTCGGTGGAGGTAGTAAGCTTCCCATTCCTCTCCTTTATTACTTGGTTGAGTAAGCACATTTACTCTTTTGTAGTGTTTTAGTGTTCTTCATTATATTACTTTCTTTACCATACTCACTTTATTAGCTATCCATGGAGGTTGAAACACCTAAACAGTGGTTTGATTGAGGCAGGCCCCTATACAACCACCCAACATTTTTTCTCCTCTTTGTGTGTAGGTGGATTTGCTTTTGGGAGCTAGTTGGCGAACAAATTTCTTTGTGAGATCATTCTTACCACCCTAACTCTTGCATTTTTACTTTATCATATTAGAAAGTATTTTTTTTACTTAATAGAGTTATTTTGGCCCTTTATTATTAGTTAGCTGGGCCATTAGCTTGTTTTCCTAGGTTCGAACTTGTATCTTTAGTTTTCTGGTCATATGGACACCAACACACTTGAGAGACACCAGCGCGTCACGCTATCATCCCAGGACTGCGCTTCCATCCTTAGGCAAAGAGCTTCCTGAGGCAAAGTGTTGAACCCAAAAACTAGCTCACCTAACCCTGTTTTGTGTTTCAACTCTGTAGAGTTATCAAATGACCTTATAGTCCTCATCATTATCGTCTCACATTTCCTAACTCCCCATTAAACTTAGGTAAGTTAAGGTAGCCTTCCACTCTTGGCCCTCTTGGTCCCCCTCTCTTACAATATGTTATTAGAATTTGAATCTCTTATTAAATAGAAGCTAATTTATAAGGGCTATTATAGTTGATAGAGACTATGATAATGGAGGTCGATAATAGTCATTGGGTGATCCCATAATAGTGGTTTACAATTTTTGGCCAAACTGGACACTAAAATTATTATTTTTAACTAAATCTTCACATTCAGGCACCTATAGCGGCTAAACTGTGAGGAATTTGAAGATGGTGCAAACTAGAGTCTCATTAAATTTTTTCTGTAGATTCTAAAAATATTTTTTTTTTAATTTTTGGAATCAAATTGCACTTCCTTTTCCATCTCCCACGAAAATTGATTTTTTTCAGAAAACAACATTTTTTAAAAGTGGCCTTCACCGTATAATGCATAACTTTTTTTCCATGAAGGATAAAATTCTAATTCTTTCAAATTTAGATTTGTAACTCTGATATCTAGTGTCCACTTGGTTAGATAGTTTTTTATTTAATATTTTTTCCTTAATTAAGTTTCAAAGTCAAACGAATTACAATTCAGACACAGCGCGACCGTATAACGCATAACTATTTTTGTATGTCAAAAAAAAAAAAAAATTTGTTGGATCAAGGACTTCAATATCTAGTGCACTCATATTTTTCAATTTTTTTTTTGATAATCTTCTATTTTTCCACATGTGAAGAACAAAGAAATTCATTTTCGATGAAAAACCTATGTTTAATAAAACTTAAAAAACAAATACATAACAAAACCAAAACATATTAAAATTATATTCATTGGATAGCTTGTTCTGAGGAATACCATAATCATTTGAAATAAATTTTAAATGAATACATTTGATCCCCCAAAAGCTAAATCAAAAGTGATTTTTTATCAGCATTTTGATAGGTGTAAAGGAGACGCATTTATAGGTATGGTTTAAAACTAGCAGGTTCTATCCAAGGGGGTTTGATCTAAGGTGATTTGATCAAACCCTCTTCAATTGGAATCCTTAAAATGGAACTTTTTAAGGCTTAAATCATTATATTTTCTAAAAATATGTGATTTCAGCTAAAATTTGTTCCTCTTAGGAATTGTAAACCACTATTATGACAGCACCCCATTATTGACTATGTTTAATAAATCCAATTAAATAGCTTATGATTGTTTTTCAAACTAATTATCCCTCTTTAAGACTCAGGATAAAAGACATTATATTGTGTTTGATATTGTTTTCTATGATAAGCTTGACTTTGTCAATGCCATTAGTAAGACCAACCTTGAATTTCTCAAACATATTTATTTGTTCAAGTCGATCCATCCTCTAAGAAGTTCGATGGATACTTGTCATCATAAAATGGAATTTGACTAATTCTTTTGGTAGATAAACCAAGCCAAATATGAGGATGAGATAATGGAAATGGTGCCACCTTTGAATTTAAGTTGTTGTAGATGCCTTTTCATTATGACAATTCAAATTAAGCATAAGCATATGTAGATAAACCATGACAAATATGAGGGTGAGATAATGGAAATTCCCCCACCTTTGAATTTAAGTTGTAGATGTCTTTTCATTGTGACAATTCAAATTAACCATATGTAGATTGAATAAATCATTGGATTGCTATCACTAAACAAGTCGACCTATAGTTGATTATTTTCAGTGTTAGCTTAAGAAATCACCAACTTTTTGATATGTTTCATGTGTTGATTTGCATGGAGCTTGCTCTCCATTAGCATGCCTAAGTTGTAGGATTTTAGGTGATCAAATTTCTCTATAAATAGTTGAACCATTTCATTTGGAAGGGACACATTCTTCCATAATATTATATATATTTTTCAATTCCTATTTCTATATTATCTCACCATTATTTATATACCTTGAGAGAGAGAAAGGAAGTGAGTTCTTTTGAGAGGAGGTTATAATTTGAGAGGAGTAAGCTATCAACTTGAGAGGTAAAGTTATAGTGACATTCTTGAGAAGTTATTTTCCAAGCTTGTTGCTATTGGAAAAGATTGAATTGCTTCCATTTGTTCTGGATATTCAATAACAGGCATTGGGATCTCTTCTTCTTTCTTATTTTACTTTTTGATGACGTGTCTTGCATGCATGGTTGTGATATCCTTCCCAATATGTGTTTTATAGGAATTATATTATTTTAAAAAGGAAATTGAATATATTATGTTTTCTTCATAATGTATTTTTAAGTACTCCATAGAAGGAGATGAATGTTTATCACTATAAGTATTATATACTAGGTATGATTGAACATGAAAAGAACATATGGTTTATTTAGCTGAGTTATTGATTTAACTAGGAAATCTTGTGTTTACTCCTAGGATATATAATCCATTAAGCGAGGGAGTTTAAGTACCTACATGTAATTAGGGTTACTCTAAGTATATAGGTTATCTAGGATGAAGGACTATCCATTGAAGGAAACACCTAGCTTGTGTACTTACTAGTTAAGTAGGACTATTCTAAGTAGATTATTATGGTGATAGGTTATCTAGGATGATGTACTATCCATTAAAGGAAACCTATGCATAGCTTAAGATAGCCTTAAGTCAAATTGACCCTGAGTAGTGTATGTGATAGATGACTTCTTTCAAATTACTAAATGAGAACAATTTGGCAAAAGTAGTGTGAATTTCTGCAACTCCACTCTAGATTGTGTGACTATCGAGACTACACTATCATTTCACCATGATCTAGTATTACATACTAGTTCTAGATTGAGAGATTACAAGGTTCTAGTTATGTAGGACAAAACACTATGATCAGTTGGTTGTCGCTATTAGTTACTCTACCAATCTCTTCATCGAAGGGAAGGGTCATCTATCGAATGATATATTTGTAGGGGATCACATTAAGTCCGTGGTTGGAAAAAAAGTGTCTGAGTGATGCTTCTCCTCCACAACATGTGACAAAAGAACCAAGATTTGAAAGGAAGGATTCTAGACTATCTTATAGCTATTTTTTCTAAAGTTTGTTGAGCTATGTATGTAAATGTATGCTTTCTTACATTGATGTATTTTAAGGAATGAAAATGAATTCATTTTTTATTATGTTATGCATCTTGATTAGAAATTATCAATAAAGAAAAAGAATTTTTTTATTACAATGGCTTGTTACTTAGTTTATTTACTCGTATGGTGAAAAATTAGAAATTTTTACTTCATTGGAGGGTTAGTATGTTACATGTGGTATCCAAGCTACCACTTTTAGCTCTAGAACCTATATGAGCTCATCATTCTTTCTATCCAACATTATCTAATATTGTGAATTCTTGTGTTGGCATCGTGCATCTCAGATTAACGGCTCAAAATTAAGTAATAGGAAATGAGTGCTACCTCAATGCCAAGAAGGAAAGGGAAGACTTTGTTAGAACAATAGAGGGAACCAACTACGACAATGCCATCTAGTTGAGTGACACCAAAAATTTTAGTCATGCACTTTCTTGGATCAGTGATGTGAAGAGGAAGATGAAGATGGAGGTTATGTACAATTACCTACCAACCACCTCACAAAAAAAAAATGAGTCATTACAACTTTCCATGGATATTCCTTTAGCATAAAGTGTCAGTCTAGCATTCATCTTTAGGGATCCTAGAGTTCTACCACTAGCTGAAGTAATAGTAGTCTCTCCCAGTAACAAGTCTGAGGGATAAGTACCATGGACACTACTAGATGAGAAATGGTCTCATGAACAAATTCATACAAAAAGGGTAGACTATAGTGCTGATGAACACCATATTGACATTTCCTCTCATAACTATGTATTAGATGATAAATGCAAAGGTTATTATCCATTTTGGAATAGGTACGAACAAATAAGAGATGAAAATAAAGTAGGGAACAACAACTATCTCATTCTATAGGTTCAACTCCTTTAAGTTATGTGTCTGAGAGTGAATCTAAAGGATAATCTCCACTTGACTATCTGAATAGTCACTTCATGTAATCTAAATGATATTAAAATCCTCATGAAATGAATAAAATTATGTGTTTATCAAAAGAAGTGTGTGCTTAATCCTATGTGGAATTCTTGTGTGCATATGAACGCCTTTTTTCTAAATGTTTTCCATAAGATAACCGATAACATAATTTAGTCTAACATTGATAAAAAATTTAGGTAAAGACCAATCACATAAGGATGGTGAGGACATGAACTAATCCTAGTGGAAGTCAGGAGGTTGGACAAGGAACCACTGGAGTAGAGGGTAGGCTTGACCAAATCTTGGCATGGTTGGAAAACCTTGCATAAGGAAGAGTGAAGGATAGGGTAGGAAAGGAAGTACTCATTAATGAGCATGAGGGAGAAAAATCTTCCCATTGGAATAATGAGACCCATAATCATGAGAAGGAAAATTCACCTACGCCTTCCATGGAAAGGAATAAAAAGCTTTTGGCTTTTGAAATTTCTAGGGACATGAACAAGATAATCCCACCTAGGTTTGATGGTAGTGGTAGAGGTGATGAGCCTGAGTTGTGGCTTGTTCAAATGGAAAAGTATTTTGAAATATGAAACTATGATGAGGTTACTAAAGCCGCATGGGGTGTAGATTAGTGAGCAGGTGAAGCCTCTAACTAGTGGATGAGTAAGAAGTTGGAACATACTATAAACTCATGGAAACTAACATGGGGAGAATTTATGGATATTTTCCATAAAATATGGTTACCATAATTATACTATGATAAAAAACTTTCGGATTTCCAAGGTTTGAGACAAGGTAACATGACAGTCAACAAATACTGGGAGAAGTTCACTCGACTTCTATGCTATGTTCCCATATATCATAAGGATGAGAAATTCCATATTAGGAAATTTATAATGGGAATTAATAATCAAATTGGAGGAGAAGTGGATATACATGGTCAAAAAATAATGGATTTTGTATGTACGAGAAAGAAATTAATTAGGAGCAAAAGCTTAGGGATAATTCCACTCATCACAAAAGAAAAGAGAAAAAGAAGGATGTGGAAGTTCCTAACAAGATAGTTCCAAAGAAGGAGGAATCTGTGCAAAATTCTCCAAGGAAAAAGGGGAAAATATTCTGTTATAATGGAAAATAGATTAGGAGAGAGTAGAAAAGGAATGATTCTAGCATGGGTAATACCAATAAGGCTAGTGAAAATGTCGTCAAGTCTAGAGAAAACATAGGGAAAGGAGGGCCACCTACATGATGTTTTGTATGTAGAGGGGATCACTATGCTAATGAGTGTCCCAATAAAACTTCTAGATCATGACCGTATTGTAATCCATTATGCACTCAACAAGCAATGTTTCAACATAAGATACATGCAACAATGGACGATCGTTAGGTAGAGTACCAAGTAACTCCAGTTGAAATGCCAAGTAGTTTGTTTGGCTTACCTATTTATGTTTTTATTAATACTAGTGCAACTGAGAATTTCAATTCACCTAGAATAGCTAAACATTTATCTAGAAAGGCGGGACACATGACAAAGTCTTGGGATGTAGAGTATGCAAACAAGACAAGAGAAAAGGTGGATCCGTGTCTATTCGAGGCTAGGATAAAACTACCTAGTTTCTTTACAGAAGTTAACCTTTATGTCACACCTTTAGGATCATATGATGTAATCCTAGGTATGAATTGGTTTTGGAAACATAGGGCTAAGGTAGATTTCCATGCTAAAACTATAAAATTTCTAGATGATTTTCAGAATCAAGTTAAATATTAAGGGATAGGTCTAGAGAGGTTAGGATTCAAAAAATATGACAATGCAACTTATAAGATCTAAGAAGAAAGGGTGTAAAATAATCACCATAAGGATTGAAGAACTTGGGAAGGATAATGATGATTCAGAGTTCCAAAGTTTATAGGAACTAGAAGATGGTGAAATAGATGAAACTAGAAAAATGGATATGGAGAAGTATCCAATATTAAGGAAATTTTTAGATGTGTTTCAAGAGGAGTTATTAGGGTTGCCTTTGAATAGAATATTTGACTTATCTATAGATATAGTTCTAGGGTCAGAACCTATTTCTAAGGTACCCTATAGGATGACAACCACTAGACTTATGGAGCTTAACACACAATTGGATGATTTTTTGTCAAAATGATTGGGTATGTGCAGGATCATGATGGGCCAAAAAGTGGCAATATTATGGGTATTTGTAGGGTATGTGGCTGACAAATGTTTTTTGCTCAAAATTGATGAAATGAAAAGGGATTTTAGAGGAGATTCTCAACTCTCTACCAATATAAATTATGCTTTAATTTGAATTTAATAAATAATTATTATTCATTTTCTATTAGAATTATGACTAAAGTCCTGATCGATAGGTTGATTGAAAAACATCTATAACTTTCAAACGGTATCACATTTTTTGAATCTGAATCATGAGTCACATTCTATGCTTCACATACTATAGGATTAAAAAAATTAAAAATTAAATTTCATGAGGTTTTGACCAAGTTAAGGTGGTCAGACATACGAGTTTTTTATATTTTTTAAAATTTGTAATAAAAAAATCATAATTAATTATTTTCTTGTAAAAAAATTACAAAAAAATATGCATCACATCCTGACATGAGTCCTCTACTTATATATAAAATCTTATAAAAAAATATTATCATTTTATTATGGTTAGGGTGGTCAGACAGACACCTACTTCTTATTTTTTCCTTAAATTTAAGTACTATTGCATTGAAATTTCAAAATTTCACCAAATAGATTTTATTTATTTTTAAATAAACCTAGTAGTTTAGAAACTACATTCAATTTTCTATAGATTCTATTCTTACATATTTTTGAAATAATATAGATAACTTATTCAAATTTTTACATCAAGTTGCCTTACACTGATTTTTCTAAATTTTTTGCCACTTAAGGGCCTGTTTTTTCCATGATGATCCTGCACATACCCGACTAATATGATGAAGTTTGTGACCTTGGGGAGTGATAGTCATCTTAGTCAAAAAGAAGGATAGTACATTGTGTTTATGCATTGACTATCATATACTTAACAAAGATATACATTTAACAACAAGTATCTATTGCCACACACTGATAAACTTTTTGGTCAAATGAGGGGAGTTATCATATTCTCTAAAATATATCTAAGATTTGGATATCACCAATTGAGGGTTTAGGATGAAGATATATTTAAAACTACATTTAGAACTAGATATGGATTCTATGACTTCATAATTTTACCTTTCAGTTTAACAGATGCACCTGCAACATTCATGAACGTAATGAATAGTGTGTTTAGGGATTACCTTGACAAATTTGTACTATTTTTTGTAGATGATATTTTGATTTATTCTAGAAATGAGGAAGAACATTGCAAGCATTTAGAATTGGTCCTACAATGTCTAAGAGAGCATAGGTTGTATGGTAAACTTTCCAAGTGCACATTCTTCCAAAAGAGGGTGCATTATTTAGGTCATGTGATTTCAACAAAAGGAATTTTTGTAGATCCAGCTAAGATCAAAGTAGTAATTGAGTGGCCTATACATAAGAATGTGTCGGAAGTAACAAGTTTCATGGATTTGTTAGGGTATTATAGGAAGTTTGTTATAAAATTTTCTAAGATCACATTCCCAATTACTTCTTTATAAAAGAAAGGAAAGATATTTTAATGGACTAAGAAGTGTCAAGGGGCTTTTGACCTACTCAAAGATAAATTAACCACTGCACTGATCTTAAAAGTACCAGATCCTGAAGGTAACTTTATGGTTATCACGGATACATGCAGAGAAGGGTTAGGAGGTGTACTGATGCAAAATGGGAAAGTAATTTCTTATGTATCCAGGAAGCTAAAACCTTATGAAATGAATTATGCATTGCATGATTTAGAATTAGTAGTTGTGGTTCACACATTTCAAATGTGGAGGCACTATTTTCTAGGAAAACCCTTTGAGATGAAAACTAACCATAATGGGTTCAAGTACCTTTTTACTCAGCCTAATTTGAATGATAGATAGAGAATCTAGTTAGAGTTGATAGTTGAATATGATTTTAATATCAGTTATATTAAGGGGAAAGAAAATTGGGTTATCGACACATTAAGTCAAAGATGTCACATTGCTTCTATATTAATAATCCAAACCAATTTTAAGGGTCAAGTACTTCAGAAGTGTAAGGAAGATGAGTATTACTTGAAAGTTAAGTAATAACTAACTGATAATCCAAAAAATTCTAGGTATGAAGGTTTTCAATTTAAACCTAATGGATTACTTAGATATAAGGGTAGAATGTATGTACCCAACCTAATGGAATTAAGAAGTCTAGTATGGAAGGAAATACATGAAGCACTATACTATAGACATCCTAGAGTGATGAAAATTATGGCTGATGTAAAACCATTATACTTTTGGATGGGAATGAAAGAAAATGTCTCCATTTTTGTGGCTAGGTGTCTTGAGTGTCAGAGGGTGAAAGATAGGCATCATCATGTGTAGGCTTGTTATACCCACATGATATATAAGAGAGGAAGTGACAAGTGATAAGTATGGACTTTGTGCAAGAATTGTCTATGACAAGGAATAAGCATAATTCCATTCTTGTGGTTGTAGATAACCTTACAAAAGTAACACATTTTGTACCAAGGAACCTAACTGATGGAGCACATGTCACAACAAGAAAATTTATGCAAGAAGTGTTTAAATTGCATGGAATTCCTGAAAATATTATTGTAGATAAGGATGCACGAGTCACTTCTAGGTTTTGGAAAACATTGTTTACTACACTAGACTTAGTTGAATATTAGCTTAGCATATCATTTGGAAACAGATGGGCAAACAAAAAGGGTAAATCAAGTATTGGAAGACCTACTTAGGATGTATTACATGGATCAATAGTACAAGTGGGAAAATTACTTACCCTTATTTAAATTTACCTACAATTGTAGACATCCAAATTTGGACACTTAATTTATCAGTCCACAGGCATACCTGACCTCTAGGGGTGAACCTAACCTCTTGTAGGGGAAAACCTGACCTCTTAACCAACCCCTTTTCAACCTATTTCATTTAGTTTTTATCAATCTACAATCCATAGGCATACCTAACCTATCTAGGTGCGTACCTGACCTAGCTAAGGGCGAACTTGACTGGCTAGAGGTGAACCTACCTAGCGAGGGGTGAACCTACCCTTCAAACAACTGATTTCACCTTTCGTTTAGTCATTTTGAGCACCCGTTTTCCCATCATCAAAAAATATTCCATAAGTCATCATTTCATAAAAAAAACCACATAAGTGCTACTTAGAACATCATTAAAGTCCATATCCATCATCAAATTAGCCATCACAATCACCTAGACTTCATTTTGAGAGTTTTGATTTTTATGCCGAAACTTCAAGAGGACATAAATTTTGACTCATGTGTCCATTTGGGCTGGAATTTTATGGGTGGTTGCATTATGAGGTGGCCTCAAACTTTCATCTTGACCCTCAAAATCTTAATTTGGTGTTTTTTTTTTAGCTTTTGAAAAAATGTTTTCGTTAATAACTCAGAATGCATGTCTTAGATTTGGGACATTAGTTGGAAATTTGAATCCTATCTTGGTTTTGGGTATTTTTTGGGAAAAAATTGTACTTTCAAAAGTATGTCTGTGAAGTTTCCTAAAATGGAAAAATTTGACATTTTTTGAAAATTGCCAAATCTAGAAAAATCTTATTGTCAGCACCTTACATTTTTTAAACCCCAGAAATTGGTCACATACTCCAATAATCCTAATCTAAGCTTCAATCCAATCATAATATGAGCTTTAATCTAATTCCAATATGAGCTTAACCAAAATCCTAATCTGAGCTTTAGTCCATCTGCATCCAAGAACTTTGGATATCGAAACGAATCTTAAGATCCATCCCTCCATCTTCTTCAATTTCATCCTATTCATCCTTTCATCCATTCTAAGAGTCATCCTTTCATCCATTCTAAGAGTCGTTCTCCCCATCCAAGCATTCATTCATCCATTCCAATCAATTGTTAACTCATTTCAAGCTTTCATCCATCCATTCTGAGCATTCGTTCCCTCTTTTTCGATCATTCGTTTACTTGTTCCAAGTAAATGTGAATCTATTTCAAGCCTTTGTCTATTATTTTGAACTCTTGTTCACCCTTTTTGATCATTCATTTACTTGTTCTAAGTAATTATTCATCTGTTCTGAACCTCCTCTCAGTTTGCAGTCATTCATCCCTCTTGATCATCTGTTTACTCGTTTTGAGTAATATTTCATCCATTCTAATTTTTTTCACCTCATCATTTTGAGAGTTGTTCATCCATTCCAAGCAGTTGTTTTACTCATTTCGAGTATTCATTCATTTGTTTCTATCAACCATTTACTTGTTCTGAACTTTTGTCTCCTTGTTCTAAGCAGTCATTCATCTATTTCTATCATCCATTTCTCCAATCAAATCATCACTTTCCCCATCCAAATCCCCTGAACTTCATTTCAGGTTATTATCCAAATTGACCAAAGTGTCTGATCTGATTGTCATCTGTCCTAAGTTAATCATCATCTTAGGCCCAATCAATCCACTTTCAATCTCAAAGTGGATTCAATGCCACAATCATTCATTTATCCTTTAATCTGATCAATCAGTATCCTAAGTCACCTAGTGTAATCTTTGAATGGGGTTTACAGTACCTTTCGTCATCCTATCTGATCCATTATTCAATCTTACCAATCATCAATTGATCTTATCCAATCCAATTCAGTCACATCCCTATCCAATTACCTTGACCCAATTAATCTACTTCCATCTCAAAGTAGATTCGGTGTCATGATCACCCTTTGATAATCAAATTCGATAATCAAAATCAATATGATCGCATCATCCAATCATTTGAATCTAAGCTTTAATCCAATTATGATATGAGCTTGACCTAAATCCTAATTTGAGCTTTAGTATGTTTCCGTCCAAAATATTTGATCCATCCTCGTTATCCTTTCATCATCATGAATCCTTACCCTCCATCAATAGTGGTCAAGGTAAACCCAAATTACATCGATGGTGATAACAAAATTCTTGTCAATCAAGAAGAATATGGTATAGATCCCCTTGACACTATCATTTCTAGTAAGCTTTCTCCACCCGCTTTCCAAAATCCAATCACTCCTTCTAGTTATCCCTTTATGTTTTCATCCATGCCTAATCATGCTCCTTATGCTACCTTTGACAAGGGATATTCACTACCTTCCTCATCCACATATCCATCATATCCTTCATCTACATCATCCTCTTATCCAACACCTGCATCCTCTTATCCTAATCTGCCATATGAATACTCCTATTACAATCCCTCATCCATGTCCCACTATCCTAATCCTCCATACCAGTCAACCTATCTAATCCCACATCCACAAATTTTTATCTTAATCCTACACCCCCATCAACTTACCCTAATCTAACATCCACATCTTATCCTAATCTGTCATCGACATCTCCCTATCTCAATCCGCCATCTCAATCTTCCCATCCTAATCCACCATCCCAATATCCTTACTACAATCCACCACCCACATCCTCTTGTCCTAATTCATCACTTCAATATCCCTACCTCAATCCTCCATCCAATCCCAATCCTCCATCTACCCCTAGTCCAATATCTAATCCCATTCCTCCATCTAATCCTAATCCACCAGTCCATAATCCTTCATCCACTCCCACCTCACTGTCTCAGCCTAGAGTATTCAAGTTTCTCACTCCAAAATTTCTCCAAAGACTTATAACAAAGAAGATATCCCCCACTCCACACCTTCAAGTCATGGAATCATGCCCTCCCAACCCATCATCCATGGTCATTAGTGACGAGATCCTTCTCCACCCAACACCTATCATTGATGATACCACCCCTAGCACTGCTCAAACTGTCAAAACCATCACTCCTTTGAATCCATTGAGCCCCCATCTCCTACCATCACATCTACCCAATCCATTGAACACCCACCTCCTACTCTGAGAGCTATCGAACCCATCAACAACACCCAAATCCAATCCACTTCTCTCACTCCTAGTGTCACTAAAATCCATTCCCATGAATGTTTTGAATCCTTCATCCCTCCATCTTCCCCACTTGAAGAGTCCCTCGAAGAGTGCATTATCATGCCTCCCACACATGATGAGTCATTCCAAGATCCTGATACAAAGCATACCAACATATCCCCTTCTCCAGATCAAGATCCTACCATCCCATCTAGTCCTACTCAAGATCACACTCCTCCATCCACTCCATCTCATGACCACTTGACATTCAAGATTTTTTCACTCCATCACATGAGCTCTTATCACCTGCTATCCCATCATCTCCCTCTCCTGATCCCCCATCATCACCTAAAACTACTATTCCCACACCATTTGTATATCCCCTTAGTACTCTCACATTCTTCCATGGTGGCCTCCTTGTAGAAGAAAAACATAACCTATATACCACCCATCATCCTCTGCCTAATAATGGACTCACATCATCTTTTCAAAATAATAAAAATCCTATCATGGATCAAATTCTCAAGAACATGAACTATCAAGGAAAAGGTTAAGGCCTTCATGAGCAAGGTATTTTAGAGCCCATCCAGGTCAAAGAAAAAATATATATGCAAGGTCTTGGTCCTATTTCCAAAGACTCACAATCTAAATATTTTGGTACAACCTCTAGACATCCTCAACGAGCCTCTTACAAAACAAATATAGGCTCTTCCCATTTCTTCACTAGATCATATGTTGCCATCCCTCCTTCTCTATTGTATCACCTCAAAACAACTGTCCATATTCCTCCATCTGCTTCATCCATTTTGGGTCCTTACATCCCTTCATCCACAATCTCCCATCCTTCATCTACTCTATCCATCTTGGATCCTTATGTCCCTCCACCCACTATGTTTGTTTTGTGCCCTTATATCCCAAAATCACCTCCTCCATCTCATCCTATTCATCCTTTCATCCATTCATCACCTATCCATGTTATCCATCATAAGCATCCCTCTCGCATGTCCCCTAATTAGGATCAACAAAGGCACATACCTACACATCCTCCATCTACACATAATCCCCACAAACCTACCTCCATCACTCCACATTATCCATCTCCTCACACCCATCCCATTGCTACTAAAAGCACTTTGGATGCTATAACAAAAATGCATAAATCCAACCATCCACATGAATCTAGAGCTCCCCATGTCCCCTCTAAAAGACATGGTGAAGAGAAGAAAAATCCAAATCCAAATCAAATCAGTAGGCCACAAAGGCCAACCAAAGAAAACATCAAAACCATGTGGATCCCAAAGAAAATAGATGCCATGCCTTCAAATGAAGCATCTATAACAACATCCAATGTTGCTAATCCAAAATCCAGTCATACACATCCTCCATCTCCTAAATATTTTTTGGGTCTTTATGTCCCAAAATTCACTATCCCATCTCCTCCATTATCCCTAGATTCTCCATCCATTAATCCTCCTATCTTTTCACATCCACCACCACATGTGCCAATGTTGGTCTTGAACTCACCACCCATCACACACCCACCGCATCATTCCATCCATACCATTTCTAGCATCCCACATATTTTCCCCATCATATTGCTCTAATTCATCCTCTTGCATAATCCATTTATCCTAATAAGGTTGTACCAACATTTGATAGTCGCTTCAAACATGGGCTCTTAATACTTTGTACAGATTTTGATGCTTGGGTCTTTCATCCATATCTTTATCCCATGTCTTCCACATCCACTCATCCACCTCCCTATCCTTACCCATCTCCATCCATATTCTATCCACAAATCCAAAAGTCCAAGAAAATTCCAAAAAAGTCACAAAAAGCAAAAAAAAAAGAAATAATCCATCCATTGGTGAAAACTTGGTAAACAAGCACCTTCGATAAGTACCATGATAAAAACCTAGGAAAAAGGAATCATGCTTAAATCCCCTTCCATCCTTTTCCACACTTGGGGGCAACTTCCTGATATGCATTCCCTCCATCCGCTAGGCTTTTTGCTATACTTCTAGCTATGCACCCATCTTCCTAATGTACACACTTTTCATTCATCCCCTCTATCCTACCTATCTTAGACATCCTACTTGGCATATCTCATTTATCCCAAATCTTCCATCTTCCTTGTGATCTTGATATCGATAGGGGAAAATGTATAAACATGATTTGGACACCTTTTGGAATACATTCCCCTCATCCGCACACTATCCTAATCCTTATTTGCATTCATCTACCTTCTTTTTCCACCCATCATGCTACCATTAATCTCCCTTCCATACCCATGCATTCTATACATATCCATATCACTCCCTTATTTGACTATCCTTTTATCTTTCATCCTTCATGCCTCCTCGCACATGACATATCTAGAGTAGGGGCATCTATCTTCCTTTGTGATATAATCCTTGGAGATATCATTCATCCCTCAATGCATTAATCCTTTTTCACCTCCCCATACTTATCTTCCAATCCCTCCACATAATCCTTTTAACCTCCCTATCCTTAACTCCCTATCCATCCATCATGGCATCCTTCCCATTCCCCATCCTTATCTTCCTATATGTTTCTCTCTATCCCCATCCCATCTCATAATCCCTTGTCATTAGTATCTAGCTATAGGCTACTCCCCATGCAACCCAATGCCATATATCTCATCATCATCATTCCCATTTATTTCGAACATCTTTCTAATCTCCTATCCTTTCTCATCATTCATCCATCCATCATATCATCCTCCCAATTCACCTTTTGATCATTTGGATAACTATCCCATCCTTGAGCTTTGTGTAGTCACCATCATCATATCCAATCCAACCAGTCTATCTTGACCCATCATATCAATCCCATCATTTTGTCCCCTTCTCAAGGTTATCTTATCATCATCCTTTATCCATCATTTGTCTTTGGCCTTTTGTCGAACTACGTTGCCCCTATGCTTTCACATAGGCAAGGTCAATCATTTGATCTAGCCCCGGGGCTCTATCCATCTGCTCCTTTATCATCTATCATTGATCTTCACTCTGTCCATCCACTCCTTTATCATCTATCATCAATCTTTCTACTTTGGTCCATCCTATCTTTATCATCCATCGATCTTCATTCCTCTTTCTTCTTTTACCCATGTTGAGTCATCAACCTTTTATAGAACTACGAGGGCTTTGCACTTTCACATAGGCAAGTAAAATCTTTTATCAGCCCCCGAGCCCCTAGATCTTTAGGGTGTGTTAGTATTGTGTTAATTTCATTTATGATCTCTCTTGTGTCGTGTCATCGTGCTATGCCCTTATCTAGCTGGTTCTTAACAAATGAGATCCACTTGTATTAGTAGATCCAATCATTTTTGAATACCCTATGTCATATCAATCTTTTAGTTTAGTATTCATCATTAGTCTGAACAGGATTCATCCTTCCTAACATACCTCATCAATCCCATCCATCCCCCTGATCCTATGGAAAAGGACGTTTGACATTGATTGCAATATTTTTATGCTTTTGGATTTTGTTTATCATTTGAGCTCCCTATCATCACTTGTCATGTTCACCTTGATCCATCATATCATGGTGTGCTTTGACTAGTCAACATAGGGGTGTATCTTGATCTTTTTTCTTTGTTCTTTCCTTCTCGGTTGTCCCATGTAATACCCACAAAGACTTCTATGGTCTTGTGTTACATTGGGGCATCCTTTTGTGCTTTTGGTTATCCAAATACCTAGCCCGACAAAGGTCTCCATGACTTTGGGGTATTGGGATAGCCTTCTTGTTTGTTGTGTTTGTCTTATGCATTAGACACGAATCAACCTTGGTTATCCATACCATGTAATCTTATGTCTTATGCTATATTAAAAATTAGTGCTCTGAAGATGGAAAATTGCATTAGGATTGCATATCATCTTCCCCACCCATGCATTCATCATTCACCACTCTCCCTCCCCTATCCATCCGCTCTCTTATCATCATCTCTTTAATCATCATCATCCATCCCTATCCTTATTTGTTGTTTTGGGATATATCATTCCCTCACCAAACAACACTCCATCCATCATCAACCCACTTTTTCTCGTTGCTTAACTGGGGCAACATCACGTTGATCCTTGCGTCCATTGCTTCCCAATCTCCTGCTGCCTTTTCATCCTTCTTACCCATCACTTTGCATCCTCTTCCTCATATACCCCTTGCATCATCTCATCTATTTCCAAAGCACACCTGTGTTCTCTTGAACCCACATGTCCTCTCGAGGGGGCATCCTCAATCCCTAATCTTCATCTTCACTCCCATCATTTTCATCCTAGTCACTCTTGTAATGACTAGGGCATCTCTCCCAATCTAACCATCTTCTTCCAAGTTCTATGTTTTAATATTCTTTGAAATCATGCTACTTCGTAACACAATCTCAAAGAGGGGAGAAATGAAGACATCCAAATTTGGACACTTAATTTATCCAAACTTACCCGTTTTTCATCTAAATATCCCTTTATCCTCAATAATTAAGTAATATCACTGTTATTTAATTAATACCTCTAGAGTTCATCTAAACCCCTAAGGTATTCAGTTAATAATTAAATACCTTACCCCTTTCATCAAATGAATTAAATAAATATGACATTTATTTAATTCCTCACATGTCACATCCCTTCCTTAATCTTAATCAATTCTATCATTAGATATGTGTACATGCCTAATCCTTGATTAGGATGAGTCACATCCTCCAAATTTTGCAAGTTGGCCCCTAATCTCTCTTAACCACCTAACCCTCCTCTAATCCTTCATTAACTAGCCTAATCAATGTCTCAAGGAATTTTTAATTCCTTTTATCCTTCCAAGGAATATTAAATTCCTTTTTCTCTTCCCCATGAGATCTTTGACTTGTCACATCAAGTCACATGTGAAATATTCCCCATGGTATCTTTGAATTGTCACATCAAGTCACATGTGACAAGTGCTTACCCTTTTAGACACCTTGTCTTATCCAAGGTACTTTCTACCTCTCCCTTTGGAACCTTGTCTTATCCACAAGATTCCCCAAGCATTTGAATTTTTAATTCACTTTTTATTCCTCCAAGGAATCTTCTCATCTCCCAATGTACTTTCAAGGTATATGTCCTTCCTCCACATCATGTACCCTCCTTCCAACTCATTTAAATGTCACCATCCTAAGCCATCTTACATTCCACATGTCAATATGTGAGGGCTTGTGAGTTCTCAACTCACCATAGCCCTTCATCTTGGCGTTGTTGGTTTAATCTCAACTATTTAATTCTCTAGAGAATTCAAATTATTCTATAAATACCCCCTCTTTTCACTCATTTGGAGATTGATCATTGTGCTAACCAAACTCTTGCAAATTTTTCATTTGAGTTACACTTAGTTAAAACTTGCATTCCTTGCATCCATTTTCATCCACTTCTCATCCATTTCTCATCCATCTTGCATCTCCTATCAACATCTTTTTCCATCCAAGGAGGACACACAAAATAAACCATCAAGGGACAACCAAAATATTGATTCAAGACAAGGTATAATCAACTTCTCTTGTTATGGGTGATCCCACAATAGTGGTTTACAATTTTTGGCCAAACTAGACACTATTTTTTTTTTAACTAAATTTTCACATTCGGGCACCTATAACGGTAAAAATATGATGAATTTGAAGATGATGAAAACTAGAGTCTCATCATATTTTGTTTGAAGATTCTAAAAATATATTTTTTAAAATTTTTGGAATTAGATTACACTCTTTTATCCATCTCCCACGAAAACTGGTTTTTTTCAAAAACAACATTTTTAAAAAGTGATGCATAGCGTATAACACATTTTTTTTTTTCCTTGAAGGTTAAAATTATAATTCATTCAAATTTAGATTTGTAACTCCGATATATAGTTCTTCCAATCTGGTTAGATAGTTTTTATTAAATATTTTTTCATTAATCACACTTGTAATCTCGCATAACATGACCGTGATAACGCATGTCCCTTTAATCGTATGTATCGCATTTATTTTATTTTTGCTTGGATCAATGACCTGTTTGTCTTGTGCACCTATATTTTTCTTCTAATTTTTGTTTTTGATAATCTTCTATTTTTCCGCATGTGTGAAAAAAAGAGTTTCATTTTTGGTGAAAAACCTATATTTAATAAAACTCAAAAAAAAAAAGATAATAAAATCAAAACATATTAAAATTATATTTGTTGGATAGCTCATTTTGAGGGCAACTTAATATTAGTTGGGTTTTTGAAATCTCCA
>VDFB02373365.1:354111704-354597476 GCA_007258455.2 Sequoia sempervirens
AGATAATACTCAATTTTAAAATTTACATAATTTCCCATGGAACAATTCAATGGAACAAATTATATAAGTTGTATATAATTGTATATGAGATTCTTGAACTTAAGAATTCCATGAAACAAATATAAGTTGTATATAATTGTAATTTAGGAAAAATGATTTTAAAAAACTTCACTAGGTTTCAAATAAGGATTAAAAACATATATATGGGTTTACATGCAATCAAAAAAAGTGAGAGATGATGCTATCAAAGATGCTTGAACTTAAGAATTTTCCATGGAACAAATATGTACATATAATTGTAATTTACAGAAAATTATTGACAACTATGTACAAGTTATTATAAGTTCTCTTTTGAACATGTATAGGGTTACAAGCGAACTTGGAAACCATGGATATAATCTAAGTCAAAGATTCTGGTTCACCCCGCTCTTCAATAACATATAGAATTTTTTGATGATCATCACTATCTAGTCTCCATTTTCTTCAGCCATGTGCATGTGGAACTACATGAAGATGTAGGGCGGTAGCAATTATTAAGTGACTATATTGATATACCTTGTTATCAGGTTGATAGTCAACAAAATGAATCCCATGCTGAACAACTTTGACTTGTTTTAGATATGTCCCTTGCACTACAATAGAACCTGCATGGTAAACATGAACCTAAGGTAAGACATATGAATGTGTGCAACATTTTCATGTTCAAGGTTAGTACAATATATATTTAATGTTTATAATGTAATGTGCACATGTGAATAAAATGTATATAAAATTTTAAATTCAAACTCACTTATGGGAAATGACATTCCATCACTTATTTTAGGTTGTGTTAGTTTATTCCTCTCTTTTGTGCAACACAATAAATAATAGCTAACACCTTCGATGTTTCCAAGCTCTGCTATGGCTGCATAAACATCTCCTATACACCAAATTTACATAAAATAATTCTAAAAAAATTAGAAATGTCTCTAAAGATCATTAACTAGATATATATGGGTATGTGTAGGATCATGATGGGCCAAAAAGTTGCAATATGATGGGTATGTGGCTGATGACTTTTTTTAACCCAAAATTGATGAAACGAAAAGGGTTTTTAAAGGATATTATCAGCTTTCCACCAATATAAATTATGCTTTACTTTGAATTTAATAAGTAATTATTATTCATTTTCTATTAGAATTACGACTAAAGTCCTGATTGATAGGCTAATTGAAAAACATCTATAGCTTTCAAATGGTATCACATTTTTTGAATCCAAAATATGTGTCACATATATGCTTTGAATATTATAGGATTAAAAAAGAAAAATCAAATTTCATGAAGTTTTGACCAAGTTAAGGTGGTCTGACATACAACTTTTTCTATTTTTTAAAATTTGTAATAAAAAAATCATAATTAATTATTTACTTGGAAAAAAATTACAAAAAAATATGCATCACATCGGGACATGAGTCCTCTACTTATATCTAAAATATTATAAAAAAATATTATCATTTTATTGTGGTTAGAGTGGTTGACAGACACCTACTTCTTATTTTTTCCCTAAAATTTAAGTACTACTTGCATTGAAATTTCAAATTTTTTCCAAATATATATATATATTTTAAACAAACCTAGTAGTTTGGAGACTACATTCAATTTTCTACTAATTCTATTCTTAAATATTTTTTAAATAATAACTTATTCAAATTTTTATGTGAAGTTGCCTAACTCTGATTTTTCTAAATTTTTTGCCACTTAAGGGCCTATTTTTTCCATGATGATCCTGCACATACCCATATAATATTTAAATTATTGAAAAATTACACATGTACCATTTGTAACCAATCCTGAAATATGGTCATAATCAATTGAAATCAAAGGAATGTCTTCAAATATTTCTTCCTCATTTTCATCATCTGTTTCTGAAACAACTAGTGGCACCGTATCCCATTTACCAACATATCCAATTTCTTGATTGTTGCATGCATAATCATAGTTTCCCTCAATACACTCAGTGAAAAAACAAGAGTAATCCCTTGTTTCTAATGTCCATCCATGGTGACTATCTGAACTCCTAACACAATGCAAAGATCTTGTTTTTTCTACCCTCTTGCATCCATCCATCGATCTTCTATCCACACCTAGATACATGTACAACAAAAAAATTATGTGAAAAAATATGTATATATATATATATTTTAAATTTAAATAAATTCAAATTTTTGATTTAATGTAATTTATATATACCTGATATCTCCCAAAACACTCTATGTGGAATGTGTCGATTTGTTCTTGAAGATGTGCTGACCACATTTGATGCAAAGTGTTTCTTACACCATTCAACAACATCATGTGCATTGTCTAGATGATCTTATAGATAACTCATTTGATGCTTTCTTAAAGCTTGTTTGATGCAAGCTCCTGCTCCATCATGCTCACCCTTTCCATTCCCACTCTAAAAAAAACTCCAAAAATGTGGTATTTTGTATATTTTATGATATCTACAAAGTGCATAGAATGGATGTGAATATTTGAATTGTTTCACACATCCATCTGACCATAAAAAATGATTTTCAAATTTTACACCCCTGCTTCTCAAATTCTAAAAAATTATTGTAAAGCAATGTTGGACAAAAAGTGTGTCAAGCTCTTTATCATCACTAATATAAAAGTGACATTCTTTCTTAATGGCTCATTCTTCATTTGTACTCTCAACACCATCTAATTTTAATTGTGCATGTCGATAACACACATGAACCATAATAGTGATCTTATTTAAAATTAATACTCTAATTGAGTCTCCTTTTGATGCACAAAGGAGTAATTTTCTGCAAAGTCAACTATTGATAGAACTGTTGCATGTGGGAAATTATCTCTCAATGTTTGGAATTGTTGTACTTTCCACTTAGCAAAAAAGGAATGTTTTATGTATGGTTGTATCAATTTTCAAAAATATTCCATAAATTTTCCAATGGGAATCTCCTCTTCTACATAGTTCAACCTTGTGGATTCTTTCCCAAATTTTTTTTTGCAACTTTACATACTTGTACGTGTGTGAGTAAAATATGTGAATAAGTAATAAACCACACAATCAATGAAACATTACATTAAAGAGAATCCAAATAACAATCTAATCAAATTGAAAAAAATAAACTCTCTAAAAACAATACTTACCTCTTGCAATTTATTGTCTTTGTTAGGTTAGTATCCTCAATTTATGAAGGAAATTTAGCCAAATTTCCACATGTCTCACAAATTCCTTCTATGCAGTTTATTTGAGGTCCATTTTCATGATAACATAATATAGACTTTATGAAAAAACTTGCCTATTTAGGAGGTACATTTTGAAACCCACATCTTTCTTCTCTCATCTTTCAAAACACCTGATAGTAGAGATCAAATTCAATATGATAACGACAACAAAAAGCATCAAAAAGATTGTTTATCTTCACATATTATGGCTTTAACCTTTAAAAAATTGTTTGTGCAATTTTATATGAGGATATGCTTTACAAAAGTTCATATACATCTCAAATTGTGTTATGTCTATCCAATGTTTTATATGATTTTCATAAATTACAGGTACAATCCTATGTCTCATAAGATCTCTAGTATTTGATGATGGATGAGTCTGATCATGCCAAAAACTTGAGACCAAGTTCCTAACAACATCTTCAATCTTGTCAGAATGGGGAGCTCTACACATAGTTTCCCAATTTCCTTCTAAACTCTCATCCAAAAACTTTCTCTTTTTCTCATATTTTATTAATGTGGTTCTACTAAAACCAATGTCAATTGAAAGTGCATACATTTTTCCTTTTCTTGCTATATCTTGATGTACAATAGATGCCAACATCACCCTTCTTGTAGTGGCCTTATCCACTGATCGAATCTAAACCCTTTTTAATATTTTGAACAATATCCTTTTGTAATCCCATGTGTTTCTTCTTATTTGATGCCGAATGTACACCCAACAATTGTAATGACTCTTTGAGCTCATCATGAAGAAGTAAACGTGATAACAATTAGGGTTTTTCAAGTGTATCAAGATGATTGAAATGACGATTGAGTATTCCATTTATAGATTTAGTCATTGACCTCTTTCACTTATTATAAGGCTAGTTGGCATAACATTTCAGTTTCTCCATATCCATTTCAAGTAAATGATCTAAATTTCTATGAGAAATTTTTTTCCTCACCTTTTCAGCTAGTTTTATATGCTCATCCATAATGGTAGGAGGAAGTGATCCCAAACCCTCTCCCACATGCATTGTTTGAACTTTTCCCTCCTCCCTATCTTCAAGGACCATGTGTTCTTGAGTGAATTCATTTGATCCAATGTCTAGATTTTCCTTGACTTGAGAATGAGAACTTCTTGCTTGTTGATCCCTTCCTACATGTCACAAAATATTTTGCAAACAAAGTGATAAGACATGATGCTATAAGTGAGAGATGTTTCTGCTAGTTTTATATGCTCATCCATACTAGTAGAAGGAAGTGATCTTGACCCCTCTCCAACAAGCATTGTTTGAACTTGGGTCTTCTCCCTAACTTCAAGGTCCATGTGTTCTTCAACGGATTCATTTGATCCAATATCTAGATTTTGCTTGACTCTAGCTTGAGAAATTCTTGCTTGTTGTTTGAATTTACATGCAAGAAAAGAAAGTGAGAGACTATGAGTCATCTAAGTGGAGTTGAAACCAATAAAATCAAATATTCTTGAACTTAAGAATTCTATGGAACAAAAGCATTTGGAAATAGATGATAAAGAATTTAGGGAATGCCTATGCAAGATGACTATTGGAAATATATTTATAAGGAAATAAAATTGAGGTGTTAATAAAAGTCCTAAACACAAACTTGAGAGAGAGAGAGAGAAGAAAAAATCATGTACCTTGTTTCTTTCTATGATAATTTTCCAAGTTTTGTTCACACCTCTTTTGTTCTTCTTCTTTTGACAATTTTCATTGAGACACATTTTTTCTTTTTCTTTGTTGTCCCATTTTCTTCTTCAACTTAAAGATGACTCAAAACAAGTCCTCTACCAACTTTGTTAAATTCTCCTCCAAATTTTTCCTTGATTGATAAAAATGAAAATTTGTCTCTCCAATATTTCCCTTCTTGATAAATGTGCAAAAACCTCTTGTCCAAAATCTGCTCTCCAAGTGATATAAATGAGAATTAATCTTGCAATTTGATATCCAAAATAATGAAAAATAAGCTTCTATTCATATGCATATGGGATGGGAAAAAAATTATTCTACTATACATGGAATAACTAGATGAGTTCAAATGAATCAAGTAGTAAACAAGCAAGTTATTTCATTGTGGAGTTTGTTATTATTTAATGCATAGGTATGCACAACATATCTAGTAATTTTAGAATTTTGTTTAAGTTTCAAAAATGTATAATAGAGGTATCATTTGAATTGAATTTTCTTAATTATATTCGAATTGAATTTCAAGTTACTTGTCAAAAATGTATAATAGAGGTATAATTTGAATTTAATTTTCTTAAATATATTTGAATTGAATTTCAAGTTACTTGTCAAAAATGTGTAATAGAGGTATAATTTGAATTGAATTTTCTTAATTATATTTGAATTGAATTTAAAGTTACTTGTGAAAAATGTATAATAGAGGTATAATTTGAATTGAATTTTCTTAATTATATTTGAATTGAATTTTGAGTTACTTGTCAAAAATATTATATTTTGTTCTCAACTCAATGGTTCATGTTGCTTATGTCATTTTAAAAAATATATTTATTGTGATCAACATGAATGAACTTAATTATAAAGTGGCATTGATTTCCTAAAATTCTACTAGAGATCAAATGTATATTGAACATAAGGAAATGTAAGTTGTAAGAGATCATCAAATAAAAAAACATGTATGTATATTGAATATTTAAAGAAAATCCATACATATATCATGTGTAAAAATGTAACCATAAGCAAACACATGTACATACATGTAAAGAGATTCAATGTATAAAGATAACAAATGTTATAAGCAAAGAGGAAAATGTATGCATATATCATATAAGAAAATGTATGTACATATCATATAAGCAAATTAATGTAAATTAGAGATCATCAAATGTCAAATACTAAAGATCAACAAATAAGAAAATGTATGTATATATCATATAAGAAAATGTAAGTTAAAGATAATCAAATCTCAAATACTAAAGATCATCATATAAGCAAATAGATGTAGTAAAGATCATAAATCTAGTGTGCAGGGCCTAATATGAATGT
This sequence comes from Sequoia sempervirens, assembly GCA_007258455.2. Classification (NCBI taxonomy): domain Eukaryota; kingdom Viridiplantae; phylum Streptophyta; class Pinopsida; order Cupressales; family Cupressaceae; genus Sequoia; species Sequoia sempervirens. The sequence goes on from VDFB02373365.1 coordinate 354,117,950, forward strand.
TGACTCCTAGTCAAACGACCATCTGAATGAGAACGGTCCTGCTCTATTAGATGTGTTGATCCCTCCAAATAAATTTGTGTACAAAATGTGTTAAATACATATAATTTATATTAAATAAATTTCATGAAAGTTATTTTATATGAACTTGTATTTTTAAATATCTATCTAGATCTATGCATACATAAATATTGCATGTAGATATACACGTGTATATATAAAAATTTAAAACTCACATGTCCACTGACAACAGATTCATCCATAGAGTCACATCAATCATGTACATGATCTGGACCAAGGCTAGGAGTGACATGAGGTATGTCCACCTATAACAATATATATACATATATATCAACTTACATGAATATCTAGTTAAAACAAAAATTTAAAAATAATTAAAAATAATGAAACATGCACATGCACACATACATGCACATCATCTGATATTGAATGTCCTAAGTCCCCTGAAATGGTCACCTCCACCATATCCACCAAACGGTCAAATGATGAATCAACATCTACATCCATCCGATCTATCCCATGTCATGCCAAAAATGATGAATGTAGAGGACTATGAAGGTGAGATGGCATCAGCGATGATGAACTAGAACCAATCAACATATCATTAAAATCCATAGTCTATGCAGCTGTCAAATGAACTATAGGTGGATCCTAATGCACACTAGTGATCGACTAAGAGTGATCGGATCTTAGAGTTGAATGAACTTGTGTGCCAAACTATCTTTGACATGCTCTATACCGATCCCATTGTCTGATGAAATGTGGGCATATGCCTCTAACAAGTCCTTAACCAAATGTTGCAGAGTCCTTTGTGCCATATCTCCTGTAAGTGCATCAAGCTGTGTAGGAGTAGGAATGCCGACTACTGTAAAAGGATCCATGGTGGTCCACTATGCTAAAAATGGCATGGATTGGGAATGTCTGGACATCAAATACTAATCTACATGATCATGAGATATCCTAGTGGTGGTAGCCGCAATGTCACCTACAGTGTAAATTGCTTCCTTTTGGGAAGCAACAACAACCTCATCTGCTATGGGGGCTAGAGTTGGGGTGAGAGAAGGAGACCTCTCACCAACCAATTCCCTAAACACTGGGGCTAGTCTATCTGCTTGACGATAGGTGGGCCTATCAACAATTTTGCCACGCCCCTGACTAGCATATGGTGGAATGCATAGGTAGTTAACTTTGAGGCCCAAATGGACCTCAACATATAGTTGCTCAACAAAATATAATGGAATCTAGTCATTGTTTGGGTATTGACTATGCACTATGAGAAATCATGGGTAGATCAATTCAACCATAGCACAATCGACACATCTAGTGACCTGGTATTCCCTAACCTTACATACATTTTGATAAAAAGGAAAACAAGTTTTTTTTATCATTTCTTTGGTCACACTATGATGTATTTGTTTAAGGGGAATATCACCATGTACTTCTTCCCTGATGTGGGAAAGAATAGAAACTACTCTATCTAGGGAAAATGCACTAGTCCTCTCAAGTTCATCTCTTAGTTTTTCTAAACTATGTAATATTGGCATGCATGGTTCAAAATATACCCCTAGTTTTGTACCCTATGCTAATGAGTCTCTCAATTTTTTAATCTCATTAGTGGTATTTGCAAACAAAGAATCTAGAGGTGGAACATGATCTGCATTTTCCATGTTATATATATGTATGTACATCTAAAAGAGCAATGAGACCTTGGTAAATAATATATCTAGATAAAGGGAATACAAATCTAAAATAGTTGTAATAATTCATTTACTCATCAATAATATTTTCATACCATTAACAAAAAAACATTCAACATCTATCATAGTTTCTAATAACTTCAAAACATTCAAATTACTAGATTGCACACAAAACATAATCTAAAACAATTCTAAAATTTAAATTTAAAACATAATCTAAAATAGTTCCAAAATTTAAATTACTAGATTGCACACAAAGCATCATTACTTAACATTGGTGCTCATGTAAAATCAATCCAGTCATTATTGAAGGCACAAATAAGAGAAGAAAATGAGACAGATGAAGATGTCCCTTATAAGGTTCAATGTAATGATGGAAAATAAAGATGAAAAGTATTGAGGACCTATATTTTATTTTAATGGCATAATAAGATAGTTCCCTCTACTAGCAAATGAAAAATCGTATGTGCTTTGAATTGTGTAATTATTGAAATTGACACCCTATGATTTGATAGAAATTAGGATATATCGATTGATCTAAATGCAACTATATCAACTAATTGTAAATCTATTATAAGTGACATAAAGCCTCAATGTCTCATTTGTATTAAAATATGGGGATGATGTGGCTATTTTAAGGCCAAAATTTTCATGTGTTAATAGCATAAACATATAACATTAATTTTTTTGGGAGTTTGTACCAAATACCTTTTTCCAAACAGAACTTTTGTTTAAAATACCTCAAGACCTATGAATGAAATTAAAAATTTCCTAACTTAAAGACCATCAAGGAAGGTCTTAATGCCATATGTGGCTTCCTTTTCCTATTATATAAAATTCAACTAAAATAGCTTTTAAGAAATAGTTCCACAAAATTAGAGGGGTCCAACCATGTTTTCAATTAATTTAAAACTATTATTTTAAGATTTTTTAATTTTTAAATAAATATATAAATTTCTTACATTATTTTGAATTAAAATGATAATAGTGGACATAAATTACACAAAATTGAATGTTATTAAAATTTTGGTTAAAAAGTAAGAAGGTTAACCTTTAAAGCCATTGACGAAGGTATTGAGCTACTACAAGTGGTTTATCCATGAAGGGCTTGAAGTCTCATAAAGAAAGTAAATACAAGAGGAAGGAAAATATAGATGATTTCCTCACAAGTATATAAATGTTTCTACTTGATTATTTATTTCATCCTAGAAAGAAACTATAAATGTTTTTTATCCTATAACTTTTATTGTATTAATAATCTTAGATGCATGTGACTTGTTAGCTTCCCTTTTCATTTACTCATGTAATTTAAGAAATCTATTATTAGAGTTGCACATGAGAAAAAAATGAGCTCCCCTCCACTAAGGGCTTATTTTTTTCTTATACCAATTTGAGAATTTTATTATTTCAATTCTTAATCCTAATCAAAATGTGGTGAAGGGGAAATAATACCCATCCAATAAGTGTTCCCCAATCCCTTGAAAAGGAAAACTTGTGTATTATCCAACTTGGCTATCATTGTTAGGATTCTAGCTTCTAGTTCTACTATTTTTAGAATACTACTAGAGCCTAGATTGATGGCTCACTTCTCTCTCCTATGGATGAGGATCCCTCTAAGATTGGTTGTTCCACCTCTTCGAATGAGATTAGTAACAAGGTTTATGAGTGTGTTAAATAGGGGAAGAGGTTGGGTATATAATGTACTTTAGACATGGTTGTTGAATGTAAAATTATTTAGACCATGAGAGGGTTGAACAATTTAAAAAGAATTGGAAGACAACTATAATATATAACATAGCATCCTTAAATGGTTCAAATTTTAAATGAAACAATGAAAGAAAGAATAAGAAAACAAAGATTAGTGTAAAATTATTTGAAAATAATTGGGGATAAAAATATCTAATTTAATAGTTGTTAACATAAATTAACTTCAAAATAGGATTATGTAAGTGAAAAAAAAAATTCTATTGCCTTCATTGAACCTAAATTTATCTAGTTAAGATATGTCTAAAATTAAGAATTCACACTAGAATATCAATATTCCATAAGAATCTCATAAAGAGGATGAATTTAATGGAAGATAATATAAAATCCTCCATGTATGAGGATGAATTTTATCATTACATTATGAGTGAATCATCTCAATTATATAGCCAAGAACATAAAAAAATTATAGATTGGAAAGAAAAATAATCACACATTTATCATATTTTTATATGTATAAAGTTTAGATACCATCAAACTATTTAAACTTATAGATTGCATAAAGATATAAATTGAATTGTTAAAAATAATTTATTAAGAATCAAATCTAATAAAGTTTTGACTTCATATTGCATACTTGTTATCAATATCTCACTAATCCAACCATACATTTTATATATGTTAAAAAATATATAATAACAATTTATACAACTTCTAATTATGATAATAAATCTAGAATCAAACATGACCCAAAAGTATGATAAAGACAAGAATCTTAATCTATACCATTATTTTGAGTTTGGTTTAATAGAAATTGTAAAAAATTATAATCATGAAAAAAAAAAGAATAAACTAAGGATCATTTTAACAATGGTGAATTAGTGCCTAAAGATTGGCCTAAAAAAATATAATGTTCAACATTCTCATCAGAAATGATATATGAAAACTAAGGATCATTTGGTTATATATTTTCATAGATTTAAAATTTGAATATTTATTACTATAACATGTTCATTACAATTAGAATCTTAAATAATATTGTAATAATTTATTATGTCTTTGAAATTTGTTTTGTGGATTTTAATGTTGTTTTTTAAATTTAAGTTATAGAGTAAGTAGAATCTAATGAGAGACCTTAAAAAGATTCAAGTAATTTATGTTTTCCTTAAAATTATGATTATTGCTCGATTAAATAGATTATTGATTGTATTTAGATTTCAAAATTGGAAATAGTTTAAAATTATAGAACCATATTATCCTTTGATACAAAAAGCTATGTCAAGGATTATTTGTATCTTCCTCATAATTATGTTTCACATATTGAATATTTCAGGGAGGATTGTGTGGATAATTTGGAAGTTGAAGCAAAGATTGGTTGAGATCGACAAAGGATATTTTGATAAACTCCAAAATCCTAAGAATAGAGAAGATGGTGAGTCATATTTTAATAGACCTTATCTTCACTCCTATTCAAATGCAACCTCTCCAACCAATATATTGGATTGCAAAATAAGTAATAGATATATATGAACTTACTCCTAATCCTCCTCCATTTACCCCACCATTAGATATGCATATTGGTATTCACCTACTCAAGTCTTATGAGACCCTAGGTGGCTTTGTGAATACATCAAAAATATTATGCATGATGTCTAAGAATTTAATTGTGATGGATTGATATATTCCAAGAATTTATAAATGAAGTATATATTCATATATATGTATTTGTTTGAGTGTTTAAAATTAGTTATAGAAGTTTATAGAAGGCCATAGATGGCCCACTTTTTGAATTAAATTTAGTTATGAATTTGTATTTTTTGGATGCGCATTTAGATTTAAATTTACATGCCAAAGTCACAATGTCCTACTCTTGATTAAATTCCTACAAGAAATTAAGGAACTTGGGATCTACCCACCTCCCAATGGTCTTGGAATGGATGCATTTAGATGGAGAAGGATTTCAGAAGGCTCATGGTACTTGTGGACCCCTCAAAGGCATGATATATAACACATGAACTTTATTTATGAAATTTGGTCTTTATTTGTTGGCTTCTAGTATGAATGTTATCTATAAGGTGGAATTATTAGTTGAGACTCTCAATCTTCCATTTTTGGTTTCTAGTGTGATTATACAATATGAGACAAGTATTACTTTCTAATGCTAATTATTGAAAGAATATATATAAATTATTCTCATCTTAATTCTCATATAGTGTTGTCTTAGTCAATTTCTCAATGTATGAGTTCCATATATTTGTAAATTTTATTAATATAAAACAAATTTTTCTTTCATTAATTAACCTATCTATTCCATGTTAAAAATGATGCTTTTATTTTAAATTATAAGTGTATAATTCAAAATTAATTAGTAATTCAAGATAGAGTACAAAAAATTTCTTTACTTAAAATAAAATAATATTCTTATTTCCATGAGAGTTATGTAGAATGGTAGCTTGATGTCTTGGAAATATTTCTTTGATACATACTAAATTATTATCATTACATTATGAGTGAATCATCTCAATTATATAGCCAACCATATCAAAAATTTATACATTGGAAAGAAAAATAATCACACATTTAAAATATTTTTATATGTATGATGTTTCTACCATTAAACTATTTATACTTATAGATTAAATTATTTCTGAATTTGCTTATTTGGGTTCAAAATGCCATGCTATAGGATTTTCTTGTGTTTTCACTAGATTGTCATGTGTCTAGCTATGTATTTTATAGGTGTAGGAATTTTAGAGGAAGGAAAGGTTGAACAAAATGATTAAGGATAAGATAGAGCCTTGTTTACCTTAGGATTTGGTTGAAGCTCCCTTTGGGAATAATCGAGGGGTGGTTGGTCCTCTTGTAGACATGACTAATTTAGAAGGTATTTTAAAGAGAAATTTAGAGGAGATTGGTAGAGACAAGAATCATTTGTTAGAGATAGATTAGTTGGAGTTCTTTGCCTCTACGATTCTCTTGAACTGAAACATTCAACTCTTTGTATTCCTTCTAATAATTTAAAAATATGAATCTAAGGTTCAAGGTCAGATGATTATAGGAACCCTTTATTCCCTTTGGTCTCAAGTTTGGAAACTCCATTAGAAATGAAATAGTTTCATTCATGGAAAAGGATAAGGTTGACAATAAGATATAGTTCATTGAAGAATTTTGGATTCAAGTTGTTGTGAAATGATAGATCTACTAATTTTTTTGGGAAAACAACCCTCTTTATTAGATACATTGCCACTATTGGTGGAGTATTTCTTATTGGATGTTATTTTTCTAACTTACAACTATATTTTTCTTGTTGTTGTTCCATTCCAATATGATTGATCCTTTTTTGTCTGTTTATTGGTATTTGTAAAAGGGTGGGGCCCTTTCAAGATTTCTATTTCTAATTCATAAATTCAACCAAAAGTATTTCCCCTAAAATTAAAATACAAATTTAAACTTAAAATAATATTTTTTGATATTATATAATTTAGCCTTGACATGTATTTAATTTATAAATCCTATTATTCTTTATGTTTAATTTTAAAATTTTAATGCTCTCAAGTATAGGTTACAAGTGCATTCTTTACATTTTTTCTCTTTCTTTTGTACTATTTTGTATGGGTGTCTTATATGCATTGCCCCAAAAATATAATTTTGATTTAAATTTAGCTTTCTTGCAAGATTTAAACTTAAGATTTTGCTTAAAAAAATATCATGTTATCCTTGTAAATGGGTTTGTTGAAAAGGATCTAGAAACTTTCAAGCAAATGCAATTGGCAGCTCTAAAGCCAAATTCTACAACCTTCCCTCTGCTTGTGCCAAAATGGGAGCTTTGGATAGGGTATGGACATCAATCATATCATCAAGGGGGTATTTTACTAGATGTTTTAGTTGCAATTGCAAGTGCCCTAGTAGACATGTATGCAAAATGTGGAAGACACATGAATTGTTTGATATAATGCCTCAAAAAAATCCATTAATAGGTAAGGCTTTAGAAACATTCAAGCAAATGCAATTGGTAGGTGCCCTAGTAGAAATGTATACAAAATGTGGAAGCATAGACAAGTCACATTAATTGCTTGAAAAAATTTAAAAATGGGTATGCAAAATCTTTCAAGCAAATGGCATTACCATCTGCAAAGACAAATTCAACACTCCTTACCTATGCGAAAATTGGAGCTTTGAAACATGGTATGAACATTCATCAAAGCATAACAAAAATTAAGTTCATTGAAAAGGCTTTAGAAACATTCAAGAAAATGCAATTTCAATTTCAAGAAACTTAATTTCAAATCTACCGTAAATTTAAACCATTTCACACTTCACATTTTCCATTTAGGGTTTAAATTTTTTTCAAAATAAATTCAGTTTGAAACACAATTTCAAGTTCACTAACCTACTGCTCACTATGGAGGTCAAGGTTGAAGGCTGATGAACTTCACTTTCAAGCTAGTGTACATTTTTCCCCTAGGTTCACCATCCTTTGTTGTTCACGTTCACCATTCGCTGCAATAGAAAAAGGTCATGTGACCAGTGTGTGCAATAGTGAAATTTTTTTTATTTTATATGCCCTAATTCAGGGGGTTCGACTGAATCCCCATTTGATCGAACCCAATAAAATATGATTTTTTCCTATGGTCTTTGAGGGGTTCGTTCGAACAAGGGGTTTGACCAAACTGATAGGTTCGTTCGAACATCTAAGATGGTTTGGTCGAACCTCTAAGTTCGAATGAACCCATTGATTTAGTGAAAACCAAAAAAAAGAGAATTCCTTCCTCCTTATAATTGTAAACCACTATTATGCTTTAACCCGTTTCTCATTTTGTTTTGAATCCAACTAGGCTAATATTGAGGTATTAGGTGTTTTTATTGTTTCTTGCACATTTCTTGTTGCTGCTCATTTTTGGAACAGTATTTTCACCTGGTCACAACAATAACTCTTATCATTATATGATAAAGATGGCTCCTTTTGAAGATTTGTATGGCCAAGAGTGCCGAACTCCTATAAGCTAGGATAAACTTGAAGATCAAGTGAGTCTTGGGCCATAAATGTTGGTTGAAATTGATGAACAAGTTAAGGTTGTTAAGCAAAGGTTAGATGAAGCTAACGATAGACAAAAAGCTACGCTGATGCTAAGAGAGTGCCTTGTAATTTTGACTTAGGTGACAAAGTATTGTTGAGAGTGAAATGTCACAAGAGCTCCACTAAATTTGGAAAGTCTTCTATGTTAGCCCCACATTACGTTGGACCTTTTTATATTCTATAGGAAGGGAATCTAGTAGCTCATCGAATCACATTGCCACCAACTCTTGCTAGAATGCATAATATCTTCCATGTTTCCTACCTTAAAAATTATATGCTAGGGGATAATCATGTAATTGATTCAACTACTTTATAGGTATGGGAACCTACTATAGTAACTATTGAGCCCATCAAGGTGCTAGGAACACATAAGCTATGCTTGCATAATAGAGAAGTCTTGTAGTGTTAAGTCTAGTGGGAAAAGTACCCAAAACACTTAGCTACTTGAGAGGAATATGTAGAAATTCAGCAGAAATTTTCACATATTCTAAATTATTTTGAGAATGTTTGAATAATTTGTTGTTAGTTGTCATGATTTAATAATACCTAAGGTAATTGAGGATGGTGATCCATAAGGGGGAAGTATGTGACACCCCAATTGTGAAATTACTATTTACTATCACTACATAGGGTAAATATGAATGTAATGTGAATTATGGAGATGAATATATTATGCTTGTACCTTGTTATCAATATGAATGTTATCTCATGTGATATTATTTCATTTTATGTTATCTCAGTTAATTTTATTTCATGGAGAAATACTGCATAAATATGAATGGATGGTTACTATTCTAACTTTGGAGATGTTTGTGTATACTAAATATGTTATGAACAATTGACTACCATGTACATGTGTTAGTGGATGTAGGTACATGTGTCCCATAGCTCCAGGTGGAGAGGAAGTATGAAGCATGAGAAGTTCTTAGTCAAGTAACTCGTAAAAGTAAACTATCTAAGAATATACACAAACCACATTAAAATGATTAAGTTGAGTCAGTTTGTGGGTAGTAGGTAATTCATCCTTAGTAGGTATGTCTGCATTTGAGAGTCTTGTTTACTAATATATGCATTGTGGAGTGATGTTTATCTACTTGAGCTTTTGAGATCTTTCTTGTACTATTACAATTATGTTGACAAGTGGGATGTATGTGGAAGTATGTTTATATATATGCACATATATATTTCAATGGGATCTAATGACATGTATATGCATATGTATAGGTGTGCCACATGTAAACACTTATCTATAAGATGGTAATCATGAATGGCTATATGTGAATTGGATATGAACAAATATATATATATATATATGTGCGTGTGTGTGTCTTGCATGTGTATAGTATATACACATATCCATATGTTTATGTATATTGATACATGCATATGTTGGAAAATGGACATGCTCACATAGATGCATCGATATAGATATACCTACACATACATGTACATAGACACACACACACACACACAAATATGCATACATTCCACAAAATGTGTTTATTATATACTATCTTTCCTATACTCATATATATATATATATACATATATATAACATATATATGTTTATATATATATGTATGTATCTATGTATATATATGTATATGTATATGTATATGTATATTTATACATATATATATATATACATATATATGTATATATATATGTATATATATATATGTATATATATGAAATTAGCATTATTCAAATTCATCCATTCATCAAATAAATCAAGTCTATTTGATTTATCTCTAAGGTCATCCATTTAAATTGAATAAATTAACTTTATTTAATTTAAGCCTATCATTATCCCTCTTTGATTAAATAAATCAAACCTTTATTTAATTAAATCTGAAATCACCTTTCATCTCCCTTTGATTTAGTTTAAATCCCTAAATCTAAGTCAAATGGGTCAAATCACCTAATCCCTCACTAAATTAATCTAATCTAATCACCCATCACATCCTCTAGGTTTTCCCACTTGCACAAATAAATCAATTTATTGATTTATTAATTCAGCATTTTCCATCAACATGACATCTTTGAGGAATATTCTCTAAGTTTGAAATCTCCCCCCAAATTGACATGTACATCCAACAAAGCATTTAAGAGGTCTTACATGTCTCTTACATGTCTCTTGCAAAGCTCAAACTTAGCATTTAACTCTCGAATTCAAATTTTAAATCTGTCCCTCTTTGGCACATTGACCAAAATGTGCTCATTACTCAACCTATCACAAGTTGACAGGTGGCTCCTTCATATTGGTGGATCTTTAGTCCCACATCCTCCATGTTTGGCATTCTTTTATCCTTCTTGGCTATAAAGAGAGGCCTCCTCTATTGTGTTAATCCTCCACAACTCATCGTCTTGATCATCAACATATCTGGGGCTTATCAAGGATTGGGAAAGGGATTCTTTCCACATAAGCACCAATCCACTATGAGATAGGGGTTTGATCATGTTTTTTATATCATTTATTTAGTTATTTTGAATCTTTTCATCTTATGTGCATATTTTAATATGATTGAGTATTTCATAGGAATGTACTACATTGTTTGCTTGTTTTTGAATAACATTATGCTAATGTGTGATGAGGTTTAAACAGTTTGCAGATTTATGGTGTTCACATTATGGCACTAGAAGGAGGGATATCTCATGGAGTGTTCAATGCTTGGTTACTGTTATTATGATATTCTTTAGTTTTGAATTAGAGTTCTTTACTATGTAGATGTTATTTTCATAAAATTTCTGGTTAGATTTTTTGCTGGGAACTTTGAAGTAGTAATGATAAAAAAAAAAATAGCGAATCAAATGTGTTCTATAGTTGATCAACATGAAGGGTAACTCTTATTTGATTGATGCTATAGGGAGATGCCTCTCAATCCATGTTTTCCCCTAACCTTCCTTGCATCGATAGAATACACCAACTCTCTGCTCAGGGAAGTCATTATTTCTTTCATCCTACATTGCCCTGATCTTTTGTTTTCTCGCCATGTCACCCTAAATCTTTAAATTCCAAACCGTAAATCCTTCAGATCCCTGTCATTACTGTAGGGAACAAGTCTAGTCATAACACCTTGCTTTGGGGATTGGGAAGGGAGGTCCAAGTCCAACGCTTTCAAGAAAATATGCCTTGAGTATGCATCATCTACAACACCAAGAAGTATGTGGTACTGTAATAACCCTGTCATGTGCGTCAAGCCTGTGACGAATCATATTAGAGGGTATGCCAGATTGTTCATTTCTCAAGCATTTAAAGAAGGGCCACGATGATTGTTTGTAGATTTTGTCTTGTTATTTCATAGAGGATGATTTTGTCAGTGCTTGTATCATGCAGGCCAGAATGGAAGGAACTCTATTGAAACTTCTTTAAAGGAGAATGTTGCAATTCTCAAGAGGAGATACCTGCCCTAGAGGTGTTGTGTAGAGTAAGGCCAAGGCCTTTCATCCTCCGAGCCAAGGAAGGCATGGCACTCAGGAATTGATAAGAAAGTTTGAAGAAAGAAAATTACGCCAAGAAGCTTCCAGTGAGTTAGAACGCCATTTCATCCCATCACTAACAAAAACAACAATTCTCTAAATTCACATAACATCTTCAACATGTTTGTGTAAATATGGTATATGACATGATTTTTTTTTTCTTACAAAATTTTGTCACTACAATAAATCTGCAAGATTTTTAGGGGTTCTTCATTATGGCACAAGAAAAGAGTGATGGCAGAGAAGAGTTTACTACATTGACTTATGTAAGTGATCATAGTTTCTTTGTCTCTCGACATTTATCATAAAGTACTTTGCTTTGGTCATCTTTCTCAAGGCGTATGTCTTACAAATTTTGATATCTTCCATCATTAATGTCACTGGTCTACGCTATATCTAAGAGCTACGTTGTATATCATTAATGTCATTGATATATCATTTTCTATGGTCTATGTTATACTTGTGGGAAGCTCAGTTCGCTAGCATACTTTTAAGTGAGTCAAAAGTATATGCAATTTGTTGTTTCATTTCGCTACGAAACACTCTAGTATTTGCTTAAAACTATTGTAGCTGGTATAGGCACAACCCAAAATAGCAAGCCTAGTTTTTTTTGAGGTCATCTCCTTTTCTTTTCCTGGTCATAGTTTTGAGTCAAATCTGTATGCCAAGATTTATTTTTGAAAGCACTTTTATAGTTTTGAGCGAGCACTAAAGGATTATGACTATTCAAAGTAAAGATTGTGTATTATGGTGGTCAGAATCTATGATAAAAAATTGTTGTCATTTCATTATGCTTCGTTCTTTGTGCCAAAAAAAGTGTAGTTTTCTCATTTCTATGTTACATCAATTTAAGGAATTATGTCACTCTGAACCAAAATTGTACTCCATGACAGGCGTAACTTGTGTAGTGTGTTTTTAATAAATATGTTTTCAATTGGTTTCTATTCAATATAAAATTCGATAATTGTGTGCCTTTGAGTATTCGTGTGAGGAGATCTCTAAAAATCATAATTCCTATTTGCAGCTATTAGTAGTAACTGAAAATATTCAAGTCTATTCACAGCTGTCAGTAGTAAATGCAACCTAATATAGTGTATCTTCATGTTAAATTTTTTTATCAATATCCTTGCAAGCTTTAACTTCCTAATAGTTTTCTGAATTTATCTACTAGATTGTGGCTAGGGTAATTTTGTTACGGTATATTATAATCATACGTTGGTTGCATAAATACCATGCCTTCACGAAAGATGCACACAATAACAGTTGATGCAAAGTGAAAAACAAGTAGAAGAAGAACATCATTTTGAATCAGCAACCGTACACTAGATCAAATCACTCTTTTTTTGGAGAAGGAATTTTTATAATTAAAATTATACTCCAAATTGTGAATTGATTAAATCAATCTTGTTGTGGTCACTTACAAATGTTGAATGTTTACTTTCTGGGTTTTGTAAATCTTTTACCTATACACATATTTGTCATGTTTTGATTTTTGCATTGAAACTAATGGATTTGCATGTAACTAATAAACTTATTGTATGATTATTTTCTTGCTTCATAGGTGTGGCATTTGAAGAGTTTTCATAAATCATAGGTTTAAATTGGAAGGGAGCATTGGAATCAAGCAAATTCAAGCAAGATTGGAGTTGAAGGAAATTGGAAATTGAAACTCTAAATTCACAAATCATTTTTAAATGCTTTTAAGGACCTCTATTCTATGCTTTTGTTTTCTATTTTAAATCAACTCACTTCTTTTTGGGCTCTAAAATGAACATTACAAAAGCTTTCAATTATCATTGCAAAGGGTTAAAACGAATCTTAGGATGAACTCACTACATTTTTTTCGAGGCTAAGAATTGAAAAAGAAAAATTTCACACTTCTTTTGGTGTTTAAAAATAAATCACATTTTCTTTGTGGGATTAAAATGAACATGTGAATTTTATGCTTTGTAATATTTTTTGCAAGATAATCTCATCTAAAAAGGCGTATGCACTTCTCTCGCGCTTCACAACGATCGTGAGAATCAAAAGTATTTTTTATGACATTAAGTTGCATAAAAGATTGCCTCTACAATTCATTTTGGAAAACTAAAATTAAACAAAGCTTGTGAGTGTGAGTTAGGTATATCACATGTTTTCTCCCTTTGTTTCTAAATGAAGGTCAATCGAACTACGGATGTGCTTGCTCATTGTTGTTTACCTTTAGAGGGGCCTGCCTAAGAGACACATCCAAAAGGAGAAATTGAAGGCAACTCCAACTGGTTTTTCATTCAGGCCGGTATATAAATGGATAAGATTTAACTGTCAAGTCCTCATGGTATGTAGGCCTTAGCTGTACAATGTCTTTCAGAATGGGGTACTATTGTAAAAAGTATAAGCACCCCTAGTATGATTGATTAAATCCTTTAGTTGCTTACTAGAAACTCGCAACATGCCATGTCCCTGATGTCCCATCATTAAGAACCTTGTTTGTAGCAACCAACTAGTCCATCCAATGAGTTTATCAAAGTGGTGCATTGGAACTTAGATTCCAAGAAGTTACTTGCCATGTCCGATCTTGGTTAAAATTTATACGTTAAGACTTCATTCTTAACATAGCTTTATATTTTTTCCTTGGTTGCATTTAAAATCATCTATTCTACTACAAATGAGGCAATCCCACCAAGAAAAACATACCAATTGAGCTAGGATGTTATATTGATTGCGAGTCAATTTGAAAACACAGTGCTTCGATCCGAAACATCAAAACCAACATTCAACGAATCATTAGAATTTCAAACCCTTTGAGAGGAACAAATACCTTTGAAAATTCCACGTGTTACTGCTTGTCCCTAGGGGTTCTTATCCCTAGAAGGCTTCTAAACACTGAGACCCACATCTCAATTTGTTCATTCCAAAGTCAACAATAGGAAACTATGCTCTTCAAACCTTGATTTTCACATAATGGACCTTGTGGAATGAAAAGGAATTGAGACATAGACATTTAGTTTGAAAACCAAGCAAGAAGTTTGTTTGTGATAAAAAGAACTCATTAAGCTAAGTTAACTCAAATTCAACCCCACAAATGTGCTTGGTCTCTTTTGGTCATATGGTTTTCATGCAAACATTGGTTTTTTGGTTTTATCTACTCTTAGAGAAAAGCATGTTCTTCAATATCTTGGTCTAGTAAACAAGTCCTTCTTAGGTTCATTTAGGATCAAATCAAACACTTCATCCATTCCAAACATTCATCATATCCATCCCACCAAACAACTTTAAGAGCCTTGGAAAAATCATTCTATACTTGGGTAAATCATCAAAATCAAAATCACCTTATTTAGTTAGGTGTATGGGAATGCATCTTTTCTCATACATTTAATTGAATTAGCAATCCTTTGAACAAGTTCATCCTAAGATCACATCTAACATCTTAGGGTTTACAATTCCATTATCCAAATCCAATCAAACCAATAAAAATAAAACCCTAAGTCTAGCATTGATCCAAAATTCCTAAACGTTCAACACCCATATCATTCACCCCTTTCATCATTCATCTCATCATTGGCCCTAAAAACCATAGAGGTCAACAAGGTCAAAACACAACAGGAAAATGGAATATAAAGTTGATCCATACATCATGATCAGTCTAGACCAACCAAACTATCAAATCCTTACAATGCCAATTGATTTTCAACATTTACAATTATACAATCCGTGCATGGGACCATTATCTCCAACAAACCTCGATGGTACAACAAATGTGAGTATGCCTAGTCAAAAAATTGGAACATCTTTCCCAATGATAGAATTAAATCTGAGCCCAAACCTACAAATCTATCAACCGAAAAATCAAGGCATGAGTCTTCAAATGAACAATATCATCCCACCAAATCCCTACATGCCAAATGTGAATGTGCCAAGTACAAATTTCCCAAACATGAACATTTTGAATCCAAACTTAGCAAAATTTGGGATAGAAATGCTTGCAAAACATACAAATTTTGTTCAAAGTCCAAACATGATGATAACGACTTCATGTATTGATCAAAGTCAAGGTAAAACCATGCAAAATCAAAGTTACCTAAATCAAGTCAATGTGATTCCAACCATCAACAATGTTCAATTTCAACCCATAATGCCAAATCTGAACATTATCCCAAGTCAGAACATTATCCAAAATCAATTTTTCCATGATCCCATGCAAATACCACAAGTGTACATCCAAAATCTACTTGAACAAAATCCAAATCAAGGGAGTCAAATTCAAAATCAAGATCAAATTTTGCTAGTACAACTTGCTTCACATGCAAAGCTAATTGAATTATTGAGCCAAGAGATATCTTTACTCTAAAATCAGCACACTCTTCCTTTGGTTGAACCATGCCATCAAAGCGTTGAGTTGTGTCCAAAACCACATCAAGAACAATATCTCCAATTTCAAGAAGTTAGATGTCAAGATCAACCACATCAACAAATTCAACCCCCACATCTCGAAGATCAATCACCACATCTCGAAGACCAATCACCACATCTCCAAAATCAATCACCACAAGGTCAAATCTCACAAGGTAACAAACATAAATACACACCACTTGGGGGACCCATTGAATTGATCATGCAACAATTGGCGGAAGAAAATCTCATTAAACTCCCTATTTATGAGAATTATCAAGAGCCCTTAGTTAAACCACCACAGTATAACAAGAAGTAATTTTGTGGCTTCCACAAAACAAAGGGACACACAACATTAGATTGTATTCGACTCAAAAATCTCATCCAAGACCTTATTGATGAAAAGATAATCACTATTGGGGACAATTTTCAAGATCTATCCATCAATGAACACCTTGAAGATGTTTCCACCTCATCCAACAATCAAATTAACATACAAGAGTCACTTTTCAATCATGATCAAAATCCACCAACAATACCCAAGAATCACCCAATTCAAGAAATTTCAACATGATTTGACCATATGGTTGAAGACATTGATAATCTCTCTACCACAATTGTTGAAAAAAATGTTCAAGATCTATCCATTAATGAGCACATCAAAGATGTTTCTACCCCATCTGATGATCAACTCACCATACATCAAGAGCCACTTTTTAGTGATGTATTTCAAGGAGTGTTGGAATTATTTGATCCCATTAACATAATCTATGATCCATTGACCAATTATCATGTTGAAAATGTCTCTACATCACCTAATGAGTTAGAGAAGATATCTCAAGAATTTATCCCAAAGCATGATCATCATTTTTCACCAAGGTCTAGCAATGGTCCTTTCCAATTTGACATGTTGACCCCCTTTGACCTCATGGTTATAGATACTGAAGGAACCCTGAACTTGACACTTGAAGATATTGAACCACTTACCATGTCTAATGATGAAATATAAGAACCTTTTATAAGCAATCCATCCTTTGAAACTGGCCCATGTCAAGAACTTGATCCAAAGCATGTTGAAATCAATTTCAAAGTCAATCAAAATCAAGAATTTGTATCTCTAAGATACTATAATGATCTAATGGACACTCTCCTATCTATAGAAGATGTCAAAAATGATGATCACATCCATATAACACATACTCCTCCATCTACCCATGAGATGATTTATGTGGATAGACACGTAGATGATCTTGATTCAGAACAAGATTTCATTACTCCTGATATTATTACACAAAAAGAGTAGGTTATTGATTCCTACAATGAAACTGAGTTGTCAACATTTGGATCAAATATATCCCAAACTCAGACTAAGGACATCATGAATAAAGATATCCAACATTATCCACTCAAGGAAATTGGTCAGATAGAACAAGATATTCTGGAGTTAGCAAAGCATCTATTCAAAATGGTATCATCTACAGTGGTCATTTATCAAAGAATGAAGGTACTACTACCACCATATTGGGGGAAACTATGTCTCAAGAAAACACCAACATAGGGAGCCCGAAGAATCCTTATGATGAAATCGATGCCAATACTACAACCAGTCACACCATGAATCTTCATCCACCCATCACCCCATCCATGAATTGGGACGAACATCAAAAGAAATATTTGAATCAAAGCACAAAGAATGTTATCAAAGAAAAAGAATCCAAGGAGCACAATGGACAAATCAAATAAAAATGGATACCAAAGAATACAAAGAAAGATTATCCCTATCAAACTCCATTAGTCAAAGAAACTATGGGGAAAAATAAAAAAGGGAAAAGTATCCATCAAAGATGTCCACAAAAGAAAAATCAGGCTTTTCAAGCGACGTACAAAGTGTATCAAATAGTTGGTTTTAATTCCACACACACTTTCGTATCCACCCATCATTACTCATCTTCCCAATTTTGGAGAGTCAAAGATTCCAAGTTGTCAACCAATCCATATTTCATTCCTAAACACACTCCATCCATTCCTCCATGCATGATATCCAGTTCTTACATTGACCATGTTTTGGCAACGACCCTTCATCATAAGGATTCAAAAGGCACCTTATTGCGATATGCACACAAAGATAGAGTTAACTTCATAATCAATAAAGCAGCTCAAGGATCTCAAAAGTTGTATTCAAGTGCACGTATCTTGTAAAAACAACTTCTTCAGGAAGGATATCGATGGCACATTATGACAGAAGAATCTACATCGACACCACAAAGTGGTTCAATATGAGCATAAAATCTTAAAAAAAAAAATGAAAAAAGCAAAAAATATGAAAATCCAGAAAAATTAGGAAAAGGATTAAAAGCAGTAAAGAAAAAAGTCATCCTCTAGTGAAATACACTTCGATGGCACTTTAAGTAGGTACCATGATGAAAACCTGGAAAACATGCACAATGAGTAGAATCGAGCATCTACATGTGCCAGTTTAGATGAAAGCATCTCATCCCATCCATAATAAATCCAATATTCCATTCACCTCATCCATAATAAATCCATTCATCCATGAACCATTTATCCAATCCATTTTTTGGTCCAAATTATCTTGATCTTGACAAAGTTTGGTGCACACTTTCCATGTGCTTATGGTAAACATCTTGACATGAGTCATTTTCATTGATCCTATCCTATCCAACATTATCTGAGCCATGGAGCATTATCTAATAAAGCATTCCTTTGTTCAAACAACTTATATTATCACAAGATAATCCTTGGCATCCTTTGCATGTTTTCCATATCCATCGATCCATACACCTATCTGAGCATCCATCCATGGCATTCCATACATTGCTAGACACTGGGGGTAGATATTTACATCTTGCTTTAGGAATAAATCTTGATCTATATCCTCCAACTTATGTGATGATCTGAACATTAGAAAACATAAAATCAAATTGGTCAAAGCATTTGTGATCCAGAGTCCAAAGCACTAGCCCATGGTATATTTTGATGAGAAGACATTCCTTATCATTCTTCATCTTTCATCAAACATCAATCCAAATAATTACTATCAGTCACATCTAATGTGTTCTTCAACGTCACATCTTTTGTTCCAAAATCAAACTTCAAAATCTTGCTAAATCAAATCAAATCAATCCCTCATCATCTTGGGATATCCATCCTAATCCTTGTGTTGCTTAACACTATCCTTGAATTGTTGTGCATTCTCAACCATGTTATCATCATCAATCCATCGATCCGATCAATCAACCTTAGCTTGGTTTTCAACAAAATCCCAAAATAGATCACTAATCAATATCATCACACACATCCATACCAAAACCATCAAAGTCATGCGAAAATCCAAAAACATCCAAAACACATCAAAATCCAAAAACATTCAAAAAACACAAAATCCAAAAACATTCATAAAATCTCACAAAATCCAAAAACATTCGAAGAATTTAAAATCAAAACATTTCTAAAATCTTGAAAAGAAAACTCAAAAATAGCCTCAAAACATTTCAAAAACATCAAAAACATCCCAATATTTGAAAAAAAATCATCCATCCTCATCTTGCCTTCACCCGCAATAAACAATCATCCATAATAAACTGATTATCACCCTCATCCTTTGGCAATACAAACAGAAATAACCACAAAAATCAACAAGAGCAAACTTCAAACACAAAGTCAAACTATTGATCATTTTTAGACATTTCAATCAACCTAATATCAATAGCCTATCAATCAACTTATAAAGCCATCATCATCCTATACAATGCATGTCCTAGGATATATCGTTTTGACAATGGGCATCATTTTGGATATCAATTTGGATTCTTATCCTATCAAAACAAATCCATTTGGCTAGAGATATGAAGAACATTGACTTGTTTGTGCACTTGATCTTTTCTGTTGATTTATCTTATTTTTCTCATTCCAAGGACCTCCTAATGATGTCCAAATGAAGGATTTAGAGAGAAAGTAATAGGGAAATGATCATTATCCTCTTGTCTGTTGTGCTTGTTGGACATTCTTGTAAAATAACCTTGGCGAATACTTGCTATGTTAGATATGTATGGAGGGTGTTTTGGGCAACTTGTTGACTATTGCATTGATAGGTTATACCTTTCTGTTTTTTGGTCTAAGGTGTTTGAAACTTCTAAAGTGCATCCTAGCAAGGTTTTCGTATGTCAGGTGTGAACAAGAATACTCCTATCTATTTTTCGAGTCAAATTCCATCACACTAAGTGCAAGACCATCCTGGTTCTTTATACCTTGATGCATCATGCTTATGTGTGTTATCAAACATAAGGTAAGTGACCCTTTTAAAATCCCAATTATTGATAAGAAAATCATCCATTTCTTATCATGATCACTCATAAATTTGGCTTGTTGGATCCTCTTGTCATCATCTCATTTCTGATTTCTTCTTTTTCGCACTAACATCACCTCATGAATAGTTAATCATCGGTACCAGTGCATCCATCCTACATCCACAAACCATACATTTGCATAAATCATCCAATGCATAATCATATAGGCATCATCCATGTCATCCATTCCACATGCATTGTATCATCATTTAAGTTGTTTAGGATAATATAGATTGGTTATTCTAATCATCTTAAAACCATCACACTTGCATCATCATCATAACCATCCATATGTCCATCTTCAACCTATTTATTGTGAGATCGACCCTCAATGAATATTTCTGCTCGATCTCTCAAGGGGGAAATGTACTAGTGTACTTTCCACTGGGGCATCTGAAAAAATTAGAATTTTTTTGAATTTTGATCGTGGCAAGTTTATTCTTTGAACCAACACATCAAGTACATTGCTTCAAAGAGGGGAAAAATGTAGACACGTAAAATTGACATCATGCATAATCATATTCGCTCGTCAATTAAATAAACCAAGTTTAATTGATTAATCTCCTAAAGTCATCCATTTAAATTGAATAATTTAACTTTATTTAATTTAAGCCTAACAACATCCTCTTTGATTAAATAAATCAAATATTTATTTAAGCAAGTCTGAAATCACCTAATCCCCCACTAAATTAACCTAATCATGATTAATCTAATCCTAATCACCCATCACATCCTCTAGCTTTTCCCACTTGCACAAATAAATCAATTTATTGATTTATTAATTCATTATTTTCTTTCAACTTGGCATAAAAAATAGAATATTCTTCCAAATTTGAATCTCCCCCCAAGTTGACATGTACATCCAACAAGGCATTTATGATCTCTTACATGTCTCTTGCAAAGGTCAAACTCAGCATTTAACTCATCTTCTCATCAAATTCAAATTTAAAATCTCCCCCTCTTTGACACATTGACCAAAATGTGCTCATTCCTCAACCTCTCACATTTGGACAAGTGTCATCTTTCCATTGGTTGGTTTTTAGTTCCACACCCTCCATGTTTGGCATTCTTTTATCCTTCTTGGCTATAAATAGAGAGCTTCTCTATTGTATTAATCCTCCACAATATTAGTATCTCTCTCCACAACTCATCGAATTTCAAGCATTTGTATCTTGTTTATCATATCACTTAGCATCTTCAAGGAATTTTCACCATCAAGCTTGTCAAGGGTTGGGAAAGGGCTTCTTTCCATAGAAACACCAATCCATTATAGGATAGGTTTGAGCATGCTTAGTCTCTTTGGTATTTTATCACTTTTTTTGTATTATTTACCATGATTCAATATCTCATATGGATGCTTGATTTTTTGTATTTAATTTGGCATTATTACTAATGTTCACCAAAGTTGAAGTTTTTGCAGATTTAGCAACCACATTAACATCAACTCATTTCTTCTTTCTTCTTTCCATGCTAACATAACATCACCAATGCACCCATCTTGCATCCACAAATCATTAACATACATAAATCTCATAATCATAGCATATCACATCATCCATCACATCCATCTCACATGCATTATATTAATATTTTAAGTTGTTTAGGATAATATGGATTAGTTATTCTAAGCATCTTAAAACCATCTCATTTGTATCATCATCATAACCATCCATATGTCTATCTTGAACCTCTTTATTGTGAGATCGACCCTCAAATTGAATCTTTTCGCTCGATCTCTCGAGGGGGCAATGTACTAGTGTACTTCTTTCCACCGGGGCATCCGAAAAAATAAGAAATTTTTTGAATTTTGATCGTGACAAGTTTATTCTTTGAACCAACGCAACAAGTACATTGATTCAAAGAGGGGAAAAATGTAGACATAAGAAATTAACATTATTCACATTCATCCATTCATCAAATAAATCAAGTCTATTTGATTTATCTCTAAGGTCATCCATTTAAATTGAATAAATTAACTTTATTTAATTTAAGCCTATCATTATCCCTCTTTGATTAAATAAATCAAACCTTTATTTAATTAAATCTGAAATCACCTTTCATCTCCCTTTGATTTAGTTTAAATCCCTAAATCTAAGTCAAATGGGTCAAATCACCTAATCCCTCACTAAATTAATCTAATCTAATCTAATAACCCATTACATCCTCTAGCTTTTCCCATTTGCACAAATAAATCAATTTATTGATTTATTAATTCATCATTTTTGATCAACATGGCATCTTTGAGGAATATTCTCTAAGTTTGAAATCTCCCCCAAAATTGACATGTACATCCAACAAAGCATTTAAGAGGTCTTACATGTCTCTTACATGTATCTTGCAAATGTCAAACTTAGCATTTAACTCTCAAATTCAAATTTCAAATCTCCCCCTCTTTGGCACATTGACCAAAATGTGCTCATTCCTCAACCTATCACAAGTTGACAAGTGGCTCCTTCCTATTGGTGGATATTTAATCCTACATCCTCCATGTTTGGAATTATTTTATCCTTTTTGGCTATAAATAGAGGCCTCCTCTATTGTATTAATCCTCCACAACTCATCATCTTGATCATCAACATATCTGGAGCTTATCAAGGATTGGGAAAGGGCTTCTTTCCACAGAAGGACCAATCCACTATGAGATAGGGGTTTGATCATGTTTTTTATATGCTTTATTTAGTTATTTTGAATCTTTTCATCTTATGTGCATATTTTAATATGATTGAGTATTTCATAGGAACCCTACTTTGTTTGCTTGTTTTTGACTAACATTATGCTAATGTGTGATGAGGTTTAAACAATTTGCAAATTTATGGTGTTCACAATATGTATGTATATATATATATATATGTATATGTATTAATATACATATATATACATATGTATACATATACATATACATATACACATACATACATACATACATACATAAATATATCCAATGTATGCTTAAAAAATTATCATTCTATAAGACACGTGATAAAGGATATTATAATGTGTTTGACATTATTGTCTATGATAAGCTTGACTTGGTCGATGCCATTAGTAAGACAACCTTGACTTTGTCAAACATATTTATCTATTCAAGTTGAATCATCCTCTAAGAATTTTTATGGATACTTGTTGTCATAAAATAGAAGTTGGCTGATTCTTTTGGCAAATAAATCACGCCAAATATGAGGGTGAGATAATGAAAATGACACCACCTTTGAATTTAAGTGGTTGTAGATGTATTTTCATTGTGACAATTTGAATTAAGCACATGCACATTGAATAAGTCTTTGGATTGTGTTCACTAAACCAGTCGACCTATAGGTTATTATGCTAAGTATTAGCTTAAGAAATCACCACCCTTTTTATATGTTTCATGCGTTTATTTGCATGGAGCTTGATGTCTATTAACATGCCTAAATTCTAGGCTTTGAGGTGACCAAATCATTCTATAAAGAGCTGACCCATTTTGTTTGAAAGGGAAAAATTCTTCCATAAGATTATATATCTTTTGTAGTTCCTATTTCATATTATCCATCCATTCTTTGTATACCATGAGAGAGAGAAAGGAAGTGAGTTCTTTTATTTTGAGAGGAGGTTATATTTTTAGAGGAGGTTATAATCTGAGAGGAGTAAGCTACCAACTTTTGAGGTAAAGTTATAGTGACATTCTTGAGAATTTCTTTGCCAAGATTTCTACTATTGGAAAAGGCTACATTACTGCCATTTGTTCTAGATAAGCTATAACAGTGAATTGTTGATTTTTGTGGTTTAAGATACTATGACTCTCTTGCTCAATTAGGGTTTTTCACCTAAAAGAGAGAGATAGATCCCACACAAAATATAGGTGGTTCACTCAAACTAATGCAACTACAATGAAATTATGTCTAAATTTAATGATCTAAATGCAACAAACTGATAAAATGGATTGACTATTTATGCAAAACCTAAGAAATATGAAGTGTTTCAAAACACAGTGTGATACAAAAATGAACTAGAAACATGCACAAATGAAAACAAAATTTAAAGAAATTGACTAGAGTGTGCCTAGAGATAGAATCTTGATGTTGGAAGGTTCTGGAATGTCTCAGAAATAATTGTTAATGACCAGTGGGACTCATTCGCCATAGATGGCGAATCAGTCCAGGTTCTGGCAAATTCTACTAAAACAAGTTTCAATATGCCGAGAAATAAAATCCTCATAAATCACTTTTTCAACCCTGGTAGTGGGACTCATTCACCACTAATGGAGAATCAGTCCACCTACACAAATATGCAAATTATAAATTCAACTTTGCACTTGTCTTCTTGTCGGGTTGACGAGAATGAAACTACAAAAAATGGGATGAATGGTTTCTCAAAGCTTGAACTAGGTCTTTGTTCACTTGAATAGATTTAATGACTCATTGACCACTTTTCAACACCCATATCTTCAACAAATCTACCTACAAGACCTACAAACACACATGCAAAGAGGGAAAAAATGGTTAAGGGTTAGATTATAGGGGTCTGCCTTGGTCAAACCCAACTTTGGTAATCAAACCCTTGATAATGAAATGAAATGAAACAAGAAAGGAATGACAAACAAATAACATGCAAATTTCATAAACTCACCAAAACCTTGTTAAATTTTGAAGATATGTCAATGGCTACTCCAAGATGCTTGATAATTGCTTGATTAAATGATTAAGGATTCTAGAATACTTGAACACTATGATGGATTGAATGCATGAATGAATGAGTGAATGGGTAGGGATTAAAATGGATAGGAAAACACTTATTTATACACAATTATGCCATAATTTCCTGAAAAAACAACATCATAGGCCGACCTAAGGTCTTAGCAAATAAAAAACTAAAAGAAATTTGAATTTATTTTGAATTTTGTGCCAGGAGGGACTCATTTTCCACCCATGGTGAATGGGTCCACTCAAGGTAAGAAAGTGTGTGTTGGGAATTAAGTTGTATTTAAAGATATTTGTCGAGTTTATACTAAAAGATACACTTAATTAAGGCCTATAAGTGCATAAAGGGGCCAAATAAAGCATAAAGTGTAATTAGTGGTGACATGCCTAGAAAAGCGTGAAAGTTTGTTACAAGATTTTACAACACTTTAGAATAAGACTCAGTAAGCGATAAAAATGGAATATTTAGATGAATTATAGGAAGAATAGTCTAGAAAAGTATAGAAATGTGTTAGAACACTTCACAACACCTTCACAAGACATCATAAAGTCTTAATAATTTGAATATTCAAGACCTAATGTGAATGTATAAGTTACATTACAACATTAAATATAAATAGGAATAAGTAAATTATCATAAGAAAAAGACCTAAGTGACCATGAAAATGTCCAAAGATCCATTTTTTTACAATACATTTATCCCCCACTTTAGTGAGAGGATGAACTTGCTTCAAACTCATGCTAAAGTAGCCATGCATATCGAGAGGGATCCAAATGCAATTATGCTATCAAGATGGCACAAAAACAATCTTGAGAGGGATGATAAAGCCCCTAGGATGAAGATCCACTGGAAAACTAAACATAAGAACAAATGAACACACACATGAAAGAGAAAGAAAAGGAAGAGAAAGGAAAAGTTGGATCAAGCTTTGATCGTTTGTCTAGCTAGCTGTGGATGAGATATAGGCTATTTTTCCAAAAATAAAATGCATACTCGCTCTAGGGAGATGAAACTCATGGCTATTCCTTCGGGTAAGAAGGCCCAAAAGGTGAGAAACATGCACTTATGGTTGGTATGTACTCACAAACACACTTATGGGGAAAGTCATGCCTCGAAATGGGCTTCCTGCTCAACCACATCAAAGTTATACATCCTGATAACTTTAATAAAGGACCACAAAGGAAATTTTCAGTTCGTGCTTCATGAGACAAGAAAATATTTATATGCTTAGAACTCATGAACAAATAGGATGGCACCATAGGTATGTAAGTTGTGTTTTTCAAGGTGGCCATGCAAAATGTAAAATATAAAAAATGTTCAAAGGAGTCTTGTTTAGTTCATGTGAGGTCTATCCCTTAGAGAACATTTTGTGTAATGTCACCAAAAGAGGACCAATCAAAGAATAAAATATTCACAACTTAGGGGATGTAGTGTGTCATATAAGGCCACCAAGAGGAATGCAATATGCTAAGATGGATCACACTTATGAAGGAAAATATACCCAATGTCATCCACAAAGTGACAAATGCATTATATAAAGTAACAAGGCTACACTAAGAACCAAGGAAAAGAAAAATGAATAATGAATAATGCCAATGTATGCCCCCACTTTAAAGGAATTTCCATGCACCATTCTGTGAGAAATTACTTTAAAGTAGCAAATGAAAAATGCCAAAAGAAACAAGACATGAGAGCCAACTTGAAAATACCAAGAAGATAAGCTATCTATGGATTTGGGGTCTATTGGATCTCAAAAATGTAGGTTACAAATCCTACGATGATTTTAGGTACTATGATTAGACTTCCAACATTTTTAAACCAATGAATGGAGTTAAACTATACAGTTGATAACTCCCTATGCTTCAGGCTCTAATAAACCTAGACAGGTGGACCTTGATAGCTGAAGCATATTATGTGACTTATTTGTATATTTAAATAACTATCCACAATGGCATAAACTGTGGGATAGATGATGGCTTGTTAACTACTCTTCCTAATGCGATAATTAGAAGTTTAGAATATGAAAAATGTATAAGTAAGCTATAATGAAATGTGAAGTGGACCAGTGCTTTATTAGGTAAGCAAAGCCATTAAATTTTTATGACAGGTGGGTATGTGTAGTCTGATCATCATGGAAAAAATAGGCCTTTAAGTGGTGAAAAATTTAGAAAAATTAGAGTTAGGCAACTTGACTTAAAAATTTCATTAAGTTATCTATATTATTTCAAAAATATGTAAGAATAGAATTTGTAGCAAATTGAATGTAGTTTCTAAACTATTAGGTTTATTTAAAAAAATTATTTGGTGAAAGTTTGAAATTTCAATGCAGTAGTACTTAAATTTAATGGAAAAAATAAGTAGGTGTCTTCTGACCACCCTAACCACAATAAAATGATAAAAAAATTATAAGATTTTAGATATAAGTAGAGGACTTATGTCCCAATGTGTTTTGTAATTTTTTTCCAAGTAAATAATTAATTATGAATTTTTTATTACAACTTTTTAAAAATATAAAAACTCATATGTCTGACTACCTTTACTTTGTCAAAACTTCATGAAATTCAAATTTTCTTTTTTTAATCCTATAATGTGCAAGACTTAGAATGTGACACATATTTTAGATTAAAAAATATGATACTTTTTGAAAGCTAGAGATGTTTTTCAATCAACCTATCAATGAGGACTTTAGTCGTAATTCAAATAAAAAATGAATAATAATTATTTATTAAATTAAAAGTAAAGCATAATTTATATTGGTAGAAAGATGAGAATCTCCTTTAAAACCCTTTTCATTTCATCAATTTTTGTCTAAAAAATGTAAACAGCCACATACCCTACACGTACCCATCATCTCGCCACTTTTTGGCCCATCATGATCCTACACATACCAAGGTGACTTTTATTGGTTACAATTCTAATTGTTTGGCACTTATGTTTGTTTATACTTTATATAAACATTCAAGAATGTGACTCACAGACTCTACTTATTGATCCAATTGATCCTATCAGGTTACTATGACTTACTTAAAAGGATTTTAATCTTTCCTTGAAGGAACCAATTAAAAGAATAAAAAAATGACAACAATTGTGTATTGACAGATGAAGTATATGATCAATTTGAATAACAAGATAATATCAAGTTGGAGGTAGTATGAAAATATTATCAATTGCAGGGCTCTTATCAAAATTTATGCATGCATCATGGTCCTTTACAGTATGATCTATATGATAAATATTATTAAAGTCATCTTTTGTATATCTATATTCTTTCTTTTCGCTCTTCCTATTTCATCCTCACATGTCCAACTTATATAGCAATATCTTGAAGAGGGTATACCTCTTCATAAGTGTCTTTTGGAATTTTAATGACACATAAACATTAACAATTAAGATCTTGAGCGACAAATGAATTTGTGTAATATGATCTAAGTAATCTTGGCTCAAGTGTGTATTAGCATCCTTCGCACTATTCTTCACAACAATCTCCATGATAATCATCCTTTCCAAACGCTCACAGGCCTCTAGTAGTGTTTAATCTTCATTCTTAGCTGCTTCCAAGGCTCCCTATAGTATAAGTTGGCACTCTTTCATCAATTCACTCTGAACTTTCAGTTCTCCATCATCTTTGAATAATGTAGGCACACCCCCTTTTGAAGCATCAATAAATTCTTTGGCATATGCTTGAAGTTCCTTAAATAATAGTTATTATGCTTCCCTATCAAACCCTTAGCAACTAAAGTGGCCTCAATATCATAAGTGCTTCTTTTCTATATCTCTTGGAGCTTTTCCTATAGCCTATCATTTATCCTTTTATGCTCTTGAATGATAGTATGACTCTTGGAGTGAATTACCTAGAAATTGTCCATCCAAATCATTAGATTAGAGTGCCTCTTCTGGAGTATTATAGAAAGTGTGTCAAATTTGGCCTTAATGACTTGAGTGTGCATCTATTGATTAGTCATCTACAATTCTTCACACTTGTGCTTTGATTGGGAGCCTTCTTCATGAGTCAACATTCTGGTGGATCCTTTGAATGTATCCTCGACTTTGTCTCTTAAGAAATTATTTTCTTTGAGCACTCTTTCACTGTTTAACCTATACATATCCTATTCTTTGATCAACATCTGAATCTGAGTCTTGTTCAATTTGGCTACATTTATGCCAATATTAGCTATGACGACAAGATTAGTTTCACCCACTTTTAATGTCATTACATGACCAAATGCTTTCTTTGTATCAATAATCATAGACTTCTTATATACGGGGTATAAAACCCAAATCATAAGAGAACTCTCATCAGGATTGTATCTTGGCCCAATCTATACCTTTGTTACCCCTTCTGGATTGAGCTTGTGTTAGGCATCATTATTGTGCAAAAATCTATCAAAAACAAGAGTAGAATTTAAGTCCAAACCAAGAACCATCATCACACCAGACTCCTCTTATAATTTTGTTCCTTTCTCTAGTCATGTTCTTTATTTCATTCTCCACAGATCCACCTTCAATGTGTTCAACAACTGGTTTTCATTGCTTGGTGTGATATCTACAACTGATTCCTTTACTTTTTTTCCTTTTTGTTAGTACAAGAAAGATTTAAATTTAGGAGATTTAATGAACTAATCATCCAAGACAAAGCACTTATAATCCAATTTCATAGTATTTGATTCAGATGATTCCCAACCTTCCTATTCTCTATTTGGAGGTTCATACTCTTCAATCCTTAGCTTATGGATCTTATTAGGTTGGCTTTGGGGTTAATTTTCTTTAGAGGATTCCTCAAAGGATAACATTTTTGCTTCTTGTATTTCTTTCATCCTCTATTCAATTGCCAATTCAACCTCTACTTCTTCCATGTTTTTGATAATATCATCGTGAGGATATGTTATATGAGCATATCCACCTAAATTTTTTTTTTCCTGGAAAAATCAATAAGACCTCTAGGATCAAATCATTTCCTTGGTGCAGCTTTCTTCATGTTGAAATGTGAATTTATCCAAAATGATATCATATCCTTCTTTTGAAACTGAAGTAAAATCCCCAAAATGTAATGTACTAGGCATGAATGACTATTTTTCATATGCACTCAAGTTAATTACATTGGAATAATCCATTTTCCTGAGAATCTCTAGATATGCAATTATGTCTGGCATAGTCTTGGTTAATAGGAAAGGTGTGTCTTCAAAACCATACACCCTGATCATAGTGGAATCAACATAGCAATACCAGTCACTCCAATTATGGTTCACAGTCACTGGTCCATTGAAATCCTTAGGCCTCAATAATACTTTGATCTCATTAGACAATGAATAGTCATAAGGGTGATCATAAAACCTGTGCAATTTCTTGATGAAGTATTCTTAAAAATAAACATAATTAGAATTGATAAACCTATTGTCCCAAATGGAGGTCCATAATTGTATTGGTAGTGGTTGATCCTCTTTATCCAGCTATGTGATCCTTAATTCCTCTAGCCACATTCCTAACTCTTCTCCATAGTACAATATCATGTGCATGAGAAGGGAATAATGTTTAAAGTGCATTGTGGGAGATCCATTCTTGATGGCCATTAGCCTTGAGTCAATTCCCTTGGAAATGTGTGAAGCATAATAAAATGTCTTGCATTGTGACATTATATGTTTGCAGCAATCACCATTGGCCCTAGAGACATGAATTGAGAGAGCTCTGTTCCCAATACTTGACCCACTAAGAAGTATGTTTTAGATAGGGCTTGAACAAGTCACAATGAAAGGGAGGTACATCACCATCCTCAAGTGTTACTAGGTTTCCATCTTTTCTAGGCCAGTGTAATGGAAACCTTAATCCTTTGTAGGTAGTATTCATTCTCTAGTACTCCTCTAAATCCTCGTACACTATATGCTGATCACATGTATCATCTAGGCCGAAAAACTCACAAAGTGCAATTTTGGATATATGTATGAATGGCTCACCTTGTGGGTTGTAGATGGCTTTCAAGTGTGGGTTATAAGTATTAGACATAAATTTTATGATGTCTATATTCACAAAGACATTGGGAACAACCAACTTTCCAAAATTGAAATTCCAAGGGTTACAAACTAGTTCAAATCTACCTCTTTGACAATAATGAAACATGTATAATTCATATCCCCTAATGTGAGTCCACACATCACCTACATGTTTGCATTTATCCTACAATATTTCTACATCATCCCTCAATTGTGCATACCTTCTAGCTTTTGGCCCTGAACTAGGAAATTGATCAATGAGGCCTTGCTTTATTTTCCATTATTTTGTTTTAGATTCTTGCCCCATTTTGGTTTTCTAGTTTTTAATTTTGGACTGGCTACTTTCACCTTGTTGCTTCCTATTTTTTTGGCAGAACTTGAACCTTCCATTCTAATTCTCTATATGGTGGCAGAATTGAATTATAATCTATCAACTGCAGGGATACTTCATATTCTTACTTGTATATCTTCAAGTGCACTGAATTCCTTGTTTGTCACTCGACCTCCCATCCTTCTTCACTACAACTTCTACAAATTCTTTTGGTTTAATCTTTCAATAGAAATATTCATATGAATTTAATTCGTGGGGCCATTAATGTTAACCACTGGAAATTAGTGCAATAGGTTTTTCATATTTTGAAATGTCAGAGCATACAAGAAGATTGCATCACTTAAAGTCTTTTAATCTTAGGATGATCTACATGTTTTATTTGGTTCCATCTTTTTTTTATACATTCATAATTGTTCACCAAGACATAACTGAATATCCCTTCGATATGAAGTGTCCTTTTGGTTCACATATTTAGTCGAGAGGACCACTTAATTCTCTCATCGACATTGTACAACTTCCTTCTCTCTTGCTTTTCAACTCCTATTATTTTGGGGAGAACACTATGAAGCTTAGACGATATCAAGGTGGTCTGAACCATTAGAAATCCATTATATTGTCACCTGTTGTCTTTCCAATAAATTGTGGTCATTCCACGTTACCATTGAGCTAACATATACCATTGTTGAGAGAATCAAATTCCTAAGTTTCAATGCACTTGGTCTCCCCGATGTATTTCCTCTACCATTTCGTTCATCGAGATTAGTCAATGAGACTTTCCCCAAAAAATTCTCTCATCGGTGTAACCCAAATGGTCGGAGAGATCTGAGAGACCTACCCAAATCATACATGTCTCTTTGATACAATTGTTCTCCTATTTTATAGGTGAAAGTATATATATTTCTTCTCGATGAGGTCTCTATCGATGTGATGCATGAGCTCAGTGTGATTTGAAAATTTCCCTCTGACTAGCGCGCTTTTGTTGATAATTTTCCATCGGTGAAATGTTATGCACTGTCTTCCCAATTATGCACACTTGTTATCTATGGTACCTAGAAATCTGCATGTGAAACCCATCTCAAACACTCATTAGAAGAGTTAGTTTAAAACATGCAAATCTACAAATACCTCTATGAAATAACATGTCTATGCTAAAGAAATGCCACAAATAACAAAACAAAATCAAGAAGACATTTCAAAAGAAAACCAATCACCTATTCCATATTGGATTGGTGTCAAATATGCAAATGACCCTTTCCCAATCCTTGCTCAAAAGCTAAAATGATGAGATGCAATGGAGATGAAGGGAAAAATCAGTTCTCAAACCAAGAGAGTGACTTTGCATAAATTGTAGATGACTTTGATGAAGAAAGAGGTCTTCATTTATAGATTTTCTTGATGAGAGATTCACCAAATGGGTGAATGTGGGACTAAAGATCCACCAATGAGAAGAGGCCACTTGTCAAGTTGTGATAGGCTAAAGGTTGTGCAAGATTTGGGAAATGTGTCCATGAGAGGGAGTTTCAAATTAAAATTTGTGCAATAAATTTTGAGAGGGGGACAAGAAAATGAGAAATAAATGCAATGTTGGAGGGACAAGTCAACTTGTCATCATTTTCAAATTTGAGGGAATATTCTATTTTTTATGCCAAGTTGATGGAAAATGAGGATTTAATAAATCAATAAATTGATTTATTTGTGCAAGTGGTAAAATCTAGAGAATCCAAGTGGTTAGGATTAGCATTTAATCATTGTTAGATTAGATTAATGATGATTAGGTGATTTTGACTTTTATGACTTAAATATTTGATTTATTTAAATCAGAAAAGGATGAAATGTGAATTATGATTTAATTAAATGAATGTTTGATTTATAAGGTTGATGATAATGTTTATCTAATTTTAAATTAATGACCTTAGGAGATGGAAATTAATGAGATTACCTGATAAATGAATGAAGGTGAACTTGATTAATTCATGAATGAACCTGAATGAATGCATAATGTTAATTTTTTATGTTTACATTTTGCCCCTCTTTGAAGCAATGTACTTGTTGCATTGGTTCAAATAATAATCTTACTGCGATCAAAATTCAAAAAAAATCTAATTTTTTCGGATGCTCCAACAGAAAGTACACTAGTACATTGCCCCCTCAAGAGATCGAGCGAAAAGATTCAATTTGAGGGTCGATCTCACGATAAAGAGGTTCAAAATGGATGGTTATGGATGATGATGCAAATGAGATGATTTTAAGATGCTTAGAATAAAAAATCTATATTATCTTAAACAACTTAAATGATGATTTGATGTATGAGATGGATGATGTGATATGTTGTGATTATGCAATGGATGATTTATGAGAGGCTTAGACTAACAGATCTATATTATTATGATGATATGTTGTGATTATGCAAATGCATGATTTATGAAAATGTGATGATTTATGTGATGCTTAGACTAACAGATCTATATTATGATGATTATATGTAGAATACTGATGGTTTTTGGATGCAGGATGAATGCACGATGGATGCATGATGGATGTATTGGTGATGATGATTAAATTTTCATGTTGTGATGTTAGTGCAGAAAATGAAGAAATTAGATGATGACAAGAGGATCCAACAAGCCAAAATTATGAGAGATGATGATGAGAAATGAATGATGAGAAATGATGATGATAGATGGATGATTTGCTTATCAAGGATTGAGATTTTAAAAGGGTCACTTACCTTATGTTTGATAACATACATAAGTACGATGCATCAAGGTATAAAGGACAAGGATGGTGTTGTACTTAGTGTGATGGACTTTGACTCAAGAAATAGATAGGAGTATTCCTTTTCACACCTAACATACAAAAACCTTGCTAGGATGCACTTTAGAAGTTTCAAACATCTCGGACCAAAACACGGAAAGGTATAGCCAATCAATGCAATAGTCAACAAGTTGTTCAAAAAATCCTCTATACATATCTAACAAAGCAAGTATTCGCCAAGTTATTTTACAAGAATGTCGAACAAGCACAACAGACAAAAGAATAATGATCATTGCCCCATTCCTATCTCTCTAAATCCTTCATTCAAATATCATCGAGAGGTCCTTGGATTGAGCACAATAAGATAAGCCAAAAGAAAAAGATAAAGCACACAAACAAGTTGATGTTCTTCAATACCGCTAACCAAAAGGGAATGTGTTTTTAAGGATAAGAACCGAAACTTATTGCCAAAAGATAATGCCCATTGTAGGAAGGATACATCCTAGGACATGTTAGTGGATGGCGAAACACCATTTCGTTTATCCAAAGTGTCCTTTCTGATAAATAATGCCCCTTGTAGGAAGGATTCATCCTAGGACATGATGTTATCAAATGATTGATATGGGACTGTTTGGGTGATGGACTATCGACACAAAGGATTGACCAACTTGTTTACATACTTTTTTAGACTTGAGACTTGATGCTTTTGAGTTTTCATGTTTAACCTGCTAGAATTGTTTCTAATTGTATCACCAAAGGTTGAGGATGACGATCAGTTTATTGTGAGTGGTGTTTATTGCAGGTGAAAGCGAGATGAGGTGGATGGATTTTTTCAAATATTTGGATGTTTTTGATGTTTTGCAATGTTTTGAGGCTATTTTTGGTATTTTTCGAGGTTTTACAAATGTTTTGATTTTTGATTTTTCAAATGTTTTTGGGATTTTCTGAGATTTTGACCAAGAAACTAACCTAAAGACCTATACTAGGGGCCTCGGGGGCTGATCAACAAATTAGCCTTGCCTACGTTATACACGCAAAGACCACATATTTCGAATGACGACATGAACAATTTACAGAATGACGATATACATGATGAGATGCCAGTTTATTATGACAGACTCCTATAGGACTGACCTAAATGTCTCAAGGGATGATCAAAGATCAACCTTTCCTATGTTCAAGCTCAGAGATGACATAGTTTGACAAGACGACTCTATTTTTTAAATTTTTGACTGAATTTTTGACTTGTTTTTGGATTTTGATATGTTTTGAATGTTTTTGGATTTTCTGCTTTTTTGATGTTTTTTGATTTTCTAATTTTCTAATGTTTTTCGATTTTCTGATTTGAGGACTTTAAGAATATGCATGAATCCGATTTGATGAGAACGTGCCCCCAACGTGATACAATAGACTACTTTGATAAAGGCAAGAAAAATTGACCTTGAGGATGGGCCGAGTAGTAATAGGAGGGATCACGATCGATACAAAAACATGATCAAGCTATGGTGCAGATGCGAGTGGATGTGTGATGGATGGATACCTGAATGCAATGGATGATGTAAGAGAAATTGATGGATGATGCAGATCAAGCCATAAAGATCCTGGTGGATGGAAAGTTCTTTTTTTACACAAGGCACCTGTTTGCCAGGTTTTCACCGAGGTACTTGGCCAAAGTGCCACCAAAGTGGTTTTCACTAGAGGACGATTTTTCTCTTTACTATTTTTTGATTTTTGATTTTTTTATCCTTTTTTTGATTTTTTTGTTGTCACCAAGATGCCTGTTTGCCAGGTTTTCGCTTAAGTAACCATATTTTTGGGACTTTTTCTAATTTTTTGGATTTTTTGGTTCTATACCTTGAAAGATTTAGGCATAAAACTTTTTGAGATTGGAGCTATTTATGGGCTCCTGCATGGGTTCCCCTTTGGGTGTTGATAACTGATATGCCCTTGATTTGTAACTTGTTGTTATGACGAAAGGTCCTAACCAATTAGGTTTGAACTTGCCTTTGTTGCTTGGGTTTGGGACATTCTTCTTATTTTCTTTTAAGACCAGTTCTTCGACTTGGAAAGTCCTGCTTCTAATTTTCTTGCTATAGCTCCATTTGAGTCTATTTTGATAGACTTGAAAATTATTTAAAGCATCCATCCATCTCTCATCTAGTAACTCTAGCTCACTTAGTCTTAATACCTGATATTCTTCATCCATGATGAGGTTTTGCAGTGATATCCTGAGGGATGGGAGCTCGATATCGATGGGGAGTATGGCTTCTGATTCGTAGACCAGAGAGAAGGGGGTGGTGCCAGTGGGTAGACGGATGCTAGTTTGATAAGCCTAGAGGGTGGGATTAAGCTACAAATGCCAGTCACGACCTACGTCATTGACTGTTTTCTTATGGATTTTCAAAATGGTTTTGAATGTCGCTTTTGCTTGGTCATTTCCTTAGAGATAATACAAGGTGGAGAAGCGATGTTGGATTTTAAATTTTGCACACAAGTCATGGACATCCTAATTGTTGAATGGTCTCCCATTATCTGAGATAATGGCTTGTGGGACACCATAGCCTGCTCGGCATATGAGATAGTTTAGAATGAACTTTTAAATTTGCTTCCTAGTTACATGCGTCATGGGTATGGCCTCCACCCACTTAGTGAAGTACTCAATTGTAGTTATGATGAATTCATGGCCATTGGATGAGGTGGGTGAGATTTTCCCAATGAGATCAAGTCCCCACTGTGAAAAGGGCCATGGTGTGATAATCAGGTGAAGCTCTTGAGTTGGAGCATGGATGAGGTCCCCATGCTACTGACATTGTAAACACCTTTTAGCATGATCATGTGCTTGTCATTCCATTGTGGGCCAATAATACCCCATCCTCAGTAGTTTCTTGGCTATGGTCATTCCACTTGAGTGTGAACCATAGATACCGTTGTGTACCTCAGTTAAAGCATTTAATGCCTCCTCAACATTTAAGCAGCATAGCAAGGTACCCTCTATGCTTCTACAGTATAAGGTATCACCTAGGATGAAAAATATGGATGCCTTTTTTACAAAGGTTCATTTTAGGTTTGACGAGAGTTCAACAGGTATGACTCCTATGTGAAGGTATGTATAGATTTCGTGATACCAAGGATCGCCAGGACCAATGATTTCACACACATATTCTGATTCTGGTACCTCGAATGCGGGTACGAGAAGCTACTCCATCAGAAATTCATATTTTGGGATATTGTTGGGGATATCTAATAGGGACCCAATTGTAGCCATGGCGTCTGTTGCTCTGTTGGTTCTTGGAATATGTTCAAATGTTATGTCAATGAAGGATTCCTTTAGAGTCTCCACCAATTTCTTGTATGGAGTGAGCTTGTCATCCTTAGTCTGATATTCATTATTGACTTGATTTATGATCAACTGAGAGTCTCCATACACCTTGAGAGCTATGATGTTCCATTGCACTGCTATCCTAAGACCTATAGTCAAAGCCTCGTATTCTGCAATATTATTAGTGTAGGGAAATGCTAATTTGTATGACCTTGGTATGCAATCCCCTTGTGGGGTGATGAAGAAGACACCAACTCCTGACCTGTGTTGCGTGTATGAACCATCGAAGTATAGTTTCCAGTGGTCTGCTACGTTGAGGTTAAAAAAGGATTCGTCTAGAAATTCAGATACAAGAAGAGTTACTCCGGCGCGTATAAATTGGTACATCTTCAGTTGGTCTGGTAACTTGACGGCGCATACATACGGTGTAGCGCTCCGTTGGTATCGTACCGCTTCCATTCTTCGAGCGTTACTTTGATAAAGATTGAGGGGATCAATTTTCGCGATGAGCTTTATCTTGTGTGCCAACATGTAATGTCTAAAATTTTGTGATGCAAACACTACTGCGAGGCATGATTTCTCGATGAATGAGTAGTTTAGCTCATGACCCACCATTGTCCTACTGATATAGCAGATAGCCCTCTCTATTCTATTTTCATCATGCTAAGCCAAGAGAGCTCCAAGGGCTGTTGCTGTTGCTGACACATATAAGATATAAGATTAATGGCTTCTTTGGGATGGGTGGCATTAAGACTGGCGATGTCAGTAGATATTCCTTGATTTTGTTGAATGCCTCTTCACATTTTGTATCCCATTTATACGCTACCTCCTTGTGGAGTAGGTGAGAATATGGATTCTACTGGTCTGCCAGTTGTGCTATGAATCATCAGATTGATTGAAGTCTGCCTTGGAGACCTCTTAGTTTTTTTAATGTCTTTGGTGCTTCCATCTCAAGGATTGCTTTTACTTTTGCTGGATCCACCTTGATACCCCTCATAGACACTATGTATCCTAACAATTTACCTGATTGTACGCCGAAGATGCACTTCTTGGGATTTAGTCTGACTTTGTATTCCTCCAATCTGTCAAAGATAGCACTTAAGGTTCCTATATGATCTTTTCTTTTTCTTGATTTTGCTAGGATGTCGTGGACATAGTCTTCAACTACTTTATGAATCGTGTCATGGAAGATCAATTTCATGGCCCTTTGATATGTTGCTCCTACGTTCTTTAGGCCGAATGGAATCATATTCGAATAGTATGTCCCCCATGGACAAGTGAAAGTTGTCTTGTGTTGATCCTCTTTTGCTATCATGATCTAATTGTATCCTAAAATTTTGTCTATTAGTGATAGCATCTTGTGTCCTACTGTCATGTCTACTATCATGTCGATGTTAGGAAGTGAGAAACCATATTTCAGACATGATTTGTTCAAATATTTGAAGTTTGTACATATTCTAATGGCTATGTCAGGCTTTGAAACAGGTACTAAAT
Source organism: Sequoia sempervirens (assembly GCA_007258455.2). Classification (NCBI taxonomy): domain Eukaryota; kingdom Viridiplantae; phylum Streptophyta; class Pinopsida; order Cupressales; family Cupressaceae; genus Sequoia; species Sequoia sempervirens. The sequence goes on from VDFB02373365.1 coordinate 354,157,223, forward strand.
ATGACACCCATTCTAGATAATCGATTGGTCGGATAAATCTTGCATCTAACAATTTTTTGAGCTCCATTTTGACCAATAAGGTGATTTGAGGATGCATTTTTTGGAGCTTTTGTCTGATAGGTTTTGCTTCTGGATACACTGCTAAGTGGTGGACCATTGTCTTTGGATCAAGTCCTGGCATATCAGCATAACTCCATGCAAATTTTATTTGTCTTTCCCTTAGGAATGCTGCTAGGAGTTCTTGCTCTTCTGATAATAGTGATTCCACATAGAATGTGATATGCGGGGTCTCCTCTATTCCTAGGTTGACAAGATTGTATTTTTCGGCCAAGACTGCTGACTTTTCCTGATGAATAGCTCTTAAAGGAAGATTGAATCCTTCATCCTCGGGCTCCTCAGAGAGGTTTTCACCGTTGGGTATGTCCTTTCTTTTTTACTTTTTTCTTGTTCGAGAGTGCCATGGTGTGCTTTTCACTCAAGGACTTGGATATGATTCTTAGTTTCTCACTTTTGCGACTAAAGGATTCAATCATTTCCCCATAATAGGCATGTGTGTCCAACTCTATTATAAACCTTGCCTTGTGATCTCCATCTGGAATGTTATCCCTGAATCCCATGAATTCTGAGAGTGCCTCATCATTTTTGAATGTATCAAGAACCAGTGGTCCTCGTTGGTCATAGTTGATCAGTTGGGGGTAGACTAGGCGGATCTCATGATTTTGATGATTGGATTCAAAAGATAAGGTACTAATCATACAAAGGGCGGTATCCTCAAATAACCTAGGTAGATTGGATATGGGTCCTCATCATCGCTACTAATATAGGCCTCTGTTATAAAGTTATGTATGTCTCTACCTATGGATGTTGATGAGTGTACTTCTGCTGCTATTGGCTGAGGAGAAATATTAACCGTTCTAACTGGAGGACTTTGGCCACGTATGGTTATACTCAGAGGGGTACATCCAAGGCCGAGATTTGTTATTGGTCGCGTCTCTGGCATGATAGGTATTATGAGCCCATTAACGTTTTGTCCAACTCTTTGGTTTCTGTCCTACCCCATTGCAAGCATCATTTGCAGACCCTTGCTTATGTTATTCATTGGTAAATATGGTACTGGTCTTTCATCTTGATAGAGCATGTGTGATGGATCTTCCTCAATAACTTCTTGGCTGAGGTCACCCCAGCTTGTGAATTTGGGATAGTCTTCAGGAGACGTTTGTGATGTGGAAGTGTGATTATCTTGTGGATGACCCTATGATCTAGGAGATTGTGGTAACTCTCCTACCACAAAAGCATTGTTAGGGAGCTTGTAGCTTCCACAACCGTCATCCTAGATGATGAGCTTGATGTCAGAGATGGTGGGAATGGCGGGAGTGGCGGTTGTCTTTGTCACAGAAGTGGATGCGAGGGTGGTGGGATCGATGTATTGCAGCATGAAGTTAATTAAAAGAAAGAAAACATAAAGGTATTCTTTATGAAATAATTCCTTATTCTCTATGAATATAACAATAAAACAAACTAATTTAAATCCTAACGAGCATAATGAATAATCTATTCCATAGTGGATCAAGGAGCTTCTATGGAAAGAAACCCTTTCCAAATCCTTGCTAAGATAAGCTAGATGATAAAATGCTATGAAGAATGATATGGAATGCGAAGATGGGAAAAATCAGTTCTCAGTTTAAGAGAGTGACTTTGCATAAGTTGTAGATGTAGATTTGTGGATGATTTGTGGAGGATTTGATTGAAGAATGATGCCTCTATTTGTAGATTCTCAAATGCTAAGAGTGCCAAACATGGAGGATGTGGGACTAAATATTTGGCCAATAGGAAGATGCCACTCGCCAAGTTGTGATAGCTAAAGGTTGAGCAAGATTTGGGAAATGTGTCCATGAGAGGGAGTTTCAAATTCAAATTTGTGCAATAAATTTTGAGAGGGGGACAAGAAAATGAGAAATAAATGCAATGTTGGAGGGACAAGTCAACTTATCATTTTCAAATTTGAGGGAATATTCTATTTTTTATGCCAAGTTGATGGAAAATGAGGATTTAATAAATCAATAAATTGATTTATTTGTGCAAGTGGCAAAATCTAGAGAATCCAAGTGGTTAGGATTAGCATTTAATCATTGTTAGATTAGATTAATGATGATTAGGTGAGTTTGACTTTTATGACTTAAATATTTGATTTATTTAAATCAGAAAAGGATGAAATGGGAACTATGATTTAATTAAATGAATGTTTGATTTATAAGGTTGATGATAATGTTTATCTAATTTTAAATTAATGGCCTTAGGAGATGGAAATTAATGAGATTACTTGATAAATGAATGAAGGTGAACTTGATTAATTGATGAATGGACTGAATGTGGAACCTTGATGAATGAACCTGATTGAATGAATAATGTTAATTTTGCATGTCTACATTATCTTTGGGGCCTTCAATCACTATAACTTTATTCACCTCTTCTAGATATGCAGAAAATATTAAGATAAGGGGCTAGGACTTGTAAATTGGAAAGATGTGTAGATGATCTTCCCGATAAGGACCAATTGCTCTCAAAGCTTTTTGTCAACTATGATCAGAGAGATGCTTATATGTCAAAGGCCACATTATTGGGATCATTAATTAACATGGGTTGTAAAATGGATCTTGTCACACAAATTTCAATAATTTGTATTGATCATGAAATTAAGGTGTGGTGAATTTATGTGGTACATGGAAGATAGGTGGGTGAAGTCTAGTGAAAAATGTGAGATTTTTATAGTTCTAATAGTGGCTCTGATTGGGGATGTATACCCCTTGTGGGTATGGCAAGAATCCAGGTCTCTTGGGAAGCAGACCAAATGTCTTATTTATGTAGTATGGAGGTTGAAGTGAAAAAAAGAGTGAGAAATGGAAGTGGAGTGGAATCCTATATTAATATGCATGGAAAAGTGTATTTTAAGAGGTTTCTTAAGAATTTTCCATGCACTGGAAATTCTCAACCTTCTCCTAGACTACTATGCATGGAAGATTAAGAAAATAAATGTTTCAGGAATTGTACATGCACTGGCAATTCCTATTCTTCTCCTGTCATGTTCTAGAGGTAATATGAATCCTCACCACCCTCTCCAATAATGAAAAATGGTCCTAACCATAGGTCTTCAAATTTCCCATGCTTCCCTTTGTCTTGACTCCTAGCATTCCACATGAGAACCATGCCATTTACTTCAAATTTTCTATTTTTAGCCCTCTTGTGATATAGGTATTCCATCTATAATTGCTTCTTCTGATTATGTTGCTAAGCTTGGTTCCTGAATTCATGAAGTTCCATTAACTCTTCCATCCTCTCTTCCATAGGTTTAGGAACATTTAAATCTTCTTGCAAGATGAATTTACATACTGGTAATAAATTATGCAAAGGGATCCTAGCTTGAGTCCCATACACAAGTTCAAAAGGTGATTTTCTGATGGCCTTCTTTATAGTGATTCTATCTATCCATAAGGCTAGTCTCATCTTGGAATCCCAAGACTTCTTGTTATTATCTAGCATTGTTTTTATGATCTTCAGGATGCTCTTTTTGTTGGATTTAGCTTGCCCGTTTTCCTATGGATGATATGGTGAATAAAATGAGATCACTATACGATAGGACTAGAAAAATCCTTTGAACACATCTGACCTAAAGCACACCCCATTATCAATTATAATTCTTGTTGACACCCCAAATCTAGTGATGATATTTTCCAATAAAAAGTTTATTATGACCTGACTAGTTGCTTGTTTGGTAGGTATAGCTTCCACCCATTTGGTTAAGTATTTTGTGGCTAGCAACATCCATCTATGTCCTCCACTATATTTTCTCTGCAATCTCTCCTATCAAATCAATTCCCCATTGGTGGAATGGATCCTCAACTTGTAAAGTTCTTCAAGGAAATTCCCCTTGATAATTCAATTTCCCAGAAAAATTCTGACTTGCCTCACATTTCCTAGTATAATCATAGGCATCATTGAAAATTCTAGGCCAATAGTAACTTTCCCTTAACACCTTATGTGAAATGATCTTTGTTGAGAAATACCCTCCACATAATCCTTCATGCATTTCCTTCAAAACATGCCTTGTTTTTCATCTAGACACAACAACATAACACCATCCCTATTTTTCCAATATAGGTCCCCTTTTATGAATACATACTTTGAAGCCTATAGTTTAAGTGTCCTTTTCCTATTATCATTAAATCCTTCAGGACATTTCATATGTTTAAGGTAATACGCAATATCATTGTACCATAGTGTGTGCTCAATACTAGTAATCATGTTATCTTCATCATTCAAATTGCACACTTGGGTATCTTCAATATTTGTTTCAGCCATTAATTTTTCTAATCCTTGTCCTTTTACAAGCTTGGTGATTTGATACTTAATGTAAAATTCTTGGATTTTTTTAATCCATTTGCACCTACTTCCTATTACTTCAGTTTGTACAAACACATCTTTTACTGCAACATCTATGGCCTTAGTTGTCCAGTCAATCTTTGCACCCTTCTTTAACATCTTTGAAATTGGTTTCACTATCTCAACAAAGTTCGATATAATTCTTCTCACAAAAATGTTTTTCCAAAAGAAGGACTGGATGTCTTTAACTATCTGAGGAATGGTAATTTTATATATTGCTTCCACCCTTTTTGGATCAATCCTTACCCCTTCTTTGGACACTATGTTCCCCAATAGTTTTCCTTCTATGACTACAAAGTGGCATTTGTTAGGATTTAAAGAGATACCATATTCAATGGCTTTCATGAATTTTTTTTCCAGATGATCAACATGGTCCTCTACCTTCTTTGAATATGTAGTTAGGTCATCCTAGTATACCACCAATATTACATTAATTAGATCAACAAAAGCAACATCCATAGCTCTCTAGAAAGTTGCACCAACATTTGTGAGTCCAAATGGCATTCAAACATATACATATGTCCCCCATGGTGTGGTGAAGGCTATTTTCTATTGTTCTAATTCCTTGACCTTCACTTAGCTATAACCTGAAAATCCATCCATCATAGATAGCATCTCGCATCCCATGAACCATTGGAACATAGCCTCCATGTTTGGGAGTGGGTAGTTATCCTTAAGAGAGGATACATTCAAGTTTCATAAGTCTACATAGAGTCTTATGTCCCCATTTTTCTTTCTAAGAGGTACTAAATTAGAGAGCCAAGATGAATGTATGATAGGCTTGATGATACCCCCTTCCTTAAGCTTCATAAGTTCTTCATGCATCTTAGGCTCTAAGGTAGGATTTATGGGTCTTTGTTTCTTTTTGAAAGATTTTGTATCTAGTTTCAATTGGATTTCATTTTTGAACAAATATTCTCTATAAGCCTTAAGATCCTCATAAGACCATGCAAAAACATGCTTATATTTCCTTAGTAATAAAATCAACATCTTTTTGATTGTTGGGCTTATCTTTTTCCCAATGTACAACTTTTTTGGTGCTAATTTAGTGCCTAAGTTGATTTTTTCAATGTCTTCCCTTTTTACTGGTGTTTTTTTCATAAGGTCTTGGTCATTGCCATCAAACACCTTCTCCAATGCCAAAAGTCTCTTAAGAATCTTATTAGTCTTGAGATGAACAACTTCCTTTCCAAATATGGTCTTCTTATTATCTACTTCTTCCACAAATGCATTGAAATTAATTTATTGGGCTTCATACTGATCAATGCAATGTAAGAACTTAATCAAATTAGCATCATCATTAAAAACTTACAAACTATAGATGTTGTCAAGGATTTCAGGTCTTGTTTTGAGCTCAACTTGTGAAATTCGTATTAGAGTGACATCATCCTTCTTCAATGCTACATTCACCAAGAAGTCTTCCATTAAATTCTTAGACCTATCTATTCATTCAATGGAGAGAGCATCGAACAATTCAATGGTGTCCCATACAACATTTCTGTATTGTTTTAGCCTTTTGTTTTTTGTAGCATACTTTGATCTCACTCGTGAAATAATCAACTCACAATCTCCAAAATAGTAAGTAATTTAATTTTGTGTTTGACAGCCATGTTCAATCTAATTAGTAGGGCCTCATACTCTACTATGTTGTTCATGCATTCAAATGTTAACAAGAATGAATATTTGAATGTTGTACCTTTAGGTGAAATGAAAACCACTCCTGCTCTATGACCTTCTCTACTACATGCTCGATCAAAATACATTCACCATACAACATGCTCATTTTTGGAAATATCCTTATCAATTGGATCAGTGTTCAATAATTCAGGTTGTGAATATTCTATTCTAAAGTTTCCCAACTCCATGCCATAGAAGCAATTCATCTGATTTTGATCAACAAATTCCACAATCTGGTTCACTCTTGGTTCTCTATACAATTTAACCTCTTCACCATTTATTTGTATTGTGGCGTAGGATAAGTCAAATTGCACATTTCATCCCACTGAAGTAGTCCATTTTCTTGACATGAGCATCCCAAAGTGACGGGGTGTGTCTATTATAGTTATGTCAATTTTGTTTGTTGCTTGTAGATAAACAAATAACTTTACTTCTACATTCTTCATAATTCCTACCACTGGGACATGCCTAATATCCATAGCATAGCATTTACCAACAGTAGTGTCCACCCACATGCCAAGTTGTTTCATGACCCCCATTGGCATGATGTTAATACAAGCTCCTAAATCAATCATGCAATTTCTCACCATTTTGTTGTTTATGAGCAATGTGGTAAAAAAATGATCGACCTATGGAGGATCCATCAATGTATGACCATGACAAACCTTAGGGACTTTTATATCCCCTTTCCTACCATTACTAATTTTGGTGATTTCTTTGTTTTTCAAATTTGTGCTTTTATTAGCTCCATTGGATATTAGTTGAACAACCATGTCTCTATATTCTTTTATCTTCATCATTTCCTATAGTGGAACATATATCTTCACCCGAGACAATGCTTGTGTGAAGTCAAATGAAGAGGTGTTTTCCATTTTGGATACCTTCCTTTTTTCTAGTGGATCTCCTTTATTTTCTTCTTTATCCTTTTTATTCATTTCATAATGCTTTTGTTTGATTTTGTATAATTCCTTGTCTTCTTCTTTGGGAAAATGCTTTTTCTCATTCTTATTAAGTTCCTTATCCTTCTTTTGTTTTTCCTATGTTGTTCCTCTATCTTTCACAAACAATCCTCTTGGAATTTCTTCATCTACATTTATTGTTCGGTTTCTTAGCCTATAGTTTCTTTTTTCTTGCTCTACTACAATAATGGTTAACTCTTTGATCTCTTCATTAGTTGGCTTGCTCAATTTATACTTACTTGACTTAGGTGATGTATAAGGAGTATGTGATTCATCATTGCTTCCTTTATCCTAATCAGAGAAGACATGTTGTTCTTCCATGTGAATATTGTACCTCTAGTTTTTTACATCATACTCATAGCCTTTGTCTCCTAAGGATGAGTATTCTTATTCAACTAGATGAAGGGTATGTGAAGTTTTATATATTGTATGATCTTCCTCTTCATTATCATATGGCATTTCTTCTTGTATTGATTATGCTACAACAAAATGATCCGCAGAATGAGGCAGCTTGCAAACCTGACACCTAGGGTTGTTATTGACCATATAGGCTCCCTTTTGTGTAGGGGATTAGGGGTTTCTTTGTACTTACGCCTATCATTTATTGGTTTTCCAACTTTCCAATTTGTGTTGTATGGCATATCATGTAATCTTGGTCTTTCATTTCTGCATAAATTCTCTTGCTTATTTTGGGGATTGTTAGACTTTTGGGGAAATCTAAGGTTGTCTCTTCTGCTATTCATCCCTACATCCTTTCTATTATTCTCAATGGTTAATGTTGTCTTCTGTGCTCCAGTTAAACTTCTAGGGAATTTGTTTCTGAGTTTATACCCCATGTTTGGATCAAAGGCCTTTAACTAAATACTTAAGGCTATCAGATCAGTCAGCTTGGATCCATGTGGTATTTTGTTGTATAGTTTGGAAAACCTCTGGTTAAAGTCATAAATTGACTCATTTTGGTATTTCTAAATACTTATCAATTCATGAAGGTAAAATTCAGGGGCACACTAAATCCCATATTGTTCTAGAAATTGATTCTGAAATTCTACTATAGAATCAATGGAAGCATCAGGTAGACCATTGAACCAATCCCTTGCTTCTTCAATTAGGGACATCATAAATAATATCATATTTACATCTTCATATTCCATACCAATATCCTTTATAAAGGCATTGGAATTTTTGATATGTTCTTCAGCCGAACTCACATTATTCCCAGTGAATTTGGGAACTGTATTTCTCTAATTACTTTTAATTAAGTATGGATATAATTGGTGCCATGTTAAATCAAATTGTCTACATATGCTAATAGGGTTTTTGGATGCATATTCAAAGGTGGTGGATTGTGATGGTATTGGTATCCATATTGAGGCTGATGATAAACATTTTGTTGGATGTGCTCTTGACAGTATACATTTTGATGCGGCACATGCTGTTGATGTTATGGGGCATACTGTTGGCCTAGTGGGGGATAGTGTTGGGGAATATTGCTAGCATTTGGTGGCTTGTAATGGAACATTATGCTAAATGTGTTGTCTTGGGTTACCACATGTATTCTGAGGTACTTTTGAAGTACCCAGGGCACCAGTATTTTGAGATATCCCCCATGAATTAAGATTTCCACCATGTTTATGTGGAGGGATATACTTTCGTGGCTTTGATGCTTGGATGAACTTAATTGTGCCAATTTTTGATCAAGATTTTTGCTTTCTTGTATCATCTATTGTCTCATTCTAAATCATTGTTTTTGCCACTCTATATGCAATTCAATCTCTTGGTTGATCATACCATCAAAGCCAATGATAGTGTGATCAACATACCCCTCATGGTTTTCTCCTCCTTGCTGTGATGAGAATCCCCTATCACATTCCTCTTGTCTCTACCTTCTTTCTTCTTCCAACTATTCCTCAAACTCATTCACCTTTTGAGGGTCTAATCTAAAATTGAGGATATTATTAGGGTATGTACAAAATCATCATGGGAAAAACATGCCCTTAAGTGGCAAAAAATTCAGAAAAATCAGAGTTAGGCAACTTGACATAAAAATTTGAATAAGTTATCTATACTATTTAAAAAATATGTAACAATAGAATCTATAACAAATTGAATGTAGTTTCTAATCTACTAGGTTTATTTAAAAATAAATAAATCTATTTGGTGAAAATTTGAAATGTCAATGTAGTAGTACTTAAATTTTAGGGATAAAATAAGAAGTTGTCTTTTTTACTACCCTAACCACAATAAAATGATAGGGTAAGTGCACCAACTTGGTTCCCATATACTCAAAATCAGATAGACCGGACTACTACACTGATGGAACAAAAACACCGTAGTGTGAATGCAGTATTTTTGTGTGGTTAGAGTTTTTTAGTCTAAGTGATAAATGTAAATTGGAGATTTTTTTAATGACTAGTTTCTAAAAATTAATTTATTTCAAATTTTATGAAAATTTATAAAAATAAAAAAATACGTAAAACATTTGAAAGCTAACCGGTTCTTTTCCAAAATCTTCATTAAAATTCATATTTTTTTTTATCCTATTTTATGTGAAGCAATAAAAGATGCATGTTTGGATTTTTTTTTATCTAATAGTAAATGAGTGGAAATGGGCATAATTTAAATGAAATAATAATTTTAATATTATAAGTAGAGGACTCATGTCTCGATGTGATGGTAATTTTTCTACAATTACAAATTTTAACTGACACTTTTGTTCAAAACTTCATAAAATTCATTTATTTATTTTAATCCTATAGTATGTGAAGCATAGAATGTGATGCATGTTTTGGATTCAAAAAATGTGATACTGTTTGAAAGCTATAGATGATTGTCAATCAACAAGTATCAATCAAGACTTTAGTCAAATGAAATAGAAAATGAATAATAATAATTTATTAAATTCAAAGTAAAGCATAATTTATATTTGTGGAAAGCTGAGAATCTCCTTTAAAAATTCTTTTCATTTCAACAACTTTGGGTAAAAAAATGTCATCAGCCACATGGGCCATCATATCAGTTACATATTGCCACTTTTTGGCCCATCACGATCCTGCACATACCCATCATTTATAATGTTTCTTTCAAGTGATGTTGAGGGATTTCCACCATCCAGGTGAAGTGGAGAGTTAAATGTTGTGAATTTTCTTCTTTGATGTGTTCACACTATCTTCTCGTTGTTTAGACATTATTTCACCCTTATTTGTGTTATTTTTTCCACAGAGATATCCATGCTTATCTTTCCACCTAATACTACTCTTCTTCATAATCTCCTAGTGCAAAGATCTTCTCCCATTCATGTTGGATGATATGAAATATATCTGATGTCTACAGTCTATCCTTTCTGATATGATATTTACTTTATCAGTCATAAAAATTCTTCAAAGTTGCCACCTAATTTTCATAAGTAGGAAAATGATTGTATTTCTTCCCAATGGAGTGTTCACCTTTTATGATGTTTTGGAATGACTCTATGATCGAAGGATAAGGTTCAAGATTGTCTTGTCCCTAGTAGAGTCGCTAATCTATTGGATATCAAAAATGTAGGTTACAAATCCTAAGAGGATGCCAGGCTCTATTATCATACTTGCAACGTTTTTGAACCAATGAATGGAGTTAACTTATATGGTTGATGAATCCCTGTACTTTAGGCTCTGCCAAACCTAGGCAAGTGGAGCTTGATAGCTGAAGCAAATTTTGTGACTTATTTGTGTTTAAAGATCTATCCACGATGGCATAAAGTGGGATAGATGATGGATTGTTAACTACTCCTATTCCTAATGTGATAATTGGAAGTTTAGAATATGAAAAAAGGATAAGGTAAAATGAAATGTGAAGTGGACTACTGCTTTATTGGGTAAGCAGAGTCAATAAAGTTTTATGACATGTGACTTTTATTGGTTACAGTTCTAATTATTTAGCACTTATGTTTGTTTATACTTATGACATGTGACTCTACTTATTCATCCAATTGATCCTATCTGGTTACTATGACTTATTTAAAAGGATTTTAATCTTTCCTTGAAGGAACCAATTAAAAGAATCACACAATGACATAAATTATGTATTGATAAATGAAGTATACCCTCAATTTGAAGAAGAAGATAATAGAATTGAGTTGGAGATAGTATGACAATCTTATCAATTACAGGGCTCTTCTTACTAATCCAAAGGTTACTTCCAATTTACTATAATTAATTAAAAGGATTTTAATTCTTTTAATGGAAACTAATTAACTTGATTACACAATAATAGCAAATGTGTTTGATGAAATTGAATATCAACTTGGCACTCATACATTTTGACCAATTTTTTGATGATGGACCATTGGAATTTTGACAGCTGTTCGTCGCTATAATTTTGTCAAAATTTTGACGACATTTGAAATGTCAAAATTCTGGCCCGACATCCAACTGTCAAAATTCTAATGGGTCATTGTCAAAAAATTGGTCAAAATGTACCAGTGTGGATACACAAGTTCAAATAATAGAGAAATAACAATGTGCAGATAGCCAAATAATTGTTCAAATCAACTAACAATAGACACCACTATGAAGTCACATAGCATCAAAGATCTATTGATTTTTGCAAAAATTTGTGCATGCGTCATGGTCCTTTCGAGTATAATCTATATGATAAATATTAAGAAAGTCATCTTTTGTATATCTATATTCTCACTTTTCGCTCTTACTATTTAATCGTCACATGTCCAACTTATATAGAAATATCTTGAAGAGGGTATACCTCTTCATAAGTGTCTTCTGGAATTTTAACAACACATAAACATTAACAATTAAGCTCTAATGAGCCCCAAATGAATTTGTGTAATATGATCTAAGTACTCCTGGCTCAAGTGTGTATCATCATCCTCTACAACATTCCTAGCATCAATCTCCATGATAATCATCCTTTCCAAATGCTCACAGGCCTCTTCCAGTTGTGAGTCTTCATTCTTAGTTGCTTCCAAGGCTCCCTGCAATATAAGTTGGCACTCTTTCATCCATTCACTCTGAATTTTCAGTTCTCCATCATCTTTGAATAATGTACGAACACCCTCTTTTGAAGAATCAATAAATTCTTTGGCATCTTATTGAAGTTTCTTCTAATAGTTATTATGCTTCCTTGTCACATCCATAGTAGCTATAGTGGAATCAATAATAGAAATGCTCCTTTTTTGTATCTCTTGGAGTTTTTCCTATAGCCTATAATTTATCCTTTTATGCTCTTGAATGGAAGTATGTCTCTTAGTGTGAATTACCTAGAAATTTTCCATCCAAATCATCATATTAGTGTGCCTCTTTTGGAGTATTATAGAAAGTGTGTCAAATCTGGCCTTAATCACTAGAGTGTGCATCTATTGATTACTCATTTGCAATTCTTCACACTTGTCCTTTGATTGGGAGCCTTCTCCTTGAGTCAACATTCTGGTGGATCCTTTGAACGTATCCTTCACTGTGTCTCTTAAGAAATCATTTGCTTTGAGCATCCTTTGAATATTTAACTTATACATATCTCATTGTTTGATCAACATCTGAATATGAGCCTTGTTCAATTTGGATACATTTGTGCCAATATTAGTTGTGACCACATGATCAGTTTCACCCACTTTTAATGCCAAATTCTTTCTCTGTATCAATAATCATAGACTTATTATGTGGGGGGTATAGAGCCCAAATCATAAGAGAACTCTCACTAGGATTGTATCTTGACCCAATGTATACCTCTGTTACCCATTCTGGACTGAGCTTGTGTTTGCAATCATTATTATACAAAAAACTATCAAAAACAAGAGAAAAAATTAAGTCCAAACTAGGAAAGATCATCACACTAAAATCCTCTAATATTTTTCTTCCTTTCTATGGAGTCATGTTCTTCATTTCATTCTCCACATCCACCTTCAATGTCTTCAACAATTGGTTTTCATTGTTGGGTGTGATATCTACAACTAATTCCTTTATTATTTTTCCTTTTTGTTTGTACAAGAAAGATTTAAATTTAGGATATTTAATGAACTAATCATTCGAGACAAAGGACTTATAATCCAATTTCCTATTCTTTGTTTGGAGGTTGATACTCTTCAATCCTCAACTTGGAGATCTTATCAGGTTGGCTTTGGGGTTCATTTTCTTGAAAGGATAACATTTCTTCTTCATGTATCTCCTTTGTCCTCTATTCAATTTCTCTATTTTAGTTATCAATTTCCAATTCAACCTCTTCTTCTTCCATTTTTTTGATAATATAATCATGAGGATATGGTATCTGAAAATATCGACCTAAATTTTGTTTTTTCCTAAAAAAATCAATAAAGCCTTAAGGATCAAATCATTTCCTTGGTGCAACCTTCTTCATGTTGAAATGTGACAATTTATCCAAAATGAGATCATATACTTCTTTTCACACCATAGTAAAATCCCAAAAATGTAACGTACTAGGCAAGAATGACTACTTTTTATATGCACTCAAGTTCATGACATTGGAATAATCCATCTGCCTTGCAATCTCTAGATATGCAATTTTGTCTAGCATAGTCTTGGGTAATAGGAAAGGTGTGTCTTCAAATCCATACACCCTAATCATAGTGGAATCAACATGGAAATACCAATCACCCCAATTATGGTTCACAGTTAATGGTCCATTGAAATTCTTAGGCCTCAATAGTCTTTTAATCTCATTCGATAATGAATAGTAACAAGGGTGATCATAAAACCTGTATAATGTATAAACAAAGTATTCTTCAAAATAAGCATAATTAGAATTGATAAACCTACTATCTTAAATGGAATTCCATAATTGTATTGGTAGTGGTTGATCCTCTTTATCCAACTATGTGATTCACAATTCCTCTGGCCACATTCCTAACTCCTATCCATAGTACAATATCATGTGCATGAGAAGGGAATAATGATTAAACTGCATTGTGTGATATCCATTCTTGATGGCCATTACCCTAGAGTCAATCCCTTTCAAAATGTGTGAAGAATAATAAAAGAGTCTTGAATTGTTACATTGTATGTCTACAACTATCACCATTGGCCCTATAGACATGAATTGAGAGACCTATGTTCCCAATAATTGACCGACTGAGAAGTAGGTATGTTTTAGATAGGGCTCGAACAAGTCAACATGAAAGGGAGGTCCATCACCATCCTCAAGTGGCACTATGTTTCCATCTTTTCTAGGTTGGTGTAATGACAACCTCCATCCTTTGTACGTAGTATCCATTCTCCAGTACTCCTCTAAATCCTCATGCACTATTAGTTGATCACATGTATCATCTAGGTTGAAAACCTCACAAAGTGCAATTTTGGATATATGTATGAACAATTATCCTTGCGAGTTGTAAATGGCTTTAGCGTCCGGGCTATAATAATTAGATAGAAATTTTATGAGGTCTATATTCACCAAGACATTGGGAACAACTAGCTTTCCCAAATTGAAATTCCACAGGCTACAAAATGGTTCAAATCTACCTCTCCAACAATAATGAAATGTGAAAAATTCATATCCCCTAATGGGATTCCACACATCACCTATGTGTTTGTATTTATCCTCTAATATTTATACATTAGCCCTCAATTGTGCAGACTTTCTAGCTTTTGGCCCTAAACCGGTCAATTGATCAATGAGGTCTTGGTTTAGTTTCCATTCTTTTCTTTTAGATTCCTCCCCTGTTTCAGTTTTCTACTTTTTATTTTTGGACTGGCTACTTTCGCCTTGTTTCTTCCTATTTTTTGTTTTTGTAGCACTTGAACCTTCGATTCTAATTCTCTATAAGGTGGTAGAATTAAATTATAATCTATCAATTGTAGGGATACTTTGTATTCTTACTTGCACATCTTCAGGAACACTAAATTCCTTTCCTATCACTCAACCTCCTATCCTTCTTCATTGCAACTTCTAAAAATTCTTTTGGTTCAATCTTTCAATCAAACATATTCATATGAAGTTCATTTGTGTAGCTATTAATGTCAACCACTGGAAATGAATGCAACAAGCTTTTCAAATTTCAAAATTTCAGAGTGATACAAGAAGATTTCATCGGTCAAACTCTTTCTTTTCAACTCCTATTATTTTGGGGAGAACACTATGAAGCTTAGCTGATATCAAGGTGGTTTGAATGATTATAAATC
The DNA here is from genome assembly GCA_007258455.2 of Sequoia sempervirens. Lineage (NCBI taxonomy): Eukaryota > Viridiplantae > Streptophyta > Pinopsida > Cupressales > Cupressaceae > Sequoia > Sequoia sempervirens. The sequence goes on from VDFB02373365.1 coordinate 354,172,422, forward strand.
CTTTATATCATTGCTCGTTGTCTTTTCAAAAAATTGTGGTCATTCCTCTTTACCATCAGGCTGACATGTACCATCACTAAGAGAATAAAATTCCTTTCTGATGTACTTGGTCTCCCTGATGTATTTCCAAAAACTTCTCTCATCAGCATAACCCACATAGTCGAAGAGATTTGAGGGACCTACTCTGATAATACATGTCTCTCTAATACAATTATTCTCCTATTTTATAAGTGAAAGTATATATGCTTCTTGACAATGAGGTATTTATCATTCTTATGCACAAGCTCAGTGTGATTTGAAAATTTCCCTCTGACCAACATTCTTTTATCGATAAGTTTTCATCAGTTAAATTTTATGCACAATCTTCCCGATTATGCACACTTGTTATCTTTGGGGCCTTTGATCAATATAACTTTATTCACCTCTTCCCAATATGTAGAAAATATTCAAATAATGGGCTAGGACTTGTAAATCAGAAAGACATGCAGATGATCTTCCTGATAAGGACCAATTGCTCTCAAAGCTTTTGCTCAACTATGATCAGAGAGATGTTTATATGTCAAAGGCCATATTAATGGGATCATTAATTAACATGGGTTGTAAAATGGATCTTGTCACATAGATTTCAACAATTTTTATTCATCATGAAATTAAGGTGTGGCAAATTTATGTGGTACATGGAAGATAGGTGGGTGAAGGCTTGTGAAAGATGTGAGATTTTTCCAGTTCTAACAAGGTCAGTATGTTCATTGCTGCAATTTTTTTATTAAAGAGTTCAAAACCATCCTCATTCCCCAAATACATAAAACTAGAAGAATGACACAAAGAGAGCAAAAACAAAAGAAAAATAAAATTTGTTTTGGGTCAACATGGAAGAGACATTTTCATCTCAACACTTTGCGTCATCCTCAAAAGGAAAGAACAAGCAAGGGAAAAGATAAGCAAGGAGATGATGATGATGCCTATGTGCTCTAGCACCTTGGTTTGAAATGTGGATTTTAATTTTCTTTGCTTCCTTCTACATGTAACTAATGAGCAAGGAGATGATGACGATACCTACGTGCTCTAGCACCTTAGTTTCTTTTAATTCTATTTTTATGTTGTGTAGGAGTAAGAGAAGATTGATCCACAATATGCTTCTTTTCTTCCTAGAGGGAAGAATAGAAGGAACCGAAGGAGGTGGGTCAATCACTTTCTCTTTTACTTTATAAACTTGTTTTATACAAGGAAGCATGACAAGGTTGGTTTCATTATCTCGTGGGCATTTAGATGATGAAGGTGAAGTGATTATTATTGGTTTCTTTTGAGGTTTTAATGTTTTTTCAGGTTCGGATTCAAGTTGAAGCATTGTCTCATCTAGGATAGGAGTGTCCAAAATAGACGGGGACATGTAGTGAATAGACAATTCAGCTATTTGTTTAGCTTTAAACTTTTGATAGGCAACGAAAAATAAGTCATTGTGAGGGGTGATGGGTTCCATAGGTTTAGGCCAAAAGGATTCCAAGGAAAAATTACTTTTAGAAGACAATGGACTAAAGCCACTATGGTGTACAGTAAATATCTCATTGTCAAGCGAAAACTTCAAAAATTTGTGAATGATGAAAGGGACAACTTTCATGAAGCGAAGCCAAGGATGGCCTAGTCGCAAATGAAATTGATCTGACTATGGAATGATAGATAATGTTACATCTAATGTTTTAGGTCCTATCTATAATGGGAGAATAATCGATCCAATCGTAGGGCACGTGAAACAATGATGCATTTTAATCGATGATGTTTGTTTGTCATAATTATTTTGATAAAGATCATGTAATACCAAAAATTCTTCTGTGATCACATTCTCACCACAAGTGAGATCTATTAATATCCCATTGGTAGGATTATCATAGATGCAACATGCTATGTACAAAGGTCCATCATGAAGGTTTTTAAGTATATCGTAACAAGAAAAAGTAATATCAAGAGATTTTTTAATTTGGACCTTACAAGGGATAATATCTATCATTCCAACCATTTAATCAATAGGATTCACATGGGTAACATTTGGAGTAATATCATGTTGTTCATCATTTGTATCAACATTCATCACATCCTTTTTTGAAGGTTCACTAGCTTTGACAAATGAAACATTGTGTTTAGGAATTGGGTTGGTAACAATTTAAAAATTCTAATTGGGGGGGGAATTGATGTATCGCTTGTAACATTAATATTTGAAATGGATAGATGGCCAGAATCAATGAGGTCTTGCACTGTGTTTGAGAAACTTAGATTATTTTGTGTCATGTCCATTTTGGTGATGAAAATGACAATAAGTAATTGGTTTAAAGGTTTGGTAGGATCGAGTGGTTTGACTGTAGGCAAAGTGATCATCTATAGTTGTAAAAGTTGATTCATTGTGTTATGGATGGTATCAAGTAAAGGGGTGAATTGTCTCTTCAGATCCCCATAGGTAAATGTCATAGATGCTTTAGTGACTACCACTTGATTATTAATGGGTTGAGGTGGTTTTGGAGGAGGGGGAATGAACTATAAAAGTCTTTTTTTGGTTTTTTAAACTTTTGTGAGTTATTTTGGTTGCTTTTTTTAGACTTCTCAGCTCGGCTAGAAGTGGATTTTTCCTCTCAACTAGTAACCAAGTTGTGATAGTCATAAAGGGCTATGCATAAATGCATGAAAGAAGGAAATTTCATCTAGGTCAATTTATCCTAAATGTGAGTTTACAATTTTTCATTAAACATCTTCTAGAGACGTGAATTAGGAACCTTGACATCTACTTGAGCATACAATGATTGATAGCGTGAAATGAAATTAGTTACTTTTTCATCCATATTTTGATTAAACCTCATCAAATCAACCATTGTCTTCCTTGAAATCATATGGACTTGGAAATGACTAATAAAGGCATCAACAAGCTCATTAGATGATGAATTGAATGAACGGGTAGAGAGGAAAACCACTCCAAGGTAGTATCCTTTAAAGTCCTAGGAAATAGTTTAGATAACAATTTTTTCGTCAACAACAAAATCACTGCATAAGGTTTTATAAGCATTGATATAATTAGTAGGGTCTCCTTTCTGTGTATACTTCTCAAATCTAGTCATTTTAATTCCTTGTGGTATCGAGGTTCTTAATATTTCCAAAGATAGTGGGCTACTATGGACATAGTATGTGGGTGGTGCATTTTGGCTTTGGTTTATGGTGGATATTTGTTGTTGCATGGAAGAAACAGTGTGGAAAAGTTGTGTTATGAGAGGCTCAATGTAAGTGGTATGAGGTGGAAGATAAAATGGTGGAGTGTAGGTAGTTTTGGGACAAGTGAGGGGGACACTAATCAGGGTTAAGGTAGTGGAGGATGGAACATTCGATGCCACAAAAGAACTAGGAATGCTAGTAGGAATAGTGAAAGAAGGAGTCACATGACTAACATGTTGCATGGTTGTTGTAACTTGAGGGTTACAGGTGGGTATGGATGCTATGGTTAAAGGACGAGGAATATTAAATCCTCCTTCGCTAACCATAGTGTTTGCAAGTTGAGATGTGCTAGAGGTGGAAGAAGCATGTTTGTGGTATATTGCAACAATGTGTTTCATAAAATATAATCCTTCATCACTTTCAAGCATTCGATGGATGTTGTCTATAGCAGGAATGGTAGTGGTTGAAATGTTTTCAAGATGCAAGTTATGTTGGAGATATGCTAAGTCCTCATGAATGTTAACTACTTTGTCTTGTAGGAGGGATTTAATGTGTGCATGTCAACATGCATTGTAGGGGAAGGAAAAGGTGACTAGTGGTAGTATCCATGCCTAATGCACCATTGTCAATACCAGGAATAGGAGCTCTAGATAACCCAAGGTCCATAACGAATGTGTTATTGTGGGAAGCCATAAGTTGAGAGCTTTTCCTGACTAAAGTATTATCAATAGGGAACCAAACACTCATAGAAATACCACAAAAGGTGGGCACCTAGATGCAAATGCAATGCAAACTAGGAATAATAAAATACAAATAAAAAAAATTCTATAAACTGAAACATGAATGTAGTAACAAAAAACAATGGGAAAATGATAGAAATTGTTTTGTAGAAAGTGCAACTGGACTAATTCACCCAGGGTAGCGAATGAGTCTCAGGGTGAATTTTTTTGTGATTTTTCAGAAATTTAAAGTGATTTTGATGCTTTTCTGATGCAAAAATTGGATGTAGATGTAGAATTTTTAGTTTTTTTCAATGTTTTGAATTGTAAAAATGAAATCTATATGAGATATTCACTAATGCAATGTTGTAAACCCTAGGATGCAAAAATAATGCCAAAGCTAATGCAATGAGTCCTAGGATGTAAATACGGATCATGTAAATCAAAAAAATAATGTTCAATATGCAGGTTCACCAAAATGAATAATTGATTTTTGTGTTTTAGGATGCTATGAATCTCTTGCTCAATTACAATTTTTCTCCTAAAAGAGAGAGATAGATCCCACACAAAATCTAGGTGGTTCATTCAAACTAATGCAATTACAATGAAATTATGTTTAAATGCAATGATCTAAATACAAAAAATTCATAAAATGGATTTATTATTTATGAAAAACCTAAGAAATATGAAGTGTTTGAAAACATAGTGCGATATGGAAAAATAAACTAGAAACATGCACAAATGAAAACAAAACATAATGAAACTGAATGGACTGCACCTCGAGATAGATTCTTGATGCTAGAATGTTATAGAATGTTTCAAAAATAACTGTTAATGACCACTGGGACTCATTCACCATAGATGGTGAATCAGTCCATGTTCTTATAAATTCTACTGAAATAGGTTTTGGGATGTCGAGAAATGAAATCCATAGAAATCACTTTTTCCACCTTGGAAATGGGACTCATTTACCACTAATGGAAACTCAGTCCACCTATAGAAATCTACAAATTCTAAAGTCAACTCTGTGGGTCTAGATCTGCACTTGTCTTCTTGTGGGGTTTATGGGACTGAAACTGGAGAAAACAGACTAAATGATGTCTCCAAACTTGAATTGGTTCTTTGTTGACTTGAATAGATTTGATGACTTTTTCACCACTTTTCAACACCTATCTCTTCAAAAAATCTACCTACAACACCTTCAAACACACATGCAAAGATGGGGAAAATGATTAAGGGTTAGACTATAGGGGTTTGCCTTGGTCAAACCCCACTTTGGTAATCAACCCCTTGATAATGAAATGAAATGAAACAAGAAAGGAATGATGAACAAATAACATGCAAATCTCATAAACTCACCAAACCCTTGTTGTTAAAGTCTGAATATATGTCAATCACCGCTCCAAGATGCTTGATAATTGCTTGATTGAATGATTAAGGATGCTAGAATACTTGAATGGTATGATGGATTGAATGCATGAATGAATGTGTGAATGGGAGGGGGTTAAAATAGATAGAAAAAAACTTATTTATACACACTTATGCCCTAATTTCCTGAAAATACATCACAGATCAACCTAAGATCTTAAGAAATAAAAACCTGAAAGAAATTTGAATTTATTCTGATTTTTTTTGCCAAGAGGGACTCATTCGCCACCCATGGCGAATGGGTCCCACTCAAGGCAAGCAAGTGGGTGTTTGGAATTAAGTTGTATTTAAAGATATCTGTTGAGTTTGTACCAAAAAATACACTTAATTAAGGCCTATAAGTGCATAAAGGGGCCAAATAAAGCATAAGAAAGGTGTAATTAGTGGTGACAAGCCTAGAAAAGTGTGAAGGTTTGTTACAAGAATTTAGAACACTTTAGAATAAGACTTGGTAAGGGATAAAAAGGGAATATCTAGATGAATTATAAGATGAAGAGGATAGAAATGTGTAGAAATGTGTTACAAAACTTCCAAACACCTTCCCAAGACATCATAAAGTCTTAATAATTTGAATATTCTAGACCTAATGTGAATGTATAAGTTACATTACAACATTAAATATAACTAGGAATAAGTAAATCATCATAATAAAAAGACTTAAGTGACCATGAAAATGTCCAAAGATCCAGTTTTCTATGGTACATTTAGCCCCGACTTTAGCGAGAGGATGAACTTTCTTCAAACTCGTGCTAAAGTAGCCATGCATATCGAGAGGGATCCAAATGCACTTATGCTAGCAAGATGAGATGTAACAATGATCTTGAGAGGGATGATCAAGCCCCCAAGATGAGGATCCCATGACAAACTAAACATAAGAACAAAGGAAAACACATACAAAAAAGAAAGAAAGGGAAGAGAAAGGAAAAGTGAGATCAAGCTTCGATTGTTTGTCAAGCTAGTTGTGGATTAGATCTAGGCTAAATTTTTGAAAAGAAAATGCATACTCACTCTAGGGTAATAAAAATCATGGTTTTCTACCAAGTGAGAAGGACCAAAAGGTGAGAAACATACACTCATGGATGGTATGTACTCACAAACACACATGTGGCTATGGGGAAAGTCATGCCTCAGAATGGGCTTTTTGCTCAACCATATCAAAGTTATACCTCTTGATAACTTTAATAAATCACCACAAAGGAAAATGTTGATGTGTGCTTCATGAGACAAGCAAAGCTTCATATGCTTAGAACTCATGAACAAACATGATGGCACCATAGGCATGCAAGCTATGTTGTGCAAGATGGCCATGCAAAATGTAAAATACAAAAACATAAAATGCAAAAGATGTTCAAAGGAGTTTTGTTTAGTTCATGTGAGGTCTATCACTTAAATAACATAGTGTGTAATGCCGCCAAGAGAGGACCAATCAAAGAATAGAATATTCACAACTTAGGGGATGCAATGTGTCACAATAGGCCACCAAGAGGAATGCAATATGCTAAGATAGATCACACTTATGAAGCACACTATACCCAATGTCATCCACAAAGGGAAAAACTCATTGTATAAAGTAACAAGGCTTCACTAAGAACCTAGAAAAAGAAAAATGCAAAATGAATAATGCCAATGTATGTCCCCATTTTAAAGGAATTTCTACACACCATTCTATGAGAAATTACTTTAAAGTAGAAAATGAAAAATACAAAAAGAAACAAGACATGAGAGCCAATTTGGAAAGCCTCTATGCCAAGTCATACGTTTCCGAGTAAGGCTACATCATGCGAAGGAAAAAGGAACAAAAGAAAGAGGCATTTCCCCCAAAAAGGAAAATACCAAAAATATAACGGATCTATGGATTTGGGGTCAGTATGTTCGTTGCTGCAATGTTTTTATTAAAGAGTTCAAAACTGTCATCATTCCCCAAATACATATAATTGTAAGAATGACACAAAGAGAGTGAAAACAAAAGAAAAATAAAATCCATTTTGGGTCAACATGGAAGAGACATTGCGGTCTCATTACTTTGCATCATCCCTAAAAGGAAATCACAAGCAAGGGAAAATGAAAAGGCGAACGAAAAAAGGAATTTTTTTTTTTGGGTCAACATGAAGGAGAGATTTTGGTCTCAATTCATTGCATCATCCCTAAAAGGGAAACACAAGAACAGACAAAGTAAAAGGAAAAGGGACCTTTTGGGTCAACATGGAAGAGAGATAGGGTGTCTCAATGGTTTGTGTCATCCCCAAAAGGAAAGCACAAAACAAGAGTGAAAAAGTAAAAGCGATGTATGACATACAAAAGAATCAAGGTACAGATAGAGGAAGTGCAAAAAGAGAGAGAACATTAAACACACATTACGGGGGAACACATTACACACATGCAATCAAAAAAAGGAAAATTTAAAATGATAGTAAGGAAAATGCAAGTCAACCATCTAATAGGTAATCCACTTCCCAATCATGTTCAGTGTATTGTGAGGCCAGTTGACTATCCAAAGGGACAATTGCAAGTTTTGAACTAGGGGAAGGACCAAGTTCATCACTTTGGATAGGAGATATCTCAATGAAGTGAAGCTCATAGACGAGCAAACCAATGTATTTAATTCATCATGTATCTCGTCATCAATTTTTTTTGTTTTGACATCATCATCTAAGTTGATCACAACAAGAGGATGAAGGGTAATTTCTAATGAAGGGTTGATTAGAAAGTGTGGCTGTTGTATGAGATCATTTTTTTGTGATGGTTGTGTTGTACTATTTTGTGATGGGTCAAGAGGAGGGTGGTGGTCGGGTATTGATTCTTTCAAATGTGGATTTTGATTTTCTTTGTTTTCTTCTACATGTAACTAACAAGCAAGGAGATGATGATGGTAGGTGATCTCACAATACTGGTTTACAATTTTTGGCCAAATGGGACACTAAAATAATTTTTTTTGTAACTAAATCTTCACTTTTAGGCACCTATAGCGGCTATACCGTGAGGAATTTGAACATGATACAAATTAGTGATTTATGACATTTTTTTTGTAGATTCTAAATATATTTTTTTCAATTTTTTTTGAATTATATTGCACTTCTTTTTCCATCTCCTTTGAAAACTAGTTTTTATCAATAAACAACATTTTTAAGGAGTGATGCTCAATATATAACACATAACTTTTTTTCCATGAAGGATAAAAGTCTATTTCTTTTCAAATTTAGATGTATAACTATGATATCTAGTGCCTCCAATTGTTTTCATAGTGTTTTATTGAATATTTTTTCTTTAATCAAGTTTCGAAGTCAAACCAATTACAATTTAGACATAGGCGGACCATATAACACAACTTTTTTTGAATGTATTAAAATTCAATTTTTTTTTGGTTGGATCAATGACTTAAATATCTAGTGCACTCATATTTTTCATTTTTTTTTTGATAATATGCTTATTTTCCACATGTGCAAAACATGGAGCTTGATTTTTAGTGAAAAAGCTACATTCACAAAAAATAAAATCTAAATATATTAATAAAATTAAATTTGTTTAAAATTATACTTTTTGGGAAGCTTATAATAAGGACTACATATTTACAAAAAATGATTTTTAAATGAATTCATTTGATCCCCCAAAAGCTAAATCAAAAGTGGTTTTTTATCAACATTTTGATAGTTGTAAAGAAGACTCAGTTATAGGTATGGTTTAAAACTAGCGAGGTTCTATCAAAGGGAGTTTGATCTAAGCTGATTTGATCAAACCCTGTTCAATTGGAATCCCTTAAATGGAACTTTTCAAGGCTTAAATTATTATATTTTCTAAAAATATATGATTTCAGCAAAAATCAAGATCTCCCAGAAATTGTAAACTAGCTTTGTGGAACCGCCCCGACGCATACGCGCTCTAGCACCTTGGTTTCTTTTAATTCTATTTTGAAGTTGTGTAGGAGTAATAGAAGGTTAATCCATGATAGGCTCCTTTTCTTCCGGGGGGGAGGAATAGAAGAAATTGAAGAAGGTGGGTCAATCACTTTCTCTTTTACTTTATAAACTTGTTTTATGTGAGGAGGCATGATGGGGTTCGTTTCATTATCTTGTGGGAATTTAGACGATGAAGATGAAGTGCTTATTGTTGGTTGCTCTTGAGGTTGTAAGTTTTGTTTAGGTTGAAGCATTGTCTCATCTAGGATAGGAGTGTCGAAAATAGATAGAGCCATGTGGCAAAGAGACAATTTGGCTATTCGTTTAGCTTTGAACTTTTAATAGGCAATGAAAAAGAAGTCTTTGCAAGGGGTGATGGGTTCCATAGGTTCAAGCCAAAAGGCTTCAACAAAGAAATTACCTTTTAGAAGACAATGGATTAAAGCCACTATGGTGTACAGTAAATATCTCATTGTCAAGCAAAAACTTCAAACATTTGTGAATGACGAAAGGGGAAAATTTCATCGAGTGAAGCCAAGGATGACCTAGCCACAGACAAAATTGATCTGACTATGGAATGATAGAGAATGTTACATCCAATTTTTAGGTCCTATCTGTAATGGGAGAACAATAGATCCAATCATAGGGAATGCGAAACCATGATGTGTTTTAATTCATGTTGTTGGTTTGTCATAATTATCTTGATAAAGATCATGTAATACCAAATATTCTTTTGTGATCATGTTCTCTCCACTAGAAGGATCTATTAATATCCCATTGGTGGGATTATCATAGATGTGGCCAGCTATGTAAAGAGGATCATTGGGAAGGTTTTTAAGTATATCGTGAGAAGAAAAAGTAATATCAAGAGATTTTTTAGTTTGACCCTTATGAAGGATAACTTCTATCATTTCCACCATTTCATCAATAGGATTAACATGGGTAACATTTGGAGAAATATCATGTTGTTCATCACTTGTATCGACATTCATCACATCGTTGTTTGAAGGTTCACTAGCTTTGACAAATGAAACATTATGTTTAGGCATTCGGTCAAGGTAAAAATTTGCAGATTTTGATTGGGGGAAATGGACGTATCACTTGTAACATTAATATTTGAAATGGATAGACAACCACAATCAATGAGATCTTGCACTATGTGCTTGAGACACTTACATTTTTCTATGTCATGTTCATTTTGGTGATGAAAATGACAATAAGCAGTTGGTTTAAAGGTGGGGGTAAAAGTTTCATAGGATCGAGTGGTTTGACTATAGGAAAAGTGATCATATATTGTTGTATCAATTGATTCATTGTTTTATGGAGCGTATTAGGTAAAGGGGTGAACTGTCTCTTTGGGTTCCCATAGCTAAAGGGCACAAATGCTTTAGTGATTTCCACTTCAGTATTAATGGGTTGATTTGGTTGTGGAGGAGGGGGGCTAAACTATAAGAATCCTTTGTTTAGTTTTCTAAAAAAAATTGAGTTGTTTTGGTTGCTTTTTTCAGAAATCTTAGCTTGGCTAGAAATGGATTTTGCATCTCAACTAGTAACCAAGTTGTGATAGTCAAAAAGGGTTGTGCATAAATGCATGAAATAAGGAAATTTAATCATGGCCAATTTATCCTAAATGTGATTTTACAATTTTTCAATCAACATCTTCTAGAGATGTGAATGAAGAACCTTGACATAGATCTACTTGAGCATACAATGATTGAAAGCATGAAATGAAACCAATTACTTTTTCATCCACATTTTGTTTATACCTCATCAAATCAACCATTGTCTTCTTTGGAGTCATATGGAATTGAAAATTACTTATAAAGGAATCAACAAGCTCATTAGAGTAACGAATTCAATTATTGGGTAGAGAGGAAAACCACTCGAAGGCAATATCCTTTAAATTCCTAGGAAATAGTTTAGCTAACAGTTTGTCGTCAACAATAAAATCACTGCATAAGGCCATATAGGAATTGACATGATTAGTAGGGTCTCCTTTCTCTCTATACTTCTCAAACCTAGGCATCTCAATTCCTTGTGGCATTAGTGTTCTTAATATTTCCAAAGATAGTGGGCTATTATGGACTTAGTATGTGGATGGCACATTTTGGCTTTGGTTTATGGGGGATATTTGGTGTTGCATGGAAGAAACTGTGTGGAAGAGTTGTGTTATGAGAGGTTTAGTGTAAGTGGTATGAGGTGGAAGAGAAAATGGTGATGGAGTGTAGGTAGTGTTAGGACAAGTGAAGGTGGTGGAGGATGGAACATTTGATGCCACAAAAGAACTAGGAATGCTACTTGATATAGCGAAAGAAGGAGTCACATGACTAACGAATTGCATGGTTTTTGTAACTTGAGGGATGGTATAGGTGGGTATGGATGATACAGTTGAAGGAGGAGGAATATGAGATCCTCCTTGGCCAACCATAGTGTTTGCTATTTGAGATGTGCTAGAGGTGGAAGAAGCATGTTTGTGATATATCTCAACAATTTGTTTCATAAATGTAAGCCTTCGTTACTTACAAGAATTCTATGGATGTTGTCTATAGTGGGAATTGTAGTGGTTGAAATTTTTTCAAGGCACAAGTTATGTTGGAGATATGCTAACTACTTTGTCTTGTGAGAGGGAATTAATGTGTGTGTCAACTTTCATTGTAGGGGAAGGCAAAGGTGTACTAGTTGTAGTATCCATGTCTAATGCATCATTGTCAATACTAGGAGTAGGAGCTCTAGATAACCCAAGGTCCACAACAAATGTGCTATCGCAAGAAGCCATGAGTCGGGAACTTCACCTCACTAAAGTATTATCAATAGGGAACCAAACACTCATACAAATACCACAAAAGGTGGGGTGGATGCAAATGAAATGCAAATAACAAAAATTCTATAAACTGAAATAAAAATGTAGTAACAGAGAACAAAAATGTAAAAAACACTATGAAAATGACATAAATTGTTGTGCAGAAAGTGCAACTAAACTAACTCACCCAGGATGACGAATGTGTCTAGGGGTGAATTTTTTTCTGATTTTTCAGACAAATTGAAGTTATTTTGATGCTTTTCTGATGCAAAACTAGGATGCAAAGGCAGAATTTGAGTTCTTTTAATGTTTTGAAGTGTAAAAATGAAATCTATATGAGATATTCACTAATGCAATGTTGTATACCCTAGGATGGAAAAATAATGTAAAATCTAATTCAATGAGTCCTAGGATGAAAATGCAAATGTAAATCAGAAAGATAATGTTCAATATGTAGGTTCACCAAAATGAACCATTGATTTTTGTGGTTTAGGATGGTATGAATCTCTTTCTCAATTAGGGTTTTTCATTTAAAGGAAAGAGATATATCCCACACAAAATCTAGGTGGTTCACTCAAACTAATGCAAGTATAATGAATTATTTCTAAATGCAATGATCTAAATGCAACAAATTGATAAAATGGATTGACTATTTATGCAAAACCTAAGAAATATAAAGTGTTTGAAAACATAGTGTTCTATGCAGAAATGAACTAAAAACATGCACTAATGGAAACATAACTTAATGAAACTGAATGAATTGTACCTGGAGATATAATGTTGATGCTAGAAGGTTTTGGAATGTTTCAAAAATCACTATTAATGACCACTGGGAATCATTCACAACAGATGGCAAATCAGTCCAAGTTTTGGTAAATTCTATTGAAATAGGTTTCAGGATGCTGGGAACTGGAATCCTTAGAAATCACCTTTTCCAACCTATAAATGGGACTCATTTTCCACTAATGGTGAATTATTCCACCTACAAAAATTTGCAAATTCTGAAGTCAACTTTGTGGGTCTAGATCTGCACTTTTCTTCTTGTTGGGTTGATGGGACTAAAACTGTAGAAAATGGGTTGAATGATGTTTGCAAGATTGAATTAAGTCTTTGTTGACTTGAATAGATTTTATGACTTGTTGACCATTTTTCAATACCTATCTCTTTGACAAATCTTCCTACAAGACCTACAAACACACATGCAAAGAGGGGGAAAATGGTGAAGGGTTAGAGTATAGGGGTTTGCCTTGGTTAAACCCGACTTTCCTAATCAAATACCTGATAATGAAATGAAATGAAAGAAGAAAGGAATCATGAAAAAATAACATGCAAATTTCATAAACTCACCAAACCATTATTGTTAAAGTATGAAGATATGTCAATGGTTGCTCCAAGATGCTTGATAATTGCTTGATTGAATGATTGATGATGCTAGAATACTTGAATGTTATGATAGATTGAATGCATGAATGAATGATTGAATGGGTGGGGGTTAAAATGGATAGAAAAAAAACTTATTTAAACACACTTATGCCCTAATTTCCTAAAAATACATCACAGGCTGACCTAAGGTCTTAATCAATAAAAGCCCAAAAGAAATTTGAACTTTTTTTTATTTTTGTGCCATGAGGGACTCATTCTCCACCCATGACAGATGGGTCCCACTCAAGGAAAGCAAGTGGATATCAAGAATTAAGTTGCATTTAAAGATATTTGTTTGTTTTGTACTAAAAAATACACTTAATTAGTGGTGTAATTAGTGGTGACAAGCCTTGAAAAGTGTGAAAGTTTGTTACAAGACTTTAGAACGGTTACGGGACATAATAACCCAACCAAAATAACCCTGGACAAAATAACCCGGTCATAATAACCCAGGGACAAAATAACCCAAGGTCATAATAACCCAAGCCAAAATAACCCATGGTCAGAATAACCCATGGAAAAAATATCCCCATAAGAATATAGAGAAAGGAAAACAAAATTTATAAATTACATGTATGTTGCTAAAAAAACTTTATTATTCAAAATTTCAATTAAAGTGTAAAAGTATGAGTGATGCATCGTATATAATCTAAAATGTTATGCTTGTCATAACCATCAACCAATATTTTTAGTCTTTCTTTGAGTTCATGGTATTTTTTCTTGCTCGGTTGCCCAGTGTATCCAACCATATATTTCTCTATTCTATTCTCTTGGAGACTATTCTTTATTCACTACTTTGATGAATTTCCAGACTAAGTTGTGTGATGCTTGAAGCAATTCACTAAATCCTCTGTGACATCCCTCAATAGTATTATTGGTTATGGGAAGATCATCTTGAGTAGTTGAATAGTAATTCCACATTGTGATTGGAAACTTGGGTGATCATCTATTGCCTCTTTTGGTTAGTTTTCCAATCCATGTGTCTTCAAAATAATCAATTATGGGTAGCATGGTCTCCTCATGTTCTTTATAATAATGAGATTGTTGAAGTGTTTCAAATGAATCAATTACATCTATCTGAGGCATGAAAGCTAATGCAACAAGCTTCTTGATCTCATATGCAAATACTTCATCAGCACTATAACATGTTTGTAGACCTTCTTCTTGAACTTTATTCCACAAGCATTGAGAGAAATAGAAAAAACATCCTCGAATAGTGGCATCTGGAAATTTTTTAGAAATATTCTATCTAGGGTTATTTTGGCCGGGTTATTAAGTCCTGATACATATATATCAAAAATTATGAAGAATGTGTTGGTTCCCTAAAAAGTATATTGATTTTTTGTACACTCTTTTAGAAAACCCTAGGAAAATTTAAAATAATGTTCAAAAAAATATATTACAAAATATCTTCTTTTATAAATTTGGATTTCTCCTCTTCTTATCACTCTACACACACATACTTCTTCTCCCCTTCTTCCTTTCTTTACTTCTCTTAATTCTACCACTTTATATATCTTCTTAATGCCTTTTCATTTATATCTTTTCATAATAACTCTTAATCAACTAATTCCCACGAAATTTCCTTTATTTTTATAAGTATTTACCATTTGATAGGTTATTTAAGCATATTAAAGGTGTTTTAAGGCTATTTTAGGGGTATATAATGGATATATGGTCTAAAAATGACCTAAATAGCCTCTATAGTGCCTCACAATCATATTTATAATTTATTTTATGTCATTTCTAGTTTACTAGTTTCATCTAAAATGACCATGGGTTATTTTTTCCATGGGTTATTTTGACCATAGGTTATTTTGTCCATGGGTTATTATGACCCTGGGTTATTTTGTCCTTGGGTTATTTTGGTCGGGTTATTCTGTCCAGGGTTATTTTGGCTAGGTTATTATGTCCTGATACCCTTTAGAACACTTTAGAATAAGACTTGCTAAGGGATAAAAAGGGAATATTTAGATGAATTATAAGAAGAGTCTAGAAAAGTGTAGAAATGTGTTACAACACTTCACAATACCTTAAGAATACATCATAAAGTCTTAATAATTTGAATATTCAAGACCTAATGTGAATGTATAAGTTAAATTACAACATTAAATCTAAGCAGTATAAGTCAAGCATCACAGGAAAAAGGCCTAAATGACCATGAAAATGTTCAAATATCCATTTTTCTATGATACAAACATGCATGGGGATCTCTTCTTCTTTTTTATTTTACTTTTGAATGATGTGTCTTGGATGCATGGTTGAGATATCTTTCCTAGTATGTGCTATAGAGGAATTATATTATTTTAAAATGGAAATTCAAGCTATTATGTTGTTTTCATAATGTGTTTTTAAGTAGTCCATAATAGGATATTGATGTTTATCATAAGTATTAAATACTAGGTGTTATTGAACATGAAAAGCACATATGGTGTATTTAGCTAAGTTATTGATTTAACTAGCAAAGGTTGTGTTTACTCCTATGATAGATAATCCAGTATGGGAGGGAGTTTAAGTACTTACATGTAAGTAGGGTTATTCCAAGTATATAGGTTATCTAGGATGAAGGACTATCCATTGAAGGAAATACCTAGATTGTGCACATAGTAGTTGAGTAGGACTATTGCAAGTAGATTATGATGGTGATAGGTTATCTGGGATGATGGACTATCCATTGAAGGAAATACCTATGCATAGCTTAAGATAGCCTTAAGTCAAATCAGCCCTGAGTAGTGTATGTGATAGATGACTTCATTTGAAGTACTGAATGAGAACACTTTCGCCAAAGTAATGTGAATGTCTGAGACTCTACTCTAGATTGTGTGACTATTGAGACTACACTGTTAGTTCATTGTGATCTAGTATTACATGCTAATTCTAGACTAAGAGATTACAAAATTCTACTTATGTATGACACAACACTATGCTCAGTTGTTTGTCATTATCAGTTACTCTACCAATCTCTTCGTTGAAGGGAAGGTCCATCTAGTGAATGATAGATGTGCGGGGGACCACATTATGAGGCTGTGGTTGGTGGAAAAGAATTTGAGTGATGCTTCTCCTCCAGAGCAGCATGATAGAAGAATCAAGATTTGAAAGGAAGGATCCTGGACCATCTTATAGCTATTTGTTCTAAAGCTCATTGAGCTATGTAAGTAAATGTATGCTTTCTTACATTGATGTATTTTAAGGAATGAAAAGTAATTCATGTTGTAATATGTTATGCATCTTGATTGGAAATTATCAATAAAGAAAAAGAAAAATTTTATTGCAATGGCTTGTTACTTAGTTTATTTACTCATATGGTGAAAAATTAGAAATTTTAACTTCATTGGAGGGTTATTATGTTACATTGGTTCCCCTTTGTTTGGGTTCTAGGGTGAGCTTGGTTTGGACTTTGTCTCTTCTCCTTTCTCCTTTGCGATGCAATGCTTTGTGGTTCTAATTGAAGTGGGTGTGGTGTGGGTGTTTGTTGCCTTGGTGGGTTGACCTTCCCATGGTTTCATGCCCTTGTTGGGAGTTGACTTCTAGAGGTACTTATTTTTTAATCTTCACTAGGTGTTCTTTGGGGTTCAAGGTGCTCATGTGCTCCTTCTTGGACATCTTTGGCTATGTCTTGCTCAAAGGGTTATCATCTCCCCTATCTCTATTTGGCTACATCATGTCTTGGTGCTTGGTGGAGTGTGGATTGTGGTTGTTGTCAAAGTGCTACATGTCTGTGAGTGGTTGCTTTGGATTTGGAAGTTTATTTGGCCTAAGGCTTGCATGGTGACTTCAGTGCAAGTGAGTGTAGGGTTTTCTTCTACTTGTTCTTATTGATCTTAGGTCCTTTTCTCTACTCTATTCAAAATGTTGCTTCTTGTTCTAGTGTATGTGCTCCTCTATAGTGCCCCTATGGCCTTTGGCATATGCTACGTGGATTCTCATTCCTATAGTATATGGTGTTATGCTAGTGTTTTTATCTTGGATCTTGCCTCTTGGGACTCTATGAAGTTGTGGGTTACGTTCTATTAGCCGTTTTGTGGGTTTTGGTTCTAGTTAATATCTTCTATGATGATGTTGAAACCCTTCTTTGGGATCTAGTTGATGTGGAACATTTTTCCTTTTGTTCCCATGAATCTTTTATTGGTTTGGTGGGGGTCACCCCTTGTTTTTTGGGCTTCCCCTAATCCCTTTCGGTTTTAGGCATTGTTTTATATAGTGGGATACATTTGGTTACCTTGGATCTTCTTGGCTTTGCCTATTGAGGTGGGGCTCTCTCTTTTGAGGTGGATAATGGTCAGAGGAGTTTGGGTTTTTCTTTGATGTTGGTTTTATTGCAGCTGTAACAAGAGGGTTGTCACCCCTAGAGTTCTTATGGAATTTTTAGGTGGTACTCCTCCCCCTTGTTGGAATTCTCCTTTACAACTCCTATTGAGGTCGATTGTGCTCCTTTAGAGGTGGTGTTGACATTTGTTAACAAGGTGGGTATGTTTGGGGAAAGGGATCTTCTATTCCCTTTGGTCTATTTTATGTTTGGTGTCAAAAACTCTTGATTTGCTACATGTTAGTTGCAAACCTTGTTTCAACATTTTATGTAGTTGGCCAGTGCTATTTTTACCCCTACTATAGGGTGGTGTTCTCTAGTCTAGTCTCTAGGTTTAAATTAGGTTTTTCCTTCCCAGTTATGTTTTGGGCTAGTCTTTTATTGGTGCAATCCATTTTCTCTATAGCTTTTCTATAACTAATTCCTTTCTTTGGTTGAAAGCTTTGGTTGCTAATGGTCCTACCCTACCTCACTCCTCATGAGTCTTTCTTTTAGGGATCCTCCTCTCTTCTGCCTCAATGAATCCTTTGTAATCGGTACTAGTCCTTCCAGACTTAACATAATCAAAACATTTCAAGTTTATGGACTAGTTCTAATAGAAATTAAATAATAAATAGAAAAATAATTCCAACTATAAAAGAAGCAACATATTTGAAAAGTAGACATCACTATCTATAATGACTTTTAATTTTTTCAAAAAATTCTAAGAAAAAAAGGTCATCATTCATATTGCTAAAGTAAAATTTTCTCATGTTGTTTTCATGATATTGTACTTGTGGGTGGAAAGCTAAGTAATTGGTTTTTAAGACTAAACTAAAAGTAAATACATGGGTTTCATATTTAAAATTTAATGAAACTTGAACCCACTCTAAAATGCATACCCATTCTAGAAAGGAGCAAAAGTATTATGTTATTAGAAATGGGTACTATTTTTTACTATGGGTATCAGTTTTGAAAAATAAAATTGGTACCTACTCTAGAACGATTACAAATTGTATGTATCATCTAGTCTTAGATGAGTATTGTTATAAAAACTATGTTATGAATGGCCTTAATGTAGTGATATAACATAAAATACTATTACAATAGTTTTAAGGCTAGTGTGTATGCAAAACATGACCAATTGAATGCTAGGATTATGTAGTTATCATAATCATGCTTTGTTATAAAGAATTGGATTGCATATTTTGCATGGTTAAGCTTAGATTATAATATTATAATTTGGTAATAGAAGATGACTAGATTTTACTTCCCTCTTTGCCTTATCTAGTGAGTGTTTCATTCTCATAGTTTTACTTTCAATGCCATGCCAATCATTAAAATTATATGTTTCAAAAAATGTGTGTATATTAGTTGGTTACAATATGATATTAGCCAAACTCCTTCATGGTTGCTTTCATATATGAATTCCAATAGTAAATATGTTTTAGAATGTTGTAATTGTTATTTAGTCATATAAAAGTTACACAATATAGTAGGAACATTTACTTAAATGTAGATTGAAAAACATATAAAAGTGACAATTTGATAATTATAATAATTTATAGTAGTTTAAATTAAACTAGAATCAATGAATATCAACTATTTTTCTTTCATAACACTTTACTCATCATAGACTGTAAGTGCATATAAGAATAACTTAATTTTGAGAAAAGTGTTTACCATCATCCTTTGTTATATCATCATGAACACCAGTAAATTACATAATTTAATTAGAAAACTAATTTATAAATAAAAAATTAAAATTCATAGTAAAAAAAAAAAAACAAACAAACAAAATCTAGAGTTAACCTGTACGTATGGTGCCTGTAGCGACGTGTGCGTCTCTCGTCCAGCACAAAAGACTTCACTTGCCCAATATGTATTTACAAAAGACTTGACTTACATTCAGTCGTGTCGGTGCTCTCAAGTCTTTCCTTCATTAGATCCCCCCTAAACAAAGAATGTGTGAGTGGGAGAAAGAATGGAGTGGTGTCTGCACGGTAGAGTCTTTCATTGATTATTCTTCCTACTACTCCTGTAAATGCGGCCCCCTTAAGAAATATCCATTTCTATTTTCTACCTATTGAAGAGAAAGGAATAGGGAGGAATAATCTTTCGATTTATTTGGTCACGCCATTCTAGAATTTACTCGGGCGCGATTTCGTACTAATCTCTCACACTTGGGCGTTTAGAAATATTGGCTCAAAGCAGTCAAATTGCTGAATTCATTGCCGCAGGATTAAGGGCACTACATTGGCCATGTAGTTTATTTTCTATTTAAATTCGAAAATACACCAGAAACCATAGTACTAGTTGAAAGCAATTGTTAAGAAATGTACAAACGCTATGGTTGTTGAAGTGGCGATGAAGTATTTGTTCCTAGCAATTGCTGTGATTACAGTAGCGAAATATTGTAGTTCACTAGCAGTGGATGGTAGACATAAGCTTCTATTGGGGACTTCGCTCACCGCAAATCAGACCCTAATTTCGAAGAATGGCATGTTTGCATTAGGATTTTTCAGTCCGAGAGGCACAAATACTCGGTATATTGGCATCTGGTATAATTGGTACATATTGAGAAGGAGAAGAACATAGAGAGATGATAAATCTCATGGCTACTAATTACAGCATACAGATTATTTATTCATTGTATTCACTTTATAGACAAAATAACTAATGAATTTATAGTACATGTATATAAAAATTAGTTAAAATATTTATCATGGATGGTGAGATGAGTGGTGGTAAACATAAATAGTTGAGTCAGAAATGGTCTCTTATAGTAATTTAACTATTATTTTTTTCTAACATCCTTTATAAACTAGCAATCGTATGCATAGGCATGCGACAATCAACCGATAGGGGTCCACTGTGGTGGGGAACATTTGTGGTGAGGATGGTTGAAGCTTTTTATTTGCATGGAAAGGTAACCGTGAATGGATGAGTTAGATTGTATGAATTAAATAATCACAAAGAACATTTTGTATATATTTTAGTTAACACTATTAGAAAATTTTGAAATCAAGTTTTAAATTTGTTTAAAATTGGGAACTTAAAAATTAAGTTAAATAATACATTTAAAATAATTGTTTCTTCTAGCAAGAATATTTAAATTTTAGATTTAATGGCAACATATGAACATGTATATTGTTACTTTTTGTGTAGCCTATTGAATCAATTAATCATTTAATTTTGAAGTCAATGGAAGTTTTTTGTAAGGATCATTAGAAATGTGTGTATTTTTTAAAATTGGACAAAAAAAGTACACTTTTTTCCATGAAAGGAAGACATTCAATATTGAGTACATTTTATAATTAGTATATTTATATAGTTTTAGAAATTAAAGTTTTAGTATGCATGTGTTGTTTTGACAAGAGATGGAAATTAGGTATAGGCATCTACACTTGTAATTCTATTGCTGTCTAGACAAGGTGTGACACCAATTTGTATCTAACAATTGGGATCGGGGTCTACCACACATCGGTAATGAGTGGGGAGCAAGGAATTTGTTAATATTTGCAAGTATTAAAGAATGCTAGAAAAAGGAAAGCATGTTAATAATTGAATATGGAATAAGAGGTGAACAACGATAAGATTTTTTTGAATTTGAAACAATTAATCATGAATATTTTTAATTACAATAATTATTTTAAAATGGTTTTAATTAATTACATTTGGAAAATTAAATACAATTTAAATTTTCAAATAATTAGTATTCGTAGTAATAATAAGTTATCTCCAAAATTGAAAATATGATATAATTTCAAGTGTGTTTTAGTGTAATAGTTGGTAGGTGTAGATGCACATGTATATTTAACATTTTTTTGTAGGTTAATCAATCAATTGATTAAATATTATTTATTTTTCTTAAGATAAGGCAATGCATTTGAAGACTAAGAACGATTTACATAAAAGAGGAAATTTATGTTTGATATGATTTTCTACATTAATAAGTAAATCGATTGATTATTATTTGATTATCTTTAAATAATGATGTCCACGGGAGATTAAGAACTATTTGCATAGTGTGAGAAATTGACTATTGGATTTATACATCAATATTTTTTAGTTTGAAATTGATTATGAAAATAATTTTAGGAGAATGATTTTTCAATAAAAAAATTCTTAATAAATTAGTTGTGCAAAATTAAATAGAATTTAAATTTTTAAATAATTAGTTTTGTTACTAATAATCATTATTTTCAGCAATAAAAGCTATCATATAATTTTATATGTATTATACTGTAATAGTTGTTAGGCCTAGATGGACATTTATATTTGATACTTTTGTCTAGCTGATGAATCATTTGATTAATTATGATTTAATTATCATAAGGTATATATGAATACTAATAGATGGAAAACTTGAAATTGCAAATTAAATAACATAAACACCAGAGTTTCTCATTTCATAAGGCAGCCAAAATAGTTGACATCATTATATTATAACAATGAATATGCTTAATGGGCATATCAATAAACACCTACCATTTTGTGCGGCATACTTTGATTAAGTTGTATTGTTGAAAGAGCCATTGTGGTGTGGATTTGACACTAGACCATTATAAAATTTGTTAGCATCGACTCTATTTTTTAGCAAGCTGGAGGGTTATAAAACTATTCTGGTGTGCAATCTTTAAGTCGTTCTCGATGGGAATTTTTCCGAAACTAGTAATTTTATTGTTCATGTGTTTTCTTGTCTATTTATTGTTTCTATTTTCTTTATAAATCACATTTTCTGAACTGAATACAATTGAAATTTGTAAAGTATTAGTTTGCTTAAGTAAGATTAGGAAAATGAATTTTAAATAAAAGATTTCTTTATAAATGATAGTTTCTCAATTGAATACAATCAAAATTTGTAAAGTATTCATTTTCTTAATAATTATAATCTTTGTCCAAAATTTAAGGTATTATATATTTTGTGTTAATAGAGTGTATATTTGATGTTTTTGTATAGGTAAATCAATTGTTTGATTCATTAAAATGGGAAGATGGTTCTTGTGTTCAGGAATAGGATTTACCAGTTACAAAATTGCCACCAAATTGTACATTATGTGTGATCTTCCTAAGATCAAATTAACAAGTATGCTTTTCAAAAAGTGATTCCATTAGTTTAGTTATAATGGACATCAGAAGTGTCTTTTGCAAAAAGTGAAGATGTTATAAGTAGTATCAACTCCATAATTCTAGGATTCAAACAACATGCATACTTTGTCAAGGTATTTTAATTGAATTAGAAGCTACATATTATTTGCAGGGAGCATTAGAAAATTGTCACCAAATATATACAATAATTTGTCTAGAAATATATATGTAAGAACAAGTGTATGGCATTAAATGTAGAACTACAAAATCCATGCTTGTTTTTCTTCCTACCATAATGGTATAATGAGGGTGGATGGCCTATATCGAGAACCCTAGGCAAGAGAAGAATGAAACATGCATGAGAGATACTGTGAAAATTCAACATTCATTATTATTTTAATTGAATGACAAGGCAGGCCTTGTTTTGAGGCAATACAAAAAACACAATAGTAAATATATACAAGAATTTGTGCATATACATATATGTATGTAAGGAAAAAATGAATGATGTGAAATGGGAAGCCAAAGCAGAATGTAATGATTTTAACAATGGTCTACTGCTTTAACAACATTGCACTCACTATTTGCACAATGCATCTTAATCAATGTAAAACCCTACAACCTGCTATCAACAGGAACAAAAGCATGAACAATAAATAATGTGCTATCAAACCAACACCACAATGGATCTCTCGACAATGCAACTTAATAAATATAATTTCTCACACATTTCGCAATGCATCAGTGTTAAAACCCTTAAATTTGGTTTCAAAAGCAACAATAAACAAAGAACCAAAGACATGAACAATAAATTAATCAAATAATGATTTATTTCACTTCCAAAAATATGTTGTAATAAATCCGTTGGAATAAAAAAGGAGGCATTAAAAGTAACTAAGTATATGTGCAAAATGATCAAAGACAATGGCAAAGTAAAAATAATTATTGGTATTTATGGCTGGTCGAATAAATCTATTTACTGACATGCTAGCATTATATAGTTGGGACAGGCAAATTTTTTTTGTGGAGCACTGATGCAAGAGCATCCAGTGGTGTAAGGGCAATCTTGCATAACCCAAAAATAGTTAAATTTCAAGTTTCTCATTTTTTAGATGTTTTTGCATTTTTGGATACCCTTTTCGTCATAATGAAATTCCCAATTTATGATTTTTATTTTCTATTCTTGGGTTGAAATATATTGTAGTTTTAGTTTCCCATATTTACATTTGAAAATATTTCGAGTTAGATTTGAGGCACTTAGAGTTCCCGAATCGGCCCCAAAATTTGCCAAAATTGGTGTAGCAAATTATGAGCGCGTTGTTGACTTCAAGACCTTTCCAATGGTTCAAACGGTTCTCGAATCAAAGTCCTGGATCAAAAGTTATGGCCCCGGGAAGTTGGCGCACTTTCTAGAAGATACAATTGCAAATGTTCTTTTGAAATTTGAACTTCAATTTGTAATTTTTTGGCGCCAAACCTCCTAAACTCAAATTTGAATGTTGTTTTGGCTCCAAACTAAAGAGGAGCTCTATTTATGGGCGGGTTTCTAATTTTTGGGTAACTTTTTGGGGACAAGTTCGCATATTGCGAAAGGGTGATTCTATAGCTTTCTGTAACTTGCATGTGTTGTAGAACTTCGAGATTTGAGATCCTTTGCATGTAAGAAGCTCCATTTTCTAAATAATAAAATTATTCTCTTATTTGTGGGTTATTTTCTAAGTCTCGAGCTACACCTTCATCAAGTTGTATCAGAGTGAGGTTTTCTTGAGTGTGTGGACAGATCGCCGATCGTGAGGTAGTTCGCACCAGGATCATGGTTGTGGGTTGAGGTCAAGAAAGATGCCTCCAAGAGTGACACCTAGTAGGCGTGTTGGTGCCAGAGGTGGTCGAGGCGGAAGAAATGCTGGTGGAAGAGATGCACTGGAAGCCCTCCAGAGACAGATTGATGCGTTACAAGAGTAGTTGAGAAGAGGGTTAAACCCAAGAGACGAAAGTGAGGATGAAGGAGAGGAAGAAGGTTTAGATGTAGAAGAGGAAGAAGAAGCAATTGATCAAGACCAAATGCGCTAATAAGGGCCATTTTGAAGACGGAAAAGACCAGAGCAGAAGTCCCCAGTTATTCTGGAAGTCTGAACCCCGAAGAGTTGATCGATTGGATCAACGAGCTAGAAGAATATTTTGAATATGAAGAAGTAGAGGACCTAGATCAGGTTAAGTTTACAAAAATGAAACTAAAGGGCCATGCCGATTTGCGGGAAAGAGGTCCAAATGGAAAGAAATCAAGAGGAAAAGGGAAATATCACTAAATGGAATCGCGACGGTAGAGAAACCGGCAGCGCTCATAACAAAGGACTACGAAGTTAGATCTGTTGAAGAAATTATGCAGGGTTGAAGCAAGGAAGAAGATTTGTGAAAGAATATACTGAAGATTTTCACAAGATAATCATCAGAATGGGTCACACAGAGGCCAATAAGGAGAAGGTAGCCCGACATCTTAATGGGTTACGACCAAGCATTCAGGAGGAGTTAAGCCTAGTCAGAATGACCACCATCGAGGAGGTGTATCAGTTTTCTCTGAAGGTGGAAGAGAAGATGAACAAAAGATTTGATGGCAAGCAAAAAGCACGAGGAGGTCAAAGTGGAAGGGGCAAAGGAAGACCCCGGTTTAAATGATGATGAAAAGAAAAGTGATGATGTGGGTGTAACAAATTGGGCCAAAGGAATGACAATCCACCGCGGATCAAAATAGTGGTGATCAAAGAGGTAGAGGATGAGGGAGATATGGACAAGGATCTGGAAGAGGTGGTTTCAAAGGAACGTGTTTCCAGTGTGGTGAAGAAGGGCATCGAGCCTATGAATGTCCACAACACCAAGGAAGGGCGGACAAAGGGCCATAAGGTCATGGAAGAGTTGCGCATGCGGATGAGGAGGCCCAATTTGAACATTCAGATGATGCTAAAAGGGGAGAAGCCCTAGTGATTAGGAGATCCTTAGTGACTGAGGAAAAGGAAGCAGAACAAAGTAAGATTTGTGAAGGAAAATGTTGTGATGCCATTATTGACGGTGGGAGCACTGATAATCTGGTGTCAGAAGAGATGGTCACAAAGTTGAAGCTGAAGAGGGAAAGGCACCCGCATCCATATCAGATTGCCTGGTTGCAGAAAGACCACAAAGTTTTGGTCAATGAGCAGTGCCTAGTAAAGTTCAAGATCAAGAGCTACCATGATGAGGTACTTTGTGATATCATCCCCATGGATGCATGTCACATGTTGTTGGGGAGGCCATGGCAGTTCAATAGGTGAGCCATACATGATGGCCATGCAAACACTTATTCCTTGACAAAGGATGGGGTTCTTCACAAGTTGAAACCCCTGAAGGAGATCAAAGAAAAGGTATGTAGTAGTGCTAGAATTTGTTATGTAGATGGAAGAAAAATTTTAGAAGGTATGAAGCATGAGCATGTCTGTTATGCATTGATTCCTAGAGTGAGTAAGGAGGGTAGTGAGAAGGTTCCAAAAGAAGTTTCTAGGATGTTGGATGAGTTTTAGGATATTGTTTCTGATAATGTACCTGAGGGTTTACCACCAATAAGGAAGATCAGTCACCAGATTGACTTGATTCTTGGAGCCAGTTTTCCAAATAAGGCAGCTCATAGAATGACTCCAGCAGAAAATGAGGAGTTGAACAAACAAGTTCAAGAGTTGTTGAGAAAAGGTTTGATACGGGAGAGTTTGAGTTTATGTGCAGTACCTGCAGTACTAGCACCAAAGAAGGATGGAGAGTGGAGGATGTGTACAGATTCCCGAGCCATAAACAAGATAACAATCAAGTACAGATTTCCCCTACCAAGGGTGGATGACTTGATGGACTGTTTGAGTGGAGCTCAGTACTTCACAAAGATTGATCTGAAGAGTGGATATCACAAGATCTGGATTCGAGAGGGAGATGAATGGAAGACTACCTTCAAGACCAAAGAGGGCCTGTACGAGTGGTTAGCACATTCATGGGGCTCATGAACGAGGTACTAAAAGAATTTTTGGGAAGTTTTGTTATTGTGTATTTAGATGATATTTTTATTTTCAGTAAGACGTTGGAAGAGCATCTGATGCATATTCGGAGAGCCTTTGAGAAGTTAAGAGAAGAGAATTTGTTGATTAATCTGAAGAAGTGCAGTTTTGTGAAGAGGGAGTTAGTGTACTTGGGGTTTGTTGTCTCAGCAGAAGGTCTCAAGATGGACCCAGAGAAGGTGAAGGCTATTCTGGAATGGCCTACCACAACAACTGCTACTGAGGTGAGATTTTTCCATGGTTTGGCTAGTTTTTATAGAAAGTTCATTAGAAACTTCAGTAGTATTTGTGGACCCCTGACTGAAACAATGAGAGTGGATAGAAAAGAATTCAAGTGGAGCACTGGAGCGACAAAGAGTTCTGAACTGTTGAAGTAGAAGGTAACAGAGCAACCTATTCTAGCCCTCCCAGATTTCAACAAGGTGTTTCAGGTGGATTGTGATGCCAGTGGTTGTGCCATTGGAGTAGTATTGAGCCAAGAAGGTAAGCCCATTGCCTATTTCAGTGAAAAGTTAAATGATGCCAAGAGAAAGTATTCTATATATGATTAGGAATTTTATGCAATAGTTCAAGCATTCAAAAAATGGAGACATTATTTATTGCCGAAGGAATTTGTTCTATATACTGATCATCAGGCCTTGCAGTACCTAAATAGTTAGGGAAAATTAAATCAAAGGCATATGAAATGGGTAGAGTTTTTGCAGAGTTATACCTTTGTTTGAAACATAGGAGTGGGAAGTCAAATAGGGTTGCAGATGCCTTAAGTAGGAGGCATACACTGATGACAAAGATGCAGATTGAAGTGGTTGGGTTCAATGAACTTAAGACACTATACACAGAAGATCCTAATTTTGCAGAGGCTTAGAAAGCTTGCAAGGAACCTGTTACAGTGGATAGGACAAGGTGGTTGGATTTCATAAACCAGGATGGCATGTTATTTAAGGGAAGTCAATTGTCTATTCGGAGGAGTTCCATGAGGGAGAACCTGATAAAGGAGAAGCAGAGTGGAGGAATGGCGGGACATTTTGGTCAAAATAAGACCATTGCCATTATTAGTGAGCATTATTATTGGCCTCAATTGTCACAGGATATGAAAAAGTTTGTACAAAGCTGCAGGGTATGTGAGATGGCTAAAGGAGTGAGTTAGAATACAGGCTTATATTAGCCCTTACCTATACCAGAGAGGCTATGGGAGGATATAAGTATGGACTTTGTTCTTGGTTTTCCAAGGACACAATGAGGGAATGATTCAGTCTTTGTGGTGGTTGATAGGTTTTTGAAGATGACACATTTCATTCCATGTTGGAAGACCCATGATGTAGTCCACATTGCTGACTTGTTCTTCAAAGAGGTGGTGAGGCTACATGGTCTTCCAAAGAGTATTATTTCAGATCGTGACACCAAATTTGTGGGGTACTTTTGGAGGACCTTATGGAAGAAGCTGAAGACAGAGTTGAAGTTCAGTTCTGCACACCATCCATAGACAGATGGGCAGACATAGGTTGTTAACAGGAGTCTGGGTAACCTACTAAGATGTTTGGTAGGAGATAAACCCAAGGGATGGGACTTGATCTTACCCCAGGTAGAATTTTCTTACAACAATTCTGTCAATAGAAGCACTGTAGATCACCATTCCAGATTGTGTATGGAGGTAGCCCTAATAGCTCCTAATTGAGGAAGATGGACCAAGAGAAGAAAATAAGTGCTAAAGCCGAAGATTTTGCAGAACACATCAAGGATATACATGAGAAGGTAAGAGAACATATTAACAAGATGAATATGCAGTATAAGGCTAAGGCAGATCATAAGAGGAGGTATAAGGAGTTTCAGATTGGTGATGAAGTGATGATCCACTTGAGAAAAGAAAGGTTTCCAGTGGGAACATATAACAAATTAAAGATGAAGAAGTTCGGTCCCTGTAAAATTTTGAAGAGGCATGATTCAGGAAATGCATATGAGGTAGAGTTGCCAGATGGATTCAACATTTCCCCTGTGTTCAACATTTTAGATTTGACAGAGTATCATGAAGGTGGTTCAGAAGGAAGTATCAACAATGAAACAGTGTGGGATTCTAGCACCTACTTCAAGAAAGGAGGAGATTGAAGAAATCTTGGATAGTTGTGTGGGAAGGAGTACTAGGAATAGGTAGTATGAAGAATATCTAGTGAAATAGACAGGAAGGCCTGTTGAAGATTAATCCTGGTTGCCTAAGGCAGAGGTTGACCATTTGGGTTTTCCTCCACCATCTGAGTCTACATGATGGGTCACTTCTCAAATTACCCTGGGTGTCTGATGCAGGAGCATCTAGTGGTGTAAGGGCAATCTTGCATCACCCAAAAATAGTTAAATTTCAAGTTTCTCAGTTTTTAGATGTTTTTACATTTTTGGATACCCTTTTCATCATAATGAAATTCCCAATTTACGGTTTTTATTTTCTATTCCTGGGTTGAAAGATATTGCAGTTTTAGTTTCCCAAATTTGCACCTAAAAATCTTCTGAGTTAGATTTGAGGCACTTAGAGTTCCCGAATCGGCCCCAAAACTTTCCAAAATCAACGTAGCAATTTTGAGCGTGTTGTTGACTTTGAGACTTTTCCAACAGTTCAAACGGTTTGCGAATCGGAGTCCCGGATCAAAAGTTATGGCCCCGGGAAGTTGGCGCACTTTCTAGAAGATACAATTGCAAATTTTCTTTTGAAATTTGAACTTCAAGTTGTAATTTTTCAGTTCCAAACAGCCTAAACTCAAATTTGAATGTTGTTTCAGCTCCAAACTAAAGAGGAGCTCTATTTATGGGCGGGTTTCTAATTTATGGGTAACTTTTTGGGGACAAGTTTGCATATTGCGAAAGGGTGATTTTGTAGCTTTCTGTAACTTGCATGTGTTGTAGAACTTGGGGATTTGAGATCCTCTACATGTAAGAAGCTCCATTTTTTGAATAATAAAATTACTCTCTTGTTTGTGGGTTATTTTCTAAGTCTCAGGCTACGCCCTCATCAAGCACCTATGTTGAAGTGAATGTATACATAGTATTGAGTTGAAAGAATTGCCACATGGAAAATCTGACATGTACACACCAGAGCAATTTTGGCCTATAGGGTATGCAGCCTGAAATGTTATAAAACCCATGGAAAATTCCATAACTTATAATTTCATGATGAATGTCATGAATTTTAAAGACATGGAAAATGCCACAGACTTTATAACATTTTGTTGCACACCTTGCAAGGAAAGATCGCTACTTTGGGCTCTTGATATCCACCATTTTAAATGAAATATGTGCTATGCAAATATCTATCCAATGAAGAGCATATTTGATTATTATAATTGCGCAGATTTCCACCTACAAAAGGAAGATGGTCATTAGCAAAGAATAGTTTCATGTTTTTGAATCACATAGCATGCCATTGAGTACACTTAATTTCCTATGTGGAAAGTCATATTATTGGCATAATCACATTTCATTGAAAAAAAAGTAAGCAGAACAATTAACAATATTTGCAGTTGGTTAACGAAATATATTTATTAATAATAGGAAAGTTTGGTACTTACATGTCATGTTGGTGGTGTTCAACAAGAGTGAGAAGCATTGGATCAACTTGTTAGAGTAGGAAAGAATATGAAATAGACAATTTACAATACAGTAATTCCATTGTAAGCCTATTGCTTATGTGCAACATTATAAAGAAAAAAATATAGAAATAGAATAAAACAGGTTAGCATTGTTTCTTGTAAATAAAAAAGAGATAAAATAGGAGATTTTGAATACATGGGATACTCGTAAACAATTCTGTATAATTCATATACTAAAAATGTTGAAAAGATAGTTGTGGAAATAATGACAAATACAATTAATAGAATATAGTATGTTTTTTGATGGAAAGTGTGTGTGAGAATTTGTGTCTCTAAGTATATAAGCAACAAAAAATATATGATGATAGAATCCAAAAGCACTAAACCCATGCTCATTGTCCTCCCTACCATATTAGCATCATGAAGCCTCATGGGATCTAGCCAAACCCCTAAGCAAAAAGGAAAGTAAGGTCCATGGAAAATTTCAAGGACTCTTAGATAATATGACACAAAAACAAAAACAAAGAAATTTTAAAAGAACTATTGGAAGAGAACTTAAGAATCACAAGTAAGTTGACATACACAATTTACAATAGACTAATTTGCTTCAATTTCTATTGTATTCATGCACCATTAGAAAGGGGAAAATATAAATATAGAATAAAATAGGTTAGGGTTATTTGTCCATGTATATAAGGAGCAAGAAATATATTGACAATAAAATTCAAAACCACTAAACCCACGCTCATTGTCCTCCCTACCTTATTGGCATCATGAAGCCTCATGGGCTCTAGCTAAACCCCGAAGCAAGAAAAGTAGGTAAGGTCCATGGAAAATCTCAAGGACTCTTACCATATATCACACAATAAGAAGAGTAAGTAAAAGATGGTTGGGCAAAGTTGTTGCAGCATGAAAGGACATGGAATAGAGAATTTACAGCATAGTAATTTTCTTGAATGTCTATTGTATTTGTCCAACATTATACAGTAAATAATTTAGATATAGAGTAAAAGAGGTTAGAAATATTTGTTAAAAAAAGAAAGAGATAAAATAAAACATTTTGAATAAATGGCATTGTAGACAAGTAAAATGTATCGATTGACATTGTGCATCTAATCTCGAATACTAACATCATTTCATCTTGAATCATCCTTTTCTCTAACCATTTAATCAAATTCCTCTATCTGATTAAATTCATCAATATTCCTCTCTTAATTAAATAAACTATTTATTTAATTAAGTCACCTCTTCTTTATAATTAAATTAGCCATCTTGATCTAATTATCCTATTTAATTAAATAATTAATTTTATTTGATTAAATCTCTTAAGTCTATCTAGTAAATTAAATAAATTAAAACCTTATTTAGTTTAATCTAACATCATCCCTATTAATTAAATAAATCATAAATCTTTATTTAATTAATCTCTTATCACATTCTTCTCATTATTTGATTTAAATAAATCCACAAATTTAAACCAAATAAGTCACATCATTTAATCCCCTTCATTAAATTAATTAACTTTCATTAATTTAATCTCCTATCATGTCCCATCCTCCAAATTTTACCACTTGCACATGAAAATAGATTTAATTAATTTATTAAATCTCTATTTTCCTCAACAAGGCATCTTTTAAGGAATATTCTCCAAGTTTGAATTCAAAATCTAAGTTTACATGTACATCCAACAAGGAATTTAATCTCTCTTACATGTCCTTTTCCTTGAGCCAAGTGGCAGTCAATGCATTCTTTCTTCCCTCTTGCATGTCATTTCAACAAATTCAAAATTCAAAAATAGGCATTGATTAGCACAATCCTCAAAACTTACACATCCTCCATCCACTCATAGGTTGACAAGTGGCATCTTGCCATTGGTTGAATGTTAGTCCCACATTTCTCAATTTTGGACATTCATCCATCTTTTCATTCTATAAATAAGAGACTCATCTCCTCATTTGATCATCCACAATTTATGCAAAGTTCCTATACTCAAATATTTAGCAAATTTCATCAATACCATTGAGTTATTGGCTAGGTTATGTAGGTTTTAGCTTGGAAGCACTCACCATCCTTCATCAAAGTGGATTAATCTTCATCAACACATCAATCTTGCATCATGGGAATTGGGAAAGGGCCAATTTTCACATAAAATTGGTACCAATTCCCCCATGGGATCATGAGTTTGCTAGTTTAATTTGGATTTCATCTCTCTTTTATTGCTTTCTTATTGTGTTCTTCATTTTTTTTCCTAATTTCAACTATGTTAATGGATTTCATGGGGAATTCTTATTATTTCTTTCATTTCACAATCTAATGTGTTTATTCTTATTATTTTTTAGGTATTTTGATTGGGTTCACATAGGCATGTTGGCGAACAGTTATGTGTAAGAAATCTTCATTGTTATTTGTTTGTATTTTTTCCCTGATACCCATTTTGGAGACTTGGAAGACATAATCATTCTCTATGCATAGTTTTATCATAGTTAAATCTTGTCCTTGTTGACTTATATGGGTAGTGACTTGGTATGTATTCTTTAATGGCAATGTGGAGCTTAGAAAGAATGCAGTTTTTCGGTAGTGTGGTGCTCGGTCAATAGCAGAGTATTGTAAAAATCACTCGCTTTAGTGGAATGGAACAACATACAACACTCTCATATGCTTCCAGGGATAAACAGTGTGATGCTATGAACAATTTGTTTGTCCACTTAGAAGAACATGATAGTGGTGTCTGGTTGCTATTCATAGCCACATAGATCGATGTGTATTGCTTTTATGCAACATTATAAAGGGAAAAATATATGCATAGAATAAAATAGGTTAGCATTGTTTGTTGTAACTAGAAAGAGATAAAATAGGAGATTTTGAATACATGAGATACTAGAAAACAACTGTGTATTAGTAATGCACTAAAAATGTTGAAAAGAGAGATCTGGAAACAATGAAAAATATAATGAATAGAATAGAGTTTGTTCTTTTGATGGGAAAGTGTGTGTGATAATTTATGTGTCTATGTATAAGCAACAACAAATATACAATGATAGAATAAAAAAGCACTAAACCCACGACTATCTTGATATATAGGTGTGGTGACTGGAACATGCAAAAACATGGGTGTTGTGAACTAAACTCTATAACATTGTACTATTTTTTGTGTGTTAAGAAGTACATAGAGAAGAGATATCCTAGTAAAAAAAGCATAATACGATTTGAAGACGGTTAGTACAATATTGGTAAGTGGAATATATAGTAGAATGGGCAATAAAGGAAAGAATATAACAAAACATATTCACACAACACAAGTAATATATGTAACAGTTGACTAAATATGCTTGCAGCTTTAACCGCAAAAGATAGCAATAGTTGCATTGTCTCTTATCTATTGAAATTTATATCTTAGGCTAATAGGCTATTTTTTTGAAGTTGCTATTTCCTAAGAAGAGAGCATTTAATCACACAATATCTGTAAAGCTTGAAACAAATGAGGGGAAAAGGATATCATGAGACATAATTATATAAGATTCAAGCTACATTATTTCATAGTACATATTGAAAACAAATAGAGTAATTATATAACAAGTATTAGAACAACACTTGTTTGATAGTAAATATCACACACAAAGAGGAAAATTGTATTGAGTTCCCTAGCAGATAGATAGATACATATGCACATATGTATATGTACTCAATTCCTTGATTGATATATAAAAATACCTATATAGGAGCAATAGTAGTTATATCTAGGTTCTTCTGTTAAAATGCTTAGGGTTGGTAGTTTCATTTCCTAATTGCAGATTAAGATAGGAGTGATTACAACATATTGATAATGGCAAAATGGCTCTTTTGACAATGCATCTAAATCAATATATTTTCTAGCATATTTTGCAGTACACTTCCCCACACTGTAACATTGAATATTGCATTTACTTCCTGTTGCACGATTACACGACAATATATATATATATATACACAGATATAGATATACATATATGGAAACATATATATACATGTACATATATATACATATACATCTATACACATACATATATATATACATGTACATATATAGAAACATATATATACATACACATATATATATACATGTACATATATAGATACATATATATGCATATATATATATACATGCATATATTATAAAGTTGGGCTCCACTATTTACCATTAGATATTATAGAGAAACAGGTGAATTGTAAAAGAACTAACAGGGAAAC
The DNA here is from genome assembly GCA_007258455.2 of Sequoia sempervirens. Taxonomy (NCBI): domain Eukaryota; kingdom Viridiplantae; phylum Streptophyta; class Pinopsida; order Cupressales; family Cupressaceae; genus Sequoia; species Sequoia sempervirens. Next base: position 354,207,118 of record VDFB02373365.1, read on the forward strand.
ACTGGAGAGTGACATACATCTGAATCTTAAGTATCATCTTAATATGTCTTACGACTGTTACATATACTAATTTCCTTCTACCAATCTGTTGCATGATACTCTTTTTTTGTCATCTGGTCAAAGCTTCTTATAACAAACTATTATTTTTGTTGTTCTTTTACTTTGTAAGGAAAGAAAATGTATTGGTTAAGTTGCATTTTCGAAAGGTCCATTGTGGTGTTGCTTGTGTATGAGACTATTGTAAGATAGTCATGCTTGAATTAGTTCTATAATAGATCTGATGATTTTGAAACTATTGTACTATGAAGTCTATTAGTCATTTTACATGGGTATTTTCTATAAATCTTGTGTTCATCATATTGAATACCAAACAATGCAACTTCAATTTCCAATTAAGCCTATGGTGCTATACTTCTAAGTTGCATCATATAATTGTTGCATAACATAGAGAAAATAAGCACTACCTTGGGGAACTAGGTTTGAATAATTGATTTGGGAAGTTGGAAGGATACACACATTTGTTGATGTTGATATAGTTATGTTACAATTTCCCTAGTTCCCTATATGTAAAGATGGGATGGCTAGATAGGTGGAAGTTGAGTCGCAAGTGTTTTTTGGCATGAGGGTGGAGCTTCGCAATTACATGGGTTGGGGATTTTTGTTTGAAGTCTCCACGAGGATTTTTGTCAGTGCAGGCACAAATTGGAATTACTGGTGATAGGGATCAACTTTTACTGAGAGCTGGGAGGTTACCTCTTAAACAAAGAATTTTCCTACATCTTCCTCATTGGTCAATAGACATAACCAGAACCATAAATGAATGACAAAAAAATTACCAACCCTCAATATATTTTCTAGCAAAAGAAAGGACATTTAAATATAATTCCTTCATCCATACAGAACAATAATCTCTTTCAAATCTCCACAATGGGTATAAGAAACAAGATACAAACATTTGACAAGAACACATAGACAATAAATTAACCATCTATGCAAACTACTCATCTAGCATGACATACACTATATATATATATATATATAGATACATTGCATCTATATATATATATATATATATATATATATATATATATATATATATATATATATATATATATATATATATATATATATATATATATATATATATATATATATATATATATATATATATATATACATATACTGGATTGGTGGAGCTTAGCAATTACATGGGTTGGGGTTTTTTTTTTTTAAGTCTTAGCTGATATTTTTGTTAGCGCAACCACAAATTGGAATTGTTGGCAATGGGGATTTGTTGGGGGTTGACAAGGCCGCTGTTTTTTTTTTGTGGTGACGCAGGTGTTGGTTATTACGTGGGCTAGTGGTGGTCAAGAATGGTGCATTGGATACAAGGAATGTTAATGGCCAGCATTCTTTTGTACAAGGCCAAACATTTCCTATCATTGCATGATGGTGGATGCAATATTGAATGTTGGTGTGTGGGAGAGTATACTTTATATTCAATACTACAATATGGGAACGTATAATTTGATGATGTTATCCTATTGAAAGGGCCATCAGAGTGTTGGTTTGGTAGTAGACTATTGTTAAAATAGTCATGTATGGATCCATTTTGTGCTAGATTGGGGGGCTTCGAAAGTGTGGTGGTGCAAAATGTGTAAGTGATTTCACATGGGTATTTTGTAAAATCAGTTTTTTATAGATGGTTTGTGTTGTGCTTCTATATGGATGAAGAAATACTAGTTAAATCTTCTTTCTTTCACCTAAGAAATATTTGTTCCCGGGAAGATGAGAAGGCAACTGTGGGAACATGGACAAATGTACTATGGAGATTAGTCTATGGGCTGTGATTTTTCATTGTACCTACTACAAACATTATGGAATAGCTCTTTTGCAAATTATCTATTTGAGTACTAAATCTACTCCTAGGCAATGTAGCTTAAATTTTTGATTAAGGCAATATGGTTTTTGTGGCCAAGTATGCAACTTCAAATTTTCCAATGGGGAGGGTACCATTTCTTTCCTTTCTAGTGATGTGGTCACAAGTAGGTACATGGGCTAGCGGCGGTGGAGAATGGTGTCATTGTAACAGGGAAAGTGAATGGCAAGTGTTTGTTGGAACGAGCACAAATGCACCTTCCTGTTAGCATATGGGGTTGGAGGGGAAATTAAATGCTATATTGAATGTTTCCATGTGGGAAAGCACACTTTCATTAAGTCATACTGTCAAAAGAGCCATTGTGGTGTGGGTGAATTAGATTTTCCAATGTTGGGAATGTTGCGGTTGATGAGAACTTATGCGGTTTTTTTTTTTTGAGGTGAAACGGACCTTGGTAATTATGTGAGTTGGAAATGGTCTAGTTGGTTGAATCAATACAGGGGAAATGAATTCTTGTGTATAATATTTAGTAAAAAATAAGTGTTATTGTGATACTTTTCATATAATTCCTCTATTACAGCTATATATGTGTGTGTGTAAGAAGTGGAAATTGCATGGTTCTTGAGAATAATGAACTTGCTAAAAAATTATATCTTCCAATACATATATTCATTTTATTAGAGCTCTTTTGGCTCCAATAATTTTTTAGGAAAAGAGAATGCCTCATAAAGAACTATAGAAAATGGAATTACATAGATGAAATACAAAAAAAATTGTTTAAAGGAAGAGAACAAAGAAACAACAAAGGTTTTGTTTCAAAGAATACAATGCATAGCAATAACTACATAGACATACGTCATTTGGGTATTTTTTGGAATGTATGTAACCATGCAGAAAGAAAAGGGGAAAGTGTACAACTTTTCTTTGCACTGAAGGATCTCTATCCCTACAATAAGAAAAGGGTTAAACCCATAAGCTAGTAAATTATAAATTTAGAAAACAAATCTATCACAATATACATCGGTGGTTAGGTGTGTATGAAATGACCAAAAAGGAAGAGGAAAAAAATTACAACAATAATACGTCTACAAAGTAGTGAAGATTGCATAACACAACACTTGTTGAACATCCAATCGGTGAACCAGTGGAAGTGCATAGGACGTTTTGACCATTCTGCACCCATCGAGCAATGCAACAAAAGCAAAAAATGGAATATACAGAGACTATATGTGTGTGAAAGGAATTAAAATAGAAAACTATATATATCAACATTATACATATAGATATACACATACATATACATACATATACATATACATACACATACACATACACATATGTATACATATACATACATCTACATATACATATAAATATACATATACATATAAATATACATATATACATATAAATATGCATATACATATACATATAAAGATACATATACATATACATATACCTACAAACATACTTTTTTCCCTTTGTTTATTGCTTGTCTTCTTGACAACTTTTACTCATAGCTTGGACCTTACCTCTTAAACAAATGATCTCCAAAAAAATTCCAAATTGGTGAATAAGATTTACAAAGAAATCATAAATTTACAATTATGAAGGCAGTTGTTATATAGTAAATGTCTTTTTAACAGGTTTTTCACACATTCCTTTCTGAAATAGTAAATTTCTTTATAATAGCTTGAATATTGAATTGGGAAGAAAACTATTATATAGATTGGTCCAGGCATGAGACAAGTTTATCTCTGACCAACTTTTGATATTCATTAGACCTAGAAGCACATATATATATATATATATATATATATATATATATATATATATATATATATATATATATATAAGTAAATTTGTATGTGAATGGTAACCAAGAACCAAGAGTGATTAGCATTCAAAGAAAATTTAAATCAAATACAATGTCATTAAACTGATGAAATAAATAATTTATCACTCCTGATTTTAGCATAATGAGAAAACTTATATGATTCATGTATATGTTAAATGTTACATAAAGAAGTTTAATCTCAATGATTAGCCATTTACAAAATATTTAATATATATTAAAATATATTGTCAAGTATTTCTTGTATAGAAAATATTTGAAATATATGTGGAAATAAAATTTTCAGTTGTCTTTCAAATTGTAATTTGTGTAAACATATTATATAACTATCCAACTAATTTCAAATATTCAAAAGCAATAATGACAACAAAATATATGCACCATGCTATAATAAAAAAGATGGCAAGTGAATAAACATGCAAATATGTAGATGTAAACATAGGTATAAATTATATCCATATTTCTTAAAGATAAATCTTAGCATGCCATAGTCAGCATTTAAAAGTCAAAGCTATCAGAAATGATCAGAAGTGCAAAAGAGAAGTCAAAGCATAGGCTCGCTAGTGGAGCCTTTTTCTAGACTAGGAGTAGATATCTTCATTATGTTTGCAAGAAATAGTTTACACTTTGCTTCGAAATCAACTTTCGTTGCTTTCGCGATTGTTGTTTTCAGGTGTTCCACTAAATTATAGATTTTTGTTCTAATCAAAGCAGTAAAGATATATGCAATTTGAATGGTTGCTTTAAAAATTGCTTCAACAGTTTCTCCCAAACGAAGGCAGTTATTTAAGATAAATGCAAATAGTAACTCTATCATTTGAAGGATGCAACCTTCGAGGTGCAGAAAATTTTGAAGCTACTTGGTCTACTTTAATTGCTCCATTGGATCTAAGAGTGTTTTCCTTAGGAATAGAAGGGTTCATTTTAAGGATTTTTCCTATTGATGTGTTGTTGAATTTTCCATCTACTACATGACCACTACAGACAACAACAATCACTAGAAAGGTACATCTGGTGCAAGGTATCACCTTTTTCATTCTAGCTTGTGCCCCACAAATTAACATCAGTGAGAGAAGCATAGACATCATATAGTTTAATGGTTCGTCGGATTGTTTTAGATCCATTTATCTTATGATTAGTTGAAATGTACCCAACATGCACTACAATTCCAATAATATCAAAAAAAAAATATCATTATAGTTTCTTATTTCACTAACTGACATAAAAGAAGTTTTTTTTGGGACAGGAATCTCATCTTCAGATCATTTTATTGTTGATTTTTTATCCAAAACAATGTCAAGATTACTATTTAATTTATTTAATCTTTTATTGGCTTCCTTAACCAATCCCCTCGATATTAAATAAGTAAACCCCACCTCAACTTGACCATAATGCAATTTAGCAATATCATCAAAACAAGTAATATGTGTTTCTATCCCCTCCACATCTATAATGTCAAAACTAAATAGTTTCCCTTCACCTCTTTGTTTTTAAAAATGATGCATCTCCCTAATATGTGCTACACGCCATTTCACTATCTAAACATTTTGATAAATGTTCAAAGATTCAATAGGGATGACCTTTGGAGGGATATTTTTTTTATTAGGGGACACCTGTACACCAAATTTAGAGGTCCATTTAAAACGAGAAGGTGAGTTAGGTGCCAAATTTTACTTTTCTTGCTTCCTAAACAAATACCTAGGGGTCCCAATAATTTGACAATCATGCATAATTGAAACCTAGTTGGATATGATTAAGGCCCTGAAAAAGAATCAAAACAATGTATTGCACAAATTATATGACGCATAAATTAAAGAGAGATTTCTTTAGCATAGACAACAAATAACGTAGCCCACGTTGAATCTTGGGTATTCCTACAGACATCTTTTAAACATACAAGGGACCCTATTTTCAAGGCACCTGTAAACAACATATCACTACATTTGGAAGGGAGAGTTCCTATTTGCAAATGGTGGCCATTATACAAGACAACCTCATATCACTCAACCTTCCCTTCATCATTGCCAAATTTTTTGAAGGACCAGAGAGGAAACAACATCGCCGACATTGATAGAATGAATTGCAAATGGGGTAAAATTTGGATCTTTCTTTGCAACCTACAAACACAAGTGTAATCAAGTAAAATGTGTATCATCACACCAAATCAATAAAACGAGGAAGGAAAATGGAGGCTAAGAAGAGATACATTATTATGTGCTCAAAAATATCAATGCATGTCTACTTTCATATATATATCCTCTTAAAGATCAATGCATAATTTCTACTTTCATATCTATATCCTCTACTAGGGATAGCTATATATGAATACACCTAAATGCCAATCAAGTAGCAACAAGAAAGGTAGGAAAAAATAAGAGAAAGCTTGCATCATGTACAATGAAAAAGGAAGGAAAACTTATGGAATTAGAGTATGTAGGCTAGTGGATGGCATTTTCAGAGTCTGACTCAATAGCATCAAGTGTACAAGTTGACACCATATCAATCACCAAATAAATTTTTGGGGGCTCTAGAGACCCATCCATGGACCCCAACTCTGCAGACATAGTTGTAGAATCCTTTAAAGGAAAGGAATCTTCCAACCATTGTTGACTCATTGAAACCTCTATACCATAGTAAAAAATCAAATATTAATGTATTCCAACATTCAATACCAACTCGTGGAGAACTTAGAATGCATACAATCTTCTTGCTATATTTGTATAAACACCTATATGAAAGAATTTGTATATATATTACTACTTGTTGGTTCATATTTCTTAATAGAAACAATAGAATATAGAACAACAAGAATAGAAATCCTTAAATACATATATGTGTTCAATTTTTCCTCTATTGAGATATTTTGTAAAACACAAATAAGTAGATATATATATATATATCCATATGTACACATGTATCTATTTATCTATATATAAAACAATATATTTCAATGATAACAATTTCCATCCAAAAAAATTAAGCACATTAAAGATTACAAAATTTTAAAGATTACAAAACAATCCTTGATACAAGAACAATAAAATATGCTGCCACAGGCAGCTTCATATAGATGAGTGGAAAACAATATCATGAAAGTTATTTATAGTCAAATAGATGAGGGTAGAAGAATATCATGAAACATGTTAATAGAAGATAGCCAGTCTATGTAATAGCTGCCTTGTAAATTCTAGGTCCATAATTTTTTGTGCAATACTTATTCACCAATGAGCAACATTTACAAATATCTTTTGTTGAAGAGACAAGCCCCACATTCTCATTATCAACTGTAGGAAACTCTTCTCTATTTGAAGAATTTTACAATAGTCTGCTATCAAACTAAGACCACAATGGCTATTTCAACAAACCAACCAAACCAATATATTTTCCTATACATTTTGTAGTATAATTTCCCATAGACATATATATATGTACATTCATACATATACACATATATATACATATATACATATTATACAGAAAAAACACAAATTCAAACAAGATTATTAGGGAAATAGTGAATAACCACACAAATTAAAATAGGAGGGACTATATATATATGGATATGTAGAGGGTTTCTTATTTTTTTGAAGTTCCCAATGTGATTTTCATTAGTGAAACTATGAACAAGATTTGTTGTACAGTAGTTTTTCCACAATTGCTATGTTGCTCTATAATATTTAATTCCACCCTATGCAGGTCACAATTTTTGCATAACATGCAAGGAAGTACATTGATTAAGTTGCATTATCAAAAGAGCCATTGTGGCTGCCATTTTCTATTAAACTAGCAAGCACCACACATCTGAGGTAGTGCTCTGCTACAAAACCAACATAATAATATTGGTTTCAATAATACAACCTAGTTAATATGTTATCCTCATAGAACTTTTTCAAATGGACAACAGAAGGCGAAAGCTACCATAATCAAGAGTTTCTTATGGTAGGAGTTGAAATAGATGAGAGAAAGAATACATACATACATACATACATACATACATACATACATACATATATATATATAACTACAATGGTTGTTTCAACAATGCAACTTAATCAAAGTATACATTGCCACACTACAACATTCAATATTGTATTTACTTCATTGGCCCCCATTGAACAACAACAACATAATGCATTAACCCCTGTAGCAGCAAACACTTACCATTCACCTTCCGTGTATCAAGGTCACCACCTCCACAACCACTAAAAAATGTAATATATGTATACATATTCATACACACACACAAACACACACACACACACACACACACACACACACACACACACACACACACACATATATCTACATCGACATATACATATATTCACACATATACATATACATATATATACACATACGTACACATATACATATATATATACACATACGTAACATATACATATATATGTATATATGTACATACATACATACATATATACATATGTAGACACATATCTACACTTTGTGCATCTTTGGTGCCATACACATTTTGTACAATTAGCCCCTTTGAATCCCTGTAATGGATTTCACTTCAAATCCATACAAAGAGGACACTATAGATTGTGAATTGTCACATAATTTATTCTTCCCTTTGCCTATATGCATTTGCACATTCATTGAGCTGCCATGGTTTTCATTTTACTTTGATGCCCACCTTCTTTGTAGTCTGCTAACAAATAGAAGAATTGTATAACAACAACTACATTATTTGCCATTTAGTATTATAGAGTAAATGGAGAAATTGTAAGAGAACTATTAGTAAAACATACATACATATATTTATCCATACAAACATATATATAGACATGGAATTAGACATGCACTATTTTTTTTCGAAGACTTGAAAATATATTTTCCTTAATCATTCTATCCATGTGTTGTGATGATGTGCATTTTCCTTGATTTCACTTTTTTAACAAAAAAATAAATATAGATATGCTTCCAGTGCTAATAAATATAAAGGCAAGAGAGAGATAAAATTATATCATACTTGTACCAATCGATATAACAATTCACTTGCCAATTCATAATCCAAGAAGCATTATTCCACACTCAATATTATAAGAAAATACTGAAAAGATAAAATATCTATGAAAAAGACATTTACTATATAACACTGGGAAAACTAATTTCATATATATACAGTTATGTATGTATATGTATGTATATGTTTACATGTATATATGTATGCATATGTGTAGATATTTGTAGGTATATTTTTACATGTATATATAAATGGATATATGTACATGTATATATACGTATATAGGTATGCATGCATATATATGTCCATATGTTTACATGTATATATATGTGCATGTTTTACATGGATATTTTTGCATAAATGATTAAGTTATTGTTCATGCTTTTCAGGCTATGCTTATTGTTCCTTTTGATAGCAGGTTGGAGGGTTTTAACACTGGTGTGGTGCAAAATCTATGGGAAAGTATATGTATATACACGTGTGTGTGTATATATATATATATATGTATGTATATGTATACATGTATACATTTTTGTATATGTTTACATGTATATATGTATACATGTATATATGTCTATATATTTACATGTATATATGTATCTCTATATTTACATGGGTATTTTGCATAAATGATTAATTTATTGTTCATGTCTTTGGTTCTTTCTTTATTGTTTTTTTTTTATATCAGGTTGAAGGGTTTTAACACTAATGCACTACGAAATGTGTGAGAAAGTACATTGCTTAAGTTCCATTTTCAAGAGAGCCATTGTGGTGCTGGTTTGATAGAAAATTATTTATTGTTCATGCCTTTCCTTCAGTGCTTATTGTTCATGTTGATAGTAGGTTCCAGGTTTTTATATTGATTAAGATGCATTCTGCAAATAGAAAGTGTGGTGTTGCTTTAGTAGTAGATCATTGTTAAAATTGTCATGTTCTACTCCATCCTATTATATATTGGGGGAAGTTAAGGTTGTTGTGCCATGGAGTCTGTAAGTGGTTTTACATGGTAATTTTGCATCAATGATTAATTTAGTGTACATGTGTATATATATATATCTCTATGTCTACATGTATATGAGTATCTATATGTTTACATGTATATATATGCATAGGCATGCATGTATATATCTATGTATATATGTACACATATATATGTATGCCTATGTAGACATGTATAAATATATATGTCTATATGTTTACATGTATATATATATGTATGTCTACATGGGTATTTTGCATAAATGATTAATTTATTATTCATGTGACCCAGTCTTTGCTAATTGTTCCTTTCGATAGCAGGCTCCATAATTTTAACATTGATCTATTGTAAAATGTGTGAGAAACTATATTGATTAAATCACATTATCGAAAGAGCCTTCTTATATATATATATATACACACACATGTATACACACTTAATTGAGACTCGAAGCTACATTAGTATTATTCTAATAACTCTTTTATAATTTCCCTATTTCTCTATAATATTTAGTGTGAGGAAATGTAGCTTGAATTTTTTCATAAAATTAAGATGATTGAACTACAGTTGCCCCTATAGAAACAAGTATCAAGCCAAAAATTCATAGTGATAACTACAAACAATAAACAAAGGCCACAAAAATTACTTACCCCAACCATATTTTCTTCATGGAAGGAAAAATATTTAACTAAAATTTCCCTAAACCCACAGTAAATAGAGCTCCCAATGCCAAAGATATACATAGATAATCTAAATAGTAGGCCAAAAATGAAAGAAACAAGATTTAACTATAAAAATCCAAAGTGGCACAACCATAACTACAAAGAATAAACAAGGGCCACAAAAATCACTCATCCCAACCATATCTCTTTGATAATATGAAGAAATACATAAATTGTAAAAAACCTATTAGCACAATATTGAACAACCAAATTTTAGTAACCCATAAAGAACATTTTATTGCAATTTCTCCACCCATAAAGAGTAGTAGTCTCTTCCAAGTCTCAAAAACTGCTATAACACCAAAGATAAAAACTTATTAGAACACATTAACAATAAATTAATCATTTATGCAAAATACCCATCCAAACATCAGTATAAGGCCACAACCTCCATTGAAAATTCAAGCTACATCACCTGATACTATATAACATATACAAATAGAGAAATTGTAAAAAGAGCTATTAGGATAATAGTAAACACCCACCAATAAAATTTTATCACCAATATGTGAATAGTTTCATACATCCCTAAACCCTACACACAGATAGCTACAATTCCTCCTATGCTAATAGTTGCAACACCAAAGATATACATAGATAATCAATGCAGTAGATCAACAGTGATAGAAAGTAGATTTAACTACAATTGTTCCTATGGTAAAAGGTATAAAGGAAAAGAAACATATACCAAGAAGACATTAACAATAAATTAATCATTTATGCAAAACACCCATGTATAACAGAGTATAACCCCACAAGCTTCATTGAAAATGAAAACCAAACCATGTGTATGGTAGTAAAGATGCACAAAGTATATATATGTGTCTACATATGTATGAATAAACAAGGGCCACTTTCACTAAGTATTATAGAGAAATCAAGAAATTGTAAAATTGATATTACAATAGAACTCAACAGCCAAAAATTAGTAGCCCTATCCATATTTTTTTCACAAAACAAAGAAGATTTAACTACACACTCTCCACCCTGAAAGGCCAATAATCTCCTTCAAGTCTTGAAAATGTGTATAACACAAAAGATAGAAACATAAAATAAGAAGAAATCGACAATACATCAATCATCTATGTAACGCACCCATGTAAAAATTGGTATAAACCCACAAGCTTCATTGAAAATTCAAGCTACATCACCTCAAATAGAGAAATTGTAAAAGACCTGCTAAAATAATACTCGATGACCACCAAAGTAATTTTATCTCTAACATGTTAATGATTTCATACAACCCTAAACACTACATAAAGATAAATACAATTTATCCCATGGTAATGGCTACAATGCAAAAGATACACATAGACAACCAAAACAATAGACCAACAATGTGCAAATAAGCAAGCCCAACCATATTTTTTGACAGAAGAAAGAAAGAGAATGATAATCACTTTCAAATCTCAAAAATGGCTATATACACATAGAATCAAAACAATAGACCAAGAGCGAACAATAAAACTAATCCTAACCATATTTTGTGGAGATCATCTATGCAAAGTACCCATGTAAAAATTTGTATAACCCCACAAGCTTCATTGAAAATTCAAGCTACATCACCACAAATAGAGAAATTGTAAAAGACCTACTAGAATAATATTGGACAACCACCAAAGTAATTTTATCTCCAATATTTTAATGCTTTCATACAACCCTAAACCCTAGAAAAAGATAAATACAATTTCTCCCATGGTAATGGCTACAATGCCAAATATAAATAGAGACAACCAAAACAATACACCAACAGCATGCAAATAACCAAGCCCGACCATATTTTTTGACGGAAGAAAGAAAGAGAATGATAATGTCTTTGAAATCTCAAAAATGGGTATACAAACAGACAACAAAAAAAAAACACAAAGAGCGAATAAATAACTAACCCTAACCATATTTTTTGAACAAAGAAAGAAGATTTTTGCGCAATTTTTCCATCCATAGACAACGATAATCTCTTTCAAAACTCCAAAATGGGAATAAAACCAAAGATACAAACATATAATAAGAAGACATTAACAATAAATGAACCATCTATGTAAACTACCCATGTAAAAGGACTTACAGATTCCAGAGCACAAGAGTTTTCAATCTGGCATAAAACAGTTTGTGAACAGCCTCCTATCAAACCAGTGACAGAACCGAAGGATATGGTTTTTTACAATTGTCTACTATTAATCCACTGACGAATCCGCACACAAGGATTTTTACAATGGCCTCCTATGAAACCAATACCACAATGGTTGTTTCGACAATGCAACATAATCAAAATTTCTCCTATCATGATGACTGCAATGCGAAAGATGCACACAGATAACCAAAACCAAAAATGAATGGTAGACAAATTACTAACCCTAAGCATATTTTTTATGAAATAAAGAACATTTAACTACAATTCCTTCATCGATGCAAAATGATACTCTCTTTGAAATCTCCACAATGGGTATAATGACAAAGATACAAACATTTGACAAGAAAACATAGAAAATAAATTAACCATCCATGCAAACCACCCATGTAAAATGACTTACAGATTTCGAAGAACACCAGTTTTCAATCTAGCATAAGACACTTTCAAACTAGTGATGGATCTGAAGCCAAAAAAAAATTCACAGTTGTTTTCCATGAAACCAATGCCACAATTGTTGTTTGCACAATGCAACTTAATCAAAGTATACTTTCCTAGATCGCTACTTTCAATATTGCATTACTTCATCTGCCTCCATCATACAACAACCATAGAATGCATTAACCATTAGGCCAAAAAGCACTTACCATTCACCTTCTTTCTTTCGAGGATACCACCTCCACCGTCACCAACCCATGTATTTGCAAAAGTACCCATTAAAAACTTACCACTCACCTTCCCCATTACAACGACAACATTCTCCACCACCACCAACCAACACCCACGTCACCACAAAAAAAAGGTGCGCTCCCCACTAGCCAATAGACACCCAAAACAAGAAAAACCAATTCATGGTTGGGCTAACAAAAATCCCAGTAGAGACTTCAAACAAAATAGTCTATTAGCTAATTAATTATACTAATCACTTTTAAATATCCCCCATAATCTAGAAAAGATGGATCTCAATACAAAGCTTTGTTGGGTACACATTTACAATCACTTATGCACTAATATAAAAGTATAAATTCACAATAATCTCCCCTACATGAAAAACATCAAATATTCATGTGAATTATCATAATCCTAAAATACATCTTAAGATATATAGACATAGCCTCACATAAATCATTGGTGAAAATATCAGTTGATAATTCTTTCAAATCTATTGTATATATAATATTCTTTTTAATTGTTTCAACTAAACAAGGACAATGTATCTTGATGTCATATTTTGGATCTACTAGGATTTTTTCTTCAATTTTTTAAAGTTAGATCACCCTAACATCATAATAATTTTGAAGTAGGAACTATAATTATTTATTTGTAATTATTATGGTGTCACATGGATTTTGAAGCCTATTGGAAATTTTCCCCTCTTTTGAATAGCCTCAGAGTTCCAATAGGATTTAAAATTTTGATGATGAATGTGACAATAGCTTTGTCATCCAAGTGGCTCTCAAATTTCATTTCCAAGGTGTTACTTTACGTATTTACACTAAAATTCCACCAATGTGAATCTTATTCCCATTTTTGTGTTTGACAATACATGCCTTTATTTTGAAAATTTTACATTGATAGGTTTATCTTTTAGGAAGATTCCTCCCTAAAATAATGCTTAAACACTTAGTGATCTACGCTTTGGTCCAATATGGAATTCACTTTGATTCCTTGAAGAAAATCACTAAGGGTTTTTCCTTTCCACTTTGCAAAGATAAGCCATGTGAAGACTATTCTCAAGCATAATTTTTTGTATGTTAATTATTTTTTCTTAATGTTCTAAATTTTGACTTGATATAAATCATATTTAAGATGAGATATTTTTTTTCCTTACTTGGATATATTTCTTCTAGTTTCCCTTGTCATGCTAAGATTTATTCATTAAAATAACCTCTTCCTAGTTTCTATAGCTTTTGTTGAAATACATTTTTTTGCTTTGGATTGTCAAAAAGATGATTCTTTGTTGAAGTTTATCTCTTTAAGGATCATGAGGGGACTATTGATATAACAAAATGAAAGATAAGGAATAATCACCATGGTGTCTATACGAACTTACAAATATTTTTTATACCTATCAACCCTTTAATAATAAGATCCAATAGTTCCGTTTGGATTCTTCCCACACCAAGGCTACCACTAAGTTCTAGCTCATGAAATTCCACCTCATACAAAAATAATGATGAGTTGCCTATTTTATCTAGTTTCAAAGCTAATAATAATGGGAATGCTAGTACACAACCTATGCCCTTTGATATCTCTCAGATCCAACCTTTAAAAGCTCAAGGTGTCATTTCAAACCTCAAATAATAGGTAAATCTATTATCTCCTGCAATAAAAAAATCTAGTGATAAAAATAAGATATAGTATGGTTGAGAACCACTAGTGGAATTGGTTTGTACTCTGAACTTGAAGAATTCATCACTTTCCATCACAATAACCCATGTTTAGAGGTTTATAAGAGATTCCATAACACATTTGGGCTACTAAGGAAAGGATAGTGAACATTATATATATATTCATTATGATTCAAAAATTTCACTCATTAATAGGATTTTTTATGGAATAACTATTTAGCTTTGAGTCATATAGACAAAAAATATGATCCTTGATAATCAATCATAATTTTATGTCCTATAATGTTTCTGGTATAATAAATCCCCCATAAACGTATTTCATGAGTAAAACCCAATAATATTTGTTGACCTTGGAATTCTCTTTTTATAGGAGATTAAAATTTATAGTTTTTTTTTTCTACTACATTATATGTAATTTCACTTTCTAGTATTTTTTTTGTACAAATCATGAAATAATTTAGGATGGTCTCATACATTTATCTCTCCAATGTGGTATCAAAATTTAATTAGCCTAGGACATGACCCCACTAACCATGCACTATTAGATTTTCAACATTAATATAATCATTCCTTAGGTGATATCAATATTTATGCCTTGAATGAAGGGTATGTGCAGGATCATCATGGAAAAAATAGGACCTTAAGTGGCAAAAAAATTAGAAAAATTAGAGTTAGGCAACTTGGCATAAAATTTTGAATAAGTTATCTATATTATTTCAAAAATATGTAAGAATAGAATCTGTAGCAAATTGAATGTAGTTTCTAAACTACTAGGTTTAAAAAAAATAAAAAAATTCTATTCAAATGGTGAAAATTTGAAATTTCAATTCAATAGTACTTAAATTTTAGGGAAAAAATAAGAAGTAGGTGTCTGAACACCCTAACCACAATAAAATGGTAATATTTTCTTATAATATTTTAGATATAAGTAGAGGACTCATGTCCCAATGTGATGCATATTTTTTTGTAATTTTTTTCCAAGTAAATAATTAATTATGAATTTTTATTACAACTTTTAAAAATATTAAAAACTTGTACGTCTAACAACCTTAACTTGGTCAAAATTTAATGAAATTCATTTTTTCTTTTTTTAATCCTATAGCATGCGAAGCGTAGAATGTGACGTATGTTTTAGATTAAAAAAAAAAGTGATACCGTTTGAAAGCTATAGATGTTTTTTAATCAGCCTATTAATTAGGACTTTAGTCGTAATTTGAATAGAAAATGAATAATAGTTACTTATTAAATTCAAAGTAAATCATAATTTATATTGGTGGAAAGTTGAGAATCTCCTTTAAAAACCCTTTTTGTTTCATTAATTTTGGGTAAAAAAAAACTCGTCAGCCACAAACCCATCATATTGCCACTTTTTGGCCCATCATGATCCTACACATACTCTGAAGTATTTGAGTGATATTCCCTCTAGAGATGGATTTTGGATTAAATTATTGTCACAACATGGGTAATATCCAAGTATTTCAATATGATTTATATTTATATGTTAAATGTGGGTCTTTCCTACACATTAAAAATCTAGAAAAGGATAATACTATTACGATATTCATAATTAATCAGTGCTAGTTGATCCCAATCTTTGAAACTACCACAATCATAGTATATGGTACATGTGGATTTTTTTAGAGTGGGTTATGATAGGAACCTTAAGTAGCTTGATCATTCCATGTTGTGAATTCATTATTTTTCTCCATTGTTAGCTACTTTTGCTTGATCTTGATCCTTTATAAAAAATTATTCTTTTGGACCACTATTTGTTATTGTTTTACAATGAATGAAATTTTGGAAAATTGAAGGCCATGAAAAGATTTTTTTTATAAACATGTCTATTACATACAAAACCACATTAACTCATATTAAACATATTTTTAATTCTAATGCAAATCACATACATGAGATAGTTAAGATTTCTTATTGGAGTGATGTTATCAAATACAATTCCCACTTCCTATGTATATTACAACCAACTTTCCCACTTTTTAAAATCATATGAAGTTATCACCTTAATTTTTTACCAAAGAAGCATCACATTAGAAGCATACCCATTTTATTTTAAATATTGGTTGTGTCTTACCATGCTCCATAATGAGTAGGTTTCTGATTTTGTAGCTACCACGGGGCTCAAATTAAAGATTAAATTTATTGACTTATGATTGGATACCAAGTCCCTATGGAATTATTTGAGGGTCTTGAATCTCATCATAAATCATTAGCTATTAACAAAATTAATGATGGTTATTCTTGAATATTTTGACTAACATTATAAGATTTTTTTATAGTTCAAGATGATAGTTATACTTACGAAATATCTCCACAATAATTTATCAATATGGTGCATTATCAATTTTCTACATATAAACACATTCTTTGTGATAAAAATCCTACAAAGGAAGGCCTATATAAGGATATATTATTCAATTTGAATGGTATAAATCTCCTAGATTACTTTGACTCGTGAGTATTATGAAACTTATTAGGATACTCTGTGAGTGGATCTGAATTGTGTTTTTGGAAGGTTTAAAGAAAAATTTCTCCAAGTATCATACTAAAAAAGGTATTACTAATTTCTTGCTGAAATGAAGGATCTTGGCACCTAAATCCTTCCTTGCTCTCTTAGGGTTTTTCACCTAAAAGGGAAAAGATGGGCCAAAATGTACAAGTGTTTCATTCAAGATTAATGTAAGGATGGATGGGATATTGATGTGAAGTGTGTGTAGATGTGTTTGAATAATTACAAATGCAAATGAATGAATGTAAAATAATCTAATGCAAGAATTTTGAAAACACAGTGTTGATTACAAGTATCAACAAGAAACTTAAGCAAATGAAAGCAGAGATAAATGAAACTAAACAGAACGCACCTAGAGGCAGATTTTTGTTGTTGGAAGGTTCTAGAATGTTTTAGAAACCAATGTTAATGGCCACCAGGACTCATTTTCCATGCATGGCGAATCAGTCCCACTTCTAGTAAAAACTTATGGAAACAGGTTTCTGACTGTTGAGAGTTGAATTATAAGAAAATCAGTTTTTAGGCCTACAAGTGGGACTCATTCGACATGGGTGGAAAATCAGTCCACTTACAAGAATCTGCAAAATCAAGAGTTGATTCTATGGAGCTAGATCTGCACTTCTGCTCTCTACAGGTGTCCCCTTTTGAAACTGTCAGATTCAGATTTGAAATTGAATTTTTGTTGATTCTTTGACTTGAATGATGAAGGGATGAATTAAATTACTTTGTAATGAAATCTTCAATAATTCCTAATAGTCCAAGATTCCTAAATCTACAAACAAACAAGACAAAATATAGATATGTTGGATGTTAAGATGTTAAAGCATGGGGATTAGGCTTGGTCAAACCCCATTTAGGTAATTAAACCAAAGTGATAAAAAGAAGTAATGAAACATGAAAAAATGGAATTTATTACCTTTCCATGATGATTTATATTGAAATTTTGCAGCAATACATGAAGATTCAACCCTTGAATGCTTTAGAAAGCTAACTTGATGACGTCTAATGAAGAAACCCTAGCTTGCTTGACTTGGATGAGAAGATAGAAGATGAATTAAAGATGAGAGATGTGAAAATGAGTTGTTAGATGTAAAATGAGGATATAAAAACTTATTTATAGACAATTGTGTCTTAGAATCCTGATTATACCTCATCACAGGCTGACATGTAGTGAAATTAAACTCTAAATTTTACTTTTTTCCCTCTCAAAGGTCAAAATGGGGCTAGATAGGACTCATTCACCACACATGGAAAATGGGTCCCACCTGGATGGGGCTAATTCACAATTCATGGAAAATGGGTCCCACACAAGCCATTCTAACAGCTAAGAAGCTAGGAGATAAGGAAATAAGGTTTAAATTGCAACTTTGTCATGTATTTGATCAAATAAAGCCTTGGGATGGACAATATGGGTCATTAGGGACCTATTAGTGATTATGTAAAAGTTAAATAGGGCTTGGGACACATAAAGTAATATGAAAGTGTTATTAGATACACTTTACAACACTAAAATTAGGCCCACATAGCGTAGAAAAGCACAAAAACCAATGTGAATATGCAAGACACATTACAACACTAGTTTATCTTAAGTTACATTAAGAATATTCTAGATTAATGTGAGGATATATTTAAATATATTTTATAATGTTGAATTAGGGAGAAGTATATTAATTAAGTCTAAGAACATGTGAAAGTCCTTTAATACAAGACTTTACAACTCCTTTACAAGACGTCATTAAAAGCATGTTATTTGGTTTGCAAGGGTCCAAGACCTAGTGTGGACACATAAAATGCCTCACAGCACTATATTAAGACCTCGTTAAGTCCATTTTATCATGAATTAATCCCATGTCAAGCAAAGGGTCCTTTTTTCTACAACACATTTAGCCCCCACTTTAGTGAGAGGATGAACCCGTTTCAAACTCACACTAAAGTAGAAATTCAAGAGAGATCCACATGTAGGTCAAGCTCCCAAGATACAAAATCATGTGAAGGAAAGATAAAAAGAAAGACGAGGTGAAAAAGATGTACTCACTTTGGGCTGACCTAACTTCTTGGTTGCTTGTCAAGTGAGAAAGGACAATAGTATACTCACTCTAGGGCCATAGAACTAGTTTTTTGTGGGGTGAGAAAGCCCAAAAAGCTAAGATACATACACTAGTTTGTATGCAATCATAAACACAAAGGTGGCTATGGGGAAAATTCATGCCGAACTATGTGGGCTTCCCACTCAACCATATTAAAGTTATGCCTGCTCATAACTTTAACAGGGCACAAGAAAAGAAAAATGACTTTTGAAATCCATAAGGTAAGCAAAAATTCATATGCAAGAAACTCATAGAAAATGTTAATACAATATAGTGTAAGTATTGTTCAAAGGGATTTTGCTTAATTCGTGCAATGTCTCATCTTAGGTAACATCATGCTCAATGCCTCCAAGAGAGGATAAGTACAAGATCTCATCCTAGGCAAAATTGTACCTGATGCTTCCAAGAGAGCGGATCACAAGAAAAAGAAAATCACACAATGAAATGTGAGTGGTGATGTATGCCCCACTTTAAATCAGTTGCAAGCACCCGTACTATGAGCAATTTCTTTAAAGTAGAAGAGAAAGAGGATAGCATGAGAGCTCACATGGAAAGCCCTATGACAAGTCATATGTTTCTAAAAAGTTATGTCATGAAAGAGAGAAGTATGTCATATGTGAGCCAACTTAGGGCATGTCGTCCACATCCCAAGCTTGCTCTTATGTATTCATGAAAAGTTAATGATTATTCAAAGAATGCAACCGCAAGTGACATATGAGGAAAAGGCTATCAAACCCCTTGCCCCCAATTAGTGCAAGACAAAGGTGAGCCGAAAGGATTTATGAAATGTATGCTATAGTGAAAATCAATGGAAATTAGAGGAATTAGATACCCCAACATAGGGAAGTATACCAAACTCTTGAAAGTGTAGGATTTTAAGACTCAAAGCATTACATTCATTAGTGGAGTGACCATGAACTCTATGATATGCACAAAAGGAAATATTTTCATAACATTTATTTCGAGTTCTTGGAGGATAATCAAGTGATCTTGGAGGAGTATTGACAAGATGCCCTATTGATCAATGGGAGAAGATGGTCTTGTGGTGTTTTTCAAAGATACATCTTGCTTAGTAGTTATACCTTCATAAGTGTCACTAGATTGCAAAATTTTATTCTTTCCATTAGAGGAAGGTATAAAATCTAACGAGTTCAAATCATGAACATTTTGTACATTGACATTAATAAAGGTGTAGTTATGAGTTGCATATTGGATGAAGGATGATGGCCAAGACCACTAGATGTTAAGGATGGTGTAGTGAGGTGTTTCTTGATATTGTTGATAGAGGATGGAGGTTTAGAGATCATGATTATGGGACAATAGCTGAGACCATGAGTTGTGTGTTGTGTGAGGGGATCTATAGGGTTGTGGATACCTTGTTCGTTAGTAACATGTATCCTTTCCCATTATATCCAAGCCATTTCATAAACTCATAACCTTTTCCATAAAACTTTTTCATGGCTTTTAGATCAGGTGGCTATTCGTTATTGTGTTCATCAAAGGTTGTTGTGCAATTTTATTCTTTGTCTAAAGTGGGTGAGGTCGATGCTTTTGAAAGGTCATCCAAAGTGGGTGTGGAAATAGTTGTTGTGTCATTTTCTTTTTGTGAATTGTTGTGGATAATTTTGTATTTTCCCATGAAGTCATGCTCTAAATCCAAGAAACCCCAATTTTCTTTTGATAATGTTGTGTGATGTTCAATGTTGTCATGTTGTTGTGTAGGTTCTACTTGTATGGTTGGTGTTAATGTGTTCAAGGGGTTCTCTTCGGTTTTAGTAAGTTGTAAAACACTGTAAGGGTCAGGGTCAGCATCAAGGGTTTATACTTTGTTATTGTAAATGTATTTCATTTTGCGATGAAGAGTGGAGGGAACACCATTCATGGAATGAATTCACTATCTTCCTAAGATAAAATTACATGAAATTTCATAAGGCATGACATAGATTGGTGTATTTAAGGTGACCACTCCAACTATAAGAGGCATAATGATTACCCTGAGTGATTTCTTTAAAACATTATCAAATCCATTAATAGATAGAGAGTCAGGTTGAATGGTGAATCTATAAATTCCAAGCCTATCCAAAAGACTCACACTACACAGATCAAGAGTAGAACCATTGCCTATAAGAGCTCTCTTTATGCATGTTGTTTTGTATTGAGTGATGATCATGAAAGCTTCATTTTCTTTTTGCAAATCCAAATAAGGAAGTCCATGTTGATGGAAATTAATGTCAAGATGCATGTTATGGATTAAAGATACCATGTCATTTGGAATTGTATCAGGAGGAACTATAATTTGTTGTAATACTGCTTGAAGAATAGTGTTGTAATTTGGTGAATTATGAAGAAATCCCAAAGGGAAATTTTTGCAGGAGTATTCTTTAATTGTTCAACAAGATCATAATCCTTTGTGGGTGGGATGTAATGAGGAGCACTAGCAGGATTTGGTGTTGGTTGTGGTTGTTGTGGATTATTGCAAGTGTTATATGTATGATCAATAGTAGTGGAACTCAGTTGCTACGATACATTATTATTAGGTGGATAAAGGATGAGTTGAGGTTTGTTTTCTTGCTTTTGTGATGGTGGGTAAAGAATTAGGAGATTTTTTGGATGTCCCATGGGGTATGTATGAGTTCCATTGATCGAAGGGGATCTAATGGATACTTTTACATGCATAGCCTCAACGATCCTGGTTGGATGTATCCCTAAGGAAGGGAAATTGAGAGCCACTTGTTTATCTAAGGAAGAGACATGATTATTGTTGTTGTTATCTAGCACCATGATATGCTCCCTAGAAGGAGAGTTTTGAGAAGAACAACAAGCCACATGCTTTTGAAAAGTAGGGCTAAGTTCTTTCAAAATGACTTCATCACTAAAAGGGGAAGGATCAATGATGGTATTTTCAAGAGAGGGATGATTGGGAGAAGATGTTAATTGAATGTTGATTGTTGTTAAAGTCTCATTCTCTTGTGTAATGTTTTCTACACGACTAAAAGTGATTGTAATGTATTCATCCAATTTTGAAGAGTGTAATGGAGCTTCATCACAAATGAGGGAGGCATCAAGAGAAGGATCACTATGGTTTTCAAATATATTATCCCAAAGGGTAGGAGCATTAGGGAAGGGAGTGTCAAGATTCTCATGATGCTTAATAGGAATGTCTTCTAATACCAACCTATCCTCTTGGCATCGAGGAGGGATTTTAGGAGATGGAAAATTTTGATTGTCATGGTTATGGGGATTAGGTGAGGTGGTATTCAATATTTCATCTTCTTGTTTTCTAATGTCCTCCAAGGGTTGAAGAGGAGAGGGACAATCAAGGCTCACAGTGCTTGTAGCTCCTTTCACCAAAATACCTTCATCACTAATAGGAGAGGCATTGGGAGAAGCACAAGTAGGAGTGTCATGATTGTATACATTTGCATCCTCTTGTGTTATTATATTCTTGTAAATCTAATAGGTACTAGGAGGGTATGCAAAATGCTTATCAAAAGTTTTAATTTGTTGTCCTAGATTATGTTCATGAAAAATAGAATCATACAAGCCACTCGCTAAGCTAGAAACATTGAATGCTTGAAGAGAACACATAGTAACATGAGAAAGGAAATAAAGTGCAATGCAATGACTTAAAAGGAAATGCAATTTTAGATATGAAACAAGGTAATTTTCTGATTACACTATGCACCAATCAAAAAATGGCATGACCAATGTAAATGTAAAATGGAATAATGCATGAAATGAGCTATTTTAAGTGAGATCTAGTGAAATGCAAGTCAAAAAATTGTAACTAACTGATATATACAAGTTAAGGAACCAAAAAAAATCCTAAAAATAAATTTATGAGTTTAGGACAACGTTGTTTTAGGGGTCAGAAGGGACTGATTCGCCTAGGGTGGTGAATGAGTCCTAGGATAGAATTTTTTCAAAATGTTCAAAAATTTTTGAATGAATTTTATGTTTTCAGAATGCTATGATGTAGGTCTAAATGAAAAATTTAAAATTTTAGAAATTTTCAATGATTAAAGATGCATAATACAGTCAAATATGCACTTTTTATGAATACAAAATTTAACACCTAGCATGCAAATGAATAATACAAATCATAATCCAAGCTAGATCTATGATGATGAAAGGACTCCAAATCAGTTAATGAAGCATTCAAAAAGCAGGTTCACCAAAATGAACCATAGATTTTAGGGACTAGGAATGCTTTGTCTCTTTTACTCAATTAGGGTCTTACACCTAATGGAAAGAGATAGATCCCTCACCTAAAATCTACAAGGTTCATTAAAATTAAGTTGTGTGTGATGTTATAATAGTTAAATTAAGTGATCTAAGTGTAGCTAATTGATAAGATTGATTGATTAAACAAGCAAAACCTAAGAAATAAGGCTTGTTTGAAAAGACACTATGTTATGCAAGAATGAACAAGAAATTTAAGCGAATGATAATAGAAATTCATGAGACTGAAAAAAGTGCAACTGGAGGTAGATTTTTGTTTCTGGAAGGTTCTAGAATATTTTATAAAGCACTATTAATGGCCATTGGGACTGATTCGCCATGCATGGCGAATCAGTCCTGCTTCTAGTAAAAACTTTCAGAAACATGTTTTTGACTGCTGAGACTTGAATTATGAGAAAATTAGTTTTCAGGCCTATAGGTGTGACTCATTCACCATGGGTGGTGAATCAATCCACCTATAGGAATCTACAAAATTAGGAGTTGATTATGTGGAGAGAGATCTACACTTTTGCTCTCTCCAGGTGTCT
Source organism: Sequoia sempervirens (assembly GCA_007258455.2). NCBI lineage: Eukaryota > Viridiplantae > Streptophyta > Pinopsida > Cupressales > Cupressaceae > Sequoia > Sequoia sempervirens. The sequence goes on from VDFB02373365.1 coordinate 354,231,396, forward strand.
ACTTCTGAAATTGTCAGATTCAGGTCTAAAAGTGACTTTTGTTGATTCTTTAACTTGAATGATGAAGGGATGACTTGAATTACTTTTAAATTAAATCTTAAATGGTTCCTAAACTTCCAAGAGTCCTAAATCCATAAAAAAACAATACAAAAGAGAGATATGTTGGATGTTATGGCATGGGAGTTTGCCTTGGTCAAACCTCATTTAGGTAATTAAACCAAAGTGATGAAATGAAGTAATGAAACATGAAAAAATGGAATCAATTACCTTTCCATCATGATTTATCTTGAAATTATATAGCAATACATGAAGATTCAACCCTTGAATGCTTTAGAAAGCCAACTTGATGACTTCTAATGAAGAAACCCTAGCTTGCCTGACTTGGATAAGAAGATATAAGATGAATTAATGATGAGATGTGAAAATGAATTGTTATATGTAAAATGAGGATACAAACACTTATTTATAGACAATTGTGTCTTAGTATATTGATTATACCTCATCACAGGCTAACATCTAGTGAAATTAAACTTTAAATTTCACTTTTTCCTGCTCATAGGTCAAAATAGGGCCAAATAGGACTCATTCACCACACACGGTGAATGGGTCCCACCTGGATGGGACTGATTCACCATGCATGGCGAACGGTTCCCATAGGGGCAATTCCAATAGCTAAGAAGCTAGGAGATAAGGAAATAAGGTTTAAATTACAACTTTGTTGGGTATTTGATCAATTAAAGCCTTGGGATGCACATTATGGGTCATCAGGTGCCTATTAGTGATGATATAAATGTTAAATATTGCTTGGTACACATAAATCAATGTGACAGTGTGATTAGATACAATTTACAACACTAAAATTAGTTCCACATAGCCTAGAAAAGCACAAAAACCAATGTGAATGTGCAAGACACGTTACAACACTATTTTATCATTAAGGTTACATTAATAATATTCTAGATTAATGTGAGGATGTATTTAAAAATATTTTATAGTGTTAAATTAGGGAGTAGTAGATTGATTAAGTCTAGAAAAGCGTGAAAGTCCTTTGCAAGAGTTTACAACTCCTCTACAAGATGTCACTAAAAGAAAATTATTTGATTTGCAAGGGTCCAAGACATAGTGTAGATGAATAAAATGCCTCACAACATTATATTAAGACCTCTTTAAGTCCATTTTATCATTCTTAATAATATTATTATATTTCAGGATAAAATAAAATGGGACCAACACTCCTAAACACTTACAATATTTATCAAAAATTATTCTTCCAAGAAAATAACTATATTAAAAGGCCTTCCATTCTTACCTTTCTTTAGGTGTTATGTTTTAGGTCCTATTTTTCACACTCCAATAACATACTCTTTATAAACACATTTTATTTGTCCTATCATTAATAGCTAGAAAACTTAGCTCTTTTGGGTTACCTAAATCTATCCACTAAGGCTATTATTTATCCCCTATACTTAACGTTATTACAATAGAAGGTTTTGGATATCATTTCAGCCATGAGATCTTTTATAAATTATCATGCAAACAAGTAGAACATTACAAAATATGATTTTTGCTCACTATTCACTAACCCACGTACAAATAAATCTCTTGAACTTAATAGCAAGAGGTTTCCTATCCATTGGTGCAACCACCAAGGGATTAGGAAATTTTTTTGGAAGAGGTGGTGGATGGTTTTTGACCATCCACTATGCAATAATAATGAGGTCCCCTAATATTTCTTGATGAAACTTTACTATAAGTTCATCCTCAAGAAAATCCCCAACTATTTTGATATGCAATATTTTTAGAGGTGAGGTGGTGGGTCGGCATAAGATATAATAGGTGTATGTCAGGATCCTCAACAACAAGGGAGATAAGCACATGCTAGGTTGGCTTATGAGAACGTTGCTATCCCTTTCGTCATGAAGGAGATTGTTGATATGGACACTCTACAGTCTATTAGCTCTCTCACCTAGAGTATCATCTAGTGTTCCAATCCTATAGTACATCATTAGCCAAGGGAGAGTTCAAGGGGTAGTGTTTCACCCCATTCTTGTCAAGTTTTTGGTTTGGCCTATACATATGACCCCACAAACAATTAGGAGGCTTGTACATAAGATACGTCTACAACTTCCCAGTTGGCCATGAAAGATGCCATGTTGAATGAGGCTTTCAACCTCGATACTTAGGAAAATATTAGCATGTTCACTGAATTTAATTTATTAAATTTTATTTTTGAAATGCAAGATTAACTAATTTAGTTTAATGATTGCAATAAAATTTTAGGGTCATGGTGTTGATACTATTTACACTGACCCTCCAACTATTTTTCACTCCATTACATCTATTGTTGAAATATGTAACTAGTAAATAATTATAAATATGACATGCGAATATCATTGTTATATGAATGATAATCAAATATTTGATTTTGGATTTTGAATAGGTTAATATTGGAGGTTTAACAACACATCCTAGTGCCAGTGGAGTAGAAACCTTCATGTAGGTAATAGAATAAAGAGTTTAACTAATGAACTATACTTAATAGATTTGTGTAGTTTATATTCATATCGTTGATTACATTGCATTGCACATCTTTCAAACTCAAAGCATTACTTCACGTTGCATGCTATGGCCTTAATATTATTGTACATCGGGTTATGAATAGTCGGCTTGTGGCTATCTTAACTCTCTATTAAGTCATATTATCATTAGTATATTGTTATTTAGTTGTTTAGGTCGGCCTAAGTCTTATGTAGGTGTGTCTAAGTCAGCCTAGGTGATATCCTTGGCATAAATAGGTATATATAGGAGGTTGTGAGTCTTATTTCATCAAGTGTGAAGTGTGTTCTCATTATAGATATTTGGAGGTTCGCCCCCTTGAAGTGGCTTGTTATTCTCAGTTATTATCAAGCAGCATATTTCATATCATATTCTTCTATTGTGAAAGTTATTTCATAACAAGTGGTATCAGAGCATGATCTTGGCACCATAGAGGCAAGGTTTTTCTCAATTTTAGAGGCAATTTTTGGAAGAGCATATCTTTCAGATTTTGGCAAATTATTTTCTGATTCTTAAAGGGTTTATGAATAACATATTAAAGAAGCTACAGTCCAAATTTCAGAAGAATTGGAGTAGAATTAGGGTTTCTACACTATTTTTTTGGAATCTACATATCTCGTACATCTTGTTGAATTGGAGTCTGATTTTGATTGGGTTTTTGAAGACATAATAGAGGAGATTACAGTAAAAATTTGAGAGAATTTAAGTTTCATTTGTGTGATTTATTTCAACATTAGTGGTTTCCAGCATGTTGGGGCCTAGAACAAGGGGTAAGAAGAATGTCACTCTGGGGAAGTCTCCTGATAAGGATGGTGAAACAATTGAGGATATTACTGATAATGAGGAAATCAATAAGGTGAAGGAAAACATTTCCTCAATTAAGATGGATATGTGTGACCAAAGAGGAGATATATCAGACATACGAAACATGTTAAGCACCTACAGGGCTGAATCAAGAAAGGATTTCTCAAGCGGCCAAGGTGAAAATTCTAGGTCAACTACTACTGACACAAGCTTTAGTACTCCTATGGGATCTAGGAATTTATTTCCAAAGGTGGATATGCGCAAGTTTGATGGTAAGGATCCTCTAACATGGATAAACCAAATGGAGAATTTTTTTAAGTACACCAAATCCCAAATGGACAAAAGGTCACGATGGCTTCCTTATATCTAGAACTATATCAATTCATTTGGTATCATTTGATTTGCACTCATTGAAGTAAAAAGGGGCTCACCGTCTCATGGTCAATTTTTACAGAGGAAATCCAAGCACAATATAGCAATAGCGTCACAGACAACTTCTTCAACCAGCTAGCTAAACTTCAACAAATAGGATCAGTTAAGGATTATATTCAACAATTCCAAAATCTATCCTTAAGGGTCGATACAATTACGGGGGAAAACTTGAATGAATTATTCTTGGGTGGTCTCAAGGATCACATTCAACATGAGGTACACATGTTTAGCCCTAGTTCCATAAATGAGTCTTTTATCTTAGCACGCAGGGTAGAGGAGAAGTATTTGATTCCTAAGAAGCAAGGGGCTAATGTGACAAGAGAGAAAGGATATTCAACACAACCTACTAAGTTGACTCCAAAAAAATTGAGGAGAAAAGAGAAAAAGGCTTGTGTTTCAATTGTGATAGCAAATACAGTCAAGGACATAAATATAGTGAAATTAAATTGTTTTATATTGAAGGTCCCAATGAGGAAGAAGAGGAGGAACCCATACTAGAAGATGAAAGGGAGTCAAATGAGGAATCACATGATTCTCAACCAATCATTTCTTGTCATGCACTCTCAAGTTTCAGTGCTCCACAAACTCTCAAGGTGATGGGGTTCCTAAAGAAGCAGAAGGTAACAGTGTTGATCGACTTAGGTAGTACTCATAATTTCATCAACAAAAAGTTAGCTACTCGTCTAAATTGTTTCTATAACCAGCTCCAGAGTTTCAAGTTTTGATTACAGATGGTGGTATAGTTAGTTGTTCAGGGAAGTGTCATAGCATTAAATTATCCATGGGAGATTATCAACTTGATACCCCAATGTATGCAATATGCATGGGTGCAGCAGATATAGTTTTGGGAGTACAATGGCTTACTACATTAGGAACAATTGAGATGAACTTCCAAGAACTATTCATGAGATTTCAATCAGAAGGAAGGCTAGTAGAGCTAAGGGGGTTGAAGGAAAAATCTCCACAAATGGTAAGCTCTCATCAGATGCAAAAGTTTCTTAAGAAAGGAGTGGATGGATTTGTGGCCCAACTATGTTCATTAGAAGTCTCTCAATCTAATACTCCTACTCATCCAGATTTTCAAGATATACTTGATCATCACTCAGTTGTTCTTGGATATATGCCTAAAGGACTTACTCGTAAGAGGGATCATGATCATGCCATATAGTTAGTCCTAGGGAGCCAACCACCGAACATCAGGCCTTATAGGTATCCACACATACAAAAGAGTGAGATAGAAAAGATTGTTGAGGAAATGTTAGAGGCAGGAATCATTAGGCATAGCCAAAGTGCTTACTCCTCCCCTATGGTGATGGTACGTAGGAAGGATGATACTTGGCGCATGTGTCCAGATTATAGAGTGCTCAACATGTACACCATTAAAGATAAGTTTCCAATTCCAGTCATTCATGATTTGCTAGATGAATTAAATGGAGCTATGTTTTTTACCAAGTTAGATCTTAGATCTGGTTATCACCAAATTCAAATTAAGGAGGAAGATATTTGTAAGACAACATGTTGGACTCATGAGGGTCATTATGAATTTTTGGTGATGCCATCTGGTCTTACCAATGCACCATCTACATTCCAAAGTTTGATGAATTCCATTTTTAAGAAGTTCTTGAGAAAGTTTGTGTTAGTATTCTTTGATGATATATTAATTTATAGCAAGACTTGGGAAGAACATTTGCAACATGTGGACCAAGCATTACAAATACTTGAAGATCATAAACTCTATGCTAAGCCATCCAAGTGTGCTTTTGGTCTTACAAAGGTGGAGTATTTGGGACACATAGTTTCACATGAAGGAGTAAAGGTGGACCCTAACAAAATTAAGGCTATCATGGAATGGCCTATTCCAAAAACCATTAAGAAACTGAGAGGATTCTTGGGATTGACAGGGTACTATAGAAGATTTGTGAAGAACTATGGTAGTATAGCAGCACCTCTCACCACTCTATTGAAGAAGGATTCTTTTCATTGGAACGAGTCTGCCAATACACCATTTGAGAGATTGAAGGAGGTTATGTGTACAACTCCAGTACTTGCCACTCCTAACTTCACCAATGAATTCATTATGGAATGTGATTCTTCTGGAAATGGGATAGGAGCAGTGTTCATGCAAGAAGGTTGACCAATTGCTTTTCAGAGTCATCAATTAAAAGGTAAGAATCAACTAAAACCTATTTATGAGAAGGAAATGCTAGCAATACTCCATGCAGTGAAACAATGGCAGCCTTATCTATTGGGTAGACATTTCAAGGTTAAGACAGATCATGATAGCCTAAAATATTTTTTGGAACAACGACTATCTTCTAAAGAGCAACAAAAATGGGTCACTAAGATGTTAGGATATGACTTTGAGATTGTATCTAAGAAAGGGAAAGAAAATATTGTCGCAGGTGCACTGTCAAGGAAGGATGAGAAAGATGAAGCCTTAATGTGTGCCCTTTGAATATTACAAGCAAATTGGGTGGAGGAAGCCAAAGCAGAGTGGCAAAATGATGTTGCGACAAGTAATCTCATTGAGCAATTAAAAAGTGATCCTAGTAGTTCAGATAAGTTTTGTTGGAATGGAGATACTCTTTTCTATAAAGAGCGTTTGTATCTTTGCATGAATTCCAACCTTAAAATCAAGATTCTCACAGAGTTGCATGAGTCTCCAGCGGGTGGTCATTTAGGATTTTTGAAGACATATCATCGAGTCAAGCAGGATTTCTTTTGGGAGGGGCTTAATGGTGATGTTCAAAAATTTGTGGTTGAATGTTTGGTGTGTCAAAGGCATAAAGGGGAGACAATTAAGACACTAGGTCTCTTGCAACCCTTATCTATTCCTAGCCAGCGTTGGGAAGAGTTATCCATGGACTTCATCATAGGGCTTCCCAAATCTAAAGGTCATAATGTCATCATGGTGGTAGTTGATCGACTCACTAAATATTCATATTTCATTGCATTAGCACATCCTTTTACATCAAGTGCAATGGCTAAAGCTTTTTTGGAGAATATCCAAAAGCTACATGGTACACCTAAAGTTATTGTTAGTGATTGTGATCCTATCTTCACTAGTCACTTTTGGAAATATTTATTCTCATGTTTGGGTACTCAACTGGCTCTTAGCTCTTCATACCACCCTCAATCAGATGGGCAAATGGAGGTTGTTAATAAGTGTTTGGAAGGATATTTACGTTGTTTCACTTCAGAGAAACAGTCTCAGTGGGTAGATTGTCTACCACTTGTGGAATGGTGGTATAACACTTCTTTTCATAGCTCATCAAAAATGTCTCCATTTTTGGCACTTTATGGATATCATCCTCCTTGCATCACATCATCAATTAAGGTGTCCCCAAGAGTTCAGGCAGTAGAAGACCACTTGCTTCATCAACAACAAGTACTTTTAGGACTCAAGGAGAATTTAGCCATGGCACAAAATCGAATGAAACAACAGGAAAACCAACATCGTAGTGAAAGAAGTTTTGAAGTTGGGGATTGGGTCTTCTTGCAATTGCAGCCTTATAAGTAAATCTCACTAAAGCAGCAAAGAAAGAATAATAAGTTGTCTCCAAAGTATTATGGTCCATACCAAATCATGCAGAAGATTGGTAGTGTTTCCTACAAGCTTGAGTTGCCACCAACAACAAAGATACATCCAGTTTTTCATGTTTCCTGTTTGAAGAAGGTAATTGGGCATAATATTCCCACTCAAACAACACTTCCCGAGTTGGATGAAGAAGGAAGAATCATTTTGGAACCAAAGTGCATTCGTCAAACACACACAAAGAAGCTGAGGAATAGAACTATCACTGAGTATCTCATCTAATGGAAGAAGTTACCAGTTGAAGATGCCACATGGGAAGATGAGGAGTTCATTCAAAAGTTTCCAAACTTGATTAGCATTAAGGACAATGCTTCTTTGAAGAAGGGGGGCATGCTACACCCTTAATATTATTGTACATCGGGTTATGAATAGTCAGCTTGTGGCTATCTTAACTCTCTATTAAGTCATATTATCATTAGTATATTGTTATTTAGTTGTTTAGGTCAGCCTAAGTCTTATATAGGTGTGTCTAAGTTGGCATAGGTGATATCCTTGGCATAAATAGGTATATATAGGAGATTGGGAGTCTTATTTCATCATCAAGTGTTAAGTGTGTTCTCATTAGAGATATTTGGAGGTTCACCCCATCGAAGTGGCTTGTTATTCTCAGTTATTATCAAGTATTTGCAACATATTTCATATAATATTCTTCTATTGTGCAAGTTATTTTATAACATTGCATAACTAATAACTAGATGTTGATAGTATTTTAGAAAGTTAACATAAGTATTGATTCAATTACTTCACATAAAATAAGTAATAACTAGGAGTATTTTCCAATTGCATTGGCTTGGACATCATGGAATTCCATGAGACCACATTTTATTGAGGCATTTTTTCAAATAATTCACTGCCTTATCTATGTTATAGATTCTTGGAAAAAAACTATGAAAGCATAATATTAAGTAATAGCATAGACAAGGAAATGAATTTTTTGAAAAAATCCCCCAAAGAAATGTGGTGTGAATAAAGAGTTTAACAAATGAATTGTACTTAATATATTTGTGTCTAGTCTATATTCATATCATTGATTACATTTCATTGCACATCTTTCAAACTCAAATTATTACTTCACATTATGTAACTAACAACTAGAGGTTGATAGATGAAAAAAATTCAATTGCAATATAGTTTTTAGAAAGTTAACATAAGTAGTGATGCAATTATTTCACATAACATAGGTAATAACTAGGAGCAACTACCAATTGCATTGGCTTGGACATCATGGCATTCCATGAGACCACAGTTTGTTGAGCCATTTTTTCAAATAGTTCACTTCCTTCCATACACTATAGATGTTTGGAAAACATCTATGAAAGTGTGCCATAGAAAAATGTCCCCTTGTCATTTCAATGGACTTTTAAGTCTTTTTTCATGGTATTTTATATATTTTTCTCTAATTTTATGTCACAACATGGCTTGAACATGCATATTTAGGTACTAATATTCAAATAATGACATCTTGTGAAGGTGTTGTGAAGTGGTGTAAGACATTTTGACATTCTTTTAGACTCTATTTATTACAATTCACCTTAAAAACACCCTTTTATTCATCAACAAGTCCTATTTTGAAGCGTTGTAAGGTCTTGTAACAAGGTTTCATGTTTTTCTAGGCATATTTTCACTATTTATCCCTTTTTGATGCTTTATTTGGACCCTTTATGCTCTCATATGCTTAATTAAGTGTATTTTTTAGTATTATCCTGACAAACAAGATTAAATAAAACATATTTCCTGATACACATTTTTAGGTCCTAGGTGGGACCCATTTGTCGTGGGTGGTGAATGAGTCCCCCTTGGCCCCAAATTCAAAATATTTTAAATTTCCTTTTGGGATTTTATTCAAAAACACTTCATGTTGGCCTGTGATGAGGTATGAATGGGTAACTAAGGCACAAGTGTTTATAAATAAGTGATTTTCACCTCATTTTACATCTCCTACAATTCTCCAACATTCATACATCATATTCAAGTATTGAAGCATTTTACAACATCTTTTCAAGCACTATCAAGTAGCCATTGACATTACTTCAGACTTGCATCATCAATGGTTTGGTAAGTTGATAGAAATTACATGTTGTTAGTTTATCATTCCTTTAAATTTCATTATTTTATTAAGGGTTTGATTACCAAAAGTGGGGTTTGATCAAGGAAAACCCCTATTCACTAACCTTAAACCATTCTTCCCGTATTGCTTGTTTGTTTGTAGCCTTTTGTGTGCAGATTTGACAAGATTTTTGGTGTTGAAGATAGGTTTACAAGTCAACTAGGTGCTTTAAGTCAACTCAAGTCTATTTCAAGCTTGGAGAAGGTTTTATGTCTATTTCCTACAAAATTGACTTCGACAACTTAACAAGCAGTGATTTCTAGATGTGGTGTTGTAGAGTTGTCTCCTAATTTGTCAAAAATTTGGGAGAGGACTGATTCACTACCTATGATGAATGAGTCCCACCTTAGTACTGAAAATCTGAATTTTGTCAGATTATGGATCCCGACAGACAAAAACGTGTTTCTGACAGTTTTTCACCAAGAGGAGGACTAATTCGCCACCCTGGGCAAATGATTCCCACTGTTAAAAATCAGTGATTTCAGTCAACATACCCAACATTCTATATTCATCATACTTCACCCAGGTGCATTTAGATTCATCCCTTTTCTTTCTATTCTGGATATTTTCTTCATTTAGTTCATTGTTGCATTACATAATGCATTTTCAAACATATCTTAAATTTCACATTTTCATTTATTTTCATTCATGTAGATCAGTCAATAGCATTTAGTTAACTTCATTTAGGTTAGAAAACATGACAAATTTCATAATTTGAATGAACCATTAGTATTTTTTCTCCTATCTCTCTCCTTTTACGTCAAAAACCCCAGAAGAGCAAGAGTTGTCCATAGGAGCCAAAAATCAACGGTTCATTTTGGTGAACCTAACTTTTGAGCACTTTTCATTTTTTATTTCATTTACATATTGCATCCTAGTTTACTTTTACGTTAACATTCAATTAGTACATTGTTTTGTTTTTGCATTCTAGGACTTTTTATCTTGCATTAGTGAAAGCTTCATTTAGATTTCATTTTTGCATTGCATCTCATTGAAAAAACTAAAATTCTGCATTCTGCATCTTTGATTGCATTCTGTAGAGCATTAAAATCATCTTAAATTTTTTGAAAAACACACAAAAAAAATCATACTGGGACTCATTCGCCACCCAGGGTGAATCAGTCCCTCTGCAGTTGTTAAAATTTTTTTTTAGGATTTTTCTTGCATTTGTTTTCATTTATGTTTTCTGTAGTTAAATCTTAGTTACAGTTAGCAAAATTTTTGTTATTTTCATTTCAAACTCTTGGATTAGTTTGCATTTTCATTCACTCCTCCTTTGTGTTACTTGTATGAGTGTTTGGTGCCCTGTTGATAATACTTTAGTGAGAAGAAGTTCTAGACTCATGACCTCCCATGATATCACTTTCATTGTGGACCTTGGGATCTCACGATCTCCTACTCCTAGTATGGACAATGGTGATTAGGCCTTGAAAATACCACTTCTATGCCTTCACCTTTTCATCTAATGAATGTTGTCAACCCAAACAACTCCCTCCCACAAGAAAAGGTCATTAATATTCATGAGGATTTTCCACATTTACAATAGGACTTGTCACTTGCAAAAATTTCCACCATTTCCATACCCGCCATTGTAAACCTTCATCGTTTAATTGAAAGTGATGATGCCATGCAAGTGATGAAGAAGATTTTTGAGATTTACAATAAACATGCTTATTCTAATATCCAATCTGCAAACATTCCTGTAAGCCAAGGAGGGCTTGAAGTTCCTCCCCCTTCAACCATAGCTTCCATACCAACTTATACCAATTTTCATGTCCATACAACTATGCATCAAGTTAATTATGTGGTTACTTCTTTCCTGATTTCCACAAGTATTCCTACTTCTCTTGTGGCATTGAAAGTCCCTTCCACCACCTTCACACCCCATAGTATTCCTTTCACTTCCCCTCACATCACCTATACTCCATCACCATTTTCCCTTCCACCTCAACCCACATACCCCAATCCCCTTCTTACACAACTCCTTACCACCATTTCATCCATTCAACATAAACTTTCCACCATTAGCCAAGGTCAATTCACTCCCCCTGCATATCATATATGTAGTAGCCCTTTATCATTAGACATATTATGTACCCAAATGCCACAAGAGATAGAAATGCCTCAGTTTGAGAAATATGGAGGAAAAGGAGACCCTGTCAACCATGTTAATGCTTATACAATTTTGTGTAGTGACTTCTTCCTTGATGATAAATTACATTAGTAAAATTGTTTCTGAGAACCTTGAAAGATACTACCTTAGAGTGGTTTCCAAACTTGCCTAGTCATTCAATCCACTCTTTCAATGAATTGGTGAATGATCTCATTAGTCACTTTCAAGTTCACATGACACCTAAAAAGATAATGGATGACCTCATCTGATGTAGACAAAACATAGATAAAAATGTAATGGATTTTATCTCATGATACCAGTCGGTGTATGCTCAAATTGATGTCAAGATTGTTGATGCGCATCTATAAAATATGTTTTTCAAAAAATTGTACACACACCTTCAGGATAAATTAACAATGATGAAGTTCCCTTTGTTTATGCATTTATGCACAACCTTGTGTGAATACTATAACTTGGTTTCAAGTTGTGATTAAAAATTCACTTCTAACTGAGCTGACAAGCCTGAACACAACAATCAAAATCAAACTAACACACAAAACTTTTGCAAACCAAATAGAGACTTTTTACAGTTTAATTCACCTCCTCAACCTGAACCATAGCCAACCCAACTCATTCTAAATCAAGTGGCAATTGTTAAAGTATGGGTGCCTTATACCTATCGGGACCTGAAGAGATAGTTTACTCTGCTACCTGATACCCTTCATAACATGATGAACCATTTAATTCAACAACGCATGCTCACTTCACCACCTATTAGACCACTTGATCCAAACCAGCCATTACCACCCACCTTAAAATCTAATGCTTATTGTCATTTTCATCACCAGAATGGACATGACACTAAAAATTGCAAGCGTCTAAACCATTTAGTTCAAGACCTCATTGATTCAGGCCATCTGTCTATTATGGGTGTTAATGATCAAGGAAATAAGTTCGTTGCACCCCCTAGCCAAAATTTACAAATTTTAACTAATCCCATGCCTAAACATACTACCACATTTATTAATTCTAGTGAACCTTCAACCATTGATGTAATGACTATTGATACAAACAATGAGCAACATGATACACTTCTCCATGTGACTAAAGAAAGTCCTATATATGGATGAGCTAGTGGCTATGAAAGGAATTATCCCTTGTAAGGGCCAAACCATTAAGTCTCATGATATCACTTTTTTTGCTAAAGACATGCTACAAAAGCTTCTTGATTGTCCTTTCTACATAGCTAGTATAATTTATGAGAAGCTCACTCATGGGATATTAATAGATCCCACTTATGGTGAGAACGTGATCATAGAGGATTTTCTAGTATTACATGAGCTATAACAAGATGTTCATATAATAAACCAATTTCATGGATTAAGACACATACTATTTTTATATTCCCTACGATCGGATCGATCGTGCTACCCTTATAGATAGGACCTAAAACTTTGGAGGTATCATTTTGAATTATTCCACAATCTGACCAATTTTTTTTGTGGCTAGGCCACCCTTCACTTCACTCAATGAAAGTGGTCTCATTAGTTGTTCACAAGTGTTTGAAGTTTCCATACGACAATGAGATAGTCACCATACACCATAGCAGTTTTAATCTGCTCTTACACCTGAACAACTCCAACAGACTTATTTTTCATAGCTTCTCAAAATTTTAAAGCCAAAAAGATAATCGAATTGTCTCTTCATAACTCATCCCTTTCCATTTGCACACCTATCATATATGAATCCATGCTTCAACCTAAGTCTGACATTGAAAAAACCATACAAGCTCCTGAACAACCACCCCTAGATACTTCCCCTCCATCATTTAAATGACCAAGGGACAATGAAACCACTTCTGTCATGCCTCCTCACCTTAAACAAGTGTATAAAGACAAAGAGAAAGTGATTGATCTATCCTCTTTGGTTTCTTGTGTTCTTCCCTCTTTAGAAGAAGAAGAACCTTTGATGACTCAATCCGCTCTTACACCTCAATAACTCCAAAACAAAATTAAAAAAACCAAAGTGCTAGCGAATGAAGGCGTCATTGTCATCTCCTTGCTCATCAATCTAGCATAAAAGAAGATAAATAAAATGAACCTTTCCCCTTGACAGAAGTAATAGATGACCACCCTCCTCCTGACCTTCCACACAATAGTCCAATGCAACCTTCGCAACAAAATGAACCAATATAACAACCTTATCTTTTGATACATCCATCCCTAAAAGTAACCCTTCATCCTCCCATTGTCATTAATCTTGATGATGATGATGATTATGATGCGATGATAGAAAAAATAGATGAAGAAGTGAATAATGATTTAAACTCTTTATTTTCATCCACAATGAGCTTAAAAGATACAACCTCTCCACCAAGAGAAGAACCTGGTATGACTCCTGGTTCAATGCTTGCAATTCTTCCTTTAGACATTCAGCTGTCCCTACATTATACTAAACATGATTGGGAAGCGGATGACTTTTTAGATGGTTGACTTCCATTCACCTAGCTAGCCATTTTATTTTTTCTTTTCACTTTTAATTTTTCTTTTCATTTATGTATCGTGTTCCCCCATATCATGTGTTTGATGTTCCCTCTCTTCGTACACTTCTTCTATTGGTATCTATCTTCTTCTATATGTTGTACATTGTCTTTTTCACTTTTCTTTTGTGTTCTCCTTTTTGGTGATGATGCAAAGTATAGAGATTCCCTATGTCTCTTCCATGTTGACCCAAAAGGTCTGTCTTTTTCTCTTTTTTATTTTGTGTTTTCCTTTGGGGAATAACGAAAAGCATAGAGACACCCTATGTCTCTTCCATTTTGACCCACAAGGTCGTTTTCTTTCTCTTTTTGTTTTGTGTTCTCCTTTTGGAGATGATGCAAGCAATTGAGACCAAAATTTCTCCTTCATGTTGACCCAAAATATAATTTTTCATTTTCTTTCACCTTTTTTTTTCATTCCACTTGTGTTTTCCTTTTGGGGACAATTCAAAAAGTCGAGACCACAAGGTCTCTTCCATGTTGACCCAAAATGGATTTTTGTTTTCCTTTGATTTTTCTCTCTTTGTGTCATTCTTCTAGTTCTATGTGCTTTGGGGAATGATGATAGTTCCACACTCTTTCATAAAAAAATTGTAGAAATGAACATACTAACCCCAAATCCATAGATCCCTTATGTGCTTGGTGTGTTTTCTTTTCTAGGGGGCAACTCACTTTCTTTGTTTTTCATTTTTCCTTGAAATGATGTAGCCTACCTTCAAATAATATGAAATGGAATAGGGCTTTCCAAGTTGGCTCTCCTAGTGCATCCTTGTTGTTTTTATGATGTGTTCGTCACTTTGTAATTGACATTGGGTGTGATGTACTTCATAAGTGTGATATTTCTAAGCATAGTGCATTCCTCTTAGTGGCCTGATGAGACATGGTTGTGAATATACTATTCTTTGATTGGTCCTCTCTTGGGGACATAATATTCCCTAAGTGACTGACCTTGCATGAACTGAACAAGACTCCTTTGAAGACACTTTACATTTTTTCATTTTACATTTTTACCTTTTTGCTACCTTGCATAATGCAACTTGCATGACTATGGTACTTTCTTTTTGTTCATGGCATTTTTCCTTATGGCACCTTATTAAAGTTACTAGCAGGTATAACTTTAATATGGTTGAGTGGTAAGCCCACCTAGTGGTGTGACTTTTCCCCATAGCCATCTTTGTGTTTATGAGGGAATACCAACTAGCATATGTATGTTACCTTTTTTTGATTTCTCACCCCGCAAACAACAAGTTTTGTGGCCCCAGAGTGAGTACATCTAGGCCTTCTCACCCCATTGACAGCTTGAAGTTTTGTGGCCCTAGAGTGAGTACACATTCTCTTTTTCAAACAATTACCTAGATCTAATCCACAACCAGTTGGATTGACAATTGAAGCTTCATCAAATTCATCTCAACACTTGTGTGTTCCTTTGTTCTTATGCTTAGTTTTCCATGGGATCTTGATCTTGTAGGCTTGATCATCCCCCTTGATCATTGACATTCCATCTTGCTAGTGTATGTGCATTTGAACCCTTCCATTGATGTTCATGGCTACTTTAGTGTGAGTTTCAAGCAAGTTCATCCTCTCACTAAAGTGGGGGCTACATGTGTCATAGAAAAATTGCCCCTTGTCATTTTCATGGCCTTTTAGGTCTTGTTTCATGGTATTTGATATATTTTGCTCTAATTTTATGTTGCAACATGGCTGGAACATGCTTGTTTAGGTAGTAATATTCAAATAATGATGCCTTGTGAAGGTGTTGTGAAGTGTTGTAAGACATTTCTACATTCTTCTAGACACTATTTATTACAATTCACCTAAAAATCACCATTTTATTGATCAACAAGTCCTATTTTGAAGCGTCGTAAAGTCTTGTAACAAGATTTCATGCTTTTCTAGGTATATTTTCACTATTTATCCCTTTCTCATGCTTTATTTAGCCCCTTTATGCTCTAGTATGCTTAATGAAGTGTATTTTTGAGTATTATCCTAACAAACAACATTAAATACAACATATTTCCCAACAAAAAATTTCAGGTCCTAAGTGAGACCCATCTTCCATGGGTGGCAAATGAGTCCCCCTTGGCCCCAAATTCAAAATATTTTAAATTTCCTTTCAGGATTTTATTCAAAAACACTTGATGTTGCCCTGTCATCAGGTATGAACAAGTAACTAAGGCACAAGTGTGTATAAATAAGTGATTTTAACCTCATTTTACATCTCCTAAGTCATTCAAGCAATCTCCTACAATTCTCCAACATCCATACATCATATTCAAGCATTCAAGCATTTTATATCTTTTTAAACATAATTCAAGCACTTTGAAGCAGCCATTGACATTACTTCAGACTTGCATCATCAAGGGTTTGGTAAGTTGATAGCAATTACATGTTATTTTATCATTTGTTTACATTTCACTAGTTTATTAAGGGTTTGATTACCAAAAATGTGGTTTGACCAAGGAAAACCCCTATTCACTAACCTAAAACCATTTTCCCCCTATTGCATGTTTCTTTGCAGCCTTTTGTGTGCAGATTTTACAAGATTTTTGGTTTTTAAGATAGGTTTACAAGGCAACTAGGTGCTTTAAGTTAACTCAAGTCTATTTCAATCTTGGAGAAGGTTTTCTATTTGTTTCCTATAGAATTGACTTCCACAATCTGACAAGCAATGATTTCTAGATCCAATGTTGGAGAGCTGTCTCCTAATTTTTTAGAAATTTGGGAGAGGACTGATTCACCACCTATGGCGAATGAGTCCCACCTTAGGACTAAAAATCTGAATTTTCTCAAATTCTTGATCCCGATAGATAGAAAATTGTTTCTGAAAGATTTTCACCAAGAGGAGGACTATTTCACCACCAATCAAGGTTACCGGGGAACCAATAACAATAACAACTCTTTAGGGAATACCTCAGACACAAATCCGTAATGATTTTCATTCTTCTCTAGTAGAAGAACTTAAACTCCACTGGGTCAATCTTTGGAATCTGCATTCAAAGAGTTGATGGCTAAAAATGTCATTACCTTGCCACCTCAATGAAACTATGAACCCAGTGTGAAGCCTCCATCATGGAATGAGGCATACTACTGTGACTATCATTGGTGCAAAGGTCATCACACAAATAACTGTCAAGCCTTGAAGAATGCCATTCAAGACTTAATCGAAAATGGCACCATCACAATAGGACATCAACAATTAGATGAAGACCACCAAGCATTTCGCAACCCTTTTCCCAACTATCAAAAAGGTGAGTCTTCAGGAAAAAGTGTGAATCATATTGATGATCTGATAATCAATCATATCTTCACTGATGATAAACGGGTCAATGTTATTAAAGTTGACAAAAAGGTGGAATATAGGGAAGTGAACGCAACAACAAGGGCACAAGCTAAATTTGTCTTAAAAGGTGCCTCTTCAAAATCCACTAGGCCTCCACCTCAACACCAATATGACTTAGTCAACCAACTTCAAAAACTCCTACTCAGATTTCTATCTTAGAACTCTTGAAGATTTCCCCAACACATAAGGAAATTCTCAAAAAGGTTCTCATTGAAACAACTATATCCACTTATTTGGATTTGGACCAATTTCAAGCCATGGTAGGACACTTGTCTTCACCCACATGTCTCTCATTTTCTGAAAAAGATGATGTTTCCATGACTCATCCCCACAATTCATCATTATACTTAGAAGTCATGATCCACAAGTTTCGTGTCAGACGCATCCTAATAGATGGAGGGGTTGGTTTGAACATATGTACCATGAAGTTAGTTCTGCTTTAGGATTTTCTGAGGACTCCATTGATCCCAGAAGAAAGATTAATATTAAAGCCTATGATGATGAGGAAAGAGCATCCAAGGGTTTAATCATGCTACCAATCAGAGTGGGACCGGTTATCAAAAATACTTTCTATCAAGTATTAGACTATGATCTTGCATACAACATCTTGTTCGGTCATCCTTGAATCCATGAAATGCAAGTTGTCCCATCGACATATCATCAATGTCTTAAGTTTCCTTATGATGGACAAAAAAACATGATACCAACTGATAATTCAAATATTCAAACTTGTGCCAATATCAAAGCTTGTCAAGACACTTTGGTTCCTAACAATCAAGAAGCTTATGCTAGTACTTCTCTCAAGATTGATACACAAATCAGTCAGTTAAGTTTTGACAAGAAATTGAAATTCAAGGACCATGGAGTCAGGGAGTACTCTCTCTGTCTTGCTAATTTACCTACATCACCTCGGTCACATGGACAACCTTCCAGCACACAACATCAAATATCAATAGCGTCAACATCAACACAACCACCAACAGAGCTAAGAAAAAATTTTAATGGACGTTTCATCAAAGAAAAATTCACCATGGAAGATCCTGAGGATAGAGAGATTCTAAACTAGCTCTATAAAGATGAAGATGAAGTAGTTTTTAATGTCAAAATACCAACAAATAGATATGGAAAAGGGTATTCAATCATGGAGAAGATGGGCTATGATAAGGGTCCTATCAGAAAAAGAAAAGGAGTAGTTGAGCCTATTGACCTTCCAGGACTTATTGCGAAAGAGAAAACCGGCTTAGGCTATGATACTCACTCAAAAGGAAGAACATCCAAACAACTACATGACACTATCTTCACATTGCCAGAAGGTTCAGATTCAAGAGAAGCATGTTTGGCCACAATTCAGAATTTTGTGGATAATAACTCTGACATAGGCTCTACTGAATATGAATGTGACACCATTTTTAATAATGAGTTTTGGAGGGACAAAAAGGTTGATGTAATACACAGGTATAACCCAACTCTAATCAAAGGTAAAGGGTCAGGGTCCCAAACACGAGAATCTGAACTACAAAGTGACTATGATTCTAGTGATACTGAGTCGGATTTAAATGAACAAGACTATCATGAGAACAATACCATCATTGATCCACCTCATACCTTGGATCCTCAAGACAACTCAGTTATGATCATAACCATGGCCGATTTCATGCAACCTAATGACCCACTACCGCTTATTCATCTGGATCTCATTAACTGGGATCTATCTGAACCTATCAATATACCCATATTCCCAAATGATGAAGCTATCGTAAACTTCTTGTCTGCAGATGACACAAATGATTGTTCCACTGGTGATTTTTGGCATAGAGTCTTTAATCAGGAGAGTGTCAAGTCTCCTAGCTGCAAAAGTAAAAATAAAAAAGAAAGATCTAATGGTGAGAACTAGAATCTAGCAGTATTAGATCAAACAAAAGATAAAATAAAGAGCGTATCAAACGGTGAAAACCTTTTTAAGGCACTAGATGATGGGAATCTCGACACTCTCCCAGAGCACTACCATGAGTGATCACCTATCTTGATTGAGCCTACAAAAGCTGTCAAACTTGAAAATTCAGAAAAACCAAGGATTTTACAGATAGTTGCATCAATGACAGAGAAAGAAATACCAGATTTCATAGAATTTTTAAGAGCAAATCAAGTCAACTTTGCTTGGTCTTATGCCGACATGCCAGGTCTTGATCCTAATCTTATCATGCATCACTTGTCTATCAAACCATGGGTTAAGCCTATGAAAAAAAAATTTAGAAAGATGCACCCCCATGTTGCATTACTAGTTAAGGAAGAACTGAGAAAAATCCTTGATGTGGGCTTCATAAGATCAATCAACTACGCAAAATGGATCTCTAACATTGTTCCTGTATCCAAGCCAGATAAAAGTGTTAGAGTGTGCATAGATTTCAGAGATCTTAATAAAGCATATCCTAAGGATGACTTCCCACTTCCAAACATCGACACCATAGTTGATTTGACAGTTCGCCATGCCATGTATTCATTAATGGATGGTTTTTCTAGCTACAACCAAATCAAGATTGCACTTGAAGACTAGGAGAAAACAACTTTCACATGTCCATGGGAAACTTAGTGTTTGAACATCATGTCTTTCGATCTAAAGAATGCTGGGGCTACTTACCAAAGGGCCATGACTACAATATTTCATGACATGATGCACGCATTCATGGAAGATTATCTAGATGACATATTGGAAAATTCATACACCAGAGAAGGACATCTGGAAATTTATTGTCCAAAATATTTGCAAGATTGGAGAAATTTAAAGTTCACCTAAACCCCAAGAAATGTGTTTTTGGGGTCACATATGGAAAACTCTTGGGGTACATTGTCTCAAAAGAGGGAATTGAAGTAGATCCTGCCAAAGTACAGGTAATTATGGAAATGCATCAACCAAGGAATATTAGTCTATTGAGATCATTACAGGGATGACTTCAGTCTATCCACATATTCATTGTACAGTTGGTCGATAACAGTTTACCTTTCACACATCTATTGCATAAGAATGTTCCTTTTATATGGGATGACAAATGTGAGATGCCCTTTCAAAAAATCAAGCAGTACCTAATGAATCCACCAATTCTAGTACCACCAAATCTAGACAAACCACTAATCTTGTATATTGCTGCAACAGAGACATCCTTGGGTGCATTGCTAGTGCAAGAAGACTGTATAGGGAAAGAATGTGCAATTTATTACATCAGCAGAATGCTAACAAGTCATGAACTCAACTACAATTCCATCAAAAACGCTTGTCTAGCAATAGTCTTTGCTTCACATAAATTTTGGCATTACATGTTAACTCATACAATCAATCTTATTTCAAAGATTGATCCATTCAAGTATCTGTTAAGCAAAGTATCATTGACAAGAAGGTTACCAAAATGGGTAATGATTTTGAGTGAATTTGACATCCATTATGTTGATCGCAAGGCAATCAAAGGACAAGTTATCGCTGATCAACTAGCTGAAGCACCACTGCAAGAAGACCATCCCCTGCACATTGAATTTCTAGATGCTGATGTCTTTACTGCAGAATCCAAACAACCATGGTCCTTATATTGCGATGGTTCTTTCACTCAACATGGATCGGGGGCAGGCATACTTTTCGTCACCCCCCAAGGACACACCATTCCTCAATCATATAGGCTGATGTTTCCATGCACCAACAACATAGCCGAATATGAAGCATTAATCACTGGTCTTAAATTAGCATTGGAATGGAGGATTACAGCATTACAAGTGTATGGCAACTCACAGTTAGTCATTAATCATATCAATGATGATTATCAGACCAAAGATGACAAACTATTACCATATAAAAGATGGTTGACGACTTCAAGAAGTACTTTGTGGACATAAAATTCACACAAATTCCAAGGATCGATAACAAAGCAGTCGATGCCATGGCTACGATCGCATCATTGTTACAACTCCCAAAAAATTAGGCTCGCTATAAATTTCTGGTGGAACAATCATTTACACCTGCCTATGACACACCTGAAAGCCAAATCATTTTCCACTTGGTAGGATCCAATTCACCTTGGTATGGAAATATTTATGCCTACCTAAAGGATGACATTTTACCACCTGCCTCATCGCATAACCAAAAATGTAACTTTATCTTCCAAACCTTTCACTATACTCTTATCATCGACACCCTTTATCGTTGTGGTCTTGATGGTACTCTACTTCGATGTCTTGAACGTGATGAATTTGACAAAGCTTTAAAAGAAGTTCACGGTGGCATTTGTGGTACTCATTCGAGTGGACTGACCTTATCCAAAAAATTGATTAGAATGGGTTACTACTGGCTTACAATGGAGAGAGAATCATTCACTTTTGTGAAAACATGCTCAAAATGCCAGATTCATGGGAATTTCATTCATGCTCCTGCACAATAACTTCAACCATTTACGCTAACCTAGCCATTCTCCCAATGGGGGTTAGATCTAGTAGGCAAGATTCATCCTTTATCATCGAACAAGCATAAGTTCATCATTATAGCCATAGAGTACTTTACTAAATGGATTGAGGCAGTACCTCTTACTAAAGTTACCAGAAAACAAATATCAGCATTCCTAGTCAACTATATTATGTCAGTATGGCATTCCCAACTCCATTATTATAGACAATGGATGACCGTTCAAGAATTAGGATGTTGATGAACTTTGTGAGAAATTTCATATTCAACACAGATATTCAACACCTTACTATACACAAGGGAATGGCCAAGCAGAAGCCTCAAATAAGACTATACTAAAAATTTTAAACAAGACTGTGAATGATTCAGGGAAAGATTGGCATGTTCAACTCAATCCCACCTTATGGGCCTTCAGAACCAGTGTCTGCACACCAATAGGAGAAACATCATATGCTCTTGTCTATGGAGCAGAAGCCATATTACCTTTAGAAGTTAAAATACCCTCACTCAGAGTATCATTGAAAGGTCTCACAACAGATGATGACTACAAAGTTTCTTGACTGCAAGAGCTAGAACTCCTAGATGAAAAGAGACAAAGAGGAGTTGACCATTTGAAAGCATACCAATAGATGATGTCTCGCAGCTATAATCACAAGGTAAAGCCACGTATCTTTCAGGTGGGTGATTTGGTTTTGAAAGAAAATCCATGAAACTAGCAAGATAGAGAAAAGAAAGGAAAATTTGAACCAAATTGGCTAGGTCCTTATGTGGTTATCGTTGTCTACGGTTCAGGAGTCTACAAGCTATCGACGCCAGAAGGGGACCTGTTTGACGAACCCATCAACAGCATGCACCTAAAAAAATATTATGTTTAATTCTTCTATCATCATCCATAAATGTCCTAAAGAAATAAAAAAATCAAATAAATGTCTTGAAGAAATACAAAAAAATCAGATAAATGTCCTAAAGAAATATAAAAAAAAAATTAGAAAATTCCCTAAAAAAAAAAAATCAAAAAGAAATCAGAAAGATGCAATAAAAACAGATAGTGAAAATCTAGAAAACTGACGCTATTTGTAGCTCTCCATATATTAGTTCATATTTTTCATTTATCTTTTTAACCTTCTTTCCCTGCATTTTTTTCGACACCATTTTAGGGCCATAATAGCATCATGTTGCCACCATTTGCCTAGAGTGATAATATCTTACCATGGCTTGATTATTAATACATATTCATTTCAGCAAGTTGTACCAATACTGGGGGAAAAATGTTAACATACTGGGGGCACCTAACTTTTAGATTACGGAAACAACTAGACAATGACATTAAAAAAAACCAATCATGCGAACAAACAATCAAATCACATGAACACCTATCCAACCTTTGGTCTATATCACACTCAATGATGTACTGAACTAGAGTGACGAGGAAAGAGAATGATTTTTCTTTGTCTATTGTCTTGAGATTAACTATCAATCTAGTGCAAATATGTTGCGAGACATGATTTCCATATCATTGATGACAGTTCCACATTTGCATTAGAAAGTGGTTAATCCTTGTCTGTTTATGCAAGAAATTCTCAGGTCATCTGGGTTCAATTATACCTCGATGCTTGTGTTCGCTTGCTATATCAAAAATCATGAAAGTTGTACTTAGGTCATCATTGGTGCTAATTTCCCCTCTGATGCTTGTACATACTTCCAACATTCTAAAAGGCTCTATGATGATTCAAGAAAGCTAACAAAAGGCTCAAAAAATGGTTCATTTCATTTTAGATCATTGTATATGACTGCATAATGGATTCACATCAGAGTTCTAAAAGGCTGAAAATGTCAACAGTTGCCATATATCTTTGGACTCTCTGTAGAGGATAGTTGGACATTTGTTTCATTATTATCTTTCATCTCCATCATTTCATCTAGGTTTCACACATGCCATATAGTTCATTTTTCTATCATTTCATTTCATTTTATCATCTATCATTTCATTTCATTATCATCTATCATTTCATTTCATTTTATCATTATCATTTCATTTCATTTTATCTTCTATCATTTTATTTCATTTCATTATCATTTATCATTTCATTTCATTTTATCGTCTATCATTTCATTCTATCATTTCATTTCATTTCATTATCATCTATCATTTCATTTCATTTTATCATTTCATTATCATTATCATTTCATTTCATTTTTATCATTTCATTTCATTTTATCATCTATCATTTCATTTCATTTTATCATTTCATTTCATTTGATTATCATCTATCATTTCATTTCATTATCACTATCATTTCATTTCATTTTATCATTATCATTTCATTTCATTTTATCATCTATCATTTCATTTTATCACTTCATTTCATTTCGTTATCATCTCTCATTTCATTTCATTTTATCATTTCATTTCATTTCGTTATCACTATCATTTCATTTCATTTCGTTGTCATCTACCATTTCATATCATTTTATTATTATAGCATTATCATTTATCATTTATTATCTTCTTATCATTATTATTATCATTTCATTAACATATCCTTACATTGTCATTTCTAAACATCTCATTTCCGCTCGATATCACTTATCATTTTCATTACATCACATTGCAATATATATCATTTATCATTTCATCATTATTAATCACATCTTTAATCATCTATGATATCATCCTACCATTTTACAAATTCATGACGCATTTCACAAACACAACATTCGTTTTTCATCATTATTTCACTTGCATTTGAAAAATCCAAAAAATAAACATTTCATACATACATTATCACATCATTTGACAAATCATTGCATTTTCATAAATCACCATCCTAGGTAATCTACCTGCACCACATCATTTGTATGCATCATCAATCATTTTTTCATCATCCTCATAAACACATCATATCAAATCATCCTACATATCATGTTAGTCATCAAATCATTAAAATGCATACCAAAATCCATAACATATAGAAATAAATGCATATCACATAATCATCTCATTAATGCACATCACATCATCAAAAATCATCGCCGCTACATATCATCACTCATCATAAATGATACAAATGTCCAATTTCCAATGAAACTAAAAAGTCCAAAGAGAGATACATGGGATAGCATCAAAATCAATATACATGCACCAAAAATGATATACATGTGTGCAATATATCTACATCACAACATAAGCTAGTTGGTCAAAGCCCATGATGGAGCTGGTCTGGGAGACGGTGGCCTACCACTAGTACCTGTGTCTAGATCCCGTCGAGGCCTAGTAACCCCCATGCTCTGTGTGGCTATCTATGACTTGCTCCTAGTCCCACTATGAGAACGTGGGAATGGCTCCCTATGCTTAGGAGGACACAACTCCTCATATATGGCACGGTAGTACTCTACCTCTTTCACCATCTCCATGCCCTCTATAATAGCCTCTTGCAAGGATGCACCCTCTATAGTTCCCATAAGCCTTTGAGAAACACCCTCGGCCTCCACTACCCTCCATCTGAATGCATCTCTCTCTGTCATCAACTGCCAGGCTATCTGTGGGTTTGGGATAGGCTGAGGTACCTGTGCCTATGCCTGTGCATGTGCCTGTGCCTGAGCCTTTGCCTATGCAAGTTGTTCCTATAACTGCGCTATCAAACTATGTGCCTAACCTAGCTAATCCTAAACAGTCTGCACCTGGGCTTTCCGCATATCTATCTATGCCTGTTGTAATGAGGAGGAAACCCTGATAATGGTCTATGGTATGCCACTAGATCTAGGCCTCCGTACAATCTGAGCATTGCCTAGGTTGTCTAACCTCTTCCTCACTTCCCTCTCCTCCTCCCCCTACCATCTCTCCTATCATCCCCATCATCTGAGCTATCCTCATCTCTACCTCTCTCCTCATCTTTGTCCCTCTCCTCCTCATCTCTGCTCTCCTCCTCCTCTCCTCCACCCACCACCTGCTCTCTGCTAGCCACATCCTCTTGTCTCTCCACCCCTGGCTGTTGTGCTACTACAATGGGCCTTGGCTCATCTGGGCATGTAAATCATGGGAATCGATGTGTGTGGAAATACTCTAAGTACTCATCTGACATACCTACATCTGTCACCTCTGGCCTGTATACCCATCCCTCGGGCTGTAAGCTAGAGTACTCTATATATGCCACCTAGTATGTAATACATTGTCCCCATCTAGGATCATCCTTGCGCCGCCCATAGTGAGCAATGCCCTGTGGCATCCCCTGCATGTATATGTACTATCTCTGAACTTGCAAGGCCAAAAATCTCTCAATAATGTATGGGGTCCATCCTATCAGATATCGAGGCATACAGACAAATGGCATCTCCAAATGATCTGTGTCCTAGGCCTCGCAATCTATATACGACCTCCATATAACTGAGTCCACATCATCTAACATGCACTGCCAGTACTCTAACTTGCCCAGCTTGGGCTAGACAAGGGCACCTAAATATGCATATACATATGGCCTGTCTGGTGGCCTATCCTTGGCACACTTTGGCCTCGTAATTGCAATATGCTCTCATGCCCAAATCTGGAACAAAGTCACACCACTAGCCAAACTAGTTGATCCTCGGTATACCACCTGATGTAGATCGTGATACAAATGAGCCAAAATTTAGCTCCCCCAGGCATACCTCCATGGTTGAGTCACCATCCACACTAGCATCCTACCCCAACCAACTAAAAATTCCTTCAACCGATGGTCTGATCCAAGGAAGCCTCCAATGAATGCACCCAACACAACAACTAAGGTTGGATATCTATTGAAACCCCCCCACAACACCCAATATCCTGGTATTGAACTATCAATGCATATCCTCCTTAGTGCCTCAGTCCCTCCTATCTCCTTGTGGTCATAAACCACAAGGGCACCTACCACGGGAATCCCTAGAATCCTATACACATCCTCAGGTGTCGCGGCCATCTCCCCAGTCAGCAAATGAAAGGTGTCGCGGCCATCTCACCAGTCAATAGTCCCCTATTGACTCGAATCCCTTGTAGGATAGTCAAGAAAGATCCCAACCCACAGTAAACTATCCATTGTATCTCTGCTAGCGTCAGCTCTCCTACCCGATCCCAACATGTCGGGAACCATTCTCTAATTTGGAAGTTGGTGAAAACCTCCTATTTTTCTTTGCCATCACAAGGACAATTAATCAGACTCATACCAATGATTCATATCATGTGCTCTATCTATCAAATGAACTATATCAGTGACCCATATCAAAATAATCAACAAATCATATCATGTGCTCTATCTATCAAGTGACCCATATCAGTGACCCATATCATGCAATCAATCATATCATGCAATCATTGTTGCATTTATCCATCTAAATATCAAATCAATCTACTCTATCATCATTCTACTATTTCTTTTTCTTTTTCAGGAAAGCAAATTTATCAACAATCTAATCATTTTTTCCATTTGTACTTCAATCATGAATGCAAATATATTTGAATCCCATCATCTACTATTTGGTTTCTATTGTAGAAAGAAAATTTATCAGATATTTACTCTTTGTTTTTCATTCATGAGAAGGAAAATTATCAGACAGTCAGTCAATCAATCAATCAATCAATCAATCAATTTACTCTTGTTTTTCATTTCTGGGAAACAAAGTTATCAGCTATCTACTCTTTTTTTCTATTTTGGGGAAGCAAAGTTATCAGTTAATCATCAGATTTTCTATCATTTCTATCCATATCAGCATTATGGCAAGATAATTTATCTATCTATTGACCAAGGAAGCAATGTATACACCACCATTTTTCATCACACTCGCATTCTACCAAAAATTTCCTTGATGCGCTAATTTGTGCCTCTAATGCATTGAAACTCGAAAGCGCTATAGTTCACCTTGAAAGCACTAAAACTCATTATGCACGCTTTTGCACCCTTAAAGTGCTAAATTTTTTCCTATAAGTGCTAAAACCCTATATGCGCTAAGATATCCAGTGGATGCGCTATTTCATCATCTAAACGTGCTAAAACTTGAAAGCGCTACTTCATACCCTAGATGTGCTAATCCACCTCTATTGCGGATCCCTAAATGTGCCACTTTGTGCCCTAGATGTGCTAAAGTTTTCCAGCCAGACTTAACTCCTATAAGTGCTAATCTACACTTCGTATGCACTAGAAAACCTAATTTTACCCTGCACCTATATGCGCCAAAGAACATCCTAGATGCGCTATGAAAATTTTTGAATGTGCTAAAACAGATAGGCCGATGCGCTAAAACTTTATTTTTTTCCCTAAATCCACATGAAAAGGCTTAAAAATTTGATCAAAATCACAAAATTTTGAATCATAAAGGGTTCAATCGACTCACTGGTGGTCCATATGCGGCTGGTCTCTGGTATCAGTGGGCCCGCTTGAATCTATGCTTATGTAATAGAATCTGCTTCTCGCCAAGTCACTATCAGAGCATAAAAATCACTAGAGTAAAAGGGTGAAAATGACTTTCACTTTTACCCCTTTTACCTTATATGGGTCAATTTAGGTGGGTTTTTGGTAGCATTTACATTATTTTTTCACCAGGGGCATCTTTTACATCAATTATCGGGAGCTAAATCATTCAATCACCATCAGAATTTCATCATCCAATCAAGTTTTTTTATCACATTTTTTTTCAAACTCATATCATCATCTATGATTTACCTCCCGAGGGGGCATCATCGGCATCAGCATCATAAACATATCAGGGGCAAAAAAATTATTTTCTTTGAAACAATGCATTTCACACATCACTTCAAAGAGGGGCAAAATGTATGTGCATAAAACTGGTCATGTCTAATTAATCCTGACATTTAATTAAATATTTATTATTTAATTAATTTCTCTAAATTCTTCTACATAAAATTAAATTTAATTAACTTAATTATATTGTTCATTCATTTTATTCTTCCACCATAATTGAATAAATTTATTTTATTTAATAATTTCACATGTCTACTTGATTAATTAAATAAATACATTTTATTTATTTAAATTAATTATCATCTTTTGAATTTAATTAAATCTTTTGTTTTAATTAAATTTAAATATTTTTTTTCTTTTATTAAAACTTTCTTCTAATTAATTAAATACTTTATTTAATTAATTTCATACACATATCATTTCTTCCAATTTAATTAAATATTTTATTTAATTAAAGATCTTCTGCTTTCTTCAAATCATGATTAAATATTCCATTTTATTATGAAATATTCTGATTTCCTCAAAATCTTAATTAAATATTTATTTAATCGAGAAAAATCCACATGCACCCATAAATAAATAATTGAATTTGATAATTCAGTATTTATCTTCTCAATATCTTTCCATTTTTCTTCTAAAAAAAGGATGTATTTTTATCATCTCATTTTATCTCTTCCATGAAAATGGAAAAATCCTGCTTTATTCGTTTTCTTCTATTTTTCTCTCCAGTCTCATCCATCTTCGACCTTTCAATCTGTCAGGAATTATCACATCCGTTGATCAACTTAGCCAATCAAAATCCTCAAAAAACTCTATAAATACATGTGTGAATCAAAGAATTGGTTACACACACTCATACGCAATTACGCTTATGCACTTGAATCTTTAAGTATTCTAGCAATAATCATATCTTAGCAGTAATCTTATCATAGCATAGCATAATCTTGCATCTTAGTATAGCATGCATTTTAGTTTAAATCTCATTCTCTAGTAGTCCATTTTGTTGAGCATGGCATACTAAATCTGAGAGCAACTTGAATCAGTGAAATGTTGGAGATAGGAAGCAACAAAATGACTTTGAAGAAGCTGGACTAAGAGTTTGTTTATTTTTCTTTAAGTTTCTTTGATATAAAGTTTTATTGAATGTGTTTTGAATTCATTATGAGAGGAATATTTTCATACACACAGGAAGAATGACGAAGATACCCTCCAACACTCTGATGTGTTTTCATTGATGCCAACATTTAGTTGGTGGCATTTTATGTCCATTTGATAAACTATGTTTTTGTTATTGTAATATGGTAAGTTGGTCAAGGACTACTCATAGTGAAGATCAATCCTTGAGATTTTTATACATTTTTAAGAACTACTAATTGCATCTCTAGAAAAAATTTCACTGATTTTGTTTGAATGAGATGGAAGATATAACTAACAAAAGTTCGTATTATAGTATTTTGCTCAGTATTGGTAAGAAAAATGGTATGGATCTTCTAGACGACACAGTTAACTGTTGTGCACTTTATGGATGATGTAAAGATATTCTTATTAACTCTGAGTTGACTTATTGTATGTCTTAAACATTTTGTTTTGAAGAAAATAAGTTGTTGGATTGAGCCAACAAGCTACATTTGGATTAAGTATGTGTACATCTAATTAGGCTGACCTAATTGATGTATGAAAGTGTAATAGCACATATATATAATTTTTGTATTGAGTAGGTATGCATGAGTGTGTGATATGCGATATCTAATAAAAAATAATGTGTGGCTATGTGATATTGTGCGAATTTGTATGTATCTATTGTGAGACTACAAACCGGTGTAGGATTTTTTTTCTAATGCTCAATTGCAACTGAACTCAACACACAAAAGGTGTATTTCATCAATTCATCCTTTGTGTAGTGAGCCACACTTCTTTTTGTAATCATTTCATGTTATCAACCTTTCAAGGATAGTGTGTCTTATTCGTGTGCCCTATAATATCTTATGACTAGTTATAACAAATTGTGATCTAATCCTCACCATTGTTTTTCCCATTTTTGGTTTTCAAGGTAAAAACCCTGGTATTTTTTTACATTTCTAGTGAAATATATTTTAATTATGGAATGGCTAGTAGTTAAATGGTTTAGTATAATACTAGTTCACCCCCTCTCATTATTCTAGGTGTTCAACAATTAGTATCAAAGCTTGCTTCCTTTTGAAAATTTTAAAAGCTTAAGGAAGATCTTGAATTTTGAACACACGGCTAATAAAAGGTTTCCCATTCCTCTAGAAGAAATCTCTATAATTTAAAAAATCCATGTTGCTCTCAATGATCTAGAAAAAATTGAGAATGAGAAAGAAACTCTAAGGAAAAACTTGAAAGAAGCAAATGAATGTATCAAGAAATTGTGATAACAAATAAAGAAATTCAAAGAAATGCATAGAGAAGTTAGTGATCAGTTGAAGAAATCAAATGAAGACATGACTAGAATAAAATTGTAAGTGGAAGAAAATAAAAGAATTGAAGAATTTTATAAAGATAAAATCCATAGAAAGATTGGTGAATGTACAAAGATTAAACAAGAAGTGGTAGTTCCCTAAGGTTTGACTTTGAGAAAGAAAGAGCCCATAAAGAAAAATTCAAAACAAGTACTAGAATGCTCAATGAATTGATTGTGTTTCAAAAACCCTCTAAGGATAACTTGGTGGTTTAGGACTTAAAGAAGGTAAATGTTCAAACACTAATCAGACTCCTAGAAAATTTTACAATCAAGGAAAGACTCAAGGAAATAATAGACATATCAAGAACTAGAGAAGAAATACAAAAAATACTCCCATCTAGCAACCAAATGCACAAAAGTACCCATCTTTTAATGGTGTTTATTTTTCATGCAATAAATTTGGTCATAGGGAAACAAAATGTAGAAGTAGAATGAATTAGAATTTTGGATTCTTTTCTAGGTAATGTTTCTCTTGCACGGAAAATTAGACATATAGCTACTAAGTGCAAAAGTCGCATAATGATGATTAATAGATTTAATACTAGTAGAATGAATCAATCTTTTCAAGGCTACTGCTATAGATGTTATTATTTTAGACATAAAGCTAACCAGTGTAGATCAAGGAAAAATACAAATCAGTTTGGTCAAAGAAATGTTGTGTGCTACACTTG
This sequence comes from Sequoia sempervirens, assembly GCA_007258455.2. NCBI lineage: Eukaryota > Viridiplantae > Streptophyta > Pinopsida > Cupressales > Cupressaceae > Sequoia > Sequoia sempervirens. The sequence continues at coordinate 354,263,186 of VDFB02373365.1, forward strand.
CAACAAACTAGGACATATTTCAAAATTTTGTAGAGAAAAGAATGAGAAGAAACCTGATCTGGAATAGAGGAATAAACCAAAAGTGGAACCTACTAAAGTCAGAAAGGAAATGGAGAAGATTTGGAAGAAAACATAATAACTTCAATTGATTTGATCAATTATTAGGCTGAATCAAATACATCTATACCTGTAGCTACTGTAGATAATTCTAAAAATTAAATCTAGTAGTGGATTTAGGGGTAGTTATAGAGAAATCTAAAGAACACTCGATATAAGAGGTTTCAAGCAATGACACAAAGATATGTGATGTAAAATAGCAGATTAAAGATATTGAAAATGATTATGATAAAAAAGGTGCAAATTGGGAGATTTTTGGAGCATTTTAGGGTTTACAATGTATTTCATAAGGTGTTTATCAACTTTTTGAAGTGGAATGTGTTAATACAAATTTAGGGAAAATCAATATAAGGAATAAAGTGAAAATTCAAGTTGAGTTGAATCACTTTTCCACATTTGAAATGAAGCAGAGTGAGGTGAAGCAAGTTGAGGGTGATTAAGTGTACTTGACATCAAACCCTATTTTTTGTTGAAGCTTGAAAAAGGTATTTACAATTATCTATACTCTATGGTTTTTAATTAGAAGCAATTTTCATTAGAATATTTAAGTAAATTGAGGAGAAATGGCCACTCTTACTATTGTTGAGAATTTTGAGAGACTGTGACAAAAATTCAAAAGATTTTCCTAGAAGGTCTATGAAATGGACCCCATGTGTAAATTTTCAAATATTTTGAGTTATGTTTTTCCCACTCAAGATACTAGAAACTACATCAGGTGCTTAGGGATCAATGGTTAAAGGATTTGATTGGAGATGATTCCTCCATGAAACTAGAATATGAAAACCTAGTACGGATGAAACTAGATGTATGGAATCTTTTCCCAAACTTTTTTCGTGAGATCTTTGCAAAATTTTCAAGGATGGCATTGATTAGAGTGTACAAAAAAAAATTGTCGACAAGTGTAGGTGGATCAATTATGGAGGAAGTGATTAAATTCATGATTGGTCTTTGTGACACTGGACCTATACTAATGCTAAAAGTAGTAAAGAATAATGTAGTCATGAAACTAACTAGTGCTATATATAATGGAAGAGAATTAACTAGCAAGCCCATTACAAATCCTACTGTGAGATATGTTGTAGTCATGATTGGTCAAAAAGTATACTTTACCAATAAAGGCAACTTTGTGTCTGCAACTATAATTTATACTGCATATGACATGGTGACTAATGGAAGGGATTATGATTTATGTGAGTTGCTCTAGTAGCAACTTATGGACAACTTGAAGTAGACCAAGACAAAGAAATATTATATCAAGTTTGGAACTTTGGTAGTTTGTTTCTTACTTTACTTTTTGAGAGAGCTACCTATAAGGAAATATATTATATGAAATCACAAAAAACTGGTGGCACATCAAATTTTTGAAAATTTACACAATCTTGGAGATTACAAAGCATAAAATGATGCTCTAATTGCATTCTTCACAGTTTTTTAGAACAATATGTATGAGATAGATAGAGTTCTAAGAAGCTCAATAAATAAATACACAAAGGATATAACCTTTGTTGTGTCTACTAATGAATGTATTATTGAGGAAGTAGAGCCTAAGACTCTATGGATAGAGCCTCTAGGATATGAGGTTGATGAAAAAATTATTGAGGCACTAATTGAAATGTTGTTGAGTAGTCCTAAGGATCCCTCTCTACCCCATCATGGTACTTATGAAGAGAATTATATAGAAGTGAATTTAGAGACTTCAACACCTCAAAGGTCCAAAAGAGTAAAAAAAAAATTTGAGGAATTATTTCAAATACATTCACTATCTAAGGATGATGTTGATAGGTTATGGGAACTTACAAAAGAGAAAAGGACCAGATTAGTTGAAGTTCCCTCTGGACTTAGGAGATCAGGAAGAGTGCCCTCCTCATATTCCTCTACAGTACCTATGACTCCCAGTACTATAGTGGTAGTGAAAGGTAAGAGGGTAGAGCATAGTACTCATGCAGTTAATATAACTAGATTCTCTAGACCCAACACCATAGCCTCTAAGAAAATAAATGTCTCGTTGTTATATAATTTTCCACCCATGGAAAAAGAGTGAAAGAAAAAGGCTAGAAGGTAAAGGAACTTGAGTGATGTTGTGTAGGAAGAGATAAACCTTGGATTGAAAGAGAAAAGACAGTTGAAAATAAACAAAATAAGCAATGTCTCCACAAGAAATGAAGAGGCTAAAACCTAAGAAAATGTTGATATCTCTTATGATGAAGAGACAAAAGATGAAATGGAAGTTTTCAAAATTCATGTACATGAGAAGAAACATGGTGAAGGTGCATTAAAACCTATGGAGAACATGCCCAACTCTTCTATGGTAAGAGATCACTCTCCTTTGGAAATGACAACCTTAGTTAATAACATGATAGAGTCTCAAGATTTGCTAGCTACTATTAGACTATTTGATGAAGTTGATGAAAATATTAAGAAAAAAATTATTGATTCCTTCAATAAATACATTGTTATTTTTAATGATTCTAAGGAATCTATAAGGAAGAATGTGACTGAGAATGTGTGGGAAGCATTGGTACATAGAAGGAATGAAGCTATATATGTTGAGGACAAAATAAAAAATGATGCCTTAAACACATATGGATCCTCCTTACCTAAGGTAGATGTTGCTACCTTGCTAAAAGAATATTCCCAATTGTTTAGAGTGAAAGAGAGAGTCACTCTTCTAATGACTAGAGAGAAAGAAAATACTGAAAGGTTAAGGAAAGAAACTCATGATATAGTAAGGGAATTCACAAATATTTATGGAATGAGAACCAGTTCTTTATCCCATACATCTCAAGCATAGGAGCTAGTTATTGTCAAGGATATTGATACATAAGTAAAGGAAAATACTATTTTGCATAAGGTTGGTGATGATCATGTTGTCTCAGAGACATTTTCCCCTTTAAAAGATATAGAAGAAACAACTAGTAAGCACACTAAAGAACAACAAAAAGGTGACTTCAGTAAAAATCAAGAAGAACACAATGGGGATATCATAAGTAGGGAAGAAGAAGACAAGAAGAAAGATGCAAAGTCTAATGATGGAAAAGATGACCAAGACAAGGAGGAAGAAAAGAAAGAAAAACCACCAGGAAAACCCTCCGAAGAAGAAGAATAAAAAAGAAAGAAGAGAATAAAAATTATACAAAGGTTGGAAGAAGTGAAGAAGAATTTCCCAAGACCACTGAGCCATTAAACCCATCCAGAGAATCATCTGGAAGTAATATTAAGGGTCTACTGACAAGAAAAGCAAGGATTCTACCTATGCTACCACCTCAGTTGGTCTAACTTCCATCATATCCATGCTATATGGATCTAAGTAAGATGACACCCATAGAAAGGATAAAGGTTTGTGGTACTTTTCTTAACTCTGGCACACAAAAAATTCAACATACTATAATGGTGGAAATTGTACTCCCTTCTTGGAGATGATACAATTTCTCATTCAATCTACACTTATTTTAGTACCCTTACATTTACAACCCTTTACATCATCATTAATAAACCCCTAAGACCCTTTATTTTGGATCTTAAGGATTATTTTAACTAAAATCCTAACAAAATCAATAAAAGCGCTAAAATTTCTAACAACCCATCATTGGCCCACCTTGAGAAACTAGGGTGGGACTCATATGCCACCTTAGGAATATGAGTCCCCCTAGATCTGACCCATACACCATAAGTAGTGTATGAGTCCCATGTGACCCTTTTTTAGGGTTTGAGTTTTAAATTCAAGTTTTTAATTGAAAATTTTTGTTTATGTCAATATCTGAAATCTAATAAATGTTAAATTAGGTGTAATTCCTATATAAAAAAGCTTCTAACTCATTTTTTTCTATCTAGAGAAAGAAATTAAAGATCTAAGAATTCTCAAGAATTCAAGCATTCTTTCACAAGAGCATTCAAGAGAAAGTAGCAAGAAAAGTTGAAGTATAGGAGTGGCATTAAAATTTTTTTACATGTCTTCAAGCTCACTTTCATTCAAGGTCTAGCATTGTCAAGGATTGATTATGGTTGCATATGTTGAATCATGACAGATTCTAGGTTGGGGAGATGCAACTAGCCATCAAGCCAAGCCTAATGACTTGTTTCCTAAGTGATTCCATCCTCCATTATCATTCTACATTCATCCTAAGGTAGGTGCATGCATTATTATGGCTTATTAGGGTGATTAGATATTTCCCTAAGTGAGTCATTCATCTTCATGTTTCATTCATGAATCTCATTCTAGCACATTAGAATAGGGTTGCATTGCATTTCAAATTTCTTAATCTTAGATACACTTAAGGTTAGGGTTTATGTTCACATTTACATTCAAGATCCATTGTTTCTATCAAGGTTTAACTACCAAACTAGGGGTTTGACCAAGGAAAACCCCCCATAAGAAAATAAAATATATATTCTATTTTGTAGGTCCTTTTTAATAGGTTTAGATATGGAAATTAGGTCAGGAAGGAAGAGTAGGGATTGTAGAGTAGATCTACACTTTGAATTTCTAAAAAATCATAATGGTATTGATAGGCCATAAGGGTGTGAGTCCCAATATAAGCAATTTTCCAAATTTTTGAATATCCTCAGTCTACAATGCTAGATTCTTGTTTTAGTCCAAACACCCTTCAGTAGGACTAATACTCCTAGCCTAGCATATGAGTCCCAGTGTTCCCTAATGTTTTCATTTTTAAATTTTTAGAGCTTATTCCTAACATATTTAGATTCCTAGGTGTAGCATTCTAATTTCTCGAGTTTATTGTGTTGTTTTTCATTCATTTCTAGGTCAATTGTTGAAGCTTTACATATCACTAGGATTCATAATTAGATTTTGCATGTTACTTATCTTCCCAAACCCTAGCTTGGTGGTGAAACCCTTTATATTCCCTAATCATACCCTAGAACAACCTTTAGCAAATCTCTTTCCTTAATTTCATCCTTGGATTGAGATCTCTACATTTTTCCTTGAATGTAATAATAGCGAAATAGGAACCGAATCATCGTGCTTCACCTCCTAAAATATGGAGCACCCTATTTCCATCATTACACATACCTTTCAAAGAAGGGCTAAATTGGTAAATGAAGCTATTAAGACTTTGTAAGAGATAGCCCTTGGTGCCACAATTGATGATTCTTTGGCGCTTATTCAAAAATTAAAATTCTTGGTTGATTCTATCAACGAATATACCTCCAACCTTAAGAATCAAATTGAAAAAGGGGTATAGTCAAGAATCTTGGAGAAAAGGCTACTTATACTACAAGAAAAAATGTGCAATTGCACATTTCAGAGTAATACAAAGTCTGTTTAAGAGAAATGATTACGATGAGGAAGCACAGATATTGTTTATATATTGCATGTTGTGGCCTAATGCCACTCGAGGTATTAAAGATCTAATGAACTCAATAGAGTCTCAACATGAAAATTCCTCTGGAACCTATAGGATTTGTAGATGATAGAAATTATACTACCCAGACTTCTATTGCAGACTTCAGAGAAATTTTTTCACCCTACAGAGGAAGAAAGATGTTGTGAGGAAATTTGGAAAACTTAGAGATTTCTTTATGTCATAACACATTCCAATGTCATATGGACTAGTGGATGCAAAGAAAACTGACAAGATGAAACTCAATCCATCTACTCTAGAAGAAGGAGAAGAATACTTAGTTGAATTGGAATCACTGCACAAAGCTCTTGCCAGAGTGAAGAGGATCTGGGATGAAAGAAAATTGGCTTGGAAAGCTATTCTCAAGTAGCTACAAGGTGCCTCTAATTAAAAAAAAATTACATCTCTATACCATAGAAAAATCGATCGTTGACATTTTCATGGTTATTTAGGTCTTTTTCTTGTAATGCTTGACTTATTTTGCTTAAATTTAATGTTGCAATGTAACTTATACATTCACATTAGGTTTTGAATATTCAAATAATTAAGACTTTATGATGTCTTGTGTAGGTTTTGTGAAGTGTTGTAACACATTTCTACACTTTTCTAGACTCTTCTTATTATAATTCATCTAAATATTCCCTTTTTATTCATTATGAAGTCCTATTTCAAAATTTTGTAAAGTATTGTAACAATATTTCATTCTTTTCTTGGCTTGTTAGCACCAATTACACCTTTCTTATGCTTTATTTGGCCCCTTTATGCACTTATAGGCCCTAATTAAGTGTTTTTTTGAATGGAAACCTGACAAACATCATTAAAAACAACTTAATTCTTGACACCCAATTGCAATCCTTGAGTGGGACACATTCGCAATGGGTGGTGAATGAGTCCCTCTTGGCATAAAATTAAAAATAAATTCAAATTTCCTTCAGGTTTTTATTCATTAATACCTTATATCGGACTATGATGTCATATTTTTGGGTAATTAGGTCACAATTGTGTATATAAAAAAAAAATTCCATCCACTTTAACCCTCGTTCATCTCATTCACTCATTCATCATCAATTAGCATTTTTGCATTCAATTCATAATAGCATCATTCAATCAAGCAATTATCAAGCATCTTGGAGCAGCCATTGACATATCTTCACACTTCAACAATAAGGGTTTGGTGAGTTTATGAAACTTCCATGTTGTTTGTTAATCATTCATTTCTTGTTTTCATTTCATTTCTTTATCAATGGTTTGATTACCAAAGTGGGATTTCACCAAGGAAGCTCCCTATACTCTAATTCTTAACAATTTTTCCCCTCTTTACATGTGTGTTTGCAGTTCTTGTAGGTAGATTTTTCAAAGAGATAGGCATTGAAAAGTGGTCAACAAGTCATTAAATCTATTCAAGTCAACTAAACCCTAATTTAAGATTGGATACAACATTTAGTCTATTTTTTGTAGATTTGATTACGTCAACTTGACAAGAAGACAAGTGTAGATCTAGACCCACAGAGTTGACCACAAATTTTTTAGATTTTTGGAGAAGGAATTATTTTCCATTAGTTGTGAAATGATTCCCACTTCCAGGATAGAAAAAGTTATTTCATCAAAATTCAATTCTTGATAGTTCGAAATTAGTTTTAACAAAGTTTACTAGAAGTGGGATTGATTCACCATCAGTGGCAAATGAGTCCCACTAGTCATCAATAGTGATTTTTGTAAGATTCCAAAACCTTTTGGCATCAGCACTCCATCTCTAGGTGCACTTTGTTTAGTTTCATTAAGTTTTTATTTCATTTGTTTATGTTTCTAGTTTATTCATGCATATTACACTGTGTTTTAAAACACTTCAGATTTCTTAGGTTTTGCATAAATAATCAATCAATCTCATTAGTTTTATGCATCTATATCATTTCATTTAGACATAATTCCATCATAAATATATTATTTTGAGTGAACCACTTCATTTTTTGGCCTCTCTCTCCTTTTAGGTGAAAACCCTAAGAGAGCAAGAGAGAACATAGGCCCCCCAAAAATTGATGGTTCATTTTGGTGAACCTGCATATTGAAAATCATCTTTCTAATTTTCATTTTCATTTACATCCTATAACTCATAGCATTAGCTTTTGCATTAGCCTTTGCATTGTTTTTGCATCCTAGGGTTTAAAAACTTGCATTAGTGAATATCTCAAATAGATTTCATTTTTTGCACTTCAAAACATTACAAAAACTAAAATTATACATTTTCATAATAGGTTTACATTAGAAAAACATAAAAATTACTTTAAATTTTCTGAAAAGATACAAAAAAATCCACACCTGGACTTATTTGCCACCCTGGGCGAATCAATCCAGTTACACATTCTGAACTGCATTTTCAGGAATTTTCTGCATTATAGTTTTCTTCTGTTACTTTCTATCCTACTTTCCATATTTTTTTATTCTCTTTCGTGCAGATTAGTTTACTTTCATTAATTATCATCATGATTTTTTCTTAAATAAGTTTTGGAATTCAATAAAATCCTTAGTGGACATGTCAAATTATGCCTTTGGTTGTGATCCTAATGACCTTAAGCTTCTTCATTCTCCTTCAACTCCTCATGAATTTCCTCCTCATGATGTTGACATCATTGGAGAAGATGATGATAGCATGAATAAGTTCTTACATGAATTCCTTGACAACCTTGAATCCAATGCATCCTTCTACCGACCCTTGAAGTCACAATACCTTCCTACTATTTCACCTACTGACATGTTTGGATACCTACATCCTAAAAAAAATGAATGATCTAAGTTCCCTCCAACAGGTGGACCTAGTTCTTGTACATAACCACATCCTCAACCATTCTATGATAACAAAGTTACAAACACACCAACTAACCTTGAAGAAACTTATGGAAAAGGTTTTAAAATCTTTAGCAAACAAGGTTGTGACACAACAACCAAGCATGAAATTCATCAACTTTTAGAACAAAAACCAATAGATGAAAACACAATAGGGTTAGTATATCAAGATCCTCGTCATGAGAACAAGCATCCTTTTGAATATTAGAGAATTCGAGATGATGACATGGTGATCTTTGATTCCCCTCTTGATTTGAATGTTCTCCTTGCACGCAAATAACCTTTACATGATTCCAATGACAAGGATGCTAGGATCCCCATGGGTCCTCTTCATTCTTCAATCCATGAAAAAGGTGAATCTATTAAATGCAATTGACCTTAAAATTTGAAAAAACTAAATTTTCCTCTCCATCCACCACCTGAATGTGAAAGGAAACTGCAAATGCTGTTAAACAAAGGTCTTATACTCTTACCACCTTCAAACAAGTTGGTCATCCATCCTAAAGATTCTAATGTACCATATTGCAAATACCATTGTGTTCTTGGGCATTGCAGTGATGAATTTCAGAAATTGAAGGATATGCTGAACAAGTATCACTTCACTGATACCGACTATTATCATATCATCCCATAATTCCTTAAACCACCTCCTCTCATCATGCAATATTAATATACTTTTCCATTCTCATTATTGCATGATCCCTACCATCACCTATCTTAGCTCATTCTTGCCTTACATTCAGTGGGGGAAAGAATTTGTTAGCCTTGTCCTAGTAATGCATGTTTCCTTGTCTCTTAATTGTGTTATTCATCTTTTGCTTACACTACTTGAGATTGTGAAGCCAATAACTCAGTTAATGGTTGAATTGGATTTGTGTTACTAGCCTTTTACATTTTCTTTTGTATGTGTATATCATGTTCCTTGTAATGTGCATTTGAGGTTTTCCTTCTCTTTTCGAACTTCCTCTATTTGTGACTCCATTCTTCTATATGTCACACTTTACCTTTTATTTTATTCTTTTCTTTTTTGTTTTCCCTTTGGGGATAGCACAAAGCATTGAGATTCCCTATGTCTCTTCCATGTTGACCCAATCAGTCCCTTTTCCTTTTTCTTGTGTTTTACTTTTGGGGATGACACAAGGCATTGAGACTGAAATTTCTCCTTCATGTTGACCCAAAAGCTTTTAATTTTCTTTTTCTTTTTTCTTGTGTTTTTTTTTTTTGGGACAATGCAAAGCATTGAGACAACAATGTCTCTTCCATGTTGACCCAAAATGGACTTCCTTTTTCTTTTCTTTTTTCTCTCTTTGTGTCATTCTTCTAGTTCTATGTGTATTTGGGGAATGATGACAGTTCTAAGCTCTTTAATAGAAACATTGCAGCAAAAAACATACTAACCCCAAATCCATAGATCCCATATGTGTTTGGTGTGTTCCTTTTTGGGGAAAACCCCTCTTTCTTTTTTTTCTTTTTTTTCTTTGCATGATGCAACCTTACTTGGAAATGTATAACTTGGCATAGTGACTTTCCAAGTTGGCTCTCATGTCTTGTTTTTGTTTTGCACTTTTCAGTTTCTACTTTAAAGTAATTGTTCACATAATGTTGTGTAGAAATTCCTTTAAAGTGGGGGCATACATTGGCATTATTCATTTTTTCATTTTTCTTCATTGGTTCTTAGTGCAGCTTTGTCACTTCATATGACGTGTTTGTCACTTTGTGGTTGACATTGGGTGTGATTTCCTTCAAAAGCATGATCTATCTTAGGATGTTACATTCTTGTTGGTGGCTTGATGTGATGCACTGCATCCCCTAAGTTGTGAATATTATATTCTTTGATTGGTCCTCTCTTGGAGACATTAGACACAATTTTCCCTAAGTTATAGACCTTGCATGAACTTAACAAGACTCCTTTCAACATCTTTTACATTTTACATTTTTGCATTCACATGGCCACCTTGCATAACTCAACTTGCATGCCTGTGGTGCCATATTGATTGTTCATGAGTTCTAAGCATACGATCCTTTGCTTGTCTCATGAAGCACAAACCAAAATTTTCCTTTGTGGCACTTTATTAAAGTTATCAGGAGGTATAACTTTAGTATGGTTGAGTGGGAATCCCATTCTGAGGCAGGACTTTCCCCATAGCCACCTATGTGTTTGTGAATACATGCCAACCTAGCGTATGTTTCTCACCTTTTGGGCCTTCTCACCCATTGGACAACCATGAGTTCCATCACCCCAGAGTGAGTATGCATTTTCTTTTTCAAAAAAATAGCCTAGATCTAATTCACAACAAGTTAAACAAATGATTGAAGCTTGATTCAACTTTTCCTTTTTCTCTCCTTTTTCTTTAAATATCTTTCACATGTGTGTGTTCCCTTCATTCTTATGTTTAGTTTTCCATGGGATCTTCATCCTAGGGGATTGATCATCCCTCTTGATCATTTTCATTCCATCTTGCTAGCATAAGTGCATTTGGATCCCTCTCAATATGCATGGCTACTTTAGTGTGAGTTTGAAACAAGTTCATCCTCTCACTAAAGTGGGGGCTAAATGTACCATAGAAAAATGGATATTCGACATTTTCATGGACATTTAGGTCTTTTTCTAGTGATGCTTGACTCATTTTACTTAGATTTATGTTGCAATGTAACTTATACATTCGCATTAGGTCTTTAATATTCAAATAATTAAGACTTTATGATGTCTTGTGAAGGTGTTGTGAAGTGTTGTAACATATTTCTACACTTTTCTAGACTCTTCTAATTATAATTCATCTAAATATTCCCTTTTTATCCCTTATCAAGTCCTATTTCAAAGTGTTGTAAAGTCTTGTAATAAGATTTCATGCTTTTCTAGGCTTGTCAATCACCAATTACACCTTTCTTATGCTTTATTTGGCCCCTTTATGCACTTATAGGACTTAATTAAGTGTTTTTTTTAATATAAACTGAACAAAAATCATTAAAACCAACTTAATTCCCAACACCCACTTGCAAGCCTTCACTGGGACCCATTCTCCATGGGTGGCGAATGAGTCCCTCTTGCCACAAAATTCAAAATAAATTCAAAATTCCTTTGGTTTTTTATTCATTAAGACCTTATGTTGGCTTGTGATGTTGCATTTTTGGGTAATGATGGCATAAGTGTGTATAAATAAGCATTTTTCCATCCATTTTAACCCCCATTCATCTCATTCACTCATTCATCATCAATTAGCATTCTTGCATTCAATTCATAATAGCATCATTCAATCAAGTAATTACAAGCATCTTGGAGTAGCCATTGGCATATCTTTAGACTTCAACAATAAGGGTTTGGTAAGTTTATGACAATTGCATGTTTTTTTTTTATCATTCATTTCTTGTTTTCATTTCATTTCTTTATCAAGGGTTTGATTACCAAAGTGGGATTTGACCAAGGCAAATCCCTATACTCTAACCCTTCACCATTTTCCTCCCTCTTTGCATTTGTGTTTGCAGGTCTTGTAGGTAGGATTTTCAAAGAGATTGGTGTTGAAAAGCGGTCAAAAAGTCATTGAATCTCTTCAAGTCAACTAAACCCTAATTAAATCTTGGACACAACATTCAGTCCACTTTCTGTAGATTTGATTCCATCAACCCAACTAGAAGACAAGTGTAGATCTGGACCCACAGAGTTGACCCCTAAATTTGTTTATTTTGGGAGGAGGAATGATTTTCCATTAGTGGTGAATGAGTTGCACTACCAGGCTGGAAAATGTTATTTCATTAGAATTTAGTTCTCAATAGTTGGAAACCAGTTTCAGCAAAGTTTACTAGAAGCAAGACTAATTCGCCATCAGTGGCGAATGAGTTCCATTAGTCATCAATAGTGAATTCTGTAAAATTCTAGAACCTTCCAACATCAGCATTCCATCTCTAGGTGCACTCTGTTTAGTTTCATTAAGTTCTAATTTCATTTATTTATGTTTCTAGTTTATTCCAACATATCACGTTGTGTTTTCAAACACTTCATATTTCTTAGGTCTTGCATAAATAATCCATCAATTTCATTAGTTTTTTGCATCTTTATCATTGAATTTAGGAATAATTCCATCATGCGTACAATATTTTGAGTGAACCACCTCAATTTTTGGCATATCTCTGTCCTTTTAGGTGAAAAACCCTAAGAGAGCAAGAGAGTACATAGCCCCCCAAAAAATTGATGGTTCAATCTCTTTTTGTTTTTTTTTAGTTTATCATTAGGATGCCCTTTTTCCTTTAGCTCAAAGGGGGAGAAGATGGGGTTATTAGAGAAGATACTATTGTGTAGAAAATTTGTGTTTTGATCTTGGAGAAGTTTATTTTAGTCTGTACAATTGATAGGGGGAGTGAAGATAGTTTTTGAAATCCATTTTTGGAATATGTTTCCATCAATGAGAAAGGGGAAATTGTTGGAATAATTTAGAAGATACCCTATGGACCTCTAGTTTATTATCATTGATTCCAACATTTGGTTGGTGATAGTTTTTATCAATCCAATAAATTGTATTTCTATTATTTTAAATCGGTAATTTGGTCTGGAACTACTCATAGTAAAAAATCACTCCATGAGATTTTGATATATTTTTAAGGACTAATAATTGCATATTTGGAAAAAATTTCAATGATTTTTGTTGAATGGGAAGGAATATATAAATGATAGACATTTGGATTATACTATTTTGCTCAGTACTGGTAAGAAAAATGATATGGATCTTCTTTTGGCCTACATAGTTAAGTGGTGTACACTTTGTGGATGATGTAATGGAATTATTATTAAGTCCAAGACAACTTATTTTATGTCTTATAGATTTAGTTTTGAAAAAAAATGTTTTTGGATTGATCCAATAAGCTATGTATTTGAATTAAGTATGTGTACATCTAATTAGGTTGACCTAATTGATGTATGAAAGTGTAATAGTGCATATATATAAATAATTGTTGTATTGAGTAGGTATACATGAGTGTGTGATATGTGATATGTAACAAGAAGTAATGTGTGATTGTGAGATATTATATGAAGTTGTGTGTATTTGTTGTGATCCTGCAAACCAATATCGGAATTTGTTTTCTAGAGCTTAATTGGAACTCAACTCAACACATAGAAGGTGTATTTCACTAGTTCATATTTTTGGCAATGAGCCACACTTCTTTTTGTAATCATTTTAAGTTGTGATCCTTTCAAGGATAGTGTGTCCTGGTAGTGTGACCTATAATATTTTATCACTAGATACAACATATTGTGAGCTAATCCTCACTGTGGTTTTTCCCATTTTGGGTATTCCACACAAAAATCCTAGTGTTCTTCTGTCATGTGATCTTATGATTCCTTTCATGTTTTCATTTACAGTTGCAGCTAAATATATTTTAATTATTGAATGGTTAGTAGTTAAATGGTTTAGTAGAATACTAATACACCCCCCCTCTTAGTATTTTGGGTGTTCAACACATATCCCCTCTATCTCATTTAATGATATATTTCCATCTCAAGAGTATGATATCCCTTCATCCCTCCTCTCACAATCCCCTCTCCCCTACTTCATCTAATGACATCCTTATGTGCCTAGATCAAAGTACCTCTTCCACTCCATTGTATGATCATTCTTGAAATGTGGTCACAAATTACACCTTCCATCCCATCTAATGATCCTCTTCCCCTCATGATAAAAAAACCTTTCCCTCTTCATCTCATGACCCCCCTTCATCTCATAACCAAGACCATGCTATACCATCCACCCCATCCTACCATAATAGCATAAAGAAGGAAATAAAATGTTTGGAAAAAATTCCTCAAAGAAATACGGTATCATGGTGAGGGAATGCCATGGTCCAAAAAAAATTGTCATGGTATTCCATCATTCCATGAGACCGCGTTTCTTTGAGACATTTTTTCAAACAATTCACTGCCTTCTCTATGCTACCACATTTTTTGTATATGTCTACCAAACTATTTTATGAAATAGTTCACTACATCACTACTACGGATAAAATCCTAAAATAGGTCCTTTCGAACAAGCTATGGATAGGGAAAATGTTGTGCCCTCGGCACACATGCCCCATTTAGAATAGGGACCCAATTTTCTTTTGCCTTGTCGGGGCATTTTGTCCTTGCCTCATTTTGCATGCACCCCCCTTGTTTTGGCATCTTAAATGGTTAACGTGCCTCCAAAGTCTCATCTTAAGTTGATTGTTTTTCATCCCGTCTATTTTTTCCAAGTCTTGGTGCCTTGCAAAGTTTCCTTGGCACTCTACTTCTACTAGTGGCCTTGGGGCATGACGGGCCAGGCCTCAGCAGGTTTCCCTTACCGGGTTTCTTCCAGGTGTTCATCATTCTGAATAGCGGAAGGCTTCTGCCTTCCTAAGCCCCAGGACTCGACTCCTTCTTTGCCACACCATTTAACTTGTGATGAAATCAAACTGCTTTTCCTCCTGCTAGGCTCGTCTCTCTGAACTTTCATCCTTGGAACTTCATGTTGTCTCTGTCGTTTCTCAATGCAAAACTTGCAGTAGCTCTCTGCCCTCCGGGCCTGGGGATCCCTTTTGCCGATGATTTGCAAAATGAACTTTGAAGCAGCCATAAGGTCACATCTTTCCAGACCCCAGGCCCCAGTCATCCCACTGTCATTCAAGTTTTAAACCTACCAACCCTCTTGTCATCTATAACAGGCATTAAATGGGTGTATTAAATGCTAATTGGGGTATAAATATCTGGCTCGACTTGTCATTTTCATCTGTCAGGTTTTCCAGGGGAGTTTATAGCAGAGTTCAAGGAGTCTAGTGCCTTTGTCGCCCACCTCCCTCGCACCCATTACCCTTGTTTTCTGATCCTTAGTGTATTTTGCAACTTCTTTCACCAGATTTCCAAGGTTGGTTTGTCATCCACTTTGCCATGTGGTTTTTTTTTCTATTTTTTCTCTGAAAATGATGAACGAAATGGGCTAAAAATTCTTTAATTAGGTAAAACACAACAACACCTAAAAACCCATGAGTTTAAATTTTCAAAAAACCTTCAAAACATCCTCAAAAGTAAATCTAGAACTGGGCCCCTTCATCGTTGTTCTTCGCGCAGGATATCCACGCCCTCCAGACTCAGGTTTTCCCATTTCCACAAAACATTGCTAATAAACTGACCAAATAGTAGGACTCCCTATTGAGCCCACTACCCCAGACCTCCATCGGCTCATCACCATTAGGCTAAAATTTTAAAAACTTTTGGCCTTCATTTTGGCTCCCCAGGCCCACTCTCACAGGACTCTGCATTGCTTCTATCATTCCAAATGGTGAGGTGACCCCATCTTTCTGCCTCCCAGTGCCCACCTTTCCTTTTTCCATTCATGGTTTAATGCGCAAATCATCTAACCAAACATATCCTCATGCCCCGTTACGCGGAGTTCCATCCCAGATTTCCCTAATGACTTTGTCATTTCAAACGGTCATTTGGTGATGTCTTTCCACCTCTCGGGTCCCGACCCTCCATTTTCTATGAAGACCAAAAAGAAATAAAAATTTGGTATCCTTACCCTCATCGAGCTCCATCCATTAGGATTCTATCCCATCTCACCCAGTTCAAAAGGGAAAAGCAGGTTTGTCTTTCCGTCCTTCGGGACCCGCCATTTGAATCGTCGAAACAAACCTAAGAGAAAACCTAGCGACCATGCTCAATGTTAGGTCTAATCCACCGGGACGCTCCCACCGGATTTCCGCCCAATGATCGTCATTCTAAATGACAAAGCCCTGACAAATTTCTACCCTTGTATCTCCATGTCCCCAAAAGTGATCCAAATGACCTTCAATTTGAAAATCAATCTTGACCCACATGCTAAAATTCAACCTTCTCCTACATTGTCCTTTTAAACCATAAAAATAGGAATTTGGGAGAAATCACATGGATTGCCCTACCCTGTTCACCCTTCAAAACAACATTTTTTCTAGGGAGGTCTAGTCCTCCCGATTTGTCCAAAATCCCTCCAAAAAATTACTAACGACATCTGGAAGTAAAAGTTTGATTTCATGAATGATACATTGTCTAATTGGCTTTCTTCCATGCAATTTCAACTAATGTTCATGCTTTTGTGATTGGTTCTGCTCATTATTCCCTTGCTTGTAGGATATATGGAATGAGGTGCAGGACCCTTGAGGGAAACTATAGAAAAATACAATGGGAAAAGGGTAGGAAAGGCACCTTGTGGAAAGGAGGATAAAGACCAAATAAAGTACCAGTTCTAGGGAGAGCCTTTGCATTTGAAGATTATCATAGACTGGAAAGAAATTATAGATACCAATATCAGCCACATCAATATTGATGAGTTCAAGCAAAGGGTTAGAGTCCACTCTAAGACCAACAATGCTAAACTAATAAGGCAAAGTGGAATTGCTAAAATTACAACCTTCCCTCCATCCCTCATAGCCCCTGAATTGGTCAAGGCTTGCCGACAAGCATATCAGCCACAAACACAAACAATTGTTGACAGAGATGGAAACATCCTTGTTGACATGCCACGTGAGGTGATTACAAAGACTTTTCACATCCCCACCTTTGGGGAGATGGAGATGCCCACCATAGCAGAGTGTAAAGTAATGTGGAACAAGGACCCAATGGGCTGCAAGAAGTTGATAAACCAGTACTGGCTCAAAGAAAAAATGGGCAATGTTGCTAAAGTTCCTCAAGAACTCTTCTGCAATGACTTTCATGAAGACTCTCATGATTTGGTCACCATGCTAAACAGAGTAATGGGCCTCCCCACTGCTGCATATTTTTAGGAATGGATGGTGTATTTCATAGAGCAGATTCTCTGTGGGGACAAAGACGTCACCACAAAAGCGTCATTCTACTAGGGGCGTAATAAATGACTACTTCCATGAGCAGTTCATGAATGTAAAGAAGATCTCCAAGTTCTATATGACCTCCTATATTATGTAATCACTAGCCGAGCAAAGACAGTATAGTGGATTGTTCATGGCACCCAATGAGGAACTGGGTCGTTTGTTGAAGGACTATGACAGATATCCCCAACTCCAGTTTAGGAACTTCAAGGAGTATTGCAGGGTGAATGATGCCTTCATCAATTACATCATTAGATTGCTTGGGGGGATTTTGAAACAAGGGTCTCTCATAGTGCTTGGGCATTCTTGAAGCAATACGCCTTCTTATTCATATGATACCCCAAATTCACATATATTTGTGCCCAAGGTTTCATAGAGAGGCCGAATAAGCTGCCCTAGTACCCCAATGACTAGATCATACTATTAGAGCTCTCCCAACAATTGGAGCATGTGCATTCAGTCCTTAGTGGTAGACACTTGGCGGGGATCCATTATCCCTTAGCTTTTGGCCAGGGGATGTACAAATTGCAAACCTCCTAGTGTACTAGGAATTCTGAGAAGGAATTGGCAGAGTATCTTTTTTTCTTACACACTGTTTCCCCACAGATGATCCCGTATGGGAATGTAAGGAAAGAATTAGGACCTGGGTACATGCATGTGCATCATGTCAAAGATTTCTAGATGGATTTACATGATGACAAGGAGGTGCATGCAAGGCACTACATGTGAATGATTGTGTACTTCATAAAAAGAGCACAATTGTTTCCTATAACTGATCAAGTTGAAGAGGATGAAAGCACCATAATGGACCCCAGGTATAACACAGTCGCTACCTTGTCACTGCCAACAATAGATTGGGATGATCAGGAGGTCGATGACCTCAATGTTATAACCAATCCAATTCAGGCTCGTACCAAAGAATGGGTTGATGGACAAGTAGCCCGATTGAAGTAACAATGGGTTGTCCTAACATATGAAGGGATTAATAGTGAGCCTAGTCCTATAGAGGATGTTGTTGCTATGACCTTGATAGGAGGGACATCAAAATCTCCTCCACTCATAAGATCAAAGAAGAGGAAAGGGATTGAAGCGAAGAAGTCGCTAGATCCAAAGGTTTATTCCAAAAAAGATTCAGGAGGTTCACCCTCTAAGAAGCCCAAATGGATGAGAAGCATTGCGTGGTAGTTAGCAATTCAAGAGGATTCCCTTCATGAGGGTGAGCAAGGGAAAACAAATTAGCCAAAACCTCCTCCAGCTCTCCCTATTTTTTCCGCCCTTCCATCTATTTCCCAGGCCATGGTTGCCACATCCCCAACTATGGTGGACATCTCAGTCCATCTCACTTCCTTTCCACTAGTTGGGCCCATAATAATGGTTGAATCCTCCTTTGTTGTAACTTCCTCACTCTCCTCCACCTCCATGTCTCCCACTACATCGCTTCTACTGGAAGCAACAACAATATTAATTCCCACACTCACACTGCTAGAGGCTTTCTCAAGGCATATGCAAAATGTCCCCTCTGAGATTTTCCAAATCTTTTTGGATCCCACCATCCAAGCTACCTTAGCGCAGGTTCTCTCCAATGTTTTACCCTCGCAAACTCTGAAGGAACCACTAGGAATGAATTCCACAATTCTAATCTCTGAGGAATGGGCGAAGTGGGAGATGGAAGCTTCAAAAGCAGCAGAGGAAGAAGTCGATGATCACCACAAACACCTAGAATATGAACACTAGCAAATTGACAGTGTGGTCCACGCAAAAGAAGAAATAGGGTCTTATGGAAGTGGATATGAAGAGGAGGATGCAGGTGGTCAAACTATTGTTCAAACCTCTAATGATTATTTCAAGGAGGAAATGGCCTGACAATTGAGGGACGATGAAGAAGAGGAAGAAAGGTCACCTCCTGGAGAAGAAAGACAAGAATATCCCAACGTAGCAGAAAATGTAGAACTCCCTATAGGGGAATAGCAGGAGAATGTATCACCTCCTTATAGAGAAAAATGAAATGTAGAAGAAGACAAAATCTAAGGGTGAGATTCAAGTTGACAAAAGCCTCAAAATTGAACAGCCCGAAGAGCATGAGTATAAGGATGAACAAGATGAAGAAAGGGAAGGAAAGGAGGCTGAAAAAGAATAAGGTCCTCAAGAGAAATTGCCTTCTAAGCTTTCCATCAAGCACCTTGTGTTCGTACAAGAATCCAATGAGGAAGAAGGAGACAACACTAAAATGGAAGAAATGGCTCTTGTAGGTAAACAAATAAAGATCCAAATGAAGGAGGTTGATGGTGATCGTGAATCGCCTAAGGAAAAATCTGCTATACCCGAATGGTTGGAGAGACAAATTGAAAAGAAAAATCTTGCCCCAAGGGATCTAAGAGAAAGACTGGATGCTATTCTAGACCAACCATAGATCACCACCAAGAAAGAGAAGAATCCCAAAATTAGATCCAAGGTGGGCATGTGTAGGATCATCATGGAAAAAATAGGCCCTTAAGTGGAAAAAAATTCAAAAAAATCAGAGTTAGGCAACTTGACGTAAAAATTTGAATAAGTTATCTATATTATTTGAAAAATATGTAATAATAGAATTTGTATAAAATTGAATGTCGTTTCTAAACTACTAGGTTTATTTAAAAAATAAAAAAATCTATTTGGTGAAAATTTGAAATTTCAATGTAGTACTTAAATTTCAGGGAAAAAATAAGAAGTAGGTGTCTATCTAACCACCCTAACCACAATAAAATGATAATATTTTTTTATAATATTTTAGACATAAGTAGAGGACTCATGTCCGATGTGATGCATATTTTTTGTAATTTTTTCCAAGTAAATAATTAATTATGATTTTTTATTACAAATTTTAAAAATATAAAACTCATATGTCCGACCACCTTAACTTGGTCAAAACTTAATGAAATTCAATTTTTCTTTTTTTAATCCTATAGTATACGAAGCATAGAATGTGATGCATGTTTGGATTAAAAAAATGTGATATAGTTTGAAAGCTATAGATTTTTTTCAATCAGCCTATCAATTAGCACTTTTGTTGTAATTCAAATAGAAAATGAATAATAATTATTTATTAAATTCAAAGTAAAGCATAATTTATATTGGTCGAAAGCTAAGAATCTCCTTTAAAAACCCTTTTCATTTCATCAATTTTGGGTTAAAAAAAAAGCTGTCAACCACATACCCTACAAATACCCAACATATTGCCAATTTTTGGCCCATCATGATCCTACACATACCCAGGTAACGTATGAATCCACCTATCCAAAGATCAAGGCTATCCTCAAGTTGCTAAGTGCCACATGGAAAAGGGAACTCACACTCAAGAGTGATGATCACTGGCTCGTGGATGTTTGGAGGTGAGACTTTAAGAACCAAAAAGAAAGGTTGGGGTAGGTGATTGGTAAAGTGGACCTGGACATTGAATGGGCCAAGGAGGTCAGAGTAGGTTATGTTCGATATTCAAAGCTAACGACAGGCTATGACATGCCCATCATACAAATAGACCTAGATAAAATAACGCCCCACTTCTAGAAAAGGATTGAGGATGAAATGTCAACGGAAATAATGATGAATTTAATAAGTTTTGATGTCTGTACCTTCACCCAGAATTGTTCAGAGACCACACTACCAAGTATGATAAAGACTAGAAAACGCTTGAGGACAACTAGAAGGAGTGGAGTTATCAAGTATTGCGGTCTGAGGTCATAGAGGTTAACAAACTCCAACCGGTAATTTCAAAGTTCATGGAGTATGTAGCTTTGAAGAAGCAGGAAGGTGACCCTATTATTAGTGAAGAGTTTCTAAAGGAATAGCTATAGAAAAAGGGAAATCAGCAACAAGACAAAAAACTACAATGTTGTCACTAGAGTAAAAAATAGGGATGAAGACAAAGTTTTATTTTAAATTGTAATATATTGGGGGTAGGTAGAACCCTAGTTTGTAGTGAATCTTGGCCACACAATGAGATTAAATCTTGGCCATTCGTTCTATTTTTTGGGCACTATAAATGGGCAGGTCTCTTCTCATTTTGAGGGAGTTGAGTTGTTGTAAGACATGCTGCAAAAATTTCTAATGAAAATACATTGACTTGGTGCAGTTTGTGAGTTCTTCACATGTTTCATGATTCAATCTCCCATTGTTAGATGTTTTATTTAGATTTACACTATTTTTCTAGTTAACTTTAAATTTCTTACATAGATTTTGGTAATGGTGTTCTATGATTGTAGAAATTTTTGATGTGTTGATTCCTTGTAGTCGATACTTTTTGCTATTTGTTGTTGGTAAATGGTCTTGTAAAGTTAGTCTGGGCTGAAACTTGAAGCTGCTTTTAAAATTTTATCTTCATTCATGCATGTATGTGGAGGATGAATGGTAAAATATCTATAAACCTATGAAAATGGCATAGATTTCATGACACTGTAGGTTTCTTGGTTAAGTGGAATCTTGTTTGAAGGAAGTTGTCAATAGCAGAACCTTCATGATTACTGTTCACAATTAGTTGTAGATCCAAGATTCCTCCCTCTTCCTTGCTCTTTTCTTTTTTTTCTTTTAGAAACAACCTATGCTAAGGTTCATTGCACATTGTAAAGCCAAAACTCAAGGAAAAAATTTAATTTTTAGATTGTTGTTCAAATCTACAACAAAGTGTACCTTAACTCCCATCTTAGAAAATTCATATTTTAAGATCCACCTCGCATCCAGCTACATAAGTATGCCCTGTGATTACTATCAAAATCACATCAAACATCAACTAAGGAATTCCATGCAGGTCATGAACTGACACCTGAGAGAACTTGGGGTGATTTTAAGCAACTTGTTGTTGGAAGTCTCCTTTCAAGAAAGGTAGTGCATCTACACACTGCCTGTGTTGAGAAAGTGTGCAAAAAACCCATCAATAGAATTGGTGCTAGAAGGAGGGTCTTGTGAAGCTAGATCGAATTGGATCATTCCCCCCTGAAATATTTCAGAGAGTTCTACGGTCAACACCGAGCAAGGGAGAATTTCAGAAGTTCCAACCCCCCACCAGGGAAAAATGAACTAAGGGAGGGGACTTTACTTCTTCCTCTTCCTTCGTCCCCTTTATATCCCTTCCACCCTCACCTCCATTCAGCTCTTGTCCATCCTCCGCCCAGCCATACCAAATTTCTTTTCCACCACTCATTTCCAACAACTAGGGAGTTGCCTCTCTCCCAACCCTTCAAGTTGAGGGCATAGTCCAAACAGGTGCAGCCCAGGTGTACTCCCAGGTTGCTATCTTTTTGCAAGTGCAGCTCCAGATTGCTATCCCACAATAGTAGTTACCACCTCCACCTCCCATCATGGCTTCGTTGGTGCAGAATCCTTCATCGTTACACTTCACCGCTTACCACAACATACCCAAGAATCTAGAGGGATTTTCTTCAAAGTTTAATCCTCTCAACCCACAAAGGATGGCGGAAGAACACATGAAGATATTTGAAAGGACAATTATAGATATGTAGATTGGTCATGAAGACATTGCATGCCGCCCTTTCCCATACTTGTTGGGCAAGGAGGCTTTTTATTGGTACATCAATTTGTTGAGAGGGTCAATTACCTCATGGAACCTCATGAAGAATTATTTCTTGCTAATGTATAAGGTTCCCACTAGTCCTTTAGAATTATATCAATAGTTTATGTCTGTCTAGAGGGAAATTAATGAACCTATTAGCTCTTTCAATGATCGCTTCCATCGCGCCTTCATGAGGCTTCAGGATCCATACATACACAATGATGGTATAGCCCTCCCTATCTACTACGCATCATTAGATAATCTCACATCGACATTGATAAAAAGGATGCGCCTACCACTCACCTCGCTAGTGACTACTTATGAAGAGGTTGTTGTTGCTAGCGTGGACTTGGGACAAAACATATCTAGTCCACTTCCTTCTTTGGGACCAGTAGCTCACCCAATGCAGGTTCAAGGGCTTAATCAACCATTCGCTCATCAGACCCCTCTTATGAACTAGGTTCCTCAGCTACCCATCATCCCACACCTGAGACAACTAATGAATTATGCACCTCTCGTGCCTTCTTATTTGCAACCTCAACAACATCAAAGCTATCCTTAGGATCCCCAACAACAGTAGGCATACTCTCAGCAATTGCAAGTACCATTATGCTTGCTGGGACCAGAATTCCCTCTAGCACATTAGAACCAGCCGACAGCCCCGCCTATCTTCCTCCAAAATCAAGTGTTGCAACCAAGCACTGCTGAGAAAGAAAAATTGGAAGAGTTGACAAAAATGATAAAGAAAATGTCCATGGAGATGATACACTTAAAGAATCAGAACAATCAGTTGCACACCTCCCAATGTAGCCTCCAAGCCAATCTTAATTGGGATAGCCAAGATAACAGGGATGGTAGGGATAGTCGAGAAAGTGGGCACCTCTTCTAGGAATAATTATGATAGAGGACAAAATTCAAATCAAAGCTTCGAGAGGAGACCTTATCAAAGGTAGAATCACGTGGAACATGAGGACCAATAACAGAGATGTCCCTACTCCTATTGATCAGCCTGCCAACAATGGAAAGATTACCAGGTGAGTGTATCTCACTGAGGCAGCCATGTCGAGATGGTGCCAGATTCATAAAACCAGTAGACACTTCAAGTTGGATTGTCTTGAATTCCAGATGGTCACTGAAATCTTCCAAGTGGAGGTCCAAAATGTTGTTGATAGTGTCAGTTGTAGAGACATCATCCCATCTGAGCCCTATGACTCTTCCTATCTCATGGTCAACCAAGCCCCATTTCTGTGGAGTGACTACAATGAGCTCGAGGTTGAGCCCACCCTAGTTAAGAGTGAAGAGGTCCAAGAGGTAAGTAATGAGCAAACCTTGGCTCAGCTTTTCAATTTTGTAGATAATGGTCCACTAGATGAGGAAGAACTACATGTAGATGAGATTCACATGGTTCACCAGAGAACAACTCCTTACTTCCTTAGGAATAGGTAGGTGGGTGGACCCTTTACAACCTCTAGCCCACCAAATAATTTTACTACCCCGCCCGATCTTAATGCTAGCAATAATCCTAGGCTTCCCCACGTGCCCACTCAGTATTTCAGCAAGGATAGGCCTCAAAATCAGCTTCAAGGCCAACCCTAAAACTAGTCAAGTCAAACCAAAGCCCAACCTTCTAGCTCTGCCATAGGCCGAGCCTTTGACTATGAGATTGAACAAATGGGTGAATATGTAGCAGAAGAATTCAAGAAAGTGAAAATTAGTCTATCTGCCTTCGAACTACTCAGAGTCCCTACTATAAGGCATGCCTTCTTTAGTGTAATTAATGGGACCCCATCCTCGAAAATAACACAAGAGGCATCAACTAAAAGAGTCACCTTTGAAGAACCTAGGCAGGAACACATGATTTGGTACATCACAGGGAAAAGGAAGGATGTTCCTCAAATCAATCTACAAGTAAATAGCCAAAAAAAAGAACTAGATTAGAACAACAGGCATATTTCCAAGAATCATCCATCTAGGTAGACCATCGGTAGGACTAGCGATACAGACAAAGCTCAAGTGGCTCAAGTAGACAAGCCTATGAGCCTCTTTCAAGGAAAATTGGAAACACCACCCTTCCTCACCACCATTTGGATATTCAGGAAGAATTTGCATAATTGCCTCATTGATTCTGGAGCATCAGCCAGTGTCATGCCCTTGGTTGTGTGCAGAGCCCTTGGGATTACCCCCATGCCTTCAAGGGAAAAGGTGACCCAACTTGACAAAATAGAGATCAACATCGTGGGAGAAATGAATCGGATCCCGATACAAATTGTTGCAGAGCCAAGGATACAATAAGTCATTGATATTCAAGTGGCTGACATTAATGATGCATATGGAATCATCTTGGGAAGAGACTTCAATAGAATGTTGAATCGATATGTTGCTACTGACCATTCTCACATGTGGCTGCCATTGAAAGGGCTAAAAAAATCAAATCCGTATAGACCGCAATCCTTGTATGAAGTATATGATCATAGAGTACAACAACCTGAATGAGGTGTTGTTTGCTGTGACAAAATTGGGAAATTATTGTCCCTTTTCCTACCAAGAAGAATTCAAACCCCACAAAGAGTGTCCTACCAAAGTACTCTTGGTGAAATGGAGTCCTCTAGCTAACTTCACTAAAATGCCTCAAGATGCAGGGATAGTGGTAGATTCAGATGATAAACATGATGAAGATGACAACTTGGGACTACTTGATGGTGTCCATAAATTCATGGAAAAGTGCGCAAAGGATCAACTCAGTTTGGGTGCCCGAATGGATTTCTAGGATCTCTTGCTTCCAAATTGGTGCAGGATTCACAATGCTTCCCACTCCAAGTTTGATTGATGGTTGTGCCAAATGGTGGTAGAGCATGTCAAAAAATTAGCTATCCCTCAGAAGGAAACACCAAAGGAGGTCCTAGCAGAACCACCTATCGTTAAACACACTGAACTGAAAGATTCCTTGAAGGTCACGGAGGCAACCACCCAACCAAAAGGAAATAAGAGCCTAGTTGGGCCTGGAGTCAAAGAGCTATCCAAGTTTTGGACACTTCTATTTGATGGATCTAAATCAAAACAAGGAGCTAGTGTTGAGTTCGAACTCCTCAGCCTGACGGGTAAGACCTTTCTTGCTGCCCATAGGTTGCAGTTTTGTTGCACCAATAATGTAGCATAATATGAGGCATTAGTCCATGGTCTTCTTATAGCCTTAAAGAAAAATGTCAAAGTACTGCAAGTTTTCAGGGATTTTGAACTCATAGTTAAACAAGTTAGAAGATTGTATTCCTACCATGATAGAAGACTTGCAAACTATAGGCATAGGTTTTGGGACCTCTTCGAAGGTTTAGATGCATTTAATATACAACTGATCCCTCATGCTCAAAATCATACAGCCGATGCCTTGGCTCAGGCAGCCAACACTTTGAAACCCCTCTCCTTGTCCAGGCTTAAGAAATTTACAGTTGAGTTGACATCCACACCATCCGTCCCAGATAATGTCACTCATTTTCAAGTCTTCAATGACGATAAGCACATCCTTGAATTCATAATGAGTTTCAATGTCTTTTCCACCTGAATAATTGACGAAGCTGATCCGGAGGAAGCTGAATTGGATATAGAAGGATTCATCAACCTCAGAACCAACACAATTCCCAGAGGCATGGTTCAGCTCGAACACATATTTGACTTAAACCAGATTGGAGACCAAGATCGGCAAACAAAGAAGGAAGCCATAAGCAACTAGTGTGATGCTCACAAATTGGGGACTGTCGTGTTGGTATTCTCAAATTTCACAAATTTGAGATGCCCATTTCGACAATTTTGCCCGTGCACTTTTAGAAGTGCACTTGAAGAATATGCCTGATTGACATACTTTGGAGGGTCATAATTTGAAGCCCATTGATTTCTAAGCAAAATCCCTTTGCAAAAACACTCATGTGTCCTATGTGAACGTGCATGTCAATTTTCAACTTCCTGCAATGAGTTTTATTAGAGTTTCAAAAAGTGAAGTTGGAGGGTTTTGACAATTTTCTATAATTTGCTAACTTTCATTTCTTCAAAGTAGCCTCCTGTTTGATCTTGGATTTTGCAGCCAGTTGATCATCAAGCCAAAAAAAGAAAAATTCTACATTCTCTATACCAAGATGAGATCACATGTCAATTTTTAGAGCTTCATGAGTTGATTTACTATTTTTAGGAGATCAAAACCAAATGGAATTTCTTCAGTTTTGCACTGAAACCTTTCTCAGAAGCCGACTTCAAGCATCAATAACTTTTGATGGGAGATTTTTCAATCCAATCCCTCTTGCACACGTGCTCAGCGTACCAAAATAATCTATTGTGTCTAGTGGCAACTCGCCAAGAGCTGATTTGATATTTTTGCAACGAGGTGATTTCATCAGTTTCAATTGATTTAGAATAGTTTATTGCAAAAAGTTTGAGTAAGCAACTTTGATAGTTAATTACTTTTTCCTCGTGATTGATTTCTCTAATCCGTCTTTTGTGTTGCATTTTGTGCGAACCCTTTTCCTAGTACCTACAAAACAACATGAGTAAACAAGTTAAACAAGGAATTAAAAGCTAAAACAAGGATTCCCCATGAAATCCATTTACAACATTCAAATTAGGAAGAAAATAGTGAAGAACACAATGCAAATGGCAAAACCAAGATTAAATCCTAATTAGAAAAGCAAACACATGATCCCATGGGTGAATTGGTGCCAATTTGATGTGAAAATTGGCCCTTTCCCAAATCCTACGATGTAAGCTTGATGTGTTGAAGATGATTGATCCACTTTGTTGGTGAAGAATGAGAACTCCAACCTAAAATCTTCAAAAACCCAACTATGACTCAATGATAATGGATGAATTCAAGAGATATTTGAGCATGGTAACTTTGCCTAGATTGTGGATGATGAAATGAGGAGAGGAGCTCTTCATTTATAGAATTCCAAAATGGATGAATGTCTAAATTTCAGCAATGTGGGACTAACATTCATCCAATGGCATGATGCCACTTGTCAACTTGTGATAGGCTTGAGGATGAGCACATTTTGGTCAATGTGCCAAAGAGAGGGAGATTTCAAATTTGAATTTGAGAGTAAATGTTGAGTTTGACTTGTGCAAGGGACATGTAAGAGACATGTAAGGCCTCATAAATGCTTTGTTGGGTATACATGTGCACTTGTTTTTGAATTCAAATTCTAGGGAATATTCCTCAAAGATTCCATGTTGAGGGAAAATGTTGAAATTAATAAATCAATAAATTGATTTATTGGTGTAAATGGGAAAATCTAGAGAATGTGACATGCATTAGATTAGATTTAATCATGATTTAGTTAATTAAGAAGAGGACTAGGTGATTTGACCTTTTTTCTTTAGATTTAAAGATTAAACTAAATCAAAAAGGAGATGAAAGATGATAAAGACTTAGTTAAATAAATATTTGATTTATTTAGCTAAGGGGGATAATGATAAGATTAAATTAAATAAACTTGATGACCTTTAGGAGATTGAAATTGATTTACCTGATGAATGGATGAATGTGAATTTGTTTTATTTAATGAGTGGATGAATGTGAATTGAGTGCACGATGCTAATTTCATGTGTGTACATTTTTCCCCTCTTTCAAGCAATGTACTTGCTGCGTTGGTTCAAAGAATAAACTTGCTATGATCAAAATTCAAAAATTTTATGATTTTTTCGGATGCCCCAGTGGAAAGAAGTACACTAGTACATTGCCCCCTCGAGGGATCGAGCGAAAATATTCAATTTGAGGGTCGATCTCATGATAAAGAGGTTCAAAATGGATGGTTATGGATGATGATGCAAATGAGATGGCTTTAAGATGCCTAGAATAAAAAATCTATATTTTCCTAAACAACTTAAATGATGATATGATGTATGAGATGGATGAAATGGATGATGTGATATGCCATGATTATGCAATGGATGATTTATGAGATGCTTAGACTAACAGATCTATATTATGATGATGATTATGCATGTGAGATGATATGCAGAGTACTGATGGTTTGTGGATGCATGATGAATGCACTGGTGATGATGATTAACTATTCATTACGTGATGTTAGTGCAAAAAAGAATACATTAGATGATGACAAGAGGATCCAACAAGACAACTTTATGAGAGATGATGATGAGAAATGATGATGATAGATTGATGGTGATTTTCTTATCAAGGATTGGGATTTTAAAAGGGCTACTTACCATATGTTTGATAACATACATAGATACGATGCATCAAGGTATAAAGAACCAAGATGGTGTTGTACCTAGTGCAATGGACTTTGACTCAACAAACAAATAGGAGTATTCCTATTCACACTTGACATACAGAAACCTTGCTAGGACGTACCTAACAAAGCAAGTATTCGCCAAGTTATTTTACAAGAATGTCCAACAAGCACAGCAGACAAAAGGATAATGATCATTGCCCCATTCCTATCTCTCTAAATCCTTCATTCAGATATCATCCAGAGGTCTTTGGAATGAGCGCAATAAGATAAATCAAAAGAAAAGACCAAGTACGCAAACAAGTCAATGTTCTTCATATTTCTAGCCAAAAGGGATTTGTTTTGATAGGATAAGAATCCAAGTGATATCCAAAATGATTCCCATTGTCAGAACAATATATCCTAGGACATGCATTGTATAGGATGATGATGGTTTGATAAGTTGATTGATAGGCTGTTGATATAAAGTGGACTGACATGTTTGAAAATGATCAAGAGTTTGATATTGTTTTAACGGTTTGTTGCTTTGATTTAGATTTTACGATTGAAGTTTGCTTTTGCTGATTGTTGTGATTGTTTCTGTTTGTTTTACCAAAGGATGAAGGTGACGTTCAATTTATTATGGATGATTGATTATTGCGAGTGCAAGTGAGATGAGATGGATGGATTTTTTCAAATATTTGGATGTTTTTGGAGTTTTAAAATGTTTTGAGGCTATTTTGGTGTTTTTGAGATTTTTACAAATGTTTTGATTTTTGATTTTTTCAAATGTTTTTGTGTTTTCTAAGATTTTATGAATGTTTTTGGATTTTGTGTTTTTTGAATGTTTTTGGATTTTGAATGTCTTAGGGGCTGATCAAAGAATAGCCTTGCCTTCATTTAAGCTCAGAGACGATGTAGTTTGGATTCAATGTTTTTGATGTATTTTTTTACTTTTATGAATGTTTTTGGATTTTTTCTCGATTTTATGGATGTTTTTGGATTTTTCGCATGATTTTGATGGTTTGGATATGGATATGATATCAGTTCTCTGTTTGGGATTTTGTTGAAAACCAAGCTAAAGTTGACTGATCGAATCGATGGATTGATGATGATGATAACATTGTTGAGGATACACAACAATGCAAGGATTGATGATGATAAGGATTGATGATGATAACATTGTTGAGGATGCACAACAATGCAAGGATTGATTGATCAGGATTGATGATGATAACATTGTTGACGATGCACAACAATGCAAGAATAGTGTTAAGCAACACAAGGATATCCCGAGATGATGATTTTTTTTTATTAGATTTGATTGATCATGATTGATGAAGCTTGATTTGGAACAAAAGTTGTTCGAATGATTTGATGTGATTTTCGAGGTGCACGTTAGATGCAACTAATATTTATTGTTTGGATTGACGTTCAATGAAAGATGAAGACTGATGAGGAGTCTTCTTGTCAAAATATGCCATGGGCTAGTGATTTGGGATTTTTCTCACAAGTGGTTTGACCAATTTTATTTTACATTTTTCAATGTTCGGATCACCATATAAGGTGAAGGATATAGATCAAGATTTATTCCTGAAGTGAGATGTAAATATCTGCCCCCAGCGTCTAGCAGCATATGGAATGTTAGGGATGGATGCTCAGATAGGTGTATGGATGGATGGATATGGAAAGCATGCAAAGGATGGAAAGGATTATCTTGTGATAAGATAAGGTGTTTGAATGGAGGAATTCTCATTGGATAATGCTTCATGGATCATATAATGCTAGGTAGGATAATATCAATGAAAATGACGCATGTCAAGATGTTTAACATAAGCAACTGTCATGATCAAAACTTCATCCCATATTGGATTGGTGCTATTGTGGAAAATAGCCCTTTCCCAATCCTTGTTAAGATAAGCTAAATTATAAAATTCTTTGAAGATGGAGTAAGATGGGAAAAATCAGTTCTCAAATGAAGAGAGTGACTTTGCATAGGATTTTGTGGAGTTGTGGAGTATTTGGTCAAGAATGAAGTCTCTCATTTATAGATTATTTTGATGAGAGAAATAGCCAAATGGATGAATGTGGGACAAAGATTGGACCAATGAGATGAAGCCACTTGTCAACTTGTGATAGGCTTGAGGATGAGCACATTTTGGTCAATGTGCAAAAGAGAAGGAGATTTCAAATTTGAATTTGAGAGTAAATGTTGAGTTTGACTTGTGCAAGGGACATGTAAGAGACATGTAAGGCCTCATAAATGCTTTGTTGGGTGTACATGTCCACTTGTTTTTGAATTCAAATTCTAGGGAATATTCCTCAAAGATGTCATGTTGAGGGAAAATGTTGAAATTAATAAATCAATAAATTGATTTATTGGTGTAAATGAGAAAATCTAGAGAATGTGACATGCATTAGATTAGATTTAATCCTAATTTAGTTAATTAAGAAGAGGACTGGGTGATTTGACCTTTTTGCTTTAGATTTAAAGATTAAACTAAATCAAAAAGGATATGAAAGATGATAAAGACTTAGTTAAATAAATATTTGATTTATTTAGCTAAGGGGGATAATGATAAGATTAAATTAAATAAAGTTGATGACCTTTAGGAGATTGAAATTGATTTACATAATGAATGGATGAATGTGAATTTTATTTCTTTAATGAGTGGATGAATGTGAATTGATTGCACGATGCTAATTTCACATGTCTACACATTCCTAGATTGAATGTCTACATTCCTGCATCTTTTCATGGCCCCAAGACATTGTTCGTCTAGTTTTCAAGGTTGATTCCAAAGCCAACTTGGCCAGTTTTGTTCATTGTTCAAATATGCCAAAAAATGAAATTCAATGATAACCCAGTTTCTCATTTCACTTAAGGAGCATTTAGAAGCTATGTCTGATCAATTTGAACATAAATTTGTATGAAAACGAAAAAAAAATAGCCGGGCCCATAGGGGACCCGACATGTTTTACACAATCATGAAGATTTACATTGATCAAGAACTTGAAGATAACTCAATAAAAGGGTCAATACAAGGAAGAATGCATGATCATATGTACCCTTAGGTGTTTGAAGGAAAAAATAATCATTTCCACATTGCAAGATTGAGGGTTGAGCATAATATCCCTCTAGGGGGTGCTTTGATTGGTAGGTAGGATAAATCCATAAGCATAGATGATGCTCACAAGGCTTTTGAAAGACTTTTCAAGAGAACTGTTTCATCAGGGTATGCAATAATGGCAGCATATGTCCAATGTGGCTAGATTAAGGATTCCTTAGAAATCCCTCTCTTAAGTGCTTAGGAAACGGATAAGGCCAAGGCATAACACCTTTGGCTTTGCTATGAAGACTTGCTACAATCTACAAATTGTGGAGCAAGATTATGGTCAATGGTTGATTAACAGGATGAAATAGATGGAGATCATATAATGATGAAAGGTTATCTTTGAAGGTATAGAAAATTAAAGCACATGCAATGGAAGGAACCCAAAGAAAAGTCAGATGCCATTGTCCTCAAGTTGTTGCTGCAGTTAATGGCTCTGAAATTAAAATGGGTAAAATAACTCTTCATTTTAAAAAAAAAATGTTTGTGCATGATATGAGCTTCTATCTAATCTGTTGGGGGAGAGTCGATTCAAGATTGTGAAGTGAACCTTAATGTCACTTCATGGAAATACTCAGGCAGACATATATGTGATATCAAGCTATAGATGGTATGAAGGGATAGTGTTAGAGTATATGTAGCAAGGAAGTTCCACAATGACAACTTGCCCATATTGGATTTGTTGACAAGGTTTTAGAAATCTTCAAACAAATGCAAGACATGCAATTTTGTTTGAAACCCATCCTCATCAACATGATAGCAGGGTACAATGGTTGCATACACTAGCACTGTACAAAAAAGGAATACGTTAAAAAGGTTCTATAAACTTTTAACAAATGCAATCAGTGCCCTATTAAATACAAAATAAGAGGGAATGTCGTTGTCATGCTCATAAAACAAATGAATTCAAAGAAAATTTCAACTAATATAGTGAGTGAGGGAATGCTATGAGTACAACATTTATAGAATGGATTGGTTGAAAATGTTTAACATTAAAACACCATGATTGCATGGTGTGTGGCTTGCTGAGAGGTGTGTCCCAAGTAAATGTGGTCTATGGAATGCCATTATGGTATGGTACTACAAAACGTGTTTGTTGAAAAGTCTTTAGAAACCATTAAACAAATTTATTTGGCAGCCACCATTTGTAGAGATTGCAAATGTATCAATAGCATTTCAAAGATAAAGGAGCTCACGCTAGAAAGCGGATATAATGAACCTTACTACAAAGATATTGAATTCCATGTGTTTGAAAAATGTGGAAAACAAGGGTACAGCCAGTATAAACTTCAAATGTTATGCAGATGGTACAAAGGGATTTAGTAACTTTAAGAAAATGAATATAAATAGCCAGACATGGCTAAATGGGATGCCTCTCTCGGTCAAACACTGAAGAGAGCTCAAACTTCATTTGTGAAAGAGAGCAGTTTTTTTTTTTTTAAATTGTCTTGCAAAATAGCAAAGGGCGCAGCATATACACAAAGCAGATTGGAAAATGCTTTGAAAACTCCAAACAATTGCTAATAGTGGTTGAGGAGGGGCTCTCTGTAAAATGACAACCAAGAGCAATGGAGGATGGAGTTAAGGTGTCATATGTAGACACCAAACCCTCAATAAATGTGATTGCAATGGAATGAGGCAGAGGTAATGTGAGTGGGCGCAACTTTGAGGATGCAGGAATGGATGACTCTAAGAGCATAGAAATAAACGTGGTCGTAAGGAATAATATGGCTACAAGATATACACAAAAACAATGTATTTGTTGAAAAATCTTTAGAAACTCTCTGGCAAATGCTGAAAAGGGAGCTCAAGCTTCATTTGTGAATTCAATGATGGGCACCATTACCAGCAGTGCTGGATGATTGCTCTATCATTATTGGTGCATGATTTGGAAGCATTACAGTGGTTGCTCGAGTTGTAGAATATGAAGAATGAATGCACAGAGGATAGAAGGGCATTAAAAGCAAAAACAAAGATTTCCACGCACTGCAGAAAATGAATTTGTTCAAAATGCTTTAAAAACCTTCAAAGCTCATGCCAAAGAGGGTATTGATGCCCATCAAAGTAGAAAGTAGAGTTTTTTTAAAAAAAAATTCAGAGATGATAGATCAATGCCAGATGAAGGGAGATACCTACCACCATTTTCAAATGGAGAAACCATAGAGAAGAATGTGAAGGGTGAGAGAAATTAGGGTAAACAGGAGAGAAATGAAGATCCAACGATACATGATCAAAGATGGAAATGTAGCATGATCATAGCCCTTTCCCACTATTTTGCAATCAAAAGTTTCTCACTCTTTAAAACCCACAAGATTGCGGGTTGTTTCCATGTGGCAGGTGTGGGCTGGGGTGAAGTCTCATGCACGGGTGAAGGTTTTAAAAGAGGCCCAATATTTTAATGATTTAAATGTTTTTAATTTGCCCAGCGAAAGTGTAAAAGAAAATTTTGAAGAGCAAATATTTAATGAGGTGGGCCCAACAAAAAACAGAATGGAAATTTTATTATTTTAAATGGAGATACTTTTAATAAAGGGGCCCGAAGTAAACTTTTTAAAGGCTTTTATTATGTGAAATGTGAGATGAAGGAATCAAAGATGAAATATACGGTGGAGATTGTAGGGTGAAATGCACCATAATCTGAGCCCTTCCTCGCCAAATCACAATCTGAAGGTGCACACCCTTTAATCATCGCGAGATGAAAAAATGTGCCATGTGGTGGGTGGTGGGTCCCAGGTTTAGAGGCAGATGATTTAAAGTTTGAAGGCTTTTTTCTTAAGGAGAAACATTTAATTTCCCGATACAAATATTAAAAAGGGGTCTTTGTGCATTTTAAAATATGAGCAAATA
This sequence comes from Sequoia sempervirens, assembly GCA_007258455.2. Lineage (NCBI taxonomy): Eukaryota > Viridiplantae > Streptophyta > Pinopsida > Cupressales > Cupressaceae > Sequoia > Sequoia sempervirens. The sequence continues at coordinate 354,298,047 of VDFB02373365.1, forward strand.
CAAATGGCGAGCCTGATGGAATTTTATTTTAGACGGTAGGTAAAGTCTCCTATGCCTGATAATTTGTTTTAAAAAATGCTCTAACTTTTATAAAGTGAAACAAAATGTTGATGAATGGTATGGGATGTTTTATGAGTAAAACATATTCACTGGGGGAGAATATTTTACTTGTCGAGGAGAATATTTTGGGGGCTCATGAATTTTTAAAAGCCATGATTTTTTAAATATAAGGTGTCAGGTAAGAGATATATTATATTATTTTATTGCCTGATGGATATTGTATAAAGTGAATTTATTCACTTTAATAAACAAATGTATGTTGGGAGATAAAGTGTTGTTGGAGCAAGTAATGGGCAAAAAAATAGAATATTTTACTTGGCTAGTAAGTGGAAATAAACAAATGTATGTTGAGAGATAAAGTATTGCTGGAGCAAGTAATGGGTAGAAAAAAAGAATATTTTATTTGGCTAGAAAGTGCAAATGTAAAGTGTAATCACAGTGAACAGAAAATAAAAATATTTTCATGGGAAAACAAAAGGTATTTTCAACTGCTTGGTAAATGGGAGTTTTCATGGGAATTTTTTTCGCTCAGTTGGATGGTAGATGACTTTCACATGGGTAATTTTATGTTGCAAATAGAACAAAGGAAAAGAGAAGAAAATTTAGTTGGAAGAGAGATAAGAGATGTTTTGAGCAAATTTGTTGATCAATGGAGAGAGAATTTTCTAGATTGCATCTATGGATCAGATTGATCTTAGGGCTATTTTTGTTTCTCCTTTATTCTCTTCTTCTCTCATTTTGTAAAAAAAAAGGGTTTGGGATTCCAATTTCTGAAATCTCTGCATGTCAGGCAGAAACTTTGGGTAGAACTATAATGCTAGGATGATTGTAATTGAGTCATTAATCTGAAAGTGTGTGTTCTGAATTGTGCTTTCATGTTTATTTTAGCTAATAATTATCTCCATTTCTAAGATGTATTGCTCTTTTGGATTCAATAATAAGATTATCTGAGTCTTTTCATGCACATTTTCTGCATTAGAGTGATATATGTTGTTGCCTTCTATTCTGAGAATAATGTAATTTCTTTAATGAAGCACAAGTTGCATTTATTATTGCCTTTTGTTCAAAGGATAGTGTAATTGTTTCAACATATGTGATAGGAGTACTATGTTTCAAGTGGATTTATAAGAAGAGTTATCAGATAAAACTTTAGTGGTCTGGTTGTCATAATGTGATAACATTTGCAAGGATTTTCATAACATGTTCAACATTGTAGGATGAATACTGGTTATATGACTCCATAGCCCATTTTTTGGCACTGGTCAAGTGTTATACTTCTGTTGTTTTCACGTTGGTCCCAAATATTCAAAATGAACAAATCATTTTAAATCCCTATGTGTTATAGTGTTTTGGTTATCTCATGCTCCAAATAGTTGATATTACAGATGAACAACAAATTCTATTTAGTATTATCCTATTATGTTGAGATATAAATGAGATTATCTATTGTTGTTAATGTTGTTTATGATAATAGTGCAAAGATTGTAAAAGCATTAAGGGATTACCCTCCTGGGTCTTGTAGAGCCCAAAGTGTAGGAGGTCTTTAAAATCCTCGTCAGTTGGTCCAGGTCCTTCGAGCTGCCCTTGATTGGAATTAGAAATTCCGTAGGTAGATTAGAAAACCAACCTGGTTACAGTGTAAAAAACAAAACCAACAAAATGGTGACTCTGTTGGGGATAACTTTGAATCTCCAAGTGAAAAATGCTTAGTTATAGAGTCATATTATTGTTTTCCATTTTGAATTTAGTTCAAATATTAAAGAATTTCAAGCCTGGAGAAAAATTGTTGCAATGAACCTGAAGATTTCAAGATCTATGGGTGCTCTGTTGGTGAAAGGAACTCAGAAACAAAATTACATGTGAAAGAACTTCCTGATGTTCGAAGTTCATTTCCTCTTTAAAGAGAGGTGGAAACTTTGTCAGAAGAACCTATTGAAATTTTAAAGAATACAGTTCCAGATCAACAATATTTCCCAAACACGTTGCAGCAGCTGCAATGTTTCTAGGTATTCTTCACATATTTGAGCATCTTAGAGAGAAATTATGGTTCCCTATTGAGTGATTTAGCATGAATTAAGGGAAAGGATAGTAAATTCAAATTAGCACACTTCCATTTGTTGGATCTATTGAATGTATTTGCAAGTTCCATTGAAAGGTTTTGTCTAGTGCTCAAATATTTCATAATTTGGATGGTTAGAATGCATTTTTGTATCTTTGAGATTGCCATCCATTTGCATTGTCAACAATTGTTATTGTAATCCTTTATTTGTTCATGGTCATTTTTATGCACAATTAATGATTCATGTTGCATGAATACCCATGGATCATCAAGGTAAAGTAGCCATACTTGTAAAGACCTTGATTCAGCTTGTTAAGAAATGTCAAATGTATAATGATCTTCAAGCATCTAATACCCCAAAGTGTAAGAACCCAAGAGTTAATAAGCCTAGGGTCAGTCTTGAAAGAAGGCCTAAAGAAATGGATGAAAGACACATGATGTTTCAACAAGCCCAGTTAAGAGACCATCAAACTGTGTCTACTTGTCAAGTTGTTGCACCTTATGTCAATTCCTTTGATCCATTGTATGCTCAGTTAGATTTGTCATGGGTTGATTACAAAATTCAAAGTATGCTAGCTCAAGTCTACAAGAAGATGCCTAGATTTGATGGATATAATGTTTGTGAAGGAAATGCACATGTCAAAATTTTTTCTAGCTTCATGGAGAAACATCCATCTGAATATCAAGATATGTGGATGAGATTCTTTGTTAGATCCCTTGAAGCAAGAGCTCGGGATTGGTATTTGAATTTTCCTGAGAAGTCATTTCCTTGCTGGGATGAATTAGTGAATGCTTATAGAAAAGAGTTGGCAAGAGATCCCTATGACCTTTTCATAAGGTTAAAGAAAATCAAGAGACAAGATGAAGAATCAAGTGTTGATTCCAGTCATAGATTTGTTGCTGCCTTGTCACTAATCCCAAACAATTTTAGACCTAGCACTTCATATTGTATTCATATGTATTTTGAAGCTTATGAAGAAGGATCTAGTGCATTGTTAAAAGAGTTTGAAATATTGAGTATGCAGATTTGCTTACAGAATCATGGACAGTATGGAGAAGTAGAGGAATGAATATATACAAAGCTTGTTGTCTTCAATTGTCAATAAACATGATGAAATCAGCAACTGTGTGAATGTGAATGATCAGAGGTTTTCAAACAAGTACATAGTTGAGAAGGTAGAAGATGAAAAAGATGCATCATCAGATGATGAGAAAGTTGTTAATGAACAACTTATAGAAGTATACCATTGAACTAAGAATCAGTAGTTGAGTCTTCTGAGCCAAGAACATGATGAAGGATATTATTTGTACTTATTCTTTGAAGAAGAGAAGTGCAATCAGCAATGTTGTAATACAGTTGACCATGTCAATCCTACAAGGGTTGAATGTAGCTTTGGTATAATTATCCATGATGAGACATTTGAATTTGTTGACTTAGGGAATTCTCTTGAGAACATCAATTTACCAACTACAAGTGACAGAGAATGTGATGAATTTCAGTTTGAAATATCAAGTACAAGCAATTGCAATGAGGAAACCATTGATGGTTTTCAGTTTGATAGAGAAGATGTTTATGTCTACCCTCAAGAGGATGTAAATGACAAACTCAATGAGGACATCCAGTCCAATGTTGAAATACAAAGAAATGAGGATTGTTGTTATGATAGCCTAGTGGTGAGTAAGGATGGACAAGTGGATGGTCTGCTCTCTATGACAGATTGTGACCATGTTCTTGACAATGTTGTTAACAATTCAATCTCCTATGATTGGGGAGACCCTGTTTATGATCAGCCCATTGAGTTTTTAGACCTTGATGATGATGATGTTTTGGCATACCCTAATTTTCAATTTGATAATGTATCCAATTCAAGTGAAGATCAAGAATTGGAAATGGTTGAAGGAATAGATCAAAATAGTGATCTATTAAGTTGCGAACAAATCTCAGATCTATTGACCACTGAATATGTATCTTTTGTCTTTCACAATGATGATGATCTTCATGGTGTAAGGTATGATGCAAGTGAATTTGATTCTCCTTCAAATTAAAAACTAGTTGAACATGATGATAATAATGAGGATGACATCTGACAAGCAACTATATGATTGCAATGATGCAATGTATGATGATTATGAAAGTGGGCATGCTGATGCAAACTCAGAGATCTATTTTGATGAGTCAAGTATTGGAAATTTTAATGCTGATTTAAACAAGTCTTTGTTTGTTGACTTGAATGAACCTAGCCATGAGTCTTTTCATGTGGATGTAGAGGTTGATTTCGATGAGCAATCAGATTATGATTCTGAAACAGAATTGCTTGTTGTTGAGCAAGCTTGTGATATTGTAAAGGTTGATACCTTATGTTCAGAAGATGATAGTATGACTACAAATGATGATGATTCAGAAATTTATGATGACTCTCACTACTAGCATGATGAAGAACAAGTACAGAGTGTGCTAATGCATGAGTGTATCTCTTTGAATACACTTGAAGATAGTTTGCACGATGAGCCAAATCTTTTGGAAAGTTCTTGTGATGGCTTACATTTTGATATGCAAACTAATGATCAGAATGAGCTTAATAGTACCAGCCATGTAGCAAATTGTGAGTGCTATTTTTTTTAGCTGGAAAAAGTTTTCATTGAATGTGGAAATGTGCAGAACATTGAAACAAGTTGTTTTCAGCTTGAGATTGATTTACATGATGAACGTAATCATTTGTTACCACATGACAATTAGCATTTTGAAAGTATGTCTGACTTTCAAATGCATAGTGATTATGAACATGTTGATAGTGTGGTGTATGATGGCCTATTGAGAGGTACCAACATGTTCAATTAGGCAAATGGTTGTAATTAGACTGTGTTTTCATATGGTCTTGATCCCCATTTCCATATCTTGCCACTTGATGCAAAATAAGAGAATGAAGAGAGTGGAAAAAATGAGATCTATTTGATTTGGTTTCCAAATGATGACAATGTTAAACATGAAGTAAGTGTTTACTTGCACAAAAGCATCCTGGTACTTGTGTTTGCAAAGAGGCAATTATTCATGATGTTATGTTTTGATAGAGGCAAGCATGAGTTAAGGGAGATTAGCTCATTTTATAGAATTGTGTTTGACAGAGGTAAGTGTTGACTCCCATTTTTCATTTGGTGGCTTGGTGTCACCAGATGAAATTCAAAAAGAAGAATGAATAAAGGAGCAGTTTTAGGACACCTAATTGACTCGGCATTTGGTCTACTCCCCAAAGATCTGGAATCTTGTTATGCCCACAGGGGGCATACATCCCAAGTCGAAGCCACTATTGGCACTCTAAAATTTCACAAATTTGAGATGCCCATTTCAAAAAATTTGCCCCTACACTTTCAAAAGTGCACTTGAAGAATATGCCTGAATAACATACTTTGGAGGGTCATAATTTGAAGCCCATTAATTTCTAAGAAAAATCCATTTGTAGACACACTCATGTGTCCTATGTGAACATGCATGTCAATTTTTGGCTTCCCACGATGAGTTTTATCAGGGCTTCAAAAAGTGAAGCTAGAGGGTTTTGTCACTTTTCTGCAATTTGCTAACTTTTAATTCTGCAAAGTAGCCTCCTGTTTGATCTTGGATTTTGCAACCAATTGATCATCATGCCAAAAAAAATGTTGTTCTACACTCTATACCAAGATGAGCTCACATGCCAGTTTCTATAGCTTCACGAGTTGATTTCCTATTTTTAGCATATCAAAACCAAATGGAATTTCTTCAGTTTTGCAATGAAACCTTTCTGAGAAGCCAACTTCAAGTGTTAATAACTTTTGATGGGATATGTTTCAAGCCAATCCATCTTGCACACATGCTTAGTGTACCAAAATGTTCTACTGTGTCCAGTGGTAGCTCACCAAGAGCTGATTTGATATTTTTGCAATGAGGTGATTTCATCAGTTTCAATTGATTCAAAACAGCTATTTATTGCAAAAAGTTTGAGTAAGCAACTTTGATAGTTAATAAATTTTTCCTCGTGATTGATTTCTCTGATCTTTATTTTTCATTGCATTCTTGGACCGAATTTCTACATGTTTGCATCTTTTCATGGCCCCAAGACATTGTTTGTCTACTTTTCAAGGCCGATTCTAGAGCCAACTTGGCTAGTTTTGTTCATTGTTCAAATATGCCAACAAATGAATTTCAATGATAACCCAGTTTTTCATTTTACTTCAAGAGCATACACAAGGCTATGACTGATCAATTTGAACATAAAGTTTGAAAACGAAAAAAAATTTAGTTGGGCCCATAGGGGACCCGACATGTTTTACACAGTCATGAAGTTTTACATTGATCAGGGACTTGAAGATAACTTAATAAAAGGGTCAATACATGGAAGAATGCATGATCATATGTACCCTTATGGGTTTGATGGAAAACATACTCATTTCCACACTGTAAAATTGAGGGTTGAGCATAATATCCCTCTAGGGGGTGCTTTGATTGGCAGATAGGATAAATGCATAAGCATTGATGGTGCTCACAATGCTTTTGAAAGACTTTTCATGAGAATTGATTCATCAAGGTATGCAATAATGGTAGCATATTTCCAATGTGGCCAGATTAAGGATGCCTTAGAAATCCCTCTCTTAAGTGCTTAGGAAAAGGATAAGGCCAAGGCATGACACCTTTGGCTTTGCTATGAAGACTTGCTACAATCTACAAATTGTGGAGCAAGATTATGGTCAATGGTTGATTAACAGAATGAATTATATGGAGATCATATAATGATGAAAGGTTATCTTCAAAGGTATAGCAAATTAAAGCACATGCAATGGAAGGAACCCAAAGGAAAGTCAGATGCCATTGTCCTCAAGTTGTTGCTGCAATTAATGGCTCTAAAATTAAAATGGGTAAAACAACTCTTCATTTTTAAAAAAAAAATTTATGCATGACATGAGCTTCTATCTAATTTGTTGGGGGAGAGCCGATTCAAGATTGTGAAGTGAACATGAATGTCACTTCATGGAAATAATCAAGCAGACATATATGTGATATCATGCTATAGATGATATGAAGGGATAGCGTTAGAGTATATGTAGCAAGGAAGTGCCACACTGACAGCTTGCCCATATTGGATTTGCTGACAAGGTTTTAGAAATCTTCAAACAAATGCAAGACATGCAATTTTGTTTGAAACCAATCCTCATCAACATGATAGCAAGGTACAATGGATGCATACACCAGCACGGTACACAAAATGAATATGTTAAAAATCTTCTAGAAACTTTTAATAAATGCAATTAGTGCCCTATTAAATACAAAAGAAGAGGGAATGTCACCATAATGTTGATAAACCAAATGAATTCAAAGAAAATTTCAAGTAATACAGTGAGTGAGTGAATGTTATGAGTGCAACATATACAGAATGGATAGGTTGAAAATGTTTAACATTAAAACACCATGATTGCATAGCACGTGCCTTGTCGAGAGGTTTGTCCCAAGTAAATGTGGTCTATGGAATGCCATTATGGTATGGTACTACAAAACATCTTTTTTGAAAATTCTTTAGAAACTATTAAACAAATTTATTTGGCAACCACCATTTATAGAGATTGAAAATGTCTCAATAGCATTTGAAAGATAAAGAAGCTCACACTGGAAAGGGGATATGATGAACCTTGCTGCAAAGATACTGAATTCCTTGTGTTTGAAAAATGTGGAAAACAAAGGTGCGCCCAGTATAAACTTCAAATGCTATGCAGATGGTACAAAGGGATTTATTAACTTTAAGCAAATGAATGTAAACAACCATGCATGCCTGAATGGGATGCCTCTCTAAGTCAAACACTGAAGAGAGCTCAAACTTCGTTTGTGAATGAGAACATTTTGTTTTTAAAAAAAAAATGTTTTGCAAAAGAGCAAAGGGCACAACATATACACAAAGCAGATTGGAAAATGCTTTGAAAACTCTAAACAATTGCTAATAGCGGATGAGGAGGGGCTCTCTATGAAATAACAACCAAGAGCAATGGAGGATGGAGTTAAGGCATAGTTTGGAGACACAAAACCCTCAATCAAATGTGATTGCAATGGAATGGGGTAGAGGTAATGTGAGTGGGCACAACTTTGAGGCTGCAATAATGGACAACTCTAAGAGCATAGAAATAAACGTCATCGTAAGGAATACTATGGCTATAGGATATATGCAAAAATAATGTATTTGTTGAAAACACTTTAGAAACTCTCTAGAAAATGTTGAAAGGGTAGCTCAAGCTTCATTTGTGAATTCAATGAGGGGCTCCATTACCAGCAGGGCTGGATAGAGGCGTATGATCTGGAAGTGTTATAGTGGTTGCTCAAGTTGCAGAGATGAAGAATGAACGCACAGAGGATAGAAGGGCATTAAAAAAAAACAAAGATTTCCATGCACTGTAGAAAATGAATTTGTTCAAAATTCTTAAGAAACCTTCAAAGCTCATGCCAGAGAGGGTATGGATGCCCATCAAAGTAGAAAATAGAGTTTTGTTTGAATTCTTTGCAGAGACGATAGATCAACACTAAACGAAGGCAGATACTTGTCGTGATTTTCAAATGGAGAAACCACAGAGAAGAATGCGAAGGGTGAGAGAAATTAGGGTAAACAAGAGAGAAATGAAGATCCAACAATACATGATTAACGATGGAAATGTAGTGTGATCATAGACCTTACCTGCTATTTCGCAATCAGAAGTTGCTCACTCTTTAAAACCCACGAGATTGTGGGTTGTTGCCATGTGGCAGGTGTGGGCCAGGGTGAAGTCTCGTGCACGTGTGAAGGTTTCAAAAGAGGCCCAATATTTTAATGATTTAAATTTTTTTAATTTTCCCAGCGAAATTGTAAAAGAAAATTTTGAAGAGCAAATATTTAATGAGGTGGGCCTAGCAACAAATAGCGTGGAAATTTTATTATTTTAAATGGAGATACTTTTAATAAAGGGGACCGAAGTAAACTTTTTAAAGGCTTTTATTATGTGAAATGTGAGATGAAGCAAAGATGAAATCTACGGTGGAGATTGTAGGGTGAAATGCAGCATAATCTGAGCCCTTCCCCGCCAAATCGCAATCTGAAGGTGCACACCTTTTAATCATCTCAAGATGGAAAAAATGTGCCATGTGGTGGGTGGTGGGTCCCAGGTTTAGTGGCAGATGATTTAAAGTTTGAAGGATTTTTTCCTAAGGAGAAACATTTAATTGCCTGAAACAAATATTAAAAAGGGGTCTCCGTGCATTTGAAAAGGGTAATATATTTTAAAATTAAAATATGGGAAAATACAAATGGTGGGCCCGATGGAATTTTATTTTAGATGGTGGGTAAATTCTCCTGTGCCTGATAATTTGTTTTAAAAAATGCTCTAACTTTTATAAAGTGAAACAAAATATTGATGAATGGTATGGGATGTTTTGAGTAAATCATATTCACTGGGGGAGAATATTTTACTTGCTGAGGAGAATATTTTGGGGGCTCATGACTTTTTAAAAGCCATGATTTTTTAAATATAAGGTGTCAGGTAAGAGATATATTATATTATTTTAATGCCTGATGGATATTGTCTAAACTGAATTTATTCACTTTAATAAAAAAATGTATGTTAGGAGATAAAGTATTGCTGGAGCAAGTAATGGGCAGAAAAATAGGATATTTTACTTGGCTAGAAAGTGCAAATAAACAAATGTATGTTGGGAGATAAAGTATTGTTGGAGCAGTAATGGGCAGAAAAACAGAATATTTTACTTGGCTGGAAAGTGCAAATGTAAAGTGTAATCACAGTGAAGAGAAAATAAAATGATTTTCATGGGAAAACAAAAGGTATTTTGAACTGCTTGGTAAATTGGAGTTTTCACGGGCACTTTTTTCTCTTAGTTGTAGGGTAAATGACTTTTGCATGGGTAATTTTTTGTTGCAAATAGAACAAAGGAAAAGAGAAGAAAATTCAAATGGAAGAGAGATGAGAGATGTTTTGAGCAATTTTTTTGATCAACGGGAGAGAATTTTCCAGATTGCATCTATGAATCAGATTGATCTTGGGGCTACTTCTATTTCTCTTTTATTCTCTTCTTCTTTCATTTTGTAAAAAAAAATGGGCTAGGATTCCAAATTTTGAAAGCTTTGCATGTCAGGCAGAAGCTCTAGGTAGAACTGTAATGCTAGGATGATTGTCATTGAGTCATTAATCTGAAAGTGTGTGTTCTAAATTGTGCTTTAATGTTTGTTTTAGTTGATAATTGTCTCCATTTCTAAGATGTCTTACTCTTTTGGATTCAATAATAAGATTATCTAAGTCTTTTCATACACATTTGTTGTATTAGAGCTAAATATGTTGTTGCCTTCTATTCTGAGAATAACGTAATTTCCTTAATGAAGCACAAGTTGCATTTATTATTGCATTTTGTTCAAAGGATAGTGTAATTGCTTCAGCATATGTGACAAGAGTACTATGTTTCAGGTGGATTTATTAGAAGATTTATCAGATAAAACTTCAATAGTCTGGTTGTCATAATGTGATAAAATTTACAAGGATTTTCATAACATGTTCAACACTGTAGGATGAATGCTAGTTATATGACTCCATAGCCCATTTTCTGGCACTGGTCAAGTGTTATACTTTTGTTGTTTTCAGCTTGGTCCCAAATCTTCAAAATTAAAAAATAATTTTAAATCCCTATGTGTTATAGTGTTTTGGTTATCTCATGCTCCAAATAGTTGATATTACTGATGAATAGCGAATTCTATTCAGTATTATCCTATTATGTTGAGCTATTAAATGAGATTATCTGTTGTTAATGTTGTGTATGATAATAGTGCAAAGATTGTAAAACTATTAAGGGATTACCCTCCCGGGTCTTGCATAGCCCAAATTGTAGGAAGTCTTTAAAATCCTCATCAATTGGTCTTGGTCCTTCGAGTTCCCCTTGATTGGAATTGGCAATTCCATAGGTAGAATAGAAGAGCAACATGCAGAAGAGATAAAAAAAAAATTATTGGAAAAGTGTGCACGTCTGAGGAAAAGAGGGGAATCATTGATGCTTTGTGGAGGTATCATGACGTGGTGGCATGGAGTTACAAAGATCTAAAAACTTATGACACTTCCATCATTATGCACACCATCCCTCTCAAGACAGAAGTAAGGCCATTCTACCAGCGACAATGTCCTATTAATGCCTTGTTGGAACCCATCATTTACAAAGAGGTATAAAAGTTGCTCTCAGGAAGAATTATATTCCAAGTTAGGCATTCCACATGGGTGGCCAACTTTGTCCCGGTCAAAAAGAAGAATGGGGAAATCAGATTGTGTGTAGACTTTTGCAATTTGAATAGAGCTTCAGAGGACAACGATCCAATACCTTCATTTGACAAGGTGTTTCAGATCATCAATGGCTCCCAAATGATGTCTTTCCTCAATGGGTACTCTAGATACAACCAGGTTATCGTACAATATGAAGATCGCCATAAGACAACATTCACCACTAATTCGGGGACCTTTGTTTATAGGAAAATTCCCTTCAGACTCATCAATGTTGGTGCCACTTTCTAGCATGCCATGGATATTGCCTTCAAAGATCTGATTGGGAAGTGCATAATCATCTACATGGATGATTTAATTGTGTTCTCTAAAAGGTAGAGTGATCATGTCTCTAATTCATGCAAGGTGTAGGTAGTTTGGAGTTTCCCTTAACCCAAAGAAGTGTATTTTTGGTGTAACTGAAGGTAGATTGCTTGGATATATTATTTCAAAGAAAGGAATCTCTATAGATCCCAAACATATCCAGTCTTTGCTAAAGATTCCCCCACCAGTAGCAAGAAAGAATTAAAATCCTTCTTCGGAAAGATCAACTTTGTCAGGGAATTCATATGGGTTTTGTTGAGATTTTTAAACCACTCAATTCCATGTTAAAATAGGATGCCAAAGTTGAGTGCACTCCTGAATCCAAACAGGATTTTGAATAAATCAAATGGGCCATTGTTGAGGTTCCTGTGCTCATCAGCCCAAACTATATGAAGCCATTCTACATCTATTCATTCGCTTCATAGCATTCATGTGCCAGTATTTTGACTCAGAAAGATGAAGAGGGGAACAAGGACCCGATCGCCTTCACGAGTGCTCCTTTGAAAGATGTTGAATTATGCTACCACAACATAGAAAATCTAGAATATTCCCTCGTTAGGGCAGTGAATAAATTTAGGAATTATATCTTGCGCAATAAAGTGTTCGCCATTGTCCCTGATCCAACAGTGAAAACATTGGTCATACAAAATGACTTAGGCAAATAGAGAACTAAATGGGTCACACTGCTCGATGAGTATGATATGGAAATCCAACCAATGAGGTTGGTGAGAGGACATGCACTTACCCGAACAATTGCTAAAGCAGCAGCAGAAGCAAGACCCGAACTCACTGTGTAGCAATACCAACTCGAGGATGTTTCCCCAAGAGAATGGTATGAGGACGTTGTCTATTATTTGTTGAACCACAGGTATCCACCTCACTTACAAGGAGTCCAAAAACATGCTCTTAGGCTGAAAAGTAGCAGTTACATGCTACAGGGGTCCATTTTATACAAGAAAAATCATGAAGGCATCTACTTGAGATGCCTTGGTAAGGAAGAAGCAGATCGAGCCTTGTGGGAGTTTCATGAAAAGTTTGGCACTAGTCATGGATCTAGGCCTTCCACTGCACATCATGTACTAAGAGCATGGTATTCTTAGCCAACAGTCTTCAAGGATGCTTATTGTTATTTTTGCTCTTGTCGCACATGTCAGACCGCTGCCACCAAGGAGAAGAATGTTGTTCCACTACAGCCCGTAACGGAGGTGAGTCCATTTGTCCAATGGGGTCTTGATTTCATTGGTTCGGTAAGCCCTCCATCATCTACAGGACACAGTTACATTCTCACTACTACTAATTACTGTACTAGATGGATAGAAGCAATTGTATGTAGGTAATGCACAACTGAGGTAGTCAATTTTTTGGAAAGTTTCATTTTAAATCACTTTGGTTACCCTTATGCATTGGTGTGTGATAATGGACCTGCGTTTGCTTCATTAAAATTTACTAACTTTGGGCCTTTGACTACAGGATTTCCCTTAAATTTTCATCTAATTACTACCCTCAAGGCAATGGCCTTGCTGAGTCCACAGACAAGAACATGATCACCGTGATCAAGAAATTGCTCGATAGGAATCCCAAGGTCTAGTATACCCAGCTCCACTTCTCCCTTTGGGTAGACTGCACTCACCATAAGGCTTCCCTTGGTGATTCCCCATTCCATCTTTTTTACGACTTAGAGCCCATATTCCCTATCCACCTAAAGGTTCCAACTCTCCAATTTATCAATGACTTTTACAAAGGGACGGATCGTAGAGAAGCTGAGTTAGCTGAGCTCTTGCATTTAGAAGAAGTTTGAGATCATGCAATAGAAATTTTTTCCAAATATCAGGGCATGGTTAAGAGATGGTTCGACTGCCAAGCCAAAATCAAGGCCTTTAGAATTGCAGATTTAGTCTTGTATTGGGACAAGGCCCATTAAAAGAAAGGGGGACACAATAAATTCAACAAGCTTTGGCTTGGCCCCTTTCAAATTGCTGAAACTTTGGGAGACAATGCTTTCTGCTTAAAGACCTTAACTGGTGAAGATGTCCAATTGCCAATCAACGGGAAACACCTAAAGCATTACTTCCAAGCCTGAGCTCTGTCGAGCTCTTCCTTGTAAATATTTGTATATGGGTAAGAGTAGGTTGCCTTTTGGTTTTCTTGCGGTTTACTTTTTTTGTCGCTTTATTTTGCTTGTTCCCCAACTATTTTGTTTCAAAGAGGTTATCCTCTGTTTGTTGTGGTGGTCGTACTCGTTTGAAAAATGGTTTGCTTTGCTGCCCATCCTTGGTGTTCTTTGGCTAAGCATTCACTCTCGACTATCGGTCCTTGAAAGCTTCCTAGGAGAGGTTTCCTAATTTGAACTCCGCCTTAGAGGTCAACCCTTGGTTGTATTTTCTTACGCACATCTCAGGTCTTGCACCAAACGCATGTTAATTATTTCTAAAGGACTATACAATGGCTGCTATCATATCCTAGTAAGTGAAAAATTGTAAGTCTCCTCCAGTGGCCACTATGGTTCCCAAACCCATTATAGGCTTCAGTGCTTACATGATCGAGCAAAAGATAAGTGAGAAAAGAGAACATTGAAAAAATATCAAAATAGAAAAGAGGAAGAAAATTTTGAAATTAAGCGACCGTATGGGTGTGCGGGTAACTCTACTGGGGCTATGGATGCTTGGCAGACAATAGAGCAATATCCATGGGATCACAACGACAACTCTGCCAGGGCTATGGATGCCTGACTAGTAGCGGGGCAATGTCCAGGTTACTTTTAGTGTTGGATGATTTATGTAGCTTGCTCGGTCGGGTTAGTGGCCACTTGTCACAGTTTCCACGGAAAGGAAAGAATTCACTACACAAACTTCTGAGATGTCCTGTAAACTAACCCAACTAAGGACTTTATTCTCCCTATTCACTCTTGGAAATTTTCCCTTGGTCTATGAAACTAGAGATTCAAGGTCCTAAATGAATACTTATGCTTAGAATGCTCGGGAGTGTTTCCCAGCAGAGTCACCATTTGTTGTGCCCTCAGCAGACATGCCCCGTTTAGAATAGGGACCCTCTTTTCTTTCACCTTGTCGGGGCATTTTGTCGCTGCCTTGTTTTGTGTGCCCCCTATTTTGGCATCCTAAATGGTTAACATGCCTCCAAAGTCTCATCTTAAGTTGACTATTTTTCATCCCCTTCAATTTTTCCAAGTCTTGGTGCCTTGCAGAGTTTCCTTGGTAGTTTGCTTCTGCCAGTGGCCTTAGGACCTGATGAGCCCACCTTGTCGGATTTCCCTTACTAGGTTTCTTCTGGGTGTTCATCGTTCCAAATGATAGAAGGCTTCTGCCTTCCCAAGCCCTAGGACCCGGCTCTTTCTTTGCCATCCCATTTAACTTGTGATGAAATCAGACTACTTTTCCTCCTACCAGAACCGTCTCCCTGGACTTCCATCCCTAGAACTTCATGTTGTCTCTGTTGTTTTTGAATGGAAAACCTACAGTGGCTCTCTACTCTCTATGCCCCAAGATCCCTTTCACCGATGATTTGTAAAATGAACTTTGAAGTGGCTCCATGGTCATGTTTTTCTAGACCCTAGGCCTCGATCATCTAGCTACCATCCGAGTTTTAAACCTACCAACCCTCTTTTCATCTATATGGGCATTAAATGGGTGTATTAAATGCTAATTGGGGTATAAATATCTAGCTTGACCTATCATTTTCATCTGTTAGGTTTTCCAGAGGAGTTTAGAGCAGAGTTCAAGGAGTCTAGTGCCTTCATTACTTGTTTCCCTTGCACCTGTTACCCTTGTTTGTCAATCCTTAATGTATTTTGCAACTTCTTTCACTGGATTTCCGAGGTTGGTTTTCCATTTGCTTTGTCATGTGGGGTTTTTTTGTGATTTTGCACTTAAAATGATGAACGAAATGGGTTAAAAATGCTTTAATTAGGTAAAACACAACAACACCTAAAAAACCATGAGTTCAAATTTTTGAAAAACCCTTAAAACATCCTCAAAAATAAATTCAGAACTGGGCCCCATCATTGTCGTTCTTTGCATAGGGCATTTGCGCCCTCCCGGCCTGGGTCTTCCCATTGCTGCAAAACTTTGCTAATAAACTAACCAAATGGTGGGATGCCCTATCAGGCCCACTACCCCAAACCTCAGTTGGCTCATCGCTGTCAGGTTGAAAATTTAAAAACTTTTAGCCTTCATTTTGGCTCCCTGAGCCCACTCCCGCGGGACTCTGTTCCCGGGACTCTGCATCGCTTCAACCATTCCAAACGGTGAGGCGACCCCATGTTTCCACCTCCCATAGCCCACCTTACCTTTCGTCATTTAGCATTAAAGGCACAAATCATCAGACCAAATATGTCCCCAGGCCCCATTATGTGGAGTTCCATCCGTAGATTTCCCTAACATCTTTGTCATTTCAAAAAACCATCTGGCAATGTCTTTTCGCCTCCCAGGTCCTGACCCTCCATTTTCCATGAAGACCAAGAATAAAGTGAACTTTGGCATCCTTACCCTCGTCAGGCTCCATCCGCCATAATTTTGTCCCATCTTAGTCAGTTCAAAAGGGAAAAGTAGGTTCATCTTTCTGTCCTCTGGGACTCACTGTCTCGTTCGTCGAAAGAAACCTAAGAGAAAACCTAGTGGCCAAGCTCAATACTGGGTCTAGTCCACTGGGCCACTCCTAGCGGATTTCTCCCTAATGACTGTTGTTATAAACAGTGAAGCCCTGATAGCTTTCTGCCCTTGTATCTCCGAGTGCCCAAAAAGTGATCCAAATGACCTTTAATTTGAAAACCAATCTCGACCCACATGCTCAAATTCAACCTTCTCCTGCATTGACCTTTTAAACCACTAAAATCTGAAGTCAAGAGAAATCACATGGATTCCCCTACCCTATTTTCCCTTCAAAACAACATTTCTGCTAGGGAGGTGTAGCCCTCCCAGCCCGGTTTGTTCAAAATCCCTCAGGAAAATTACTAACGACATCTAGAAGCAAAATTTTGATTACATGAATGATACATTATCTAATTGCATTTTGTCCATGGGATTTCAACTAATTTTCATGCTTTCGTGATTGGTTGTGCTCATTATGCCCTTGCTTGTAGGATATATGGAATTAGGTGGACAACCCTCACGGGTAACTGTAGAAAAAGAAAAAGGGAAAAGGGTAGGCAAGGCTCCTCATGGAAAGGAGGATAAAGACCAAATGAAGCACCAGTTCCAGGGAGAGCCTTTGCACTCGAATATTATCACAAACTAGAAAGAAATTATAGATACCAATATCGGCCACGTCGATATTGACGAGTTCAAGCAAAGGGTCAGAGTTCACCCTAAGACCAACAATGCTAGACTAATAAGAAAAAGTGGAATTTCTAAAGTTGCAGGCTTCCATCCATCCCTCATAGCCCTTGAATTGGTCAGGGCTTGCCAACAAGCATATCAGCCACAAACACGAACAATTGTTAACAGAGATGGAAACATCCTTGCTGACATGTCAGGTGAGGGGATAACGAAGACTTTTCACATCCCCACCTTTGGGGAGATGGAGATGCCCACCATAGAAAAGTGTAAAACAATTTGGGAAGAGGACCCGATGGGCTGCAAGAAGTTGATAAACCAGTATTGGCTCAAAGAAAAAAGGGGCAGTGCTGCTAAGGTTCTTCAAGAACTCTTCCACAGCAACTTTCACAAAGACTACTATGATTTGGTCACCATGCTAAGCAGAGTAATGGGCATCCCCACTGCTGCATATTTTTAGGAATGGATGGTGTATTTCATAGAGAAAATTCTCTATGGGAACAAAGACATCACCACAAAAGCATCATTCTACTAGGGGGTGTAATAAGCGACTCCTTCCATAAGTAATTCACGAATGTAAAGAGGACCTCCAAGTTCTATATGACCTCCTATCTTGTGTAATCACCGCCCGAGTAGAGGTAGTACGTTGGATTGTTCATGGCACCCAATGAGGAACCTGGTCATGTGTTGAAGGTCTATGACAGATATCCCCAGCTCCAGTTTAGGAACTTCAAGGAGTATTGTAGGGTGAATGATGCCTTCATCGGTCACATCATTAGATTGCTTGGGGGGGGGGGATTTTGAAAGAAGGGTCTCTCATAGTGCTCAGGCGTTCTTGAAGCAATCCACCTTCTTATTCATACAATAACCCAAGTTCACATATATTTGTTCCCAAGGTTTCACAAAGAGGCCAAATAAGCTACCCTGGTACCCCAATGACTGGATCATACTGTTAGAGCTCTCCCGATAGTTGCAGCATGTGCATTCAGTCCTTGGTAGCAGACACTTGGTAGGGATCCCTTATCCCTTAGCTTTTGGCTAGGGGATGTACAAATTGCAAACCTCCTAGTGTGCTAAGAATTCTGAGAAGGAATTGGTAGAGTATCATTTTTGCTTACACACTGCTCACCCATGGATCGACCCATATGGGCATGTAAGAAAAGTATTAGGACTAGGGTATGCCCATGTGCATCATGTCAAATTTTTGTGGGCAGATTTCCATGATGACAAGGAGGTGCACGCAAGGAACTACATGCGAATGACTGCGTACTTCATCAAAAGAGTACAATTGTTTCCTATACTTGATCAAGTTAAAGAGGATGAAAGCTTCATCACCGACCTCAGGTATAACGAAGTCGCTAACTTGCCGCTGCCAACAATAGACTAGGATGAGTAGGAGGTCGATGACCTCGATATTATAACCAAGCCAATTTAGGCTCGTACCAAAGAATGGGTTGATGGACAAGCAACCCAATTGAAGCAATAAGGGTTTGTCCTAACATATGAAGGGCTTAAGAGCGAGCCTAGTGCTATGGAGGACGTTGCTGCTATGACCTCAACATGAGGGACATCCAAATCTCCTCCGCTCACAAGATCAAAGAAGAGGAAAGGGATTGAAGCGGAGCAGTCACTAGATCCAAAGGTTTATTCCAGAAAAGATTTAGAAGGTTCACCCTCTAAGAAGCCCAAATGGATGGGAACTGTTGCGGGGCATCCAACAATTCAAGAGGATCCCCTTCAAGAGGGTAAGGAAGGGAAAACAGATCATCCAAAACCTCCTCCATCTCTCCCTATTTATGTTTCCCTTCCATCTATTTCCCAGGCCATGGTTGCCACATCCCCACCTATGGTGGACATCTCGGTCCATCACAGTTCCTCTCCACTAGTTGGGTTCATAATAATGGTTGACTCCTCCTCTACTGTAACTTCTCTACTCCCCTCTGCCTCCATGTCACCCACTACATTTCTTCCACTGGCAGCAATGAAAATATCAATGCCCACACTCACACTGCCAAAGGCTTTCTCAAGGCATATGTAGAATCTCCACTCTGAGATTTCCCAAATATTTTTGGATCCCACCATCCAAGCTTCCCTAGTGTAGATCCTCACCAATGCTTCACCCTCGCAACCTCTGATAGGACCACCAACAATGGAGGCCACAATGCTAATCTCCAAGGAATGGGCGAAGCGAGAGATGGAAGCTTCAAAATCAGTAGAGCAAGAATCCAATGAGTACCACGAACACCTAGAATATGAACACCAAAAAATTGACAGGATGGTCCATGAAGAAGAAGAAATAGGGTCTTCCAGAAGTGGAGATGAAGAGGAGGATGCAGGTGGTATAACTATTGTTCAAACCTTTGATGATGATTTCAAGGAGGAAATGGCCTGACAATTGAGGTATGATGAAGAAGAGGTAGAAAGGTCACCTCCTAGAGAAGAAAGACAAGAAGATGTCAAGGTAATAGAAAATGTAGAATTCCCTACAAGGAAACAACAAGAGAATGTATCAGCTCCTTATAGAGAAGAAGAAAATGTAGAAGAAGACAAACCTGAGGGTGAGATTCAAGCTGGAAAAAGCCTCGAAATTGAACAACCCGAAGAGCATGAGAATAAGGATGAACAAGATGAAGAAAGGGAAGGAAAGGAGGCTGAGAAAGAAGAAGGTCCTTAGGAGCAATTGCCTACTAATATTCCCATCAAGCGCCTTGTGTTCATCCAAGACTTCGATGAGGAAGAAGGAGACAACACTAAAATGGAAGAAAGGGCTCCCACAGGTAAATAAACAGAGATCCAAATGAGGGAGGGCGATGGTGATCATGAATCGCCCAATCAAAAATTTGCTATGCCCGAATGGCTTTAGAGGAAACTTGAAAAGAAAACTCCTACCCCAAAGGATCCAAGAGCAAGACTAGAGGCTATCTTAGCCCGAGCATAGATCACCACCAAGAAAGAGAAGAAGCCCAAAATTAGATCCAAGGTAATGATGGACGCATCGAGATCTTGAATTATGCAAGTAGCAATGCCAGTGGTGGGAAAAGAAGGCATGATCTATAACATCTCCACCATTGTCTTGGGAACAACTAATAGAGAGCAGAAGGTGGAGCATCTATAAGAGTTTGTGGCCACAATAGTGTATTTGATACAACAGGATAAAGTTCAAAGGAGGAGCTGAAAGCACAGGTATCAGACCTAATGACATACATTCAGCAATGGTCCTCTATAGAATAAATTCCTAAGCTCGAGGCTATACTCAAGCTACCAAGTGCCACATGGGAAAAGGAATTCATGCTCAAGAGGGACGATCATTGGATCGTGGATGTTTAGAGGTGGGACTTTGAGAATCGAAAAGAAAGGTTGGGGCAAGTGATTGGTAAAGTGGACCAGGACATTGAATGGGACAAGGAAGTCAGAGAAAATTGTGTCAGATATTTAAAGCTAATG
Organism: Sequoia sempervirens; assembly: GCA_007258455.2. Classification (NCBI taxonomy): domain Eukaryota; kingdom Viridiplantae; phylum Streptophyta; class Pinopsida; order Cupressales; family Cupressaceae; genus Sequoia; species Sequoia sempervirens. The sequence goes on from VDFB02373365.1 coordinate 354,318,516, forward strand.
ACAAGCTATGAGATGCCCATCATACAAATAGACCTAGATAAAACAAGGCCCCACTTCCAGAAAAGGATGGAGGATAGAATGTCAACAGAAATAACCACGAATTTCATGATTTTTGCCACCCACACCTTCGCCTAGTCAGAACTATCCAGAGACCACACTGCCAAGTATGATGAAGGCTAGAAAAGGCTTGAGGACAACTCCAAGGAGTGGAGTTATCAGGTATTGTGGTCTGAGGTCATAGAGGTCGACAAACTCCAATTAATAATTTTGAAGTTCATGGAGTATGTAGCTTTAAAGAAGTAGGAAGGTGACCCTATTATTAGTGAAGAGCTTCTAAAGGAATAGCTATAGCAAAAGGGCAATCAGCAACAAGACAAAAGTCTATAGTGTGGTCACTACAGGACAAAATAGGGATAAATACAAAGTTGTATTTTAAATTGAAATATATTGGGGGGTAGGTAGAACCCTAGTTTGTAGTGAATCTTGGCCACACAATGAGATTAAATCTTGTCCATTCATTCTATTTTTTGGGCACTATAAATGGGGGGGTCTCTTCTCATTTTGAGGGAGTTGAGTTGTAAAGACATGCTACAGAAATTTCTAATGAAAATACATTGACTTGGTGCATTTTCTAAGTTCTTCACATATTTCATGATTCAATCTCCCATTGTTAGATTCTTTATTTAGATTTGCAATGTTGTTCTAGTTAACGTTAAATTGATTGGATATATTTTTGTAATGTTGTTCTGTGACTGTAGAAATTTCTGTCGTTTTGATGCCTTCTAGTCCATAATTTTTGTTATAGTTTGCTATTGGTAAATGGTCTTGTAAAGTTAGTCTAGGTTGAAACTTGAAGCTGCTTTTAAACTTTTATCTTCATTCATGTATGTATGTGGAAGATTAATGGTAAAATATCTATAGACCTTTGAAGATGGCATAGATTTCATGATACTATAGGTTTCTTGGTTAAGTGGAATCTTGTTTGAAGGAGGTTGTCCATAGTAGAACCTCCCTGATTACTATTCACAATTAGTTGGAGATCTAGGAACCTTCCCTCCTCCCTTCTCTTTTTCTTTTATTTTTAGAAACAACCTATGCTAAGGTTCATTACACATTGTAAATCCAAACTCAAGGAAAACATTGAAGTTTTGGATTGTTGTTCAAACCTACAGCAAAGTGTACCTTAACTCCCATCTCAAAAACTTTAGATTTTAAGATCCACCTTGCATCCATCTACGTAATTCTTCCATGTGATTACCAACAAAATCACATCAAACATCAACTAAGGAATTCCATGCAAGTCATGACCTGACACCCAAGAGACCTTGGGATGATTTTCAACAACTTGTTGTTGGAAGTCCCCTTTCAAGAGGGTAGTGCATCTACGCACTACCTGTGTTGAGAAAGTGTGCAAAACACCCATCAATAGAAAATAGTAAGCATAATAGTAAGAAATATATAGTTCAATATGTACTCAAAATTTTTGTTGATTATCTCATACATTATAAGTCTTGACATGCATCACTATTCTACTTTTTCTGATTGAATAATTTGTTATTTTATTTTTAGATGTTGCTAGTGGAATCACCTCCATATGTGGATAGGGTAAAAGAGTATCTTGTGCAATAGAGAGCTCGATTCCTCTTATAGGGGTATGAGGTAGGTTATTAAATTCCAAATTACATTCATTTTTATACCTATTAGTTAGTGAAAAATCAAATGATTATTGATTCATTGTTTAATTTCTATTTGGATGGTTTTTATAGGAATTGGGCATGCCACAAGATGAGAATGTGAATCCTTTTCTTGAGGAGAGAGATCGTCTAGTAGTGATAAGTGATTATTTTATTAAATATATCATTTTTTAAAAATGTAATTTCTATATATTAATGTCTTTAGTTGTTAGTGTAACATTTGAAGCTTGATGAGGAACTAAATGCTAGGAGGATCAGCCCTTGAGTTCAAGGTAAACGGCTTTCATATGCATCACCATCCACCCAACCACCAAAGGCCGCCTGTTTTTTTCATTCACATTGAGTGAAATGACTTTTGAGTGGGATCCTTTGTTGTATTCCTATATGGAGTTTTTGGTCATATTTTGTATTGCATACACTTGACAATGTATGCCTATATATGGAATTTTTGGGCATATTTTGTATTGCATATACTTGACATTGTATGCCTATATGGCATTCTTGTAATCCTATATGGCTATTTTGTATATATTTTATACTTATATCAACATATATTGATGTATTCCTACATGGCTATTTGGTTAATACAAATCTTTTTTATTGATGGTGTTCATATTTGCATTATAAATCCATGCTTCAATAGATATGGGTTACATGTATTCAAGTGTATACCTGATAGCTTATGTGTATACATTGTGACTTACTTATTTCCATGCATATACCTTGTATTCATGTGAGTTCTTTGTATTTCATATGTATATGTCATGGCTTACATGTATTTGAGATAATAGACTGATAATCATGTGTAGGCTATTGTTGGAATATGTATGGAGGCTATTATGGATTAGGTTGTTGATGATAGGTTTTTTGTGGGGATTTCTGAGGGTTAATGTAAGGAAACTGCTATTAGGATTGTTATAGATTATAGTAAGAATAGTTAGTGTTGAAAGGTGCAAGACAACTGAGAGGGGGTGGTGAATCAGTTATCACCAAATTCAATTTCAAACTTCAAACACTTATCAACTTCTCAACCACACAATTTTTTTATTAAGTATGAACATGAAATGAAAATAACAGAAGGAAATATCAACACAATGAACACCAGATTTTATGTGGAAAACCCAATGAGGGAAAAATAAAGGTGAGGATTAACTCACAATATAAATTAATAGAAAAATAGAATACAAGAGGCTCACTACCTATAGAAAGGACTCACTATCCAACAGGGAGTCTCACTACCTATAGATACAAAAGATTACAATAAAGATCCACCACAATAGGTTACACACATTCGTGGCCTTGATTAGAAGAATTGTAGACAATGTCAGCTCACTGATTCTAGGAATCTAACACATTAAAGTATTGCTACCTCAATTCACTTTTACACAACTCTACTTTTCTTCTTGATTTGACACATATTCACAACATCTTGACTTGTGTTTATACCCTAGATTAAACCTTAGAAACTTTCTCCAAGGTCAGCTACATATGTTTTATTCCATAAATTCAAATTAGGTCGACAACTCAACATTCCCATGATGGAAAGGAATGGGAGTGGACCAAACCAACACTTAATCAAGAACCAAAACAACATCCTGGATCAATCATAGGCTTCCTCAATTAATTTTTAATCCTTTGAATGAAGTGTAAACACTAGGTCATCCAAACCTAATTAAAACACAAATGAACATTGAAGTACATGCTTTCCAACAAGAAGATAATACATGGATGACGTAACACGCTTCATCATGAATGAGAACATATCTCACATACCTTCAGATACATCTGTATCAACTAAAATAAAATTCAAACTCAAAACACTTCTCACCAGGGTATGTGTAGGATCATCATGGAAAAAACATGCCCTTAACTGACAAAAAAATTAGAAAAATCAATGTTAGGCAACTTAACGTAAAAATTTGAATAAGTTATCTATATTATTTCAAAAATATGTAAGAATAGAATCTGTAGAAAGCTGGTTGTAGTTTCTAAAATACTAGGTTTTTTTTTTTAAATCTATTTGGTGAAAATTTGAATTTTCAATGCAGTAGCACTTAAATTTTAGGGAAAAAATAGGTAGGTGTTTGTCTGACCACCCTAACCACAATAAAAGGATAATATTTTTTATAATATTTTAGATATAAGTAGAGAAATCATGTCCTAGTGTGATGCATATTTTTTGTAATTTTTTTCCCAAGTAAATGATTAATTATGAATTTTTTCTTACAACTTTAAAAAAATTTAAAAAACTCATATGTATGGCCACCTTAATTTGGTCAAAACTTCATGAAATTCACTTTATTTGAATCCTATAGTATACGAAGCATAGAATGTGACGCATGTTACGGATTCAAGAAATATGATACTGTTTGAAAGCTATAGATGTTTTTCAATTAGCCTATCAATCGAGACTTTAGTCGTAATTCAAATAGAAAATGAATAATAATTATTTACTAAATTCAAAGTAAATCATAATTTATATTCATGGAAAGCTAAGAATCTCCTTTAAAAACCCATTTCACTTCATCAATTTTGAGTAAAAAAAAAATTGTTAGCCACATACCCATCATATCACCACTTTTTGGCCCATCACAATCTTGCACATACCCACTAGTCTATCCAGACATTACATATATACAAAGTAATACTAAAACTCATCTTCTAGAGCACCAAACCATGGAAATATTTTCCAGAACACAAATAACACCATTACAAGACATATTTCAGATCCACAAGACCTGAAACAAATCAAAAAAGGACTGCAGAGTAGAAACATTTCTCCTAGTTCACAAAAAAATAGCTATGTCAAACTAGTTCACATAATGGTGATCACAACTTTCACTTTCCATCAAACCAGAAGCTACAAGCTATGAGATATCACCAATAGATCCCCATAAACAACCGCTCAAGTCCACACAAGCATAGGATCAACACAAAAGAAAAATGGAGCACATACTGGAGAACATTTTGAACACATACATAACTCTGACTCCATTTTTTATTAATTTTCTCAAAAGCACTTAGTAACCCATCATATCAGCACATCTACAACATCATAAGGATAGCTCCATGTACTCAGAACATCTCAACAACATCTCAACTATACATGTACAATCTACAACATCCTATATTGTGTTGACATCAATGACAACATTAATGAAAACAACACCAAAATTTCTCATACTTGCCACAATCTCCCCCTTTGTCATTGATGGCAATACATGATGTGAAAAACCATCAAAGACAACACTCTCCTACATTGTCAACATTCCAGCAAAATACCTTCTCTTCCTCTTCTACCATTTTCCACATGACTCTTTCTACCCCTTTGACATCAATGGAAAAGATCAAAAGCTCTAATCACCCCCCCTTAGGAGTGCACCCATACAACTCATACTACAACAATGAAACTTTCTACTCCCCCTGTGGAGTAGACCCATTCATCATTCCAGATAAATGAAGAATTTGTGGAGCCTCTGTACTAATGCACCTCCATGTGCATCTAGTTTAGAGGGCCAATGACCCCCAACCTCTCCCTAAGATAATCAAAAGTATCCTTTAGAAGATCCTTTGTAAATATATCTACAATGTGATCCTTTGTAGACACATACTCCATCATGACTTCATTCCCCAATACTTTTTCTCTCAAAAAATGATATCTAATAGATATATGTTTTGTTCTTGAATGCATTACCAAATTCTTTGAAATTTTTATAGAACTTGTATTATCATAGAAAATAGTTATAGGCTCATCACATATCACTCCAATATCCTTCATTTTTTGCTTCATCCACAAAACCTGTGTGCAGAAAGATGTTGCATCAATATACTATGCTTATCTAGTGGATAAAGAAAATAAATCTTGTTTCTTACTTAACCATGAAACCAATCTTTAGCCAAGAAAGAAAGCACCTCCACTAGTACTCTTTCAGTTATCCACACAACCAACCAAATCTACATCAATACAAGCACTTAAAGTGAAATTAGTATCCTTAGGATACCACAAGCCATAATCCAAAGTTCCTTTAAGATATCTGAATATCCTCTTCACAGCTATAGCATGTGCTTCTTTAGGTTTTGTTTGAGATTTGGCAACTAAGCATACTACACGCATGGTGTCTGGTCTAGTAGCAGTAAGATATAGTAGTCCACCAATCATAGATATGGGTGAAGCCACAATAGTGGTTTATAATTGAAGTGAGGAAGGAAAACTCACATAAAATGAATGCATGGCCAAAAAATTGATTTTAGGGGTTCGTACGAACCTATTGGTTCAACCGAACCCATTAGGGGTTCGCTAGAACCTAGGATCAGGTGAACCCTCCTAATACTTTCCCACCAAAAAAAATCAAAACCCCTTATAGAAGGGGGGTTCGTATGAACCCTAGTTTAAGCAAACCCCTAGGGGTTTGAGTGAACCCCCTTTATTCCTCATCCCCTCCCTAAGACACAAAAAAAGCCTGAATTTTGGAACTTCGGAGCTTGGGTTGAGGATCAAAATGGAGGAATCTTCACAAACCCAACTTGAATTAGGTAGTCCTCAGAACGAGCTATCCAATGAATATGATTTTAATATGTTTTGGTTTTATTACATATTTGTTTTTTTAGTTTTATTAAACATAGCTTTTTCATCGAAAATGAAGGTCTATGTTTTGCACATGTGGAAAAATAGCAGATTATCAAAAAAAAATTGAAAAATATGAGTGCACCATATATTGAAGTCCTTGATCCAACAAAAAAAATTGAATTTCGATATATACAAAAAAAGTTATGCAAATGTATACGGTCGCGCTATGTCTAAATTGTAATTGGTTTCACTTTGAAACTTGATTAAAAAAAAATATTCAATAAAAAACTATCTAACCAAGTGGAAGCACTAGATATCAGAGTTACAAATCTAAATTTGAAAGAATTAGAATTTTATCCTTCATGGAAAAAAATTTATGCCTTATATGGTGTGCGTCACCTTTTTAAAATGTTGTTTTTTGAAAAAACCCAGTTTTTCGTGGGAGATGGAAAAAGAAGTGCAATCTGATTCCAAGAATTTTGAAAAAAATATTTTTAGAATCTACAAAAAAAATGTGACGAGACTCAAGTTTTCATCATCTTCAAATTCTTCATGGTTTAGCCGCTATAGGCACCCGAATGTGAAGATTTAGTTTAAAAAAATAATTTCAGTGTCGAGTTTGGCCAAAAATTGTAAACCACTATTGTGGGATCACCCATATGTACTTGCTCCAGATGATCAACTTTAGTAAATTCATCATCTTTACTCAGCTTACATTCGGTCACCATTGGAGTACTAACCATTTTGGAGTCATCCATTCCAAACTTCTTTAACAACTCTTTGATATATTTTGATTGTGAGCTGAATATCCCCTTATTATTTTGATTTACTTGAAGACCAAGAAAGAAATTCAACTCACCAATCATGAACATTTCAAATTCTTTTTGCATTTCCTCTGTAAATCTCTTCCTCATGCCTTCATTTCCTCAAAGATGATATCATCAGCATATACTAACACTATCGACATTATGTTTCCTTCCATCTTGAAATAAAGATTGTTTCCTACAGAGCCCTTATTAAAATTTTGTTGTGTCAAATATCTATCCAATCTAGCATACCATGCTCTGGGAGCTTGTTTTAGTCCATACAATGCCTTTTTCAATTTACAAACCATATTCGATTTGTCTGATAACTAAAATCCTCCAGTTTGTTCCATGTACACTTCTTCTTCCAGTTCTTCATTCAGAAATGCAAACTTGAAATCCATCTAATATACCTTGAAATCCTTGTGGGCAGAAAATGCCAAAAACATTTGAATGGCCTTCATTCTTACCACCAGGGAAAATTTCTCTTCAAAATCTATGCCTTCAACTTGTGAGTGTCCCTTGCATACAAGTCTTGATTTTTTTCTTAACACTTCACCATTCTCATTCAACTTATCCCTAAACAGCCACTTCAAACCAATTACATTCTTATTCGCAGGTCTAGCAACTAGTTGCATGTCTGATTCTTCTCTATTTGTTGTAACTCTTCTTTCATAGCTCTAACCCAACTCTCATCTTCACATGCTTCACACACAAACTTAGGTTCTATTTTAGAAAGTAAACATAGATTTTCCTCAGTTGCTACTTTACTTCTTGTCTTCACACCTTCACTCTTATCTCCAATTATTTGTTCCTCTAGATGATTCTTCTATATTTACTTAGCAGTCTTAGGAACAAGTTTCAGTGTTTCTTCTTCTTCTTCTTCAGTATGTTCTTCTTCATCTTCCTTATTCTCTTTAGGTACTAGTTCGCAAATAGGATCATTTGGTTCAACTTCACTTATCTCAACAAGTTTGTGCATATCCTCATCAACCTTCACATTAGCACTCTCAACAATCCTCCTAAATCTTTTATTAAAGCATCTATATGATTTTTTGGTAGTAGAGTATCCAAGGAAAATCCTTTCATCACATCTAGCATCAAACTTCCCAAGGTTCTCATCATCTTTTTTAATGTAACATCTACTTCCAAATTGGTAAGTGCAACATCATCATGGAAAAAACAAGCCCTTAAGTGGCGAAAAATTCAAAAAAATAAGAGTTAGGAAACTTGACATAAAAATTTGAATAAGTTATCTATATTATTTTAAAAATATGTAAGAATAGAATTTGTAGCAAATTGAATGTAGTTTCTAAACTACTAGGCTTATTTTTTTTAAAACAAAAATTATTTGGTGAAAATTTGAAATTTCAATGCAAGAGTACTTTAAATTTCAGGGAAAAAATAAGAAGTAGGTGTTTGTCTGACCACCCTAACCACAATAAAATGATAATATTTTTTTATACGATTTTAGATATAAGTAGAGGACTAGTGTAATGATGTGATGCATATTATTTTGTAATTTTTTTCCATGTAAATAATTAATTATGAATTTTTTATTACAACTTTTAAAAAATATAAAAAACTCGTATGTCTAACCACCTTAACTTGGTCAAAACTTCATGATCAATATATATATATATATATATAATCCTATAGTATGTGAAGCATAGAATGTGACACATGTTTTAGATTTAAAAAAATTGATACCATTTAAAAGCTATAGATGTTTTTCAATCAGCATATCAATCAGGACTTAAGTCGTAATTCAAACAGAAAATGAATAATAATTAATTATAAAATTCAAAGTAAAGAATAATTTATATTGTGTAAAGCTGGGAATCTCCTTTAAAAACCCTTTTTGTTTCATCAATTTTTTGTAAAAAAAAGTCGTCAGCCACATTGGCCATCATATCACTTACATATCGCCACTTTTTGGCCCATCATGATCCTGTACATAACCAAACACCTTAAAGTACTTCACAGTAGGAGCCTTACCAATCCTTAACTCATAAGGAGTCTTTGTGTTGTTTCCTCTTATCCAAAATCTATTAAGAACATAAACAACAGTGTGTATTTTCTCTCTCCAATATAGATTAGGTACATTTTTTTCTTTCATCATGGTTCATGCAGCTTCTTGTACAGTCCAGTTCTTTCTCTCAACAACTACATTTTGCTAGGGAGTTTTAGGAGTACAAAATGTCTCTTTATGCCATTCTCTTCACAAAATGCATTAAACTCACTAGAAGTGAATTCTCCACCTCTATCAAATCTCAAACATTTAATTCTCAGGTTCACTTCATTTTCTACTCTTGCCTTGAACACTTTAAACCTATCCAAAGCCTAAGTATTCTCTCTAAGAAAAGAAACCCATGCCATTCCAAAATAATCATCAATATGAGGCATGAAATACCTATCACCATTTAAACTTCATATTCTAGTAGGACCACAGAGGTTTGTATGAATTCATTCCAACATTTCAGTAGTTGATTCCTTTTTTCCTTTAAAACTACATCTTGTATGTTTCCCCAACTAACAACTTCTACAAATAGTATTAGCGGGATTTGTGATTTTATGCAGATCTTACACAACATCTCTTGAACTAATCCTTAACAGATTATCAAAGTTTACATGTCCCATTCTCTAATGCCACAATCAACTTTCATTAACTTGAGATACAAGGCACTAACCATCAACACCCTTAAGATTGATAGATGTTTCCATAAGTTCTCCTTCCTATAGCAACCATAGTTCCAAACCCTTTTCTAATCTCACAGGTATTATCCTAAAACACAAGTTTGAAACCTTTGCTACACATCTATCCAACACTCAAAAGGTTATGCCTTAAGCCTTTTACATAATATACATCATCAATGTTGTGTATTCCATCAAAACTAATTGTACCTCTCCCAACAATCTTTGCTCTTGAATCATCACCAAACATGACAAAACCACCATAATAATTTTCAAGTTTATTGAACTTACTTTTATCTCTCGTCATGTGATTAGAACATCCACTATCAATCACCCAATAGTCTTCATCCTATCTAGCATGAAAGGTAGTAACCAAAGTACATTCTATCTCATCTTTCTTGTTCTCCAAATCACCTTCTCTTCCACATCTTCCAGAGTTAGAAGACATAGATTTATTCTCCAAGGCAAAGAAAAATCATTCAATATCATCACCCTCATAATCAGATTCATCATCATCGATACCAGCTTCTTCTCTGACATAAATAACTTCTTGAACCTCTTATCCTTTTTATCTCTATGATCTTTGTTCTTCTTATGTACAACTCTATTCGGACACCTTGAAGCATAATGACCAATATTACCACAACTAAAACATTTAAAGGGAAACATACCTTTATACTTACCATTACCTTTCTTCAATTTCCTTGTAAAGTTTATTCCAACCCATCTGAACCATCACTATCTGATCATCTTCAGTCTTTGTTGCATTAAATGTTGATTTTTTCTTCTCCTCTTTCTTTCCAAACTTTCTCATCTCAAATGTAGTCAAGGTGCCAAACAATTGTTCTTTAGTAAACTTCTTAGGATCATACACTTCTTCAATAGTTGAAACCTTATCACTGTAGCTCTCCAGAAGGATAGTCAAGATCTTCTCCATTACATCTTCATCAGTCACAGTGCCTCATATTTTCACATCATTCACTGCAATATCAACTCTCTGGAAATAGCTTGTAATATATTCACCTTCTTCCATTTTCAAGTTCTCATATCTTCACTTTTTTGTTAGCTTCTTTGAAAATTTCACTCTATAATTTTCTTCATAAATGTCTTCCAACTTCTTCCAGAATTCATAAGTAGATTTGAAATAAATAACTTCCGTTCACTTAGTCTTAGATAAATCATTGTAGATCACATACCTTGCTTTTCCATTCTCCTCATACGCAAAAACCTCATCTATAGTAGTAGGACCACTTGTTGGTGCAACATACTTCATCCCAATAGCCTTACAGGCCTTGTAACCAAGAGAGATAATGTAACCTCTCATCTGCACTTTTCAATCACTGTAGTCAGATCCATCAAACATAGGGATAGCCAAGTTGTGCACCATCAGATCTACCTCAAGCAGTTAAAATTTTCACCAAGGAACCCAAGCTCTGATACCAATTGTTGAAAGATGCAAGACAATTGAGAGGGGGGTGAATCAATTTTCACCAAATTCAAGCTCAAATTTCAAACACATATCAACTTCACAACCAAATAATTTTGCTATTAACTATGAACATGAAATGCAGATAATAGAAGGCAATATCAACATAATGAACACCAAATTTTATATGGAAAGCCCAATAAGGGTAAAACCACAGTGAGGATTAACTCACAATATAAAGTAATAGAAAAAATGAATACAAGAGGTTCACTGCCTATAGATACAAAATATTACAGTAAAGATCCACCACAATAGGTTACACACATTTGTAGCCTTGATCAGAAGAATTGTAGACACCGTTAGCTCACTACTTTCAAGAATATAACACATTAAAGTATTGCTGCCTCAATCCATTTTCACACAACTCTACTTTTATTCTTGATTCAACACTTATTTGCAACATCTTGACTTGCATTTATACCTTCTTTACCCTTAGAAAATTTCTACAAGGTTAGCTACATATGCTTTATTTCATAAATTCAAATTAGGTTGGCAACTCAACATTCCCGTGGTGGAAAGGAATGGGAGTGGAGAAAACCAACACTTAATCAAGACCCAAAACAACATCTTAGATCAATCACATGCTTCCTCAATTAATTTTTAATCCTTTGTATGAAGAGTAAACACCAAGTTGTCCAAACCTAATGAAAACACAAATGAACATTGAAGTTCATGCTTTCCAACAAGAAGATAACACATAGATGGCATAACATGCTTCATCATGCATGAGAACATATCTCAGATACCTTTAGATACATCCACATCAGTTGAAACAAACTTCAAACTTATAACACTTCTCACCAATCCATCCAAACATTACAGATACACACAGTAATACTAAAACTTGTCTTCTGGAGCACTAGGCCATGAACATCTTTTCCAGAACACAAATAACACCATTACAAGACATATTCCAAATATGCAAGACCTGAAACAAATCAAAGAAGGATTGTAGAGTAGAAACATTTCTCCCAGTCCATAGTCATACAACTTTGTCAAACCAGTTCACATACTGGTGATCACAAATTTCACTTTCTATCATGAACTAGAAGCTACAATCTAGGAGATATCACCAACAAATGCCCATAAACAACCCTTCATATCTGTACAAGCATAGGATCAACATAGAAGAAATGTGGAGCACATACCAGAGCACATTATAAACACATACATAACTTTGACTCCACTCTTTATTAATTTTCTATTTAATCACTTGGTAACCCATCATATCAACACATCTACAACAACATAAGGATAGCTCCATGTACTCACAACATCTCAATAGCATCTGAACTATACATGCACAATCTGCAACATCAGGTGTATTGTTTTGACATCAATGACAAAATTAATGACAACTCCACCAAACTTGCTCATACTTGTAATAGTTAGGATTGGGGTTAGTTACAATAGGTTGTGGTCTACATGTGCCTGGTGGAGGAGGCAGCTAATAATAGTATATTATGGAGGTGATTGATGGTAACGAGGCGAGAAATAATGAGGCAGAGGTTGGAATTGATATTGGTATTATGTTGCAGGTTGACTTGGGATTATAAAGGGGGTTTTCATGGTTGTGGATTGATTTTTGGTTCATGCAGAGGTTGCAATGGTGTTTTTTTTGTGGTTGGTGGTAAAGTGGTTGTTTTGGTTGTGGATTGACCTGAGGTTGATGTTGAGATGGCGATTAGGGTATATGATAAGACAATGGTTGTGGACTAGAATTACTAGGATTAAAGGGTTTTGGTGGCAGGTTTAATGGACACATGCAAACAAGGGGTGTATGAGGAGGCACAATAGCAAAGGGATTAAATGTATTGCCCTTGGTGTTCCCTAATGTCTAACTTTGTTTATTTGGTGGATGAGGTGGTGCAGATGGTATAGGGGTAGGACCTTATGAGTTACTACCTTGCTGATTACTAGGACCAGGACCTTGAGAATTGTTAGGACCTTGTGGATTGGAAGGACCTTGGGGATTATTAGGATTAGGTGCTACACCCATGACTAAAATTAGGGCATGAGATAGTGGGATATGATAACACACATAATTTCAAAATCTAGGTTGATATGACATTTCTTGTGGGGTAACCTAACGAACTCGAGGGACTAATGATCTCAGATTGGCCTAAGAGCTTTATGGATCCTATGATGGAAGGGGTGTGATGTTAAAATATTGTGATAGATCAAATCAAGGTGGTCGCTTAGTACCCCTCATAAGCAATGTGTAAAAGATCTTATCTCCACGCTTCGTAAGGAGATGATTGGTCATTTGAACATTAGTAGGATCACTAAGATATTGATCAATGGTTAGCTCAGGTTGGTTAACCATGCCTTCCTGAAGGGAACAACATGGGTGAATTTACATGTTGGATTGCTCAAATCCACCATTAGTGGGTGGATTGGGAGGATGTTGTGGTTGACCAGCTTAGGAATATTGTAGTTCCATGAGTTTCTTTTATTGTGATCGAGTAATGGGCATGAAAATGTAGATTAATAGAAGATGTAGATAATACAAATCTCTAAGATGCACCCAAATGATGACGACCTAGATGATGAACTAAAGGATTCTGAGGATGATGGATCAATTGATTGGATGATCAATAGGATGATTTTGGATTGTCAATTGGATAGGATTGGTTTGGATTTATTGATTGGATTAGATGATAGGATTAACTCTAAACTAGATTGAGGAGCTCAACTAGATGATACAAGATGATGAAAATTGGATGGGATGATAAAAAGGTTGATTAAGGAACAAATCCACCTCTAGATGGAAGTAGATTGATGAGGCTACAAAGGATCACTAACTCAGGATGGATGATGCTCCTAAGTAAGTGTGAATGATATTGATTAGGGTCAGTTACCTAACCCAATTGGATAAAAGTTTCCTAAATTGACACCTAGGGGATTTGGATTGGTGGATTAATGATTGATATGCTATCTAAGGATGTCATTAGATGAACCTATGTGGTTAAATTGACAATTGGATAAGTTTCAAAAAATACAGATGCATGAAAATAAAAATTATGGATAGATGGATAATAATAAAAAAATTGACCACAAGAATTGACTCAGAATGAGGCAGGATATTAGTGGCCAAAAGGATTCACTCTCTAGTTTTCATTGTATGTAAAGTGGATTCACTTTTGTGTGTAGTGAATTTTCCTCTTTTGATCATAGGATGGCCTATCTAAAAAGTTACAAGTTTTCCCATGTGTATAGTAGGATCACCTCTCTAAGGTTCATAGGTTTTCCTATCTCTTCAAATGTATGGTCAAGATTGTGGAATCACCCAAATAGAATGCAAGATCACCTAAACATGAATAAGTATGGATGGGAAATAACAAGATCACCTCTCGAGGGTTCAAGTTCACGTATCTAGGATGCAATATTTTCCCTATCTTCAAATGTATGGACTTAGTGTGGAAATGCCTAGCTAGGACACAAGAATGCCTATTGCTTGAACAATATGAATAGGGGTGATACAGACTAGGGTGTGGAATTTCCTATCTAAGAATCGAGATCACCTTTGTGGGGTGTTTGGGAAGGTACAGACTCAAACACAAAATCACCTCTATGAGAGGCGTGTTTTCCTATCTAATTGATTAGTTGTACGGTGGACTCAAGCGGATTCACCCTTTTTGAGAGAGAGATATCCCAAAGGATGATACAAGATGATTCACCTCTGTGAGAAGGAAATTTTATTGTTAGGGGTTAACTGACTAAACTGGACAGAGATGTAGATTTTCCCCTCTAAGGGCAGGATCACCTATCCACAGTGCACATTTTCCTCTCTAAGAAGTGGATTCACCCTTGGGGAATGGATGGACTATGGTAAAGGATCAAAAATAGCAAGCAAGTAGATAGTGGTCAAAGAACAATTTAAACCGAAGACACTTACTAGTATCACACAAGAAGACACACCAAGAACATGAATGGCACAAGAATTAGTGGTAAGTGTTTACAAACTCAATGCAGGCCCACCACCCTAAGGGGTTAATATTCTATGAAATCAGGTGGAAGCACCCTCTCTCACAATGGAAGATAACTAGAGATCCAGTTGCATAGGGTCATCAAGACACACCATGGGCTCACCTTCTCTCTCTCCTCAAGAACTATCATAGTTAACCATGAAGATTTCTATCTCAACCTAAGGGAGTATGTGGTGAGTAACTTCAGGGTGTTGTTTGCAATCCCTACACTACACCAAGTTGTGGCTAGAACATGAGTCTTAAACTAGGCTAAATAGGAAACTAGGGGAGTCCTCAATACACCACAAGGGTGTGTGAAGCACAATCGTGAACACCAACCCATCACAAGTGTGGATTGGAATCCCCAATGAAGTACTAGAAACTCGGACCAACCCTTCCCACCTAACTAGAAATCACCCTAGTAACAGTGATTTTCTAAACATGACCTGACTGGATTGGGGTGAAACTTTAATTCTCCTTGCTTTATATACCTCACTAGTAACAAGTGTTCAAGATCATTCCCTAGGTGATGAAATCCTAGGCAAGTCTCACTAAAAGTTAGGAAATGCTAGGTATTTTTCATCCCCAAGTTTTCATGTAATGGGGGAGATCATATGCACAAGCTAGAACTCCTAGGTAGACTCACAAGTTGACTTGAGTTAGCTACAATTTATGATCCCTAGGCTCATTGTATGATGCAAGCAAAGAGCATACATTAATAGCTAACTCCAAACACAGTAAACAATGTTCTTTAACCCTTTAATAAATTGAAGTGTGCCTAAATTAGTATGAAAAATTACACACACAAACTAACTAGGGGTCTTCAACTAATCATCCTACAAGAGACATCTTGGTATTTTCACCATTGATCTTGGAAAAAAAAAGCTACACAAACTTTAGCGAGATCTCACAAACATTGACAAACAATTAAGTGGATTAGTAGCTAAACCCGGAACAAAAAAAAAATGTAAACTAGAAAATTTTAACATTCTAGATTACCTTAGGTTCTCCCTTGTGTAGGGTGGATTTGCCTTTGTGTTAGTTGCAAGATCACCCCTGTGTTGAGTGGGATCGCCTATCTAGGGTATAGGTGTATGCACAATCACCTCTATGGGTCTAGTAGGATTGCCTGACCATGTAGCAAATTATCCTCTCTGTATGATTAAAGGCGTATTTGCCTCTATAATTCGGGTCTCAGAAGGTCAAGTTCAGAATCAGCTTTGAAAGTGGCTTTTGTGTAGTTGCCTATGTTGAAACAGGTTTTCCCCTACAGTCAGGAAGATTCACCCATCTGGAGGATTCACCTTTGTAGTACTAAAAATTTTGAACCTTCAAGATAGAAACAACAACAAAACTCAAAGGACCCATGGCATGGGTTGCATCAGGCATGCTAGGAATGTGTGCAAGTGAATTTCTAGTCTAAAAAATGCAAAACAAGAAGGAATGCAAACAAACACTCAAGATGAGCCTAGTTGAACTTGAACAACAAAAGATGGGAAATCCAGTTCTTTTACATTTCCCAAGTTGATGAAGTGGTTGGCCCTTTCATTTGTTGATTTGTGTGCTCCTTCACTTGGTAAAATAACCTAAAGCTATATGAAAATGATGGATATTTTGATGGTGAATGCAATGGTGCTAATGGTGAATGGATTTGATGCAATATGATAGCTTGAAGTGGCTACAACAATGGAGGATTGAAGGCTAGAATGCAAGTGTGCTAAAGTTTGCTAAGTGTGTTAACATCAAATGAAGTAATTTTGAATGCTTTTAGGGTAAGGCCTCCAAAAAAATGGAGGGTCAAGATTGATCCTAGGGCATGAGATCAAAGGTTGAGATGTCTTGAGAAATCTCAACCCATCTCATGATGACAAGGGAGGAATTAAAAATTTCTTAAAAATCCTCATGGGGATTGAGAAAGGAATAAAAATTCCTTATGGGGGGATGTGACAAATTAAAAATTCCTCTAAATTCATGGGGGGAATAAATTGGAATTTAAAATTCCAAAGGGAATGGGGATGACTTCTCTAAAAGGAGAAAGTCATTAATAGAGTTGACCAAGGGTAGATGTCATAAATGGCATGGGAATTAGGTTGGGTCTAATCATTGATTTGGGTTGTGCAAATGAGGGATTAGGTGAACTAATCTTGATTAGGAATCTGCTTGCCTTTTATGGAGGATGCAACCCTAATTATGATTAGGAATGTGCACATCTTAATTTGAGATTAAGGGGCTAATCAAGATTAAGGAAAATGTTGGAGGACGGGACAAGGAGAGAGAAAATGGATGAATTAAAAATTGATTTTAATTCATTTGGGAAAGGTGACTAAATTAAATAAATTGGACCATTTATTTAATTTAGAGAGGAAAGGGTACAAGGTATTTAATTAACCAATTAAACACCTTAGGGGTCATTAGGAATAGGATAAAATATTAATAAAATAATAAAAAAAATTATTAATACGACTTATAGATACGGGATAAAAGAATTCAAGAGCGAATTTGACCATGTGGGGGTGGGAAAATTCAGGTTTCTATAACTACTACATTTCTGGTGCCTAAAGCATATCACATGCACTAGGTTGACATGATTTCCTTCTATATGCACCCTTTGATACCCACACTCTTTCAGTTATCCATTGAGACGAGCATGGAAGTATGGATATCTTTTATTCTGGAGAGTTAGATTTGACCTACTAGATCAGGAGGGGATCTTATGGAGACCCTACCAGCTAATACCACAGTGGCCAGATGAGACTCACCAATTCACACAGATGTAGAGGGATAGGCTTTTACTAATGAGGTACAATTACGTAGTGAGACCATTCTACTACAATCATGTCATGAGACTGTTTGGACTAGTATATGTGCCACCAGTAGCATGACTATTTTATAGGCTATCATTGCATAGTGCTCGAAGGCTAGGATCTACGAGAAGACTCATAGTTGATGATGTTTTATCTAGTAATTAAAATGATTCATATCTAGACATGCCCCCAGTCTCTGATGTTGATAACATGGGTACTACTGATGCATAGGAGTGGTGGGTCGTAGCATGACTAGCTCCAATATTTCCTATGGATTAGCCTATACGCTTTGCAAGGCCTCTTTTAGATCATAGGGATGATGAGGAGACAAGTGAGGAGACAAGGGTCAAGGCTATAGACTTATTTGTAGATGAGGTAGAGGAGGACTATGATGAGGAGACAGACTCAGACTATGAGGAGAGGGAGGAAGATAAGGAGGATAAGGGAAGGCTGATGAGTGAAGAAAGTGACACAAAAAAATAGGATCCAGTTTCCCATGAGTGGAGAGATTCAGTTCTCACTTGTGTTACTAGATCACATTCAGTAGTTGTAGCATGTGAAAGCACTTATGAGCATGGAGAGACTAGCACATCTTCCATTCCTCCTACACAAGATGAGGCTATTTTTACACAACTAGCCAAAGATCTAGGTGATGACACATTATGATTATGCTTATATGTTTTTTATTTTATATATATATATATATATATATATATATATATATATATATATATATATATATATCACATGATGTGTATTGATTAGCTTTACAATTTCTATCTTGTAGGGTTTATGAGAAAGTTTCGTGATCTCTATCGATGAGTGACCATAGAGTTAGTACCTTCTTCACTCAAAGACAAGGCTATCAAAACAAACTACATTCCCCCACCTATCGTGGAGCAACATACAGAGCCATTGAAGCCTTTTGCGAGGCTAAGAGGAGCATACTAGGGCACTACTAGGCGTGTTGATTGAGTTGAGGGTGATTTATCAGCACTACAGGCTACCTATGAGGAGCTTCGATCATCTTGAGATTTGACAGAGGTTGAGAGACTTTGTGCAAAGGTTTCTATGCTACAAGTGCATAGAGATCGCATAGAGTGAGAGTGTATGGAGGCCATCATACAGGAGGCTAGAACTATTGGATGAGCAGGGGGCCTACATGATGCACTACATTTTATTATTAGTTCATGATCACACACTAGTGTCTCTCGACAGATGTGATCACCAGGTCCTAAGGGATCTAGTAGCCACAATCCACACTAGTATTGTATATTTGATAACATGTACTTCAAATTTTATTATGATATATATATATACATATATGTTTATTTATGTTGGGTTTTTTAGGCTTATGTGTTTAAGTTAGATGGCAATGTGATTTATCAAATATTCTTTGTAAGACTATTTAATAAATGTCTCCATGATCTAACATATTTTATGTGCTCTAATTAAAACTATCTTAGTTTCTTTTTACATGCAACATTATGATTGGCTATGTTATGCTAAACTAAATCCACCTATGATCTAATTAAAGAACATTAAATGCATATAAGGATCTAATCTAACACAACATACAAAATTGACTTGAACAGTATGAAACTTGAAGTAACCACCTAAGATTAATTTAAATAATTTCTTTAGTATTCAAGACACAAAAATAATTGTTTTTCAAGAATGAAGCAAGGAGAGAAATAACATACTATCTACTAACTCTAACATCATTGCTCTATCATTCACACTATTCAAGAACAAATATTAGACATAATACTAGTGTAGATGCATGACATTAATAGGTTCTTTAAGAGGTGTACCATCCATTTTAGTTAACGTGTATGCTCCAGACCCATAAATTTCATCAATTATGTAACATCCTAACCAATTAGGGCTGAATTTTCCTTTTTCAGTCAGGGTGGCATTGATGTTATGTTGCTTCTCAAATAAAACCAAATCACCTTTATTAAATGAATGAGGGATGACATGATCATTGTAACTACGTTGCATTTTTCTAGATTAAGCTTGGAGATGCTCAAGAGCATTAGTGTGCTATTCATCAAGAATCTCAAGCTGATGCAATGGTTGTTCATTATAATTATTATCGTTAATAAGTCCTTGAAAATTTATTCATAATGAAGGAATCTTTAACTTCAAGGCCATTATCACCTCAGTACCATAGACAATGGTATAAGGAGTATTTCCAGTTGATTTTTTAATACTAGTATGATAAGCCTATAATTTAGATGTCAACTACATATGCCAATCCTTATTATGTTTGCTTACTATTTTTTTTAAGATTTGTTCAAGAGTCTTATTAGTTGATTCATCTTGGCCATTAGATTGTGAATAGCAGGGTGTTAAAAAATGATGTTGTATGCTAAACATTTCTAAGAACTTCTTCATGCCATTATTCTTAAATCTTGTCCCATTGTCTAAAACCAATGCGGAAGGAAGTCCAAAGCGAGCAATAATGTGTTCCAATATGAAACGACATATTACATCGGTAGTTTTTCAATGAAGGGGAACTGCTTCTACCCATTTTGTGAAATAATCTATTGTGATAATTAGAAAAATATGTCCAGTGGAGGAAGGTGGTGAAGGTGGTGATATTTTTCCAATAAGATCCAAACCCCATACCAAAAAAGGCCAAATAGGAACTTGGGCATGATGCTCGGAAGCAAGAGTGTGAATCAAATTTCTATGCTATTGATATTTGTGACATTTCTTAATGTATTCAAAGTAATTTTGTTCCATATTCCTCCAATAGTATTCTATGCAGTTTAGCTTTTGAACTAATGATCTTCCTCCAAAATATCTTCCACAATCACCTGCATGATCTTCCACAAGTGCTATGGGGATTTCGGATTGTTTAAGGAATCTAAGTAAAAGACCATCAAAGGACCTTCTATACAACATGGACCAACAAGGATTATATATCTAGATGTGAGTTTTCAAAGGTGGGTTTGAATATTCTTAGTTTTTCATCTTAGTAAATGTACCTTATATTAAATAATTAAACATAATAGCACCCCATTCGCTAGAGCTTTCCATGGTGGTTGATAACACTTATTTGATCTTAGATTCTATTAATGATTTTGAAATTGTATGGACAATGAATGTGAAATATTTTGAAGGATCTTGAGGAGATATAAGGGAGGCCGCATTTTCCATTGCATCTACATGTCGATTATCTTTACGTGGGATGTTTTCAATGGTATATGAATCAGAAGTGTTTAATAGAGTTATTGTGAGATCCTTACATTTTGATAATTTTCATGCTTTGCTTGATATTTTTCATTTATTTTCTTAATAACTAATTGTGAATCAATGAATATTTTAATGTCTCAAGCTCCCTGAGTTAAAGTGGTGCATAATCCATCAATTAATGCTTCATATTACACTGTATTGTTTGTGCATAGGAATTTTAAGTGATAGGACAAGGAAATAGGATTTCTTGCAATTAGGACTATTATAGCGCCTATGTTAGAGCATGTTCTACACTTAAAGTCATCAAAGTATAACTCCCATGTATTAGTTTCAATCGTCAACACATTATCATCAAGGAATGAATCAATATTAGGTAACGCTAGGGGAGAGTGAGCGTCAACTAACTGGTTGGTCAAGGCTTGTCCTTTAATTGTCTTTTGCAAGACAAACTTAAGGTCAAACTTAGTTAACAACATAACCCATTTAGCTGAGCATCCTGAAAAAATCTATTTTAGTTAAAAGATGTTTTAAAGGATCAAATTTCATCATCACGTGTATGTCAACATTTAGTAAGTAGTGTCTCAATTTACTAGTAGCAAACACAAGAGAAAAACATTATTTTTCTATTATCGTATATCATGTCTCATAATAAATTAGAGTTAAAATAATCTAATAGATAGGATGTTCTTTACCTTTTTCATCTTCTTGAGCCAACAATGCTACAAGCATGGGTCGATGTTGTTGTATGGAGAATAATAGGTTTGTCTTACATAGAAAGATGTAAAATAGGTGGAGTAGCAAGATAATCTTTCAAGCTCTCATAAAATTATTTACAATCCTCATTCCAATTAAATTGAACCTATTTCTTAAGAAGATGTGTAAAGGGTAATGTTTCTTCTACTACATATGGTAAAAATTGATGGATAGCTTGAATTCTTCCTTGTAAAGTGCACAATTGAGAAATGTTTCTAGGAGGTGGCATGTTAACTATAGCATGAATTTTCTTCATGTCCACATCAATGTCTTTGCGAGATATGATAAAACCTATAATTTTTTCCACTATCTACACCAAAGACACACTTTTTCAAGTTTAATCTCATGTTATACTTTCACAAATTCATTCAAAGAGTCTTTGAAGAATATTCACATTGTTTTTTCTAGTTAAATGTTTGGCTAGAATATCATCAACATAATCTTCTAAAATCTTATGTATGAAATCATGAAATATCAATGTCATAGCTCATTGATATGTTGCACTTGCATTCTTCAATCCAAAAGGCGTAATTACCCAACTAAATGTTCCCCAAGCCATAGTAAATGTTGTTTTATATTATTCTTGAGGTTGATAAAGATTTTATTATATCCATAGAATCCGTCCATGAATGACAACAAAGCCTATCTTGTAGTCCATTCCACTATCATGTCAATATTAGGAAGGGGAAAATCATCTTTTAAAGATTTTTTATTAAAATCATGAAATTTTGTACACATCCTAATACAATTGTCAGGTTTCGTGACTAGAACAATGTTTGAGATCCAAGGAGAATAATCAATAGGTCATATAAAACCAGCTACAAGTAGTTTCTCAATCTTAGACTTAACTAATAATGTTATCTTAGGATTCATCTTTTGTATCTTTTTTCTAACTAGTTTAGCATTCTCGACAAGGACTATGTTACATGTCACTATCTTAGCAACAATCCCTAGCATATATCCAAATAATTCCAAGCAAAAAGTTTAGGAAAGTCATGAAGTAAGGTTGCATGGTCTTCTTATTCATCTTCATCAAGGCACTTTCCTATCTTAATTACTATCTCCTCATTAGTTCTATCCATCAATATGTTGATTGTATCTCCTAAAGTGAGTGTTGTTTGTTTCAGAAATTTGAGATTGTATTCTTTGTTGTCTTTATCAATCTCATTACTTTCCTTTTCTTTGTCTTCTTTCTTCTCTCTAATAAAAGCACATGTAACCCATTTCATTTTAGGAGGAGTAAATGACTTGTCATAAACTCCCAATATTTCTTTCAAGCTTTCATCATCTTCAAAGTATTCCAATGATTCTTCACAAGTTGTATCAATCAATTATGGATGCTTCAATTTGAGAATTTTTTTAGGGTTACACATGATGGTGTTGATGTTTGAGGGTATTTTCATTTCGTGTGTTATGTTAGAAGGGAAATACCCCAAACCACTCTTTGTTTCTTGTGTGTTAGGTTCTATAGGAATATGAATGCCTTGTTCTTTCCTTCCACATCCTCTTCCATTATAACCAAGTTGTTTCATACACTCATAACCTTTTCCATAAAGTTTCTCCATTTCTTTTGGTTTTGGTGGTTGTTGATAGTCTATCTCATCAAATTTTTTTGTATATAGGTTGTTTCTTCTTCTAGAGTCTATGAGGTAGATTCTTGTGAGTTTTCTTTTGAATTATGTGTTGACATTACCATTGGCTACTTTTGTTTCTTGGTTTCTTTCATTGTAACTTTGTATTCTCCCATAAATGTTGGTGTGAAGTCTAAAGAACCCCAATCATCTTCCAATAACATGGACATATTTTCTATCTACTATTTGTCTTCTTTCATAGGTTCTATGTTTTAAGTTAGAATTAATTTGTTTAGAGGACTTGTCATTCCTTTTTCAACTTGTAAGAAATTTTCAAGTTCAGAGTCTATTTCAACTTGGCACACATCATTGTTATAGACATAGTTCATGATATGATGAAGAGTTGAAAGCACCACATGCATCTCATGAATCCAAGGTCCTCCTAAAAGGATATTGTATGAAATATCATGAGGCATAACATGAATAGGGGTTTCTAATGTAGTCATTTTAACTATTTAATAAGTGAATTAATCACACCAAGCGGTTGCTTTCCTATGTTGTCAAATCCTTGAATCAATAAGGAATCGGGTTCAATTCTCAATTAATACACACCAAGTCTATCCAAAAGAGTTACACTACACACATTAAGGGCAGACCCATTGTTAACAAGGGTTCTTTTTATTCCCACCCTATTATAGATAGCTATTATCATGAAGGCCTTGTTTTTCTTTCTCAATTCCAATGGAGGTAGCTCATGTTGATGAAAAGTAATGTCTATGTTAACTTCATTCATTCCTTGAATTAGAGCTACCACATCACTTGAATTTGTAGTAGAGGGAACCACAATTTGTTGTAGGGCTGTTTGAAGCATAGTATGATAATTTGGTGAATTTTGAATTAGATCCCATAGGGATATTTTTGCAGGAGTATTCTTCAGTTGTTCAACAAGATCATACTCCTTCCCTCTATTTGAAGGAAAGGAAGGAGCACTAGGCAAGATGGGTTGAGGAAAAGGTAGGTGTGTTGAAGTTGTTTTTCTTGGTTGTGGATTTAATCTAGTGTTATATCTATGAGCAATGATACTATAACTTGATTGAAGCAAAAGATTATTCATAGGTGGTTCAAGGGTGAAAATGGGTTTTTTTTGAGTTTGAGGTTTGTTTGAAGGTGGGTATAGGATGAGTTGGAGTTGGATTACATTAACTTCTCTTTGTTTTAGTTTGTTGTAACAAGCTTTAGTGGAGGGACCTTGTGAGATGAATGCATCAAGGGACTCATCTAACATATCAAATCCATCACTACTAAACATGCTTGAGGGTTAGGTTAACTTGGAAAAAGAGATATGAAATATTCATATAACTATGCTTTCTCCAAGTGGTTCATTAGTTTATAGATGTTTTTGGGTTTTATTTTTCCAATGAATGCAAAATGTAATCTAAGCTTATTGAAGTATGAACTAATGCTAGGAATGAAACGTAAAGAAATCTAATTCTATCCACAATTGAAATAAAACTAAATTAAGCTAGAGCTAATGAAATTTTTGAAACAAAAATTGATTAAATAGAAACAAAATTCTAAGAAAAACAAATAGAAGCACATAAATAAGGTTTTTAATGTTGTAAAGTGTAGTTTTAGATCTAACATGAGACTAAATCATTCATAGAGACATATGAGTCCTAGTTAGGGTTTTTCAAGGGTTCAAATGTTGAAAAATGATCCATAGAGAATACCTAGAAATTAGGTAAACCCACCTACACTAGGACTAAATCACCCAAAGGGGTGAATGAGTCCCAAATTAGGGTTTTAACACTAATTTCAATAAATTTTGAGTAAAGTTTAGGTTTTTGGGTTTGTATATAGTCTAGACTATGTGCAATTACAAATTTCAAGTGAAATTTAGTGATGAAAGATGCCATAAAATGCAACCTATATGCACTTTCACTTATGCAAGATTTAGAAACCCTAGATGCAAATTAACTAATGCAAGAACTAATGCAAAGTTAATGTAAGCTAGATCTAGGACTATGATGTACTCCAAATTAGAAAATAAGGTTTTCTAAAGGCTAGGTTCACCAAAATCAAATGTGGGGAAATACTTGGATGGTTTCCACCTTTTAGGAGATGGAACACAAAAAGGGGGTTTAGGACCTTCCTCCTATTTCCTTATATTTCATTCAAGGAAATCTAAAAGATCTCAATCTAGGAATGGAATTAGGGAAATAGATTTGCAATAAGGTGTCCTAGGGTGTTATTAAAGTCAAAATGGGGTTCACCACAAAACAAAGGCTTGGAAAGAAGAAAATGAAATGATATGCAAACCTAATTGTGCAACCTAAGATATAAAATGAAAAATCAGAATAATGAACTAAGAAAGGATAGAGGGGCACCTAGAAAATTGAAGATGCTTAGAAAAAGGTATGAAATCCTGAAAATTTTGAATTTTAAAGCATACTAGGGCTCATATAGTAGGTTGGGTAATTTAGTCCCAATTTAGGGTTTTTGGGTAGAAACTGGAATCTCATATTGACAAGTCTAAATCCTCTGAAATCTAGGAAAAATGTTATACCAAGACTCATATGCCACAAGTGGGATATCATTCTCATTCTTCTTTTTTAGAAAGTTAATATCTAAATTTGGTCTTCTATCTCTTATCATCCTTCCAAACTTTGTTTCTAAATCTCAACCTGCTAAAATCCTACAAAACGAAATATTGTATTAGCGTGCTTATGGTGGTTTTCCTAGGTCAAACTCCTATTTTGGTAATTAAACCTTGAAAGAGATAATAGATATTGAAATTAAATATGTATGAAAGTCCTAATCTTAAGTGTATCTAAGATTAAAAAATCTAAAGTGCAATGAAACCCTACTCTAATGTGCTAGAATAGGATGCATAAATGAACATGAAGATGATGACTTATTTTGGAAGAACTCTAATCACCTGAGTAAGCCATAATGTTGCATGTACCTTCCCCTAGGTACAAAGTAGAATTATAATGAAGGATGGAATCACTTAGGAAACAAGTCATCAGGCTTGGCTTGATGGCTAGTTGTATCTCCCTAACCTCAAATCCATCATGATTAGACTCCATAGGAAACCGTCATTAATCCTTGAAAATTCTATATCTTAACCTGAAAGTAAGCTTGGAGACTTGCAAAATAAATATGATACTACTCCAAGACTTCAATTTTTCTTGCTTTTGAATTCTTGTAAATCTCTCTTGAAGACTATTTCTTTGAAAACTCTAGGATTGCTTAGCTCTTGAATCACTTTTTCTTTCTCTCTCTAGGTGAAATAATGATTAGAAACCTTTTTTATATAAGCACTTCATCTAATTTACTAGTTAATAGATCCCAAATGCCGACATCAACCAAAAATTTGAATAAAAAATGTTAATTTTTGGCTCAAACCCTAAAAAGGGCAACACAGGACTCATATGTCCAAGGTGGCTATGGGTCCCACCTAGGGGGACTCATATTCCCAAGGTGGAATATGAGTCCCACCCTAGTTTTTTGGGGTGAACAAATGCCAGGTTGTTAGAAAATTGAATGCATTTGTTGATTTTGATGAGATTTCAGCCGAAATAAGCCTTGGGATATGAAAGAAAGGGCCTTAGGGGCCTATTAATGATGATTTAAAGGGTATTGAATGTAAGGGTACTAAAATAGGTCCAAAGTGAGTGTGAAATTGTACCATCTCCAAGAAAGGAGTAAAATTTTCTACACTACAAGTAGGATCAATATTGTACCTCCAATATCCTTATTCAAGTTCAGCCTTAGACTAATTGGAGTAGGATCAATATTTTCCAGCGGAGGAAGGTGGTGGAGGTGGTGATATTTTTCCAATAATATCCAAACCCCATACCAAAAAAGGGCAAATAGGAACTTGGGCACAAAAATTGGAAGCGGAAGTGTGAATCAAATTTCTATGCTCTTGATATTTGTAACATTTCTCAATGCATTCAAAGTAATTTTGTTCCATATTCCTCCAATAGTACTCTATGCAGTTTAGCTTTTGAACTAATGATCTTCCTCCAAAATATCTTCCACAATCACCTACACAATCTTCCACAAGTGCTATGGGGATTTCAGATTGTTTAAGGAATCTAAGTAAAAGACCATCAAAGGACCTTCTATACAACATGCCAACAAGGATTATATATCTAGACGCAAGTTTTCAAAGGTGGGCTCGAATATTCTTAGTTTTTCGTCTTAGGAAATGTTCCTTCTTTTAAATAATTAAATATCAATGTGTGCCATTCACTAGAGCATTCCATGGTGGTTGATAAAAAAAATTTGATCTTAGATTCTATTAATGGTTTCAAAATTGTATGGACAATGAATGTGAAATATTTTGAAGGATCTTGAGGAGATATAAGGGAAGCCACACTTGCCATTGCATCTACATTTCGACTATCTTTACATGGGATGTTTTCAATGGTATATGAATCTGAAGTGTTTAACAAAGTTACTGTGAGATATTTTGATAATTGTCATGCTTTGCTTGATATGTTTCATTTATTTTCTTAATAACTAATTATGAATCAATGAATATTTTAATGTCTTGAGCTCCCTGAGTTAAAGTGGCGCATAATCCATCAATTAATGCTTCATATTCCACTGTATTGTTTGTGCATAGGAATTTTAAGTGATAGGACAAGGGAATAGGATTTCTTGCAATCGGGACTATTATAGCCCCTATGTCGGAGCCTTTTCTACACTTAGAGTCATCAAAGTATAACTCCCATGTATTAGTTTCAATCATCAACACATTATCATCAAGGAATGAATCAATATTAGGTAACGCTAGGGGAGAGGGAGCGTCAACTAACTGGTTGGTCAAGGCTTTTCCTTTAATTGAATTTTGTGAGACAAACTTAAGGTCAAACTTAGTTAACAACATAGCCCATTTAGCTAAGCATCCTGAAAAAGCTATTTGAAAAGATGTTTTAAAGGATCAAATTTCATCATCACGTGTACATCAACATTTAGTAAGTAGTGTCTAAATTTACTAGTAGCAAACACAAGAGAAAAACATTATTTTTCTATTATCGTATATCATGTCTCATAATAAATTAGAGTTAAAATAATCTAATAGATAGGATATTCTTTACCTTTTTCATCTTGTTGAGCCAACAATGCTGCAAGCATGGGTCGATGCTACTGTATCAAGAATAATAGGTTTGTCTTACATAGAAAGATGTAAAATAGGTGGAGTAGCAAGATAATCTTTCAAACTCTCATAAAGTTATTTACAATCCTCATTCCAATTAAATTGAACCTATTTCTTAAGAAGATGTGTAAAGGGTAATGTTTTTTCTACTATGGATGGTACAAAGTAATGGATAGCTTGAATTCTTCCTCATAAAGTGCACAATTGAGAAATGTTTCTAGGAGGTGTCGTGTTAACTATAGCATGAATTTTCTTCATGTCCACATCAATGCCTCTGTGAGATACGATAAAACCTAGAATTTTTTCCACTATCGACACCAAAGACACACTTTTCCAAGTTTAATCTCATGTTATACTTTCACAAATTCATTCAAAGAGTCTTTGAAGAATATCCACATTATGTTGTCTAGTTAAATGTTTGGCTAGAATATCATCAACATAATCTTCTAAAATCTTATATATGTAATCATGAAATATCAATGTCATAGCTCACTGATATGTTGCACTTGCACTCTTCAATCCAAAAGGCGTAATTACCCAACTAAATGTTTCCCAAGCTATAGTAAATGTTGTTTTATATTAATCTTGAGGGTTGATAAAGATTTGATTATATCCATAGAATCCATCCATGAATGACAACAAAGCCTATCTCGTAGTCCATTCCACTATCATGTCAATATTAGGAAGGGGAAAGTTATCTTTTAAATATTTATTATTAAAATCATGAAATTTGTACACATCCTAATACAATTGTCAGGTTTCGTCACTGGAACAATGTTTTAGATCCAAGGAGAATAATCAATAGGTCGTATAAAACTAGCTACAAGTAGTTTCTCAATCTTAGACTTAACTAATAATGCTATCTTAGGATTCATCTTTTGTATCTTTTGTCTAATTGGTTTAGCATTCTCAACAAGGACTATGTTACATGTCACTATCTTAGCAACAATCCCCAACATATCCAAATAAGTCCAAGCAAAAAGTTTAGGAAAGTCGTGAAGTAAAGTTGCATGGTCTTCTTGTTCATCTTCATCAAGGAACTTTCCTATCTTAATTACTTTCTCCTCATTAGTGATATCCATCAGTATGTTAATTGTATAGATCCTAACGGGAGTGCTGTTTGTTTTAGAAATTTGGGATTGTATTTTTTGTTGTCTTCATCAATCTCATTACTTTCCTTTTCTTTGTCTTCTTTCTTAGCACTAATAAAAGAACATGTAACCCATTTCATTTTAGGAGTAAATGACTTGTCACAAAATCCTAATATTTCTTTCAAGGCTTCATCATCTTCAAAGTATTCCAATGATTCTTCACAAGTTGTATCAATCAATTATGGATGCTTCAATTTGAGAGTTTTTTTAGACTTACACATGATGGTGTTGATGTTTAAGGAGGGTATTTTCATTTCGTGTGTTATGTTAGAAGGGAAATACCCTAAACCACTTGTTGTTTCTTATGTGTTAGGTTCTATAGGAATATGAATTCCTTGTTCTTTCCTTCCACATCCTCTTCCATTATAACCAAGTTGTTTCATAAGCTCATAACCTTTTCCATAAAGTTTCTCCATTTCTTTTGGTTTTGGTGGTTGTTGATAGTCTATCTCATCAAAGTTTTTTGTATATAGGTTGTTTCTTCTTCTACAGTATATGAGGTAGATTATTGTGAGTTTTGTTTTGAATTATGTGTTGGCATTACCATTAGCTACTCTTTTTTTTGGTTTCTTTCATTGTAACTTTGTATTCTCCCATCAATGTTGGTGTGAAGTCTAAAGAACCCCAATCATCTTCCAATAACATGGACATACGTATTTTCTATCTCCTATTTGTTTCTTTCATAGGTTATATGTTTGAAGTTAGAATTAATGTGTTTAGAGGACTTGTCATTCCTTTTTCAACTTGTAAGCAACTTTCAAGTTCAAGGTCTATTTCAACTTGGAACACATCATTTTTATAGAGATAGTTCATGATATGATGAAGAGTTGAAGGCACCACATGCATCTCATGAATCCAAGGTCTTCCTAAAAGGATATTATATGAAAGATCATGAGGAATAACATGAATAAGAGTTTCTAATGTAATCATTTCAACTGTAATAAGTGAATTAATCACACCAAGCGGTTGCTTTCCTATGTTGTAAAATCCTTGAATCAATAAGGAATCAGGTTCAATTCACAATTTATCCACACCAAGTCTATCCAAAAGAGTTACACTACACACATTAAGGGCAGACCCATTGTCAACAAGGGTTCTTTTTATTCCCACCCTATTATAGATAGCTATTATCATGAAGGCCTTGATTTTCTTTCTCAATTCTAAAGGAGGTAGCTCATGTTGATGAAAATTAATGTCTTTGTTAACTGCAGTCATTCCTTGAATTAGAGCTACCACATCACTTGCATTTGTACTAGAGGGAACCGCAATTTGTTGTAGGGTTGTTTGAAGCATAGTATGATAATTTGGTGAATTTTGAATTAGATCCCATAGGGATATTTTGCAGGAGTATTCTTAAGTTGTTCAACAAGATCATACTCCTTCCCTCTATTTGAAGGAAATCAAGGAGCACTAGCCAAGATGGGTTGAGGCAAAGGTAGGGATGCTAAAGTTGTTTTTCTTGGTTGTGGATTTTTTCTAGTGTTATATCTATGAGCAATGATATTATAACTTGATTGAAGCAAAACATTATTCATAGGTGGTTCAAGGGTGAAAATGGGTTTGTTTTGAGTTTGAGGTTTTTTTGAAGGTGGGTATAGGATGAGTTGGGGTTGGATTACATTCTTTTTTTTAGTTTGTTGTAACAAGCTTTAGTGGAGGGACCTTGCGAGATGAAATCCTCAAGGGATTCATCTAACTTATCAAATCCATGACTACTAAACATGCTTGAGGGTTAAGTTAACTTGGAAAAAGAGATTTGAAATACTCAATTAACTATGCTTTCTCGAAGTGCTTCATTAGTTTATAGATATTTTTGAGTTTTTTTTCTAATGAATACAAAGTGTAACCTAAGCTTATTGAACTATGAACTAATGCTAGGAATGAAAAGTGCAGTAATCTAATTCTATCCACAATTGAAATAAAACTAAATTAAGCTAGAGTTAATGAAATGTTTGAAAGAAAAACTGATTAAATAGAAACAAAATTCTAAGAACAACAAATAGAAGCACATAAATAAGGTTTTTAATGTTGTAAAGTGCAGTTTTAGATCTAACACAAGACTAAATCATTCACAGAGGAATATGAGTCCTAGTTAGTGTTTTTCAAGGGTTCAAATGTTGAAAACAATCCATAAAGAATACCCAGAAATCAGGTAAACCCACCTGTACTAGGATTAAATCACCCAGAGGGGTGAATGAGTCCCAGATTAGGGTTTTGACACTAATTTTAATAAATTTTGAGTAAATTTTAGGTTTTTGGGTTTGTATATAGTCTTAGAGACTATGTCCAATTACAAATTTCAAGTGAAATTTATTAATGAAAGATGCCATAAAATGCAACCTATATGCACTTTCACTTATGCAAGATTTAGAAACCCTAGATGCAAATTGACTAATTCAAGACCTAATGCAAAGTTAATTTAAGCTAGATCTAGGACTATGATGCACTCCAAATTAGAAAATAAGTTCTTCTAAAGGCTAGGTTCACCAAAATAAAATGTGGAGAAATACTTGGAGGGTTTCCACCTTTTAGGAGATGGAACACAAAAAGGGGTTTTAGGACCTTCCTCCTATTTCCTTATATTCCATTCAAGGATATCTTAAAGATATCAATCTAGGGATGGAATTAGGGAAAGAGATTTGCAATAAGGTGTCCTAGGGTGTTATTAAAGACAAAAGGGGGTTCACCACAAAACAAAGGCTTGGAAAGAAGAAAATGCAATGATATGCAAACCTAATTGTGCAACCCAAGATATGAAATTAAAAATTAGAATAATGAACTAAGAAAGGATAGAGGGGCACCTAGAAAATTGAAGATGCTTAGAAAAAGGTATGAAATCCTGAAAATTTAAATTTTAAAGCATATTAAGACTCATATGTTAGGCTGGGTAATTTAGTCCCAATTTAGGGTTTTGGGTAGAAACTGGAATTTCATAGTGACAAGTCTAAATCCTCTAAAATCTAGGAAAAGTGTTATACCAAGACACATACACCACAAGTGGCATATCATTATCATTTTTCTTTTTCAAAAATTTAAGATCTGAATTTGTTCTTCTATCTCTACTCTTCATTCCAAACTTTGTTTTCGGATCTCAACCTACTAAAATTCTATAAAATAAAATATTGTATTGGTGTGCTTATGGGGATTTTCCTAGGTCAAACCCCTAGTTTGGTAATCAAACCTTGAAAGAGGTAATAGATCTTGATAGTAAATATGTATGAAAGTCCTAATAGAAAGTGCAATGAAACCCTACTCTAATGTGTTAGAATAGGATGCATAAATGAACATGAAGATGATGACTTATTTTTGAAGAACTCTAATCACCCAAGTAAGCCATAATGATGCATGTACCTTCCCTTAGGTACAAAGTAGAATGATAATGAAGGATGGAATCACTTAGGAAACAAGTCATCAGGCTTGGCTTGATGGCTAGTTGTGTCTCCCCAACCTCGAATCCATGATGATTCTCCATAGGAAACCATCATTAATCCTTGAAAATTCTATATGTTGACCTGAAAATGAGCTTGAAGACCTACAAAATAAATATGATGCTACTCCAAGACTTCAATTTTTCTTGCTCTTTAATACTTGTAAATCTCTCTTGAAGACTCTTTCTTTGAAAACTATAGGATTTCTTAGCTCTTGAGTGACTTTTCCTTTCTCCCTCTAGGTGAAATAATGATTTGAAACCTTTTTTATATAAGTAATTCATCTAATTTACCAGTTATTAGATCCCAAATGCCAACATCAACCAAAAAATTGAATTAAAAACCTTAATTTTTGGCTCAAACCCTAAAAAGGGCCACACGGGACTCATACATCCAAGGTGGCATATGGGTCCCACCTAGGGGGACTCATATTCCCAAGGTGGCATATGAGTCCCACCCTAGTTTTTTGGGGTGAGCAAATGCTAGGTTGTTAGAAAATTGAATGCATTTGTTGATTTTGATGGGATTTCAGCCAAAATAAGCCTTGGGATATGAAATAAAGGGTCTTAGGGGCCTATTAATGATTATTTATAGGGTCATGAATGCAAGGGTATTGAAATAGGTCCAAAGTAAGTGTGAAATTCTACCATCTCCAAGAAGGGAGTATAATTTTATACACTACAAGTAGGATCAATATTGTACCTCCAATATCCATATTCAAATTTAGCCTTAGACTAATTGGAGTAGAACCACTCTTACAATATTCCATCATAAACTTGCTCATGTATAAATTATACTTAATTTTAGAGATAAATTTCATCATCTCTCTAACATACCTAGATACTAAGAAATTTGTGTAAAATTTTGAGATCTATTATCTCAAATCTATCTTTAAAATTTAAATTTATGTCACTAATTTTGTTCATTTTTTTCCTATCAACATAAATCATGATTGTTAGAGTCACTCAAGGACTCAAGCCTCCAGGATCATTTACAAAACAAAAAAAATCCTTCTACAAAAGAGAAAATCATGAGCATGAATTTTCAATTATGGATGCCATATAATATGACTAATATGTAACACTCAAGATTGTAATAGAATTGGATTACCCTTCCTCATCAAATTATAAATGAGAACCCCTTGGTTATATAGCTAAGGTGAGATATAGGATTAGATAGGGTCATAAAAAATGTCTTAATCTTATGTCATGAGACAACTAGCTTGACATAAAAGTTAAAAAGATAAGATCTAGACATCACAACTAAGTCTTATAGAAGGAATATTTATTAGGACCTAAGTAAACTTAACATGTGAATAAATCCCCTAGTAGGTATTAGCTAGGTACAAGACTTTCTTTCACACCAAAACCCATCCTTAAGTGCAACTTAGGTAGTAAATTATTATGTAAATAATGCAATTATCTATCCCAACTAATAGGCCATGTTAGATGCCCATGTACAAATGCAATCTTTCACAAATGAAAAAATGGAGAAAACAACAATAACCGAATGAAAAAATGAATGAAAAATGATAATATTACCTTGATGTGAAAAGCCTTGAAGAAGAGATTCCACACACAAGTTGATTGATGGATTTTTTGATTGCTTGATAGACCTGCAAAAGGTTGGCTCACATACATAATAGATTATGGAAGCTAGCATGTAGAGAATAACTCAATACTTCTGTATAATTTCATTCCAATTGATCTCTCTCTCTAAAATTCATTTCTAATGTTCAAAATGAGAGGAAAAAAATTTTGTATATGCATTTTAATTATCCTTTTGTGTAGGGATTGACCTAGAGTCATTGTCAAAACATAAAAGGCCTCCAGTCAAAATTTCAAATATTCAAAAAAATTATTTTTGGTCTAGGGTTTTTTGCACCCATTATCGGTACTTTTTGGCCCAAAATTATCAAGATGACATGAATTTAAATATATTTTATTAATCTAGTCCTAAAATGAGTCAATTATTATGAAAAATTAATATTATAAGCGAAACAGTGTGTCAAGGTAGTGTGAAATTTTCAAGGGTGACAATTTTCAACATTATAAGAGGAAACTTGTTTTCTTCCCTGGTTTTTAGTGTTTTCCAATGCTTGAGCACAACTAGATACCCAGGTATCATAGCATCTACTATGTGATCTAGACTAAGCAACACTTGTATTCCTTGAGCATCATTTATTAGCTTCCTAATATAATTGATAATAGGCATTGTTTCACCTACTAAAGATTTAGTACTTATGTAATATTAAAGACCTTCTAAACGTTTGTCCAATTATTTTAGTTTCTCCTCAAGAATATGGGTAATAATAGTCCCTTAGTCTACATAAATTTTAGGTTGTGAGGTAGTGATGGGTAATGTAGAATTAGTATTGGAGTCTAAAATGGCTTGGGTATTCACAATACCTTGTGTGAAAGAGTTAGAGGACTCAAGCTCCACATCGAATGTAGTTACAACATGGGATGCCATAATCCTACAACTTCATCTAACATGAGTATCAACACTAGGATATCGAGTTGTGAAGCTCGTATGAGTTTCAAACCTCTTGATTAAACCTATAATGAAAGGAAATTATAGACTATTGAAAAAAATACATCTGGACTATAAAATTAAAAATTAAAAGCACATAGAGGACACATGAACAATAAATGCGATCCAAATTTGGATGAAATTGGTAGGTCTAGGCCATAGTGCACCTTGGACTGGTAAGGTACTTTACTGAATTTAAAGATTGGATGTGTCCTATAGAGTGTAAATGTCATATTCTGTAACTATGTAGGTTTAACGATAAATAAAATTTTAGAATTTTGAAGAATTGCTATTTTGTAATGTAAAATGCAACTATGCAAGCAATTGCACTTTTTCCACTTTTCCACTATATGCATATTCCTAAATGAATGTTTTGAACACTTTCATATTTAATTTAAGATTTTATATGACCTAATGCAAGTTTATAAATATAATTATGATGTAGATCTAACTTATGATAAATGAAATTAACCTTATTTAAACTTTGAATGCAAAAAGCTATGCAATTTTTAAATTTTTTAACTTTTTATGAAAATGATGAATGCAAAACAAACTAATAAATTAAATTTAGATCTAAGATGATATGCTTCAAATTTCAAAAGGTATAAAGTGCAAATCAGTCATGTTCACCAAAAATTTTGTTTGGGAAAAGAGATCTAGGTTGTAAATCACACTCTTCCCAACCTTGGTGTAAGCAGGGATTAGAAATGATCTCAAACCCCACTTGGATACAAACCATGTAAGAATATCCATAATGGTGAATCATGGATCTAATCCCTTAGTTTTTGGTAGCAAGATTGCTCAGATGATTTTATTTTGATATGATGTAATGATGTAACTTAGAGCGTTAATGTAAAAATGTGGCATTTTATTATCAATTCTAAGAAACTAAATGCATAAAAACAAAAAATGAATCTAGAAATATAGAAGGAAAACACAAAAGAATAGATGGTATTAGAAATTGATGTTGAAATATCTAGTCTAGTATGTAGTGCATCTTAGACTGAGCCCTGATTTCTAAGATCTAATTTCATAAGCTTGAGACCCCCATTTTGTAGCTTCTTTCCTTTTGAGCTCACTATCAAAACTCCAGGGCGATCCCACAATAGTGGTTTACAATTTTTGGCCAAACTGGACACTGAAATTATTACTTTTAACTAAATCTCCACATTCAGGCACCTATAGCAGCTAAACCGTGAAGAATTTGAAGATGATGCAAACTAGAGTCTCATCACATTTTGTTTGTAAATTCTAAAAATATTTTTTTCAAAATTTTTGGAATTAGATTGCACTTCTTTTTCCATCTCCCACGAAAACTTGTTTTTTTCAGAAAACAACATGTTTAAAAAGTGACGCACACCTTATAACGCATAAATTTTCTTCCATGAAGGATAAATTATAATTCTTTTGAATTTAGATTCTTAACTCCAATATCTAGTGCTTCCACTTGGTTAGACAATTTTTTATTGAATATTTTTTCTTTAATCGAGTTTCAAAGTCAAACCAATTACAATTCAAACATAGTGCGACCGTATAATGCATAACTTTTTTTGTATATATCAAAAAAAAAAATTCTTTTGTTGGATCAAGGATTTCAATATCTAGTGCACTCATATTTTTCAATTTTTTTTTTTTATAATCTGCTATTTTTCCACATGTGCATAATAGAGACCTCCATTTTCAATGAAAAAACCTATGTTTAATAAAACTAAAAAAACAAATACATATAAAACCAAAACATATTAAAATTATACTCATTGGATAGCTCGTTCTGAGGACTACCTGATTCCAGTTGGGTTTGTGAAGATTCCTCCATTTTCATTCTCAACCTGAGCTCCGAAGTGCCAAATTTTAGGTTTTTTGGGTGTCTCAGGGAGGAGATGAGGATTTAGGGGGGTTTGTACGAATCCATAGGGGTTTGAGTGAACCCCTAGGGGTTCATTCGAACCATGGTTTGCTCAAACCTAGGTTCAAGCGAACCTCTTCAAGAGGGTTCGCTCGAACCCCTTTCATATGATTTTTTTTTTGTTTTTGGCAACAAAAATTTTAAGGGGTTCGCTCAAACCCAGGTTCGGTCGAACCACTTTTTGGTTCGGTCGAACTTCTAGGTTCGTACGAACCCCCAAAATCACTTTTTTTGCCATGGGGTCATTTTTTCTCAATTTTCCTTCCTCCATCAAATTGTAAACCACTATAGTGGCTTCACCCTCCATCTATTGATAAAAAATAAAAATTCTATGGCTTAATGAATTTTAGGGTTTGAGAGTATGAATGAACAAATATTCTTCAATATTCCTCCAATTTACTTCAAACCTATAGCCTACACACATTAAAAGAGGGGAACTTTTGTTCCATATAGGGGCTTGCCTTTAAGTCAAACCCTAGGTTGGTATTCCTACTTCTATAATGGAAAAATTGGTGATAAAAGAGAGATCATCCTTGGATGGATAGAGGCTAGTAATAAAAAACTAATGAGTGGGATTTTTTTTGCAACTCACCACTTAGATCTAATCACCTTGGTGGACTAAAGTCATGCTCATCATCTTCAAGGATCCATTGTGGCTTGACTTGATTTGATTTGAATATCTACAAGTGTTAGTGATCAAAAATAAAATGCATACAAAACATGAACAAAATTCACATAAAACTTTACATGATGCTGAAATGAAAAAATGTTGCAATGATCTTGGTAATTCTACTCGCGATTGCTCTCGAATTATTTTTGAAGTATAATAATTGCTCTCCAAAATTGCTAGCTCAATTGTTAACTTAAATTCTGAGAATAATATGTATTTATATACGATTAATCTTATTTTCTAAAAATTAATTCCTGATAGCCGACAATTAAAATTTGCATTTCTAATAATAAATCACTAATACTAACATATTTAAATTTGGAGCCAAATTAGGAAGTCTAAGGTGCCCTACTTTTTAGGGATCAATAGTGTGGACAAAAAAATATTAAATGCGTAGTTTGATTCTCCATGTTTGATTTTATGAGAATATTTATAAAACAAGAAATTAATGCATAATTAGATCCAAGCACATAGGGGGAGCAAAAACCTAGTGTGAAATTGTCAAGGGTGACAATTTTTGACACTAGACCCTTCATTCGATTTGTGCATGAAATCCTTCTCTTCAACCTATTTTTGGGTTTGATTAACTTACCTCCCTCTTCAATTTTGGGAATTAAATTATTTGTAGGCTATAGATGATGGCTTGGGCTTGGGTAAGTATCACAGTGTCACAAAAGAAACAATCAATTATCAAAACTGTACTTGTGCACGTTCATGTCTTGAAATAGGTTTATCTAAAGGCCTCCCTACATAGATATCATAGAGGGTTGGTAATAGATGTTGAAAGCAAACAATAGATTATAAAAGAATTGATTTTAGATGCAAGAAATGTTTTTCAACTAATGACTTCACCTCGTAATATCAAAAGTTGCAAGATCACGAGTGAGGTAATCAAAACTTTAATAGTTGGCCCTCTTGGTGGATTGGGGTAGAGTCCCATCACTATGTCATTCCACCCAACACTCACAAGGCCATGGCCTCTCCCCAAGCTCTTTCAACAATAGATCTAAAGCCAATCCCACCTTCTTCACTTAGTTCTCCTAGGGCCAAGCATGCATAAAATCCAAATGTTGTTTCACAAGAGAGTTCATCTAGCTTGGTGGAGAAATCTGTTACAAAGGCCTCTGACCTCATGATCTCCCCATACCTATAGGGGACTTTAGTGACACTAGATTTTGTTGACAGTGCAAATGGAGTAAACATTCACGTTCCCAAGTCTTCTTCTTAGACTAAACAAAAATGGACAAAAGTAAAGAGGAAAAAATCTCCTCCATTAAAAATCAAGCATCAAATGAGAAAACTCTAAAGCTCTTTGCTTTCATCCTGATGTCAGAGTGTGGTTTGAAAGGTTAATGCAAAAATTCTCACACAATCAAAGCTAGAAATCATTGAAACAGAACAATATGGATTGTGGAGACCTAATATCATTAATTGATGTGTATAATATTGGAGCACACCTAATTAAAAGTTGATGCAAATTCATTATTTTTTATTGAATTATATGGGAATGGACCTAATATCCACAATTTAACTATCAATACAATAAAATAAAATTGATATTTCAAAAGAAATTATTTTATTGAATTTATTATAATAATTTTTACCTTTATGATAAAAATAAATAAATAAAAAAATAAAAAAACAAAATAAACTCAATAATCAGATTTTTAAAAAATTAAAACATTTAAATGAATAAAACAAATTCATGTAAAAATAAAAAATTATTAGCTACTTTGTCACACAAATATGAAAATTGATTTTTTCGAAAAGAAAAGAAATAAATAAACTAGCACAAACCGACAGTAATTTTTGTTTAAAATACTTGTAAACCTTAATTTTTGGAAAGACCAAAGAAACAAAGCGTAGTTTAAGAAATTATTCATGGAAAGCGGAAAACGGAAAATTGAGCAAAAATGTGACGGCAAAACTAAATCGAATTAACCTGTACGTATTTATCTCGGTACGTATGGTGCCTGTCAGGGTGCAGCAACGTGTCCGTCTCTCAAACGGCGGAAAAGACACCTACCTAATATTCATTTATAAATGTCTTGACTTCCATTCAGTCGTGTCGGTGCAGTCAAGTCTTTCCCCTAAAGAAAGAGGGCTAGTGGTGTCTGTGTCAACTGTCAAATCTTCCCTTTATTTGATTCCCCCTAAAGAAAGCACGCGAGTGACGAAAGAACAGTGTGAGAACTGCTCGTTGTAAGATATTTTCTTTGTTTGATTATTCGTACTGCTCCGGTAAATGCGGTGCCTTCTAAAAATATGTTTATTACTTTTTGATGTTTTACAGATGGTTAAGGTTATGGAAATTATTTTATTATTAATTTTTATTTTGAAAATGTAACTGAATAAGATTGAAAAATAATTTTAAATTTTACTGTGTTTTTCTATTTTCATTTAGAATTTGAATTAAGATAGAATATTTCTAACTACAACTATTAATGAATATTAAAGAAATAAATACTTTCAACTAATGATGGATCTTAGACGGATCCACAACAAGCTCCATTTTTTCCCTTAATCTATAAGATTCTCTTGCTATAATAAAATCCTTGCGTTTCTTTGCCAAAATACAAATCTCACATGAACTAGCTAGTTCCTTAATTGGTGGCAATCCTCTCACCATAATTTTTTTCTACAATATACTCATTCACCAAAAATATGAGTGTTCATTCATTATTTTTCATAGTCATATTTAGTCAAAATAAGTTACTTTGAAGTTTGCTCTAAGTTCTCCTTGTAGCTCATTCATAAATTTATTTAATAATTTCTACTTTCTTTGAAGGACTCGTGCATGAAGAAGGAATAGATGGAGAAGATGGTGAGTTTAGTAAAGGTGATGTAGTAGAACTTGAGATTCTGCTCAATATAATAGAAAAAGATGCAACATATTTTTGTAATTCAATAAAATTATTTGTCTTTCCTAATTCAAAATTTTCCAAGCTTCATTTTCATCAAAGGTAACATCTTAATTGAAAAAATCAAACCTATTAGTTACTAGATTGTACAACCAATAACCCTTTGCCTCTTTACTACACTAAATAAAAATGCACTTCGCACTCTTGTCATCAAATCAATGCTTCTAAAAGCCTTAAGGCATACTAAACTAGGTTTTATTTGGCGACATACCTTATAAGGCATCATATTTTATAAACGTTATGCTAGACATCAAATTAAAAAATATATAGATGTAGCAATGGATTCACCAAAATAATTGTTTGGTAGACCCTTGGGTTTTTATGCTTCTAGCCATCTCTCAAATAGTTCCATTTTTACATTCAAAGGCTCTTTTTTATGGATTTCATTCCATGTGTGAATTCCATTTAAACATTTTGTATTCGAATGACTTTAATTATTAATAAAATTTAATGTTAATCACAACAACATAAATATTTATGTCGAAGGCATCCCCATGTTGAGCTTTTCCAACCCATTTTGATGTCAAACGGTGTAGATTGAGTAATAGGTAATGTACTACGATGTAACAAAGCTCTGTCATTCATCAATTTTGGCCATTTTCCTAGCTGTTTTTGTTGCTTTCTTGCTGTTGTTGCTTTCCACTCCTCCAAATTCTTTGTCTCTGGTATTGACCTTTCACTTCTCCACTTGCCTAAGATAATCCCATTCAGTTGAAAAGGATTTTTGCATCGCAATTAATGTTTCTTTTTAGAGGGTGGGGATGTAAATATGTGCATTGCTGCTCTCATTTGACATCTAAAGGTCGTTAAGAGTTAGGATTCACATAAAATATCTATTGCAAGCTTTGCACATTTCAGTTGCCTTGGTTTTATTAGGATTTCACAAAAATCTTGTGGTAAGTTTTTATTGAAGCTTTCTATGTTTATTTGCTAGTTGTAGCCAGAAAATTAAAACGGTTTTGTGCCCCTATTTATAGCTTCCACAATTTGTGCAATAGATTTTCCTTCTTCTCTTGAGGGGGTTTCGACTTTTAGGTATCATTTTTTGTTAGAATTGTGAAACAAGCATAAAACCACAAGCCATAGGATCAAACAACAAACAAATACACCTTCCACGCAAGAGATCTGCAAACAAATATGTGCAATATTCCTCAACAAGAAAAAGTTATAGAAGAAGCTTTCAAGAAGATATGAAAGCTTCAGATATTTCCCGTGAATAATATCTAAGAGATATTTACAATAAGGGTTGAATGCTTATAAGAGCAAAGCCCTAAATTAGAAAGGGATTAGATCATGTCAAGTGTTGAAACATCAAATGAGATGAGACATAATGATCTAATATTAACTCAACTAATAAAGGATTCCTAAGTTTAGCTAAAATGTGTGAGAATAAATTAGACTAATAATCAATTAAAGATTAATTAATTATTAGCTAATGTATGATAACTCTAACACCCCCCCTTAAGAGGAACTTAGGGAGTAGCTAAAAACCTAAAAAAGAAAGCAAGATGGTTCCTAACAAACAAGGCCAAGTAAGGTACCCATGTACAAACAAAAGATCTCTATAATGTGGAGAAATAGAGAAAACCTCATGGGAAAAACTCTACTCCAAAAAGAGATGTAAGCCAAGTGAAGGAATGAAGAAGCCTCCAAACAAGGCAATATTGTCCTAGAAGATAGGAACAAAGGATGAACAAAGGAACACCACAGAAGCATGAAGAAATTGCAAACACTATCAAAGAAAGACTATTGAAATGCTAAAAAAAAACCCTCTATTGAAACATATGATGATCATGATCAAGAAGACAAGAATCTGTATGAGTGCCCCCAAGGACACTACTCGAATTAGATGGAAAGCAAAGGAAAATACCTGAAACTCGAAGATACAGATGGAAAATGTACCAAAAGTCTAAAGAATTAATAATGAGAAAATGGAAGGTTTCCTCTAGAAATAGGAATGCAAGAGTGTCCATATGGTAAGTGCTCCATCTCACCGAAATTCATAGGTAACTAGTTACTACATCCGCGTAGTACATAGGAACAAATACTGTATACATAGCTCACTCCAATGTGAAACCAAGGAAGCATTAGCACCAACAGTAGAAACCCCCCCATAATGCTGATAAGGGAAAGGTATGACAGGTACACTAAAAATGAATTCCTGAGAG
Organism: Sequoia sempervirens; assembly: GCA_007258455.2. Classification (NCBI taxonomy): domain Eukaryota; kingdom Viridiplantae; phylum Streptophyta; class Pinopsida; order Cupressales; family Cupressaceae; genus Sequoia; species Sequoia sempervirens. The sequence goes on from VDFB02373365.1 coordinate 354,362,006, forward strand.
TAGTGCATGAAGACGAACCAAGAATATCTTAAGGTGCAAACATGAAAGTACAAGCAAATATAAAGGATGTGAAAACAAAATTCACATATGCATGAGAAAGGTATGAAGGAAAACAAAGGAAAACATCAACCCCCATAGCACTTTATTCCAGTGATGTGTGAGTACAACAGGGCACAAAGTGATGTGCAAGAATCCCAATACTACACATACAAAGTTGAGGCACTTTATTTCAATTCATTTAAAAAAGCATAAGTGTGTGCAATGGAAGCTCATAATGTCAAAAAAAGACACAAGACTGTAAATACATGTAGAATAGCCAAAAAGAAGCCATCCAACGCAAACGAGAAGTTTCTAGGAGCTAAGATGACCAAGTAATTCACTAGAATGTGAAAACAAAAAAAACTGAATAAAATGTACTTGGTAAATTTTTTGATAAAAAAGTATATAGATCTGGATAGAGCACTATAAGTGCTTTCCAACACCTCTTTGTTTCAAATGAAAAATGAAGACCGTATGCAAAAGATATGCCCTCAGAAGCACGAAAATGATGATCTAATTTTGACTGGAAAAAAATGAAATATAATAGAAAAATTAGAAAAAAACTCTTATACCACTGGATCGGTCTTGGAACTAGCTCTCTAGCAATATTTCGTTTTCAAAAATCCAAGTTCATATACAAAAGTTATGGGAAAAATACCAAAACTGCTCCAAAAAGGTTTGGCGGTTAAGCCTGGCAGTTAGGCTAGCTGCTAGCATTAACCGCTAGCATTAATGGTTAATGCTAGCAGTTCACTAATGGTGGCACCCTAACACTTTTTTTAATTTATTTTTCTCAGATTGTGTTTCGTACTAGGCTATACGACCCACAAATGAAAAAAAATTGCCTCCCGAAGTCACTGTGTCAAATTTCGATGATTTGATAGTCGATTTTGGGGTTTATGGGCACTCTGAACATGATGGTGAGGTCCATTTGGGTTCAAAACACTCCAAAATTGCAGCTACCCTATGGAACTAGAAATAAAGCAACTGCTTCAAAACCTTGTAGATCTGACATTAGGAATCAATTAGGCAAAACAAAAGCCAAATTTGACTTTCTCGACAACTCTAAATCCAATAGTGAGGTCCCTTTCACATCAAAATGTACCAAAAATTTGCTTACCTCTAAAATTTGCAAAATAAAGTAAAGGGGATTCAGATTTGAAGCCTACAACCCTCATTAAAGAAAGAAAATCTCATAAAGCGAGAAGGGGTTTGATGAATCCACGCTTTGATACCATGTCAGAATTGTGAAACAAGCACAAAACCATGAGCCACAAAATCAAACAACAAAAAAATGCACCTTCCACACAAGAGATCTACAAACAAATATATGTGCAATATTCTTCAACAAGAAAAATTTACAGAAGAAGCTTTCAAGAAGATATGAAAGCTTCAGATATTTCCCGTGAATAATATCTGAGAGATATTTACAATAAGGGTTGAATGCTTATAAGAGCAAAGCCCTAAATCAGAAAGGGATTAGATGAGGACAAGTGTCAACATCACATGAGATGAGACATAATGATCTAATATTAACTCAACTAACAAAGCATTCCTAAGTTTAGCTAAAGTGTGTGAGAATAAATTAGACTAATAATCAATTAAAGATTAATTAATTATTAGCTAATGTATGATAACTCTTAACATTTTTTTGGGTTTTTGTGATTTTCTCTGGAGAGATGGATTATCTTGAGGTAACTCACTTTCCATGGTTTTAGAGATTTTTTATTTTGATTTTGTACACCACCGGATCATTTTATGTTGTGTTTTATTTATTTCTAAACAATTATGTTGTCATTTTAATGTAATGCATAGTGTTAGATCCCTATTTGCTTCTTCAGGTACATATCTTTTTAACTATGAATTGAATTTTATGTTTATTTGGTGTTTTTCATAAAATTAACTGATTAGGTAAAAGTTCATGAAAAAAGAAGCAGAAACTTGCTCCATAGATGTCTAGCATAAAGTAGAAATTGCTCTATAATATCTATCTTTGTGTCTAAAGTGTGAGTTTATTTGTAATAAACATGTTTTATAATTTATAATATTTATCTAACTAGGTGACTCCAATCTAATAGAATTATCGTAATAGGTTCATTGTTGGTTGTAGATAGTACAACCACTTGCAGTTGTAGAGAATGCCACTTACCTCATTCAGCCAATGGATGGAGCATCGTTTAACCGAGTGAAACTTAAGGCAACCAGTCCTGCATCCATTATGTCCCTAGCCTCATTTCTAACTCCATTAGTATGTTGGGTTTGGTCATTTCTATAAATAAAAAGATCAATTCATATCTATAAAAATCATACTAGTTGTAGTTGCACACTGTATTAATTTTACCTCAACTTTTGGGGTTTTGCATGTGAGTTAAAATAGTTTGGGTTTGTGTGTATTCATTATTTTCCAATTTCCTTTGCTTTTTCAAGCAGCCTTCTTTTGAATAAAATGGAAATGGGGGTTATGATCAGAGGAGAGCAAGGAAACATCAGAAGGGTGAAGGTAATTTCTACTTTTATGCTTCATGCGCTATTATAATTGAAACCCTTTCATTGTTACTAAATGGTTGCTAAACCTTTATTGCTTTTACTAGTGGCATTGGGTTATTTCTTTTAACTAAGAAGGGGTGAACCTTCAAGTAATTAATTTTATCAGTTAAGCTGCTTCACCGCACGGTACCTATTGCAATGCAAACCCTTCATTTTAAGGCAATGGATGTTAACCCTCCATTCAATTTACCACTGGTGTTGAAGAAATTTTGCAGTTGAAATGAATGTCACTTTCCAAGGTATTTTCTTACAAGGCCACTATTTGTAATTTTTTTTTGAAGTAAAATGTATATTGCAATGAAGTTAAATTATTTTGTCTCGCCATTGTTTCTTCTTTTTTGATTTTTTGAATTTTTCTCCTTCAAACGAAAACCAAATTTGTGTATAATTTTTATTTTATTTTATATTTAAAATTTTAATAGATCCCATCATAGAAAGGGCCACAATTGCAACATTTTTTGGTGTTGTTAATGCTATGGTGATACTGTAAAGGGAAAAAAATCTAATAAAGTATGACTGGCACAACATACATGAGTGATAGGTAAGGATTTTTATGAATCCTTGCTTAGGCTATGAAGCTTGTCAGTGTCTAAAAAATTTCATCTACTATTCTATTCATCATTCATGTTGTGTGTGTATCATTATATATATTCTCAATACATCTCATCATTGAAAAGAGGACTGTGTTCTATGTATGCATTTTATTTTAGAAGAATTTAAAGCACATTAATGCCTGAGTAAATAATATTTCTTGTAGTTAGTGGGAATTCTAAAATTTAGTCAATTTAAATTAAAATACCCCTGTAAATTTAGGCATCCCCAGCCTTCTCCCCGGTTGCTTTGTCAGTCAATATGCCTACAATTTTATTGATAAGATCCCAACCCTTACAATTAAGTAGGGTTAGTTCTTTTTATGTGATACTTTTCCAGTTGGGATACCTTTGGATTTACAATATTGTTACTTGTGTTCATAAAACCTATATCCCTATAGTTTGATTGATAAGGAGGAGGTATTTATCAAGATTCATCCGTGTAGTTTTTCAAGTCAAACTCATTGATCCATGTTTCATGAGCAATGAGTAGTGGTTCACAGGAATTCATCTCTCAACACTCATTGCACTCACTGTACCTAAATTTGATGCAAATGCAACAATGCTAGCTCTCTTTGTTTGTGGGAAAATGATCTCTCAAACATAGAACCCCTAATTTTTTGAAGTAATAGAAACATGGTTTTAGAAAGTAAAATACTCTCTTTGTCTATGGGAAAATGATCTCTCAAATGTAGCACCCCTAATTTTTTGAATAGACACATGGTTTTAGAAAAGAATATAATACTATCAAAAGTATATTGATACCTAATTTTCAGACCACTCAGCCCTAACCAAGTAACCAAACCAAGTTGTTGTCACTTATTCAACACAATCTTGTAAAATTTTATTCATTTGTGTCACGCCAATCCCTTGCCTTAACATTTGGTCTTTAAAGTACAAGAGCTAGTATAATGGCACAAAATTGTGAAGAAATATGTACTGCACAATGTATAAGCTTTGCAAAGAAGAATGTATTACGTTTAATATATGAAGATGATCTAATCTTTACTATTCACTCTATGTAAAAATAGCTCTGGAAACCATTGCATTTACAACTTCATCACTAGCTGCTATACATTCAATACTAAATAATTGTGTATGGAAAATTGTCATAAAAATAACCTCAAGAGAAAGGAAAAAAAATAAACCACCAAATGAATGTAAAATTAATTTTATAGCTCAAAATATCTCCATGTGAAGAAACAAATAAGGATCTTACACTAGGTATTACAATAATATTATATATGAAAACAACCGCAGATAAAACCACAAAACCGATGCCTTCATTTATGAGATAATAATAGATCTGTTTTAGAATGAAATAAAACACAACAAAATGTGATATGGCCTTGTAAAAATTTCCAAATAAAAAAATCACTGAAATCATGGTAAGTGACTTACCTCAAGATCTTTTACAAAAACTGTGTCGTGCTCTCAAGTCTCAATGATGCTAATGAGAAAAATGGGTAGAATTTGCCAGAAAAATATTACAAAACCCTACCAAAGTAGAATTTAAGAAAAATGAGTTGAACCAAAATCAGTCTCCATACAGTTGTTGCTTCAATCTATTCACAATAAACAAAAAGTAGATGTAAAAAAATGAGGGTTTAGAGCTACTAGATTCTTGAGCTCAAGATAAGATTTTTTACTTTGGTGTTACTTTTGAGAAATCTATTACATTTAGATATATAGTTTAAATCTACTATATTTTTTGACCCATAAGACACCTTTATGACATTTTACTATCACTCTACAATATAATTATTTTTTTTCTAAACTATAGAGTATATTTGTAATTGCAACCCTACCTCTCCATATGCTTTTAAAATCCCATTCCATTTTAGGTCTCTACAACTTTGTTCCACAATTTTTATGCTTGAATTTTAAGAGTTTTGTTTTCCTACAAGTTACTCTAACAACTTACAATACTCATGTCTTTATGGCCCAGATTCTTGAGTTTCCCCCTCTCCACTTCTCAGGACTCTGTTAATTGTTTGACTTGTTTGCTATCCAAATGCAACCCGTCTCCATTGTTTTGCATTCTCTTAGCCCTAGGTCTTTCATTTCGGGCTATTACATTAATTATATACTAACTTTTCTCCTCGGAAGAAAAGGAAAAGAAAAGAAAAGAAAATTGTTTTTAGATACCATAGTTTGAATGCTCTGATAGACATGCATCCAAAATGTGGAAGCATAGGAAATGAATTGTTTGATAGAATAACTCAAAGATATGTAGTCTCCTAGAATGCCATTATTGTAGGATATGCACAAAATAAAATTTTAGAAGGATTCGCACAACAAATGGCACATGCAAAGCCAAGTTCCACAACTTTTTCCACCATTCAACCTGGTTGTGCTTTGGAATAGGGTATGAACATCTATGCAAGGATAAAGGAAGGGGGATTGTTGTCAGATGTTATAGTCGAGAATGCCTTGATTAAAATGTATGCAAAATGTGGAGGCATCGAGAAGGCACATGGATAGTTTGTTAGAATGACTCAAAGCATAAAAGATAGATAAAATTTGTTATGTCAGTTTTTTAGTTCATCTTGTTTCTAAAAGCGTGGTATATTAGTTCAATTTCTTTGTATAGATTGTTTTCTAGGCATAGAGCCAAAACTAGACTCAATGGTTGTGGATGTGAGTATGGGTATTATGCATTGGACACTTCTTAGTAGTTTCAATATAGGTTTTGCACCTCTACACTCTCTCTAGTGCTAATTAGCTTTAAAACATAGTTCAACTAGTCCATACTTGAGGTACCTAATATGGTCATCAAGAAAAATATCTCTTCTATTTCTTAATGGGCATATGATATTTTGCTTAGTAAATGAGGTTTATGAGTTTTATATGTAGTAATATAACTAATATTTGTAATATCAATCTACAATTATCAAAATCTATATTTTTATTTAATCAAAATATACAAGAACTTTTCATCAGTGTTCACACTTAAAACTCTTTCTAATCTTTTATTAGCAGTTGATGGGAAGTATGCATATGGTTAATACCTTGTTTCTCTTCATTGATGCTAGTCTCAATAGTATGGTATTTGTCCATTGAATGGAGTTCTTTCTAATGACAACGTTGGGCATCTTTTGCATGATATGGACTTCACTACATGTGGTATGGCATGGTAAGCTACTTGAGAAAATCATGACTCTTCTTTACAAATTTCTAAAGAAATTGTTTCTTGATTTTTAATTTTCACAAGGTCACTTGTTATAAATTTTAAGTACGAGAGAAAAAGTGAAATACTTAGTTTATATTTAATTTATCTATTCATAAAAAATTTTCATATAAAATGCCAAAGAGTTCATGGGAGCGAAACCAATTTAGAATTCAATTTAGTTTTAATTCAAAAATTAGATTAACTAAAAGTTAAAAAAAGTGAAATACTTAGTTTATATTTACTTTATCTATTCATAAAAAGTTTTCATATAAAATGCCAAAGAGTTCATGGAAGCAAAACCAATTTAGAATTCGACTTCTAAGTTTTCGTTCAAAAATTAGATTAACTAAAAGTTAAAATTTATTCACCAAGATTTTCATAACTATTAATTAAAGAACTCCATGCTTTTGAAATTTTTATGCATGTACAACTTCAATAAGTCTTAATTTATTGGCCAAATTGAAAAACAATAAATGTAATAATATTATACCCGTAAACTCCATGCTTTTCTTAAATTTTTGGCATAAATTTTGGTCAAGCATCTGTAGTTGTTAATGTTTTTAACCCAAAATATTTTCCATTAGTGAAGGAATTTATTATTAGCACAATCAACATCCTTTCTGCCTCCTTTACTACTACCAAGACCTTGATTTCTACATCCGGTTTTCTCAAACAACTTGCCTCAGTTTTGAAAAATGGGCACTTTGTAATACAACACTTGCCAGCATCAACCATCTGCAATTTATCCTTCAAAAACATAGGTTGTAGTTCTTAGCATTATGAAAGATTATGTTGATTGTTAAGAGTGTTTATGTGGTATTGTAAAGGGAAATTACTTGACATTTTGACCTCCACATAGTAATAAAATACTTGACTATGTTAGTAACCTTTTTTGGGATTACTAGGCAGTATTTTTCAAAAAGAAATGAACTGTCAAGTTCCAATGGTAGTTTGATTGTGCTATCATTATTGACTTTAGCACAAAGCTTTGGGATTGATAAATTTTGTTATGAACTTTTGTAATATATTTCGAGGATTTAGATCCTCTGTTGAACAAAACTTTTAGTAATGAGGTCTATCAGCCCTCTATCTTAATAAGTTAATACCATACTCTCAAATTATGAGATTATTTCCTGCCATTTTTGAATTAGGCTTTGACTATGACATCTCATGTTATGATATCCTTTTTTGAACAAAAATTTTAGTAATGAGGTCTATCAACCCCCTATCTTAATAAGTTAATACCATACTCTCATAATAATGAGGTCTATCAACCCTCTATCTTAATAAGTTAATATTAAGGAGATCAAAATATTCTTTTATATAGACTGGACTCTTTTAAGTAAAGGTTTTAGATTCATTATATAACCAAAATTGATAGAAAATTAACCCTAAAAATGTCTTTGGCATACCCATTGCACACAAAGGTGCAATTGCTAGTTTTATGTATTATTCACTTTCCACTCAAGTTAAATTATATCCAAGTCTTTTGTCTAGCCATGCCCATCTCAACCACCACAAAAGACTTATCTCAAAGGATACAAAAGACTTATCTCACATGGCATGAAATACTTAACTTACCTACATTTTCGCACTCAATGCTATATTTAAATAATCTCTCCAATTGGATGTTTTGAATTAGTTACTAAAACAAATCAAAGTTGTTAGTTCACTTATGTGGGATCAATGTTATTACTTCAACAATGTTAATTGTGTAACCCAATTGTTTTCTATTTAAATTTGAAGCTATACCAAAAACATTAAGATCATCTCTACACTACTTTAAAAAAATTGTAAATATTTATAGAATACATTTTAAAATATTATATATACCAAAACAATACTATTGTAATGTAATATATACATATAATATTATATCATATATTATACTATATTATATATAGACATATTATATTATTATATATAAAAACTGATATAATATATGTTATAAAAATATAAATAACATTATATTTATAATTATATATAGCTAACAAATATATAATATATATGTATAAATATATAATTACGCTGAAGGAATTTCCTTATTTGAGTTCCATGAGCTCAATTTGTCTGTGGACGGTGGACAATCGTAGCTAAGCCTTGGTTGACAGTGGAAGCATTTACACCAGTTGATCAAATTTGTAAAGTCAATAAATGCAACTTTCACTCTATGTGCTGGTAGAGATACCCACAATGTTAATAAATATTTTCCCTACAAACACTGCCCGTAATGTTAATATGTTAATGTTAATAAATGTTAATATTGTGCATTCAATGTACAATATGTACATTAAGTCTTGATGAATAGGTAAATTTATAATGAGAGAGTTTTTGAATAAAGTAAAAGAATATTAGTATTAATGTTTTTTATTATATTATGAAATTAGTATTTTATATTTTGTTTTCCTTACAAATTATATCATAATAAAATATCATTTTACATTATTTTATATATAATATAAATTTAATTTTGATACTAAATTATGGAGTATAAATTTTATATAATATAAATGTTTATTGTGATAATAAATATTAATATAATATTAAAAATAATGATATTTTACTAAATATAATACTTAATATATATATATATATATATTATAGTCGAAATAATTTAATAATAAGAATAATTATAATATACAATAGACATATCATAAATATAATATAATATAATAACTAATCCAATCATTAGTAATCTAATAATAATGTCACATAATCCGTCCTTGATCTATTAATAAAAAATAATAATATAATAGTTAATACATAATATATATATATATTATAATAATAAAATTATTTTCTAAATGACCTACCAATTATTACACAAATGTATTAGAAAAAACCATATTCCATCTAATTGACCTTCCACACCTCTTCGACGTACCCATTGCACACCAAGGTGCAATTGTAAGTTAGTCGATAGACTATATATATTGTGAATGCAGTTTGAGCCGAAACTTGTCTCAGGTAGATAACCACTCCTGTTAAACCATTTTTCGAAATTGTAAGTTAGTCGATAGACTATATATATTGTGAAATGCTTTTTACGAAGACGAATATTAAAGTGTATATTACCAAGAGCTTCGAGCGCATGAGTAGCATCCCGTACAAGAGTTAATCTAAATAATTACACAGCCTTTTATTATGTGAAAAAGGTGACTGCAGCTCAGAAAACAAGGAATAATTGTCTCTGAAAAATATTGACAGGACTTGAAATTTGCACGTATCAAGGTTAACTTTAATTCCCGGAATATATAAATGGCAGTAAATTCCTCGATTCAGTAAATTTAAATAAATAAATAAATTTAAATTATTTATTGTTAAGAATTGTGACATATTTTATCATTTAAAAAAATTATTTATGTTTGATAAATAATTTTGTTTATTAATTTATTAAAATAAAAATATATCAAATTTTATATAATTTATGTATATATATCTTTATAATATTATCTATTTATATTTAATATTTTTAAATTATTAATAATTCTATGTATATCAAGATATTTTTTAAATATCTTAATAAAAAATATTTTACTAATTTAAATTTTCAAATTTTTTTACTTGCAAATTTTTTCAATCATATAATATTTTGTAAACTAATTTTATTTAAAAAAATAATAATAGATAATTACTTTGAAAATATTTGTTTAACTTAGTTAAAAGCTTTTATTAGTATTTTTAGTAAATTTTTTATTTAATTTTTTTAAGTGTACTAAGTCAATTTTATTAACTAAAATCAATAATCATTAAATTTTAAAGTCTATTTTTATCATTCAAAATTGTAAATATATATCATTTACAATTGTGAATATAAATTTTAAAATTTGTTGCCTTATATTTTTTTTATCAACATTTATGATTATTCAATAATTTGTTAGGTTTGATTGTGTTTAATTTTTAATTACATATACTTTTCTATCGGCTAATCCTTACACCCCTTCTGATGCAAGTGCTAGTATAATATTGTTGTCAATAGGGTACAATTTGTGTGGTCGGTCTACGTAGAGCTTGCTGCTTCAATCTATTCATAATAAAAGGAAACCCTGACAAAGACGTGAGTTGTTCCAAAGACTTATGGATTTGATTGTGGGCAATTTTTTATCTTCCAAAGACTTCTAGATTTGATTGTGTGCAATTTTTTATATCATCAAATTGATGATATAAAAAATTGCACACAATCAAATCCAGAAATCTTTGGAACAATGCAATATGGATTATGGAAATTTGATATCATTAAAAGACGTGAGTTTTTAACGAGTATTAACGATATCACATGCTATAGCCTAGATGTATTCACCCTTCAATAATATCGTGAACGTTGATAGACGGGTCACTGTACCTGTACCAACGTGTCCGTCTCTCGTCCGGCAGAAAAGACTTGACTTACCCAATACACATGTTCAGAACAGACTTGACTTACCCTCAGTCGTCAAGACTAATTAGTAAGAACGCTAGTGGCGAAACAACTGTAATTTACGTGGGATTCACGGCACTACTTCGGCCATGTCGTTCATTGCGTAGCCTGTTATTTCTATTTAAACTCGAAAATATACCAGAAGCTGTTTATGGACCATCTACGCACTACTTAGAAGCAATTGTTAAGAAAAATACAAACGCTATGGTTATTGAATCGGCGATGAAGTATTTGATTCTAGCAATCACTGTGATTACTGCAGCGCATTATTGCAGTTCACTAGCAGTAGATGGTGGAGATACGCTTCTATTGGGGACTTCGCTCACTGCAAATCAGACCCTAATTTCGAAGAATGGCACGTTTGCATTGGGATTTTTCAGTCCGAGAGGCACGAATAATTGGTATATTGGCATCTGGTCTGCACCAATCTCTCAGAAGGCCATTGTTTGGGTGGCTAACAGAGACAATCCTGTCAGAAACAAGCCCGGCGTTCTCAAATTTTCGAGAGACGGTCATCTCAGATTGTTTGATAGAAAGGGCCTGTCAGTTTGGTCGACTGATATTGGCCAGAAAGGATCACTAGCTGTCATAACGGACTCTGGAAATTTCATTATGCTGGACACCTACAACAAGTCTGTGATTGTTTGGGAGAGTTTTGCATATCCGACAGATACATGGTTGCCTGGCATGAAGATGTGGAAAGGCATGACGCTAACTTCGTGGAAGAGTTCTCTGGATCCTGCGATTGGGCTCTTCTCTCTCCGAATGGATATGTCTCCAGGAAAGACGCAGATGATGATGTTCTTTAACAACACCGTTCCATATTGGTCCAGTGGAGAATGCATTGGACACAATTATTTTACTAAGGTTCCCGAACTGGAAGGTCAGAAGAAAGTTCAAGCGTCCTGTGTAATGGTTTCTCCTTCACGTATATACATTAATTTTAGCATAAACCCGATAGATCATACCCTCACGGGGCGGTTCCTGTTAGATGAGAACGGCGAAATTAAACTTTACTTCTGGATGGACGATGGTACGTGGACTGTGAGGTGGAAAACATACCGAGGTCAATGCAGTGACTATGATATCTGCGGTTCGTATGGACTGTGTAATGCTAATGATGTGTGTAGTTGTGTCGAGGGCTTCATCCCCAAGCACGACTCTCAAGGTTGGTGGTCAAGCGGGTGTGCTCGGCGAAGACCGCTGCAATGTTCTGTTACAGAGGGCACAACCGACGGCTTCTTGGAAGCCAAGAGCCAATACTTGTCCGAAAAAGGAGCTGTCTTATACAACAACGAACAAACACAGCGAGGCTGCCGGGTTGCTTGTCTCAACAATTGCTCCTGCACAGCCTTTGCTTTCGCTATTTCTGATCCACCCGTCTGTAGATTGTGGTTTGGAGATTTATTCGGAATGGGCTTTTCATCCGAAGGCCAATCCGTCTTCATTAGGCTGGCTGCTTCTGAGTTGAAGCACTCGGCATCAGAGAAAAGCAACAAAGCCCCTGCACTTACTACTTTTCTTTCTGCCTCCGCATCTTTTCTTGCTGTTTCGGCTCTCCTGGCGGCCGCATTAATTCTATGGAAACGTCGAAGAGGGTCGAAGAAAAACGAGGAAGAGGAGGTGCCATTGTCGCTCAAAAGGTTCACTTACAAAGAGCTGCGAATTGCGACAAAGAATTTCAAGCATAAGCTGGGTAGCGGAGCATTTGGCAGTGTGTTCAGAGGAACTCTGCCAGACAACACGCCAGTTGCGGTTAAGAGATTAGAGGGTTCCAGGCAAGCAGAAAAACAATTCCGTGCTGAAATTGTTACCACTGGCAGAATACAGCATGTGAATTTGGTCAAGCTGTGGGGATTTTGCGTAGAACGTTCACGAAGGTTACTGGTGTATGCGTACATGCCTAACGGTTCCCTAAACTCCTTCCTTTTCTCCAATTCGGAAGACGCTGAGAAGTTGTTGGACTGGACGACCCGGTTTCAGATCGCACTAGGCACTGCACGAGGATTAGTTTATCTCCACGAAGAATGTAGGGATCGCATCATTCACTGCGATATTAAGCCTGAAAACATTCTCCTGGACGGGAACTTCAGCCCTAAGGTGGCAGATTTTGGGCTAGCGAAGCTGGTAGGTAGAGATTTCAGCCGAGTACTCACGACCACAAGAGGAACTCGAGGGTACTTGGCTCCCGAGTGGATCTCCGGCCTTCCTATCACTCCCAAGGCGGACGTATACAGCTTTGGCATGACGTTGTTGGAAATTATATCCGGCCGAAGAAATCTGGACTTAAATGTGGAGGAGAGCAGGTGGTATTTTCCTACCTGGACTTCATCTCAAATTCAGAGAGGAAACATAATAGGCGTTGTGGATGCAAGGATAGCGAATGAGGCGGATATTGAAGAGGTAAGAAGGGCCGCTATGGTGGGGATGCTGTGTATTCAGGATGATTAAAATAGGAGGCCAAGCATGGCGGAAGTGGTGAAGATATTGGAAGGGACAATGGAGGCTGGTGCGCTACAAATTCCGACGGCTGTAGAGGTGCATGTAGATCAACTACACGACGAAGACAGCGATTGCTTACAGTTCAACGAAGCCGCGAGACGGTTTTAGTGGGTGTTGTTAGAATAATAACAAATATTAAAAGAAACTTTCACAACATTTGGCACGGGACCCGGTTTTAAAAGGAAAGATTAATGAGAGATATAGGAGGAATTGCAGACTCGTTTTCTAATTGGGAGGAACTTGCAGCATCTTCATGTAGGAGTACGGCATATATGGAGGTTAACAACTATTTTAAAATATGTCTTTTATCTTCCATATATGAACATTAAAAATATTATGTACTATTTTAATGAGTTTTGATGTTTTACATTTCTAGGGAGGAAAGAATTTACAATTACTAAAAGTTATATCATTTCTAGATCAATAGATATTTTTATAAAAATCACTAGTTTTCTTCAAAATAATTATATATATTTTAAGTTGAATAAAAATTATATCACTTATTTAATGTGTTTTAAAATATAAATTTTAATAAACAATTTTAATTAATTTTATTAAAATTATAAATCTAAAATTAATGGCTGATTTTTATAAGATGATAAATTTTTTAGAAAGAAAATACTACTTAAAGAATTATAAGATTTTAACAATTCTTATTGTACAAATCAAGGTGTTCAAAAGTAATTGAGAGTTTGTTTAATCATGTAAATAAAAAATGCGCATTTTTAATCTTATTTAACCTTCGTTTACATTTAAATTTATAGTTATGTAATATTTTAATTATAGAAACAAATGCAAACAAAATAACGGAAATATATATTAAAATCTTAATATGTCATGTGAAAATTTAATTGATTACATTATTCACTAGCAATTATAAAAGGCCTTCACATTTTAACTTCTACAACCACGTTTCCCTTGAGAACATAACTATAATTAGCCAACATATTGAAAAGGAAAAGAACATAGAGAGAGAGAGACATAAATCTCATGGCTACTAATTGGAGCACATAGATTACTTACTCATTATATTCACCTTGTAGAGAAAATGCCTAATGAATTTATGCTACATGCCCATAAAAATTAGTTGAAATATCAATTATGGATGGTGAGGTGAGTGGCAATAGATGGATGTAAGTAGTGCCAAAAATGGTATCTTCCAATAATTTAACTATTAATAAATTCTAGCACCCTTTATAAATTAATTATACTAATTACTTCTAAATATCCCCTCATAATATAGAAATGATGGATCTCAACAAAAACATTTTCTAGGTACCCATTTACAATCACATATGCACTGATAAAATGGTAGAAATTCGAAGCAATCTCCCCTAAATGACAACCATCAAATATTCATATGAATTTTCATAATCCTAAAAGACTTCTAAGATATATAGAATCAGCCTCACATAGATCCTTGGTAAAAGGATTAGCTATCTAGTCCTCTATTCTCTAATAGTGAAGATGAATCACACATTACTAGATGGGGTGTCTTATATAATGGTGATAGACCTCTATATTCTTTATTCTAGCTTGAAATATTAATTTCATAAAAAAATATATGGCTCTTTAATTGTCATAATGAAGTAAGGAAGGCCCTATTTGATATTACTTAATATTGAAAGAATAAACAATAGTTAACCTATTTCTTTAGCTAGCTTATTTAATATTGTATATTCAAACTTTGTAGTTGATAATGAAATAGTAGATTTCTTTTACCACACCATGAAATGGGGTTAGAACTAAGGGAGAACATAATTTGTGGTATATTTTTTGTCATCTACATAATCTACACAAATTGAATTAGAATAGCTTACTAATCCATAATTAGTGGTAATAACTTTTTTATTACACTAATTTTAAATCCAATAAATTAATTTAGTTTTAATAAGAAATTTAAATGACTAAAATTTGAGAAAAGAGTAGCAATAAGATAAAGGCATTACATAGTAGATGATAACATAGTTCACCCTTCTTAGGCTGTGTCTTTGAGTCCACTTCAAATGAGGAACCAATCGATTAAAAATGATGAAAAGTACATAAAATTGCTTCAAATCTATAAAATAATCTTTGATGTTCTTCCAGGAAGAAAAAAGTGTCCCTTTCACAATCTATAACAATCTCTTCCTGCAAAAATGAACACAATATTTTCCCCTTCTCAAGCACGACTCTCAAGGTTGGTGGTCAAGCGGCTGTGCTCGGCGAAGACCCCTGAAATGCTCTGTCACAGAGGGCACAACCGACGGCTTCTTGGAAGCCAAGAGCCTATACTTGTCCCAAAAAGGAGCTGTCTTATACAACAGCGAGCAAACACAGCAAGGCTGCCAGATTGCTTGTCTCACCAATTGTTCCTGCACAGCCTTTGTTTTCGCTATTTCTGATCCACCCGTCTGTAGATTGTGGTTTGGAGATTTATTCGGAATGCGCTTTTCGTCCGAGGGCCAGTCCGTCTTCATTAGGCTGGCTGCTTCTGAGTTGCGGCACTCGACATCAGAGCAAAGCAACAAAGCCCCTGCACTTTCTATTTTTCTCTCTGCCGCGGCATCTTTCTTTGTTGTTTCGGCTCTCCTGTCGGCCGCATTTATTCTGTGGAAACGTCGAAGAAGGTCGAAGAAAAACGTGGAAGAGGAGGTGCCATTGTCGCTCAAAAAGTTCACTTACAAAGAGCTGCGAATTGCAACAGAGAATTTCAAGCATAAGCTGGGTAGCGGAGCATTTGGCTCTGTGTTCAAAGGAACTCTGCCAGACAACACGCCTGTTGCTGTTAAGAGATTAGAGGGTTCCAGGCATGTAGCAAAACAATTCCGTGCTGAAATAATCACCACTGGCAGAATACAGCATGTGAATTTGGTCAGGCTTTGGGGATTCTGCGTAGAACATTCACGAAGGTTAGTGGTGTATGCCTACATGCCTAACGGTTCCCTAAACTCCTTCCTCTTCTCCAAGTCGGAAGACGCGGAGAAGGTGTTGGACTGTACCACCCGGTTTCAGATCGCACTGGGCACTGCACGAGGATTAGCTATCTCCATGAGGAATGTAGGGATCGCATCATTCACTGCGATATTAAACCTGAAAACATTCTCCTGGACAGCGATTTCAGCCCAAAGGTGGCGGATTTCGGGCTAGCGAAGCTGGTAGGTAGAGATTTCAGCCGCGTACTGACGACCACAAGAGGAACCCGAGGGTACTTGGCTCCTGAGTGGATCTCCGGCCTTCCTATCACTCCCAAGGCGGACGTATACAGTTTTGGCATGACGTTGTTGGAAATTATATCTGGCCGAAGAAATTTGGACTTGAATGTGGAGGAGAGCAGGTTGTACTTTCCTAGCTGGGCTTCATCTCAAATTCAGAGAGGAGACATAATAGGCGTTGTGGATACAAGGATTGCGAATGAGGCTGATATTGAAGAAGTAAGAAGGGCCGCTATGGTGGGTATACTGTGTATTCAAGATGATGAAAATTGGAGGCCAAGCATGGGGGAAGTGGTGAAGATATTGGAAGGGACAATGGATGCTCCTGCGCTACAAATTCCAAGGTGTGTAGATGTGCAGGTACATCAGGTAGACGACGAAGACAGCGATAGCTTCCAGTTCACTTCAACAAGCAAAATAACGGAGCCGCCAGACGGTTTTAGTAAGTGTTGTTAGAATAATAACAAATATTAAAAGAAACGTTCATAACATTTGGTACGGGAGCCTCTATCTTTCGTTAGCCGCAAAACAGTAGCCAGTTTTGAAGGAAAGGTTTATGGTAGATATAGACGTGTTTGCTAATTAGGAGGAACTTGCAGACGCGTTTTCTAATTATGAGGAATTTGCAGACGTGTTTTCTAGTTAGGAGAAACCTGCAGCAACTTCATGTAAGGGGTATGTAGATATGGAGGTTAAGAACTATTTTAAAATATATGTTATATTGCATGTATGGACATTTAAAAAAACATTTTGCATTACTTTAATGAGTTTTGATGTTTTACATTTCTAGGGAGGATATAATTTACAAGTAATAAAACGTATATAGATATTTTAAAAAACAAAATCATTTTTTTTATTTGTCTTTCAAAATAATATTTTTATTTTTAATTTATATATATTAATAAACAATCTTAAGTATCATGTGAAAATTAATTGTTACATTATTCACTAACAATTGTAAAAGGCCTTCACCTTTTAACTTCTTCAACCACCTTTCCCTTGAGCACATAACTATAATTACCCAACATATTGAGAAGGACAAGAACATAGAGAGACATAGATAAATCTCATGGCTAATAATTGAATCATACAATTTACTTGCTCATTGTATTCACTTTATAGACAAAATAACTAATGAATTTATAGTACATGTGCATAAAAATTAGTTAAAATATTTATTATGGATAGTCAGATGAGTGGTGATATATGGATGTAAGTAGTTGAGTAAGAAATGGTCTCTTACAATAATTTAACTATTAACTTATTCTAACATCCTTTATAGATTAATTATACTAATTACTTTTAAATATCCCCCAAAATCTAAAAAAGATGGATCTCAATACAAAGCTTTGTTAGGTACACATTTACAATCACTTACGCACTAATATAAAGGTATAAATTCACAGTAATCTCCCCTACATGACAACCATCAAATATTCATGTGAATTATCATAATCCTAAGAGACTTATAAGATATATAGACATAGCCTCACATAAATCATTGGTGAAAATATCAGTTGATAATTCTTTCAAATCTAATCATTTAATAGTCTTTTTAAATGTTTCAACTAAATAAGGACAATGTATTTTGATGTCATATTTTGGATTTACTAGGATTTTTTCTTTATTGTTTCTAAGTTAGATCACCTTAACATCATAATAATTTTGAAGTAGGAACTATAATTATTTATTTGCATTTATTATTGTGTCACATGGGATTTTAAGCCTATTGGAAAATTTCCCCTCTTTTGAATAGCTTGAACCTTTAGTAACTTGACAGTTACAATAGGATTTAAAATTTTGATGATGAATCTGACAATAGCTCTGTCATCCAAGTGGCTCTCAAATTTTATTCCCAAGGTTTTACTTTAGGTATTTACACTAAAAATTCCACCAATGTGAATCTTATTCCCATTTTTGTGTTTGACAATACATAACTTTATTTAGAAAATTTTACATTGATAGGTTTATCTTTTAGGAAGAGTCCTCCCTAAAAAAATGCTTAAATACTTAATGATCTATGATTACGTCCAATATGGAATTCACTTTTCTTAAAAAAACTCACCAAGGGTTTTTCTTTTCCACTTTGCGAAGACAAGCCATGTGAAGACTATTCTTAAGCATAATTTGTGGTATGTTAATTATTTTTTCTTAATGTTCTAAATTTTGACTAGAGATAAATCATTATTTAAGATGAGAACTATTTTTTGTCCTTATCTAGATACATTTTCTTGATTTTCCCTTGTCATGTTAAGATTTATTCATTAAAATAACCTCTTCCTTAGGTTCTATAGCTTGTGTTGAAATACAATAATTTTTCTTTGGATTCTCAAAAAAAGTGGATCTATGTTGAAGTTGATCTCTTTAAGGATCATGAGGGGACTACTCATATAGCAAATGGAAAAATAAGGAATTCTCAATATATCGTCTATAGGATGTTACCAAATATTTTCTATACTTGTCAACCCTTTAATATTAAGATCCAATAATTCCTTGAAATTCCACCTCATACAAAAATATGATGGGTTGCCTATTTTAGCTAGTTTCAAAACTAATAATAATGGGAATGCTAGTACACCACCTAAGCCCTTTGATAACTCTCAAATCCAACCTTTAAAAGCTCAAGGTGTCATTTGAAACCTCAAATAATAGGTAAATCTATTATTTCCTCCCATAAAAAAGGTCTAGTGATAAAAATAAGATAAAGTATAGTTGAGAACTGCTATTGGAATTGGTTTGTACTCTGAACTTGAAGAATTCATCACTTCCCATCACACTTACCTATGATTATAAGTTTATAAGAGATTCCATAACACACTTTGGATACAAAGGAAAGGATAGTGAACACTATAAAACAAAAAAAAACTATATTTTCATTATGATTCAAAAATTTCACTCATTAATAGGAGTTTCTATGGAATAACTATTTAGCTTTGAATCATATGGACATAAAATATATGATCATTGATAATCAATCATAATTTTATGTCCTATAATTTTTGTGGTATAATAAATCCACCATAAATGTATTTCGTGCGTAAATCTCAATAATATTTGTTGACCTTGGAATTCTCTTTTTATAGGAGATTAAAATTTATAGTTTTTTGTTTTCTACTACATGATACGTAATTTTACTTTCTAGTATTTTTTTTGTGTACAAATCATGAAATAATTTAGGATGGCCTCATCACATTTATCTCTCCAATGTGGCATCAAAATTTAATTAACCTAGGATATGACCTCACTAACCATGCACTATTTGATTTTAAACATTAATCTAACCATTCCTTTGGCGATATTAAAATTTGTGCCTTGAATGAAGTAATTGAGTGATATGCCCTCTAGAGATGGATTGTGGATTAAATTATTGTCACCACATGGGCTCTATCCAAGTATTTCAATATGATTGATATTTTATATGTTAAATGTGGGTCTTTCCTACACATTAGAAATCTAGAAAAGGAGGAGACTAGTACTATACTAATAATTAATTAGTGCTATTTGATCCAAACCTTTGAAACAACCACAATAATAGTATATGGTACATGCGGAATTTTTTTAGAGTGGTTCATGATAGAATTCTTAAGTAGCTTGATCATTCCATGTTGTGAATTCATTATTTTTCTTCATTGTTAGCTACTTTTCCTTGATCTTGATCCTTTATCAAATTTTATTCTTTTGGACCACTATTAGTTATGGTTTTACAATGAATGAAATTTTGGAAAATTGAATGCCATGAAGAGATTTTTTTATAAACATGTTTATTACTTACCAAACCACATTAACTCATATTCAATGTATTTTTAATTGGGATCCACATCCGATACATGAGATAATTAATATTTCTTATAGGAGTGATGCTATCGAACACACTTCCCAATTCCTATACATATATTACAACCAAATTTCCCATTTTTAAAAATCATATAAAGTCACCACCTCAATTTTTTACCAAAATAACATCACATTAGAAGCATACCCTTTTGATTTTAAATATTGGTTGTGTCTTACCATGTTCCATCATGAGAAGCAGGTTTTTGATTTCGGAGCTACCATGGGGCTCAAATTAAAGATCAAATTCATTGACTTACGATTGGATACCAAGTCCCTATGGAATTATTTGAGGGTCTTGAATCTCATCATAAATATTTAGCCATTAAGAAAATTAATAATGGCCAAAAAATTCAATAATTTTCTATAGTTGAAGATGACACTTATACTCAAGAAATATCTCTCCAATAACTCTTCAATATGGTGCATTATCAATTTTCTACATATAAACACATTCTTTGTGATCAAAATCCACAAAGGAAGGCCTATGTGAGGATATATTCTCCATATTGAATGGTATAAATATCCTAGCTTACTTTGATTCCCTTGTGAGTATTATAAAACTTGTTAGGATACAATGCAAGTGGATTTACATGGTGTATTTGGAAGCTTTAAAGAAATTTTTTCCAAATATAATACTAAAAAAGGTAATACTAATTTCATGACTAAATTTGGTGACCTATAGGCTATATAATGGGAATATCATCACCCTATAAAATGTATCCTACAAGATTATTTCCAAATTTTATGCTCTAAGGCTAAGGCCTCTTCTTCCCCAACTAATCATCTAGAAAAAAATAAGCTTGATAATTTGAGTTACATTCTTCATAATATTATTATATTGTGTGATAGAATAAAATGGGACCAAAACTCCTAAATACTTACAATATTGCTCAAAAATTATTCTTCTAAGACAATAACTATATTAAAAGGCCTTCCATTCATACCTTTCTTTAGGTGTTATGTTTTAGGTCCTATTTTGCATACTCGAATAAGATACTATTTATAGACAGATTTTATTTGTCTTATCATTAATAACTAGAAAATTTAGCTCTTTTGGGTTACATAAATCTATCCACCAGGGCTATTATTTATCCCCTATATTTTATGTTATTAGAATAGAAGGTTTTTGAAGATTATTTGACCCATGGGATATTTTATAATCTAGTCACTTAGGGCATTATCTTGTCTAATTATTTCAACCAAATCATTAATTCACACTCAAATGAATAATTGTTTTATTAGTTTAATTGAAGAAGGTGATAATGTCAAACATGTTCTTTATTTCCATGACATATTTTACTAGGCCTTAGGCTCTTCTACTCAATGGAAAAATATATTGTAATAAATATATTCTTCTTGAGCTTATTCAATTGCTTTATTTTAATTAGAAATGGATTTCTCATTGGAGGATTTCACATTTCCTTGCATCCCCTTTTTCTTTTCCTCTCTTACTATTTTCTTATAAGTTACTTTTCCCACATTTGAGAAGAAGTTAGGTTAATAGATTATCGCAGACAAAAGCTTTCACATATGGCATGGTAATTTTTTATTTCCCTCATGATGTTGGGGGTATCAACTTAATCTCAATTCATTGTTAATTCAATTCTATTTATCCTAAATGCATCATTGAGGTGGTGGAAGGTGAGGATATGAAATAAATTCTTATACGAAATTATATTTATTCTAGAGTGATCTCTAGTCATCTAGCTTGGCAAATTATTTGGCTTCATACTCTCCTTGCTATGAAGGATCCCATTCAATTATAAGAAATATTTTTTATTAGGATAATTTGGAAGGCTTGGGAATCCATCAAGCCCTATATT
This sequence comes from Sequoia sempervirens, assembly GCA_007258455.2. Taxonomy (NCBI): domain Eukaryota; kingdom Viridiplantae; phylum Streptophyta; class Pinopsida; order Cupressales; family Cupressaceae; genus Sequoia; species Sequoia sempervirens. The sequence goes on from VDFB02373365.1 coordinate 354,384,124, forward strand.
CTATGGAAAAGTAATAGATTCCACAATGGCCTTTCCATTAACCAATAGTTAATTTAGTAGTCCCCAATATTATAATATTAAAACTATCCTTTAGCAAAAGCCCCTTGGTTTAATGCTTTTATGATCTATGAACTAGAAGTAAAATGGTGCAAAATATTTTCAATAAAGATAAAAAATAATTTCTTATCTTAATCTATGGCTAGCTTGAAAAATATATTTCTAAAAAATAAGATGATGAGAAAAACCAAATGGTGATTCATGTCATTCCTCCACACAGTGTTCATAAAGCAGGGGCTTGCATAATTAATCCATGTTGGAAAGATTACAAATGGTAGATCTCAATACACCATTTTATAGTTATAAACCTTGCAATGAATACTTATGGCTTATCCTCATCACCCTATGGTGCTAGGTTATTTAAATTATCATTGGTGTAGACATGTGAAATTAGCATTATGCACTTAGTTCATATTCATCCACTCATTAAATTAATCAAGCTCATCAAACCCATTCACCAAGTAAATCAGGTGTATTTAATTCATTCCTAAAGTTATTCATTTAAATTAAATAAATCAACTTTGTTTAATTTAAGTCTCACATCAAATTTTTAATTAAATAAACAAAACTTTATTTAATTGAAATCCAAATGCATATTCCATCCCTTTTTTATTTAAATAAATCAAAATATTTAAGTCAAATAAGTCAAAATCACCTAAATATCATCTAAGCTAATCTAATCATGATTAACATAATCAAATCACCCATCACATCCTCTAGATTTTCCCACTTGCACCAATAAAGCATTTTAATTCATTTATAAATCCTCATTTTCCATCAACTTGCATAAAAATGGAATATTCTCCAAGTTTGAATTTGAAAATCAAGTTGACATGTACATCCAACATAGCAATAACTTCTTTCTTACATGTCCCCACTCAACATTTAACTCTCAATTTCAAATTTGAATCTCCCCCTCTTTGGAACATTGACCAAAATGTGCTCATTCCTCAAGCCTATCTTAAGTTGACAAGTGGCTTAATCTCATTGGCCAAATCATTATCCCACATTACTCTATCATAATCATTCTTTCAAGTTGAGAATATTTAAATAGAGATCATCTCCATTGATTTACTCCTCCACAATCTCAAGCACAAATGCATCATTGTCATTTGAATCCATATCATATCTTCTTAGCATTCCATATTATCTTCATAGCATTTCATATCATCTTCATCATGGAGCTTAGCAAAGGATTGGGAAAGGGATTCTTTCCATAGAAGCACCAATTGTCTTTGGCAAAGGATTGTCTTTGTTCTATTTAGCTTGCATATTTTAATATGACCAATTATTTCACAGGGATGCTCTATCTGATTTGCTTGATTCAACTAACAACTCATATTTGTTTGTTTTTGAGCAAAATGCAGATTTAGCCTCCACATCATGGCGCTAGAAGGAGGGCCATCTCTTAGTTTCTGTTTGTATAAAATTAACTCATGCATTAGATGGCGATGAGTCTTTGTTTCTATAGGAACTCTTTTACGACGTACTTTTTCTTGAATCTAATCTTTGGCTTCATTAGTTTACTGGTTCATAAATAGGCCTGATTTATAAGAGTTAAATCCTTCAAAACATTATTGACAAAGTCTTATGTATTGTGTACATTTTAGCTATTACATAAGTTTCTTTTATATTTCTTTTCGAACTGATTGACTCATCTTCTTACACATACACAAATTTTCATTATCTTTAGCACATTGAGTGATCTGTTTGCTTAAAATTTTAAGACACTAATAGTAAGTGTATGAGTCGCAAGAGTCATATTTAACAAAGAAGCTAGGATTTCAAAACACGGCTAGCAACAATGCATTTGGTCTTCAATACTCAGCCAACAACAATATATGGAGAGAACAACGCTAAATATCATGTTCCTTTTGTCTCTAACAAACATTGACCTTGGCCTTCTTAGCTATTGTGGCCCGAGGTAGTACTATCTAATCACTACCCTTGTAGGCAGAGTGCTTGACTACAAATAAAAAGGTGCATTACTCATTCATTGTCTACTGTCTTCAAAGTGGCACGTAACTATATTGCAAAAATCAATGCATTACCTTGAAATTCCTTTCTAAGTAGGCACTCACCAAAACATATTTATGATTGCTTCCCAACTTTCCATACATGTCTGCCATAGTGTTTCCAACAATAACATCTAAAAAAATTTCTCCATGTTTTGTGCTTTTCATGGATGTCCATACCCCATTTTAAGCTTTCTAGGCTATGCGTAGACACCCCTATTATGTTTTTTTTCTTACATTCAATACTTTGTTCGGTCTCTAGCAGCCTACTTGCAAAAGCTAGGCTTGTCTAGCAACATTTTTTTTCTATTCTTGCTTGAAGTAACCTCTCCCGTCTCTATTTAGAGTAGGTCACATCCTTGGAATGGCGCACGCTGCTAGTTTGTTTGTTTATACTCTATATTGTAATCTCGTAGGCTTGAATTCAACGACAATAAATTTGGTTCCCAGGTGTAAGTACCATTAAGGAAAGCATCACAATCTATATGGATAGTATATTTCAAAGATATGATGGCACATATAATATAAATCATTAAACATTACAAATAGTAAGTGCACAAGAATATTTCTCCATTAGATCAGGTCAAAGCTTTAAATGTAGTGTTAGTCATATTGTAGCTCACATAAAGCTAGCAAAAGATCTTTCACCCCTTCACTATTTTGGCTTTCTCTTTGGTTGTTGAGTGTGATTTTTCTGACATGGTTGAATGAGATTTATATCATTGTTTAGCGGTATGGCTGTTCTATCATTGTTTTTGGTGTTCTGACATTAATACGGCTCTTTTCTGACAGGGGTGTTGATGAATTAAAAAGTATGTGGAGGACATAAAATCTCAAAAATATGAATAGGAACACCTTTGATTGTTGATAAATTAACTTTCATTGGTTGAAAAGTTTTAAGATTATGCTACTGGTCAAAATTTTCATGAGAATATCCCTGTATTTCTTGCTTTCTCTTTATGCATTATCTTTGCTTCCCCAAACTACAATATCAGACAAAATCCCTTAATGCGCTGGTTTGAGGATTGTACATACATACAGATTTTATGGAAGACGCAGCTTTTTTACCTACCAACTACAATAGCTTGAAATTTTATAGCCATAATAATCACGCCAGGTAATCTTTAGACCCTGTGGATTTGTACTAAAGCACAATCTTTGAAGCAACTGATAGAGATCTCCATCTCATTATGCATTGATAGGTTTGGCTTTTATGTCTACCAACTATTTAGTCTACATGCATTATCTATGCGCCCAATCTTAGCTATCACAGAGTAAATATATTAGTTGCCTTATGGAAGTGGCCTATTTTAAAATGAAATTTATGCTTAAATTTTCCCTTCTCCTCATCATCTTCTGTAATAGCTGGTGCAGAGTAGAAGAGTAGTGATTTATTTAAAAAAAAAAAAAACACCAAGAACTTGTGATGCACATTCATGACAGAGATATATTCATCATAAATGGTAGGGTCATTGGCAACACTATCAATATTCTTTAAAAATAAAATCATTATAAGAATTGTTAATGAGGAATTGGTGATCATCATAAATTTGGAAAGGATATTTATGCAAGGCATGCAAGTTTTATGTTTCTTTGGATACTTTGATTGTTTTTGTTTGACATTAGTAATCAAATCTCATAGACAATTATTGATGTAGGATAGAACTCTCTTTATTTTTTCATAAGTAAAACTTGTAGATATTGCTCAAATATCTCTATTTGGAAAGGTCATTATTATGTATTTTTTGATAAAGATATCAAAATCCTTACTTGTTTGCATTAAATTTGGATTGATAATGAGGATTGTGCTAATCTTTTATGTATGACCAAATATTATAAATTCTTCATATTTCATTCAAAATCATTCTATTGTTTGGAGTCAATGGTTAAAATGAATTTGATTAATAATTTAATCTCCACATGATTGGCTTCCTTTTTATAGGAAAATGAGGGAGGTGAAAGGAAGACAAAGGAAAGGCAAGAAAGGAGGGATTTTTTATTTTTTATTTTCGTTTGCACAAGGAGCTTGCTAGAAGTGATCTTCAAAGAATCTTGGAGGGAATTTAAGGATTTAAAATTGGAGTTCTTAAAGCAATTTTTAATGCTTGGAGATTCTGTTTTATGCCTTAATTTTCTATTTTAGGCTAACTCATCCTTGGTTTTGGGCTTTAAAATGAACATTTCAAAATGCTTGGAGATTCCATCGTATGCTTTAATTTTCTATTTTAGGCTAACTCATATTTCATTTTGGTGCTTTAAAATGAATCAAAATAACTCTTTATGGGATCTAAAATGAACATGTGCTATTTTGTTTTATGAGGGCTTACTTAAACTAACCTCTTTGGAAAAGGATGTATGCGCTTCTCTCACACTTTATAGCGATCTTGAGAATCAAATGGCATTTTTCATGACTTTAGGGTGAGATAAAGCAATCACCTCCACACTTCATTCTGGGTTTAAAATTGGAAAAAATCTTGTGCAAGTGTGAGTGAGCTTATTGCATGTGTTCTCCCTTTGTTTCTAAATAAGGTTCCATCGAACTATGAATAAGTTTATTCACTTTTGTCTATCTTAGAGGGCCTACCTTGGGGAAAATGTACTCACCCAAGGGAATGAATCAATTGGTGCACTCTAAAGCCAAGAGTATTTCCAACCGAGATATAAATGTGGGTATTGGAGTAAATGCCAATATCACGTGGTTGATTTCGATGAGATGGATCCAAAAGGGGACTCTTGCCATATGGGTCAATCTCCACGAATAGAAAGTCCAAACAAAAACATTTTTTTGTAGTGACCAATTGATCCATTCAACGAGTTTATCAAAGTGGTGCATTGGAACTTAGATTCCAAGAAGTTACTTGCCATGTCCATCTTGGTTAAAATATAGAGGTTAAGACTTCATTCTTAACATACCTTTATATTTTTTCCTTGGTTGCATGTAAAATCATCTCTTCTACTATGAAGGGCATGAGGCAATCCTATCAAGAAAAATGTACCAATTGAGCTAGGATGTTATATTGCTTGTGAGTTAGTTTGAAAACATAGTGCTTTGATTGAAAACATTGGAAAACCAACATTCAACATGAGCATCAATGATCAAACCCTTTAGGAGAAGCAGATATCCTTGAACGAATTCTCATTCCTTGCTTTCCCTTGGGATTCATGTCCTTAGAGGTTTCTAGGAATTTGGATTTTATCTCAATTTGCTCCTACTAAGGTCAACAATAGGTAACTCTTGCCTCAAATTTCCTTGGTTTCCACATAATATGCTTTGTAGGATAAGGGGAAAGTTGAGACATTAGACATCTAGATTCCAAATCTAATCAAGACTATGTTTGTGGTAAAAGAAAGTCATTAACCAATATTAACTCAAATTGAACCCCACACATGTGCTTGTTTATCTTTTATCATCTTTCATGCAAACATTGGTCTTTTGGTTTGAACTACTCTTAGAGAAAGGCATGTTCTTCACTATCTTGGTCTCGTAAACAAGTCCTTCCTAGGTTCATTGAGGATCAAATCAAACACTCCATCCATTTCAAACATTTATCATCCCATCCCACAAACAAATTTAGATCTTTGAAAACATCATTCTAGACTTGGGTAAATCATCAAATGAAAATCACCTTGTTTAGTTAGGTGTATGGGAATGCATCCTTTCTCATACATTTAATTAAATTAGCAATCATTTGAACAAGTTTATCCTAATATCACATCCAACATCTTAGGTTTTACAAGTTCATTATCCAAATCAAACAATCAAAATCAAGTCCTAAGTCTAGCATTGATCCAAAGTCCCTAAACGTTCGACACTCATATCATTTACCCCTTTCATCCTTCATCTCGTCATTGATCCTAAGAACCTTAGAGGTTACTTTTGTAACAAGTTCAAAACATAAGAGGAACATGGAATACAAACTTGATCCATACATCATGAGTAATCCAAATGAATTGAACTTTCAAAGCCTTACAATGCCGATTGATTATCAAAACTCACACTTATACAATCCATACATGGGATCATTACCTTCTACAAGTGTCAATGGTAAAACAAGTGTGAGTATTCCCAAATCAAAGACTGGAGCACATTTCCCAATGGTAGATCTAAATTTAAACCTACAAATCCATCAACCAAACACCCAATGCATGAGTCTTCAAACGAACAATGTCATCTCATCAAATCCCTACATGCCAAATGTGAATGTACCAAGTATAAGATTACCAAACATGAATCTAGAGAAAATTGGGATCATGGATATGATTTCAAATCATACAAATGTTGTTCAAAGTCCAAACAAGACGTTAACAACTCCATGTATTAATCCAAGTCAAGGTAACACCATACAAAATCAAAGTTACCTAAATCAAGGCAATGTGATTCCCAACACCAACAATGTTCCATTTCAACCTATCATGCTAAATCTGAACATCATCCCAAATTAAAACATTGTCCAAAATCAATTTGTCCATGATCCCATTCAAAAACCACAAGTATGCATCCCAAATTTTCTTTAACCAAATCAACTATATCAAGGGAGTCAAGATCGAAATCAAGATCAAATTTGGCAAGGTCAAATTGCTACACTTACCAAAATAGTTGAGTTATTGTGCCAAGAGACATCTCCATCACCATTACCCATATCAACATCATTCCTTGGTTTAGGGCTTCCCCCTTTACCTAGCACCAATCACTCCATCTAAATAAATCCACCTAACACCAATCAACCCATCACATCAGAACCTTTGAATATTCCATTGACATCGCACCAATAGATGGTATCTAATCAAATGACAACATAAATCCTGAAAAATCAAAACATGGTCTCCCAAGGACCTATCACCTTGGTCATTCCAACCATTCCTATCACCTCAATCACTCCATCCAACCCTATCACACCCATCATATCTCAACCCCTCACTACCATGATCGCTTTGAGCATATCTCAAACACTTGTCACTATATCCAACATGATTCTGAATGTGCCACCACTACCACCAAAACCAAATGCAACAAGATAATATAATATTGCACTAAAAGCTCACCAGGCCTACCAAAAGGCCATCCAACAATATCTAGCCATGCAACAAGAAACATGAGCTCAACAAGTGCAACGAGCCTCTCAAGCTACCCAAGCCTCTCAAGCTAGCCAACAAACACAAAAAATGATAACTATTGGGGATAACGATGAACATTCAACCATTAGTGATAGCATTGACAATCTCTTTACCATAATTGCTAAAAGCAATAATCAAGATCTATCCATCAAAGAGCACATTAAATATGTTTCTATCTCATTTGAAAATAAAATCAACATACATCAAGAGTCACTTTTCAATCATGATCAAAATCCACCAACAATACTCGACAATGATCCAATTCAAGAAATTTCAACATCACTTGACCCTATGGTTGAAGACATTCACAATCTCTTTGCCACAATTGTTGAAAACAATGTTCAAGATCTCTCAATTAAGGAGCACATTGAGAATGTTTCTACCCCATCTGATGATCAACTCACCATACATTAAGAGCCACTTTTTAGTGATCTATTTCAAGAAGTGTTAGAATTATTTGATCCCATTGACATAATCTACGATCCATCGACCAATGATCATATTGAAAATGTCTCTACATCACCTTATGAGTTAGAGGACATATCTCAAGAATTTATGCTAAAGCTTGATCAATGTCTTTCACCAAAGTCTAGCAATGGTCCTTTCCAAGACATATTGACATCTTTTGACCTCATGGTTACAAATACTAAAGGAACCCTGAACTTGACACTTGAAGATATTGAACCACTTACCATGTCTAATGATGAAATCCAAGAACCCCTTATAAGCAATCCATCATTTGAAATTGACCCATGTCAAGAACTTGATCCAAAGCATGTCAATGGTGATTCCAAAATTATTTAGCATAAAGAATTTGTATCTACAAGATACTACAATGATCTAATGGAAACTCTCCTATCTATGCAAGATGATCATATCCACATAGCACATACTCCTCCATCTACCCATGAGATGCTTTCTATGGATGGACACATAGATGATCTTCATTCAGAACAGGATCCCTTTATTCCTGACATTGTTACACAAAAAGAGCAGGTTATTGATTCATATAGTCAAACAGAGTTGTCAACATTAGGATTAGATATATCCCAAATTCAGGCTAAGGACATCAGGTATGAGGATATCCAACATTATCCACTCAAGGAAACAAATCATACATAATAGTATAATCTAGAGTTAGCAAAGTAGCAAGTTGAACTAATGTCATCTATAGTGGCTATCTATAAGAGAACGCTTATTGAACAAGACATCCCAGAATAAGAAGAATCAAAGCAAAAAGGCACTACTTCCACAATACTAGGGGAAAGCATGTATCAAGCAAACATCAACATAGGGAGCATGAAGAATATTTAGGGTGAAACCATTGCCAATACTACAACCAGCCACACCATGAATCTTCATCCACCCATCACCCCATCCACAAATTGGGACCAACATCAAACGAAATATTTGAATTAAAGTACAAAGAATGTTATGAAAGAAAAAGAAGCTGAGAAGCATAATGGATAAATCAAATATGCGTGGATACCAAAACATACAAAGAAAGAATATCCCTATCAAACTTCGTTAGTCAAAGAAACTATGGGGAAAAATAAAAAATGGAAAAGTATCCATCAAGGATGTCCACAAAAGAAAAAGAAGGCTTTTCAAGCAACCTACAGAGTATATCAAGCAATTGGTCCTAATTCCATGTACACTTTCGTATCCACCCATCATTGCTCATCTTCCCAAGTTTGGAGAATCAAAGAATCCAAGCTGTCAACCAATCCATCTTTTATGATCCCTAAACACACTACATTCACACCTCCACACATAATATCTAATTCTCACATTGACCATGTATTGGCAATGACCCTTCATCATAAGGATTCTGAATACACTTTATCATGATGTATGCACAAAGATAGAGTTAACCCCGATATCAATAATGTAGATCAAGAATCCCAAAAGTTGCATTCAAGTGCATGTATTCTAGAAAAGAAACTTCTTCAATCAGGATATCGATGGAACATTATGAAAAGGGCATCTATATCAGCAACACCTTGTGATTCAGCATGAGCTTAAAATCTTTTAGAAAAATCAAAAAAATCAAAAAAAGGAAAAAAGAAAATAATCCAAAAAAAAAAATTAGAAAAAGGATTGAAAATAGTAAAGAGAAAACATCTCCTCTAGTGAAAATAGCATGGGCAGCGCTTTGGGCAGGTACCATGATGAAAACCTAGAAAACAGGCATCATGTGTGGAATCGAGCATCTATGTGCACCAGTTCAGGTGAAAGCATCTCATCCCATCCATAATAAAGCCAACATTTCATCCATCTTATCCATAAACCTATGCATCCATGAACTAGTTATCTAGTTCATTTTCATCCATTTGCATCCATCATCCTAGTTATCTTGATCTTGACAATTTTGGTGCACACTTTGCTCTTACTTATGGTAAACATCTTTGACATGGGTCATTTTCATTGATCCTATCCTATGCAGTATTATCTAAGCCATGAAGCATTATCCAAATGAGCATATTCTTCATCCAAACACCTTATCTTATCGCAAGATAATCCTTGGCATCCTTTGAGTGCTTACCATCCACGCATCCATTCATGGCATTCCATACATTGCTAGACACTGGGGGCATATATTTACATCTTGCTTTGGGAATAAATCTTGATCTATATCCTCCAACTTATGTGGTGATGCAAACATTGGAAAATGTAGAATCAAATTGGTCCACCACTTGTGAGGAATAATCCAAATCACTAGCCTATGGTATATTTTGACGAGAAGATATTCCTTATCAGTCTTCATCTTTTATTGAACATCAATCCCAACAATCAATATTAGTCACATCTAATGCATCCTTCAATGTCACATCAAATCATCCAAAACATCTTTTGCTTCAAACCAAGCTTCAAAATACTGATCAATCAAATCCAATCAATCCCTCAGCATCTTTGGGATATCGTTCCCAATCCTTGTCTTTCTTAACACAATCCTTGCATTGTTGTCCATCCTCAATAATGTTATCATCATCAACCCTAATCAATCAATCCTTGCATTTTTGTGCATCCTCAACAATGTTATCATCATCAATCCTAATCAATCAAATCCTTGCATCGTTGTGTATCCTCAACAATGCTATCATCATCATCAATCCATCAATCTAATCAATTAACCTTAGCTTGGTTTTCAACAAAATTCCAAATAGAGAACTGATATCATCACACATATCCATATCCAAATCGTCAAAATCGTGCGAAAAATCCAAAAACATCCAAAACATCAAAAAAATTCAAAAACACAAAAACACAAACATTAAAAAAAAACATCAAAATCCAAAACATTCATAAAATCTTAGAAAACCCCAAAACATTGGAAAATCAAAACATTTGTAAAATCTTGAAAATACCAAAAAGCCTCAAAACATTCCAAAAACATCAAAAACATCCAAATATTTGAAAAAATCCATCCATCCCATTTCGCTTTCACTCAAAATAATCAATCATCCATAATAAACTGATCGTCACCTTCATCCTTTGGCAAAACAAACAGAAACAACCACAACAATCAACAAAAGCAAGCTTCAATCATAAAATAAAAAACAAAATCAAACTCTTGATTATTTTCAAACATGTCAATCAACCTTATATCAATAGCCTATCAATCAACTTATCAAACCGTCATCATTCTATACAATGCATGTCCTAGGATATATCATTCTAACAATGGGAATCATTTTGGATATCACTTGGATTCTTATACTATCAAAACAAATCCATTTGGCTGAAGGTATGAAGAACATTGGCTTGTTTGGGTACTTGATCTTTTCTTTTGATTTATCTTATTGCGCTCATTAGGACCTCTCAATGATATCCAAACAAAGGATTTAGAGAGATAGGAATGGGGCAACAATCATCATCTTTTGTCTAATGTGCTTGTTGGATGTTCTTGTAAAACAACTTGGTGAATACTTGCTTTGTTAGGTACGTCCTAGCAAGGTTTTTGTATGTCAATTGTGAATAAGAATACTCCTATTTGTTTGTTGAGTCAAAGTCCATTGCACTAGGTACAATGCCATCCTGGTTCTTTATACCTTGATGTATCGTATCTGTTATGCCTTGCATAACCACGCCACTTTGTTTTGGAAAAAAATGGGTCCCCCCTTGTTCTGTTCTTTTCCCTTTTTTCCTTTCTTTTTTTCCTTAGGAATTTTTCTCTTTGTTCTGTCAGATGTGGAACTAGGACCAAGATCGAGCTTGGAAATTAGGTCCAGGGCCTGGTCTTGTTTCATTCCCGGTTCCGGTCCTGATAGTTCCTTTGTTTTCCTCCTAAGTTTGTCTTTTGTTCTGTCGGATCTGGATCCAGGGCTAAATTGGAACATTGAACTCTTGGAAGTTTCAGAGCCGTGTTCCATCCCAGCCCTAACTCCACATTTCCCTTTGTCTCTTATGTGGTTGGTCATTTCCTTCTTCATTTTGTGTCTCGTTTCTAGGGGGTTTCCCCTCTTTCTTTGTCTTTTTGGATGTTGTCGGAGGCGGGTTCAGAACGAAATCCAAACCTGAAACTTGGAAAAGTTTTTGGTTCGGGTTTGGTTCTGGTTCCGGTTCTGCGTGTCCTATTCTTTTTCTTTTATTCCTTATGTTTTTGTCAGGGGATGTTTTCCCCCTTTCCTTTTTCTTCCCTTGTCTATCTTCATCATCTTTTTGGATGGTGTTGGAGGTGGGACCAGAATGGAATCTGAACCTGAAAATGGAAAATTTTCTGGTTCAGGTTTGGTTTCGGTCCCGGTTCCGCTGTGTTCGTTTGTTTTGCCTTGGTTCCGATCAATTGGTCGGTTGGTCGGGTTTTGCCATGGCGTTTTCTTTGCTCTTGTGGGTGTGGATCCGAGATGGGGTCTGGACTGGGAAATGATGATCATTCTCATAGCTTTTTCCCATTATGACTCCGGTCCTGGTTCTGATTTCTTTTTGGCCCTGCCCATGCCAGTTTTGATGGAGGGTGTCATTTCTGGGTCAGATTTAGTTCTGGTCCTGGCTTCGCTTGGTTCATTTCTTTAGTGTTGTTTCTAATTTCTTTTGGCCCCACCCTCACCAGTTTTGATAGAGGGTGTCATTTCTGGGTCGGATTTGGTTCAAGTCCTGGCTCTGCCTGGTTCATTTCTTTGGTGTTGTTTCCAGTTCTGTTTTGGTTCTACCTCTACCAGAGTTGGGTTTCTTTTGCTAGGAATCTATAAATAATGTAGTTTTCATGCTTTGAAGACTAATGGAGGCATCTATTTTGCAGGGTCAAATTATTTATCTGAAGATATCTCTCGTGGGATGTCTCGCCGAAGGGTTTACGTTTGGCATGAGGTCTGGCCGAAGAAGAAAAGTCTTGCCAATAGCGGTGAACTCGGTGATGAAGAGGGTGATATCACTATAAATTTTGCTGCTCACTGTAACCTCTTGCCGACAATGAGAAGTCTTGCTGATGGTTTTTGTGGTATTGATATGAGTCATTCCATTCAACATGAGGTTTTGTCGACTGTTTTGTGCTACGCCGATGATTGCTATGAGGTATAATCGCATCGAGGAGACACGATTAGTGTCTCACCGACATGCGATTCCATTCGAAGGACCTTTGACTGCCCAGGAGCCTTATGTGGAGTGTGTTCACCCAATTATAAGAGGCTAAAGTGGGTGGACCGATGATAGTTTGACTGGTTGGCTACCTTTGTGAAGAAGATCGACATAGTGCAATCGGTGTGGATTTTCTCCTTGAATGAGCCAATGGAGTATCTCGATGAACAATGGTGTCCGGATCTAACAGGAAGTCTCATGCATCCTCTAGAGATAGTCAACGTACAGAAAGATCTAGAGCAGGAAGAAGGTCGAAGGAATGAGGAAGAAACCATGAGTCACAGTGACAGCTAGGGTGCACTGGCAAAAGGGTAGATCAATATTAATGATAATTCTTTAGGGCATTCAAAGCAGCTTTGCATGGGAGTTCAAAGATGGACATGAAGACCAGAAGTAAATGTTGTAGCTGTAAAAGATCTGAGATCATCCTCGAAATAGTTCGTCACCAACATGGACAACAAGGATGTGCATTTAAGGCATAACCAACTTTATTCAAAAGATCTGATGGTCGACCTTCCTGCAACTAACAGATATTTTGTAAACCCTAAAAATAGGGGCCGACACATTCTTTTTAGTACATTTTGTATATATATGGCATTTTTCCTCTTTGTAAAAGGGGGTTAGAAGAAATAGAGGCAGCAAGAGGAGATAATAGAGTAGATAGGTCTAGAGATAGATTTTCAAGAGTACAAATTTTTTGAAGGATAAAAGAGATAGAGCGGCATCCTGATTCTTGTAATGGGAGCTTCTTTTGTATTCTTAGTTACTAGTTAGATTCAACATAAAAATTAATGTATCCCTCAATTTTTCTTAGTGTAGATGGAAACAATCTGAAGACATAGGTTTTCTGTACACTGGTGATTATGCCAGATTTTTAAATGTTGCTTATATGTTTTACCAATAGTAGGTGTAACCAAACTTGAACCTACTTCATATTGTGTTCCAGAATGGTATTTATCTTGAGTTAATCATTTGATTTCGAAAGCTTTCAAGGAATGAAATCGTATTTTGTGTTTTGTTTAAATGGTAACTTGTAATCAGTTGTTGAAATCAACACTGTGAATGAATGCAACTGTGTTAATCACAAGTTAATTTTGTTCTTTAGTTTTAGTTAGCAATTCCTTGAAAGGTAACAAGTCTAGTTAAGTTAGATGAATTATCATTCCTTTTAGTACCAAAACCTTGATCTATCTTTTTATGTTTCTTTAAAAACCCAAGTTAAAATAGGTTTAAATTCATGCTTGATCCTAGAACAATCTAGAAGCTCAAAACCAGTAGGCCCCTTGAACATTATAGTTCACATCAACCATTGAGTAAAATTAGCACAGTTGAGAACCAACTACAAAGACCTTGGGAGCTAAGATATCCATGTGATCATTTTTCTCTTTCAGGAGAGCAGGGTAGTAATATTCTATTTAACTGTTGCTATGCCACTCAGACAATCAACAGAGAACTGGTGCTAGAAGGAGGGCCTAGAAGGGAAAGCTAGATAATACTAGGTTTTTCTCACTAGAAAGGTCTCGTAGAGTCCTTCGATCACCTAAAAATCCACCACCTTTGATAGAACTCAAGACCCCAATAGGACACAAGAGTCACAAGACTGGGGCAACCATCATACCACCCTTATCAGCTTCACTCACTCCACTAGGTTTTTCACCAATACGCTAGTGGATACCCATCAATCCACCACCAAATCCATCTCAATTGTCATTAAAACTGGTTCTACCCATACAACAGCTGGCTCAACCACCACCACCGCTACCAATGGAAAATTTTCAGAATAATCCCTCTCCATTGGGGACTATTCCTAGAGGTTTTCATGATATTCCTAAGAATCTTAGAGAAATTCTGTCCCAAATACATTCATGGCAAATCAAGGAGTGATGAAGAGCATATACAAGCTTTTAAGGATGCTTGTACTAGAGCTCAGATAGCTCACCATGAAGTAGTTTGTAGGTTGTTCCCTTATTCCTTAGGGGATATGGTGTACAATTGGTATCTTAATCTTCCACAAGGTTCTATTCTGACCTGGACACAATTGGAGAATGATTTCATTAATCAGTTCAAAGTTTACGTGGATCCAACTCTTTTATATCACAAATTTTCTACCATTAGGAAGGATCCATGTGAGTCCTTGCCCTTGTTCAATACCAAGTTTCAACGAATGTATAGGAGACTGCAAGACCCCTACCTAGTCATTGAGAATAGTGCCATTCAAGCATACTTTAGGGTTATAGACCCTTTGCTAGGTTTGTTGCTGCAAAGAACTGATCAGCCCACAGACATTGATTCCCTATCTAAAGTTTACCACCTTGCCATCAAACTACAACAACAAATTAGCTCTCAGCAAGGAAGTTTGGGAGGAGGTTTTCCTTCAATAAGTTACTAAATACCTAGCCCAACCCCTTTATTCAATACTATCCCAGGGATGTCTCCCTCCCATTATGGGCCCATGTCTGAGTTACAGACTCAACCTCCTATTCCATTCTTTGCCAACGGACCTTCTGACCTCTTTCAGCAATTGCAAGCTCATCATAATCCACATGGTCATCATAACCAAGTTGGAACACCAAATCATGCCAGTTAGCCACCGGTTGCTAAGAATCTTGAAAGTGAAAATTTAACCCAACTTACAAATGAGGTAGAGACCTTAAAGAAAACTTTTTCCCAAGTCACAAATGACATGGCTCAGCTTCGATTGAACCCCTCCCAAAACCAAGGTAACTACCCTAATCAAAACAACAGCAATCGGGGTACTTATCAAAATCATAACAATTATAACCAAAGGGGTTATCAAGGCCAAAACTCCTCTAACCAAGGATATCAAAACCAAAATAGAGGATACAAAAAGAGACCAAATAACAATCGAAAATGGAATACAGGGCCCAACAATGGTGGAGTTTCCCACAATTATCAAGCTAATCAGGAGAGGTCACATACTGTAAATGTGGCTAACCTTAATTTAGTGACTAACTGGTGCAGGCTACATGATACTGCCACTCACTCTTAGGTGAACTATCCTAAAATGGAGAAAATTGTCAAGATGGCACAGGCAGATGCCCAAACATTCCAAGGGAACCCAAAAAAAGGAGGTGACTCGGTGGATACAACAATGACTTATGACCTCTTTGAAGAAGAACCCTCATTCCCAATGCTGAGTGAGAATGAACAAGAGGAAGACATGTATGATGCCCAAGCCTTTCAAACAAAGGGATGACACTTCCTAAAAAATCAAAATAAGGTTCCATTCACCACATCAGCACCACCTAATCACATGTTGCCTCCAAATCAAAGTACTGATAATAACCCTCCTCCACCAAAAGGCCTGACTAACTTCCATAACAAAGGTAATTCTCCTGGTGTTTTCAAAGGTAATGCAAGCTACAACACAAAATTTGATCTTGTTTCTGAGATGCAGAAACAAAAAAATTCTTTGTCATACTTTGACATCTTAAAGTGGTGCCCTGCTCAATGGAAGATAGTGCTGAAAGCTTTGGAGAAAGTTGATAAATTGAAAGGGAAAAACAAGGTAGCCCCTACTATAGACATGAACACAGCCTTGTATAGAAGCAAGGTAGGTACTCCACCATTTCTTTTGAGTTTAAGAATTTTTGGGAAGAACCTACATAATTGTCTGTTAGATTCAGGAGCTTCTAGCAATGTTATGTCATTTTCTATATGCAAGAAGTTGGGATTGAACCCTATCCAAACAAACAAGAAGGTCATCGAACTTGACAAGAAAAAGGTTAATGTAGTGGGAGAGTTAAGAAACATACGTGTCCAAGTAGGGTCAGACCCTAGGATTCAAACCACCATAGACATTCAAGTAGCAGGCATTCCTAAGACCTATGGTATGCTGTTGAGTAGAGATTTGATGAAAGGTATAGGGGGATATCTCTCCCTCGACTTTTCACATATGTGGTTACCATGGAGGAGAATTCCTATGCAAATAAGGGTTGAAAGTGAACCTTACCTCAAGCATATCATTACTGAATATGATTGCCCCAATGAGGTAGCTTACTTTGGAACTGGGATAGGGGTTTATAAAAGAGAGGAAATTTAAAACTTCTCTATTCTTGATCCTAAAGAATCTCCATCACAAAAGTTCCTTGATTCTGTGATTAATGAAAACCAACAAGCATTGATCAAGAAGCTGCAGCAGGATCAGCTAGTCTTAGGGGAAGATACTGATCTATAGAGTCTTCTGCTCCCTAACAAGTGCAAGGTGCATTACCAAAATCATCCTGAATTGACTTGCCAACCCTGAATGGACATTTTAAGTCATGTTTCCCAAGTTGGGGAAGTCAGCTTAAGTCACCCTGAGACTGTTGCAGACCACTTCTCATTTGAAGCCAATGAAGGAATAATGTTAACCAAGGGTAGGATACCTTCGAAGGAAGCTCCTTCTCAAATTGAACCTACTCTAGACACATTTCTAAATTAGCATATTGATGAGGGGAAACCCCAAGGTTTGTTCAACACCCTTGTACTCACGAGTATACCAAAACCCAAGGGGTTAACCAAAGACACAGGTGACTGTCAGAAGGATAGCCACATGTTATATGATATGGCTAGATGTAGGAATTGGAAAGTGTACCTAAAAAAACTATCGAACATCCTTTCCCTATGTTTGATGCAAAAGATCAAGCAACCCCACCTCTGGCTCTTCCTATCCAAATGCCCACAATAACCTCCAAAGGATCAACTCTAGCCCATGATCAATTATGGACCCTCACATTTGATGGATCCAAATCCAAGACAAGCTATGGTGTGGGGATTGAACTAACCAGCCTGAAAGGGAAAACTTTCTTCGCTTCTTACAAGCTGCAGTTTGGGTGCACTAACAACGTAGTAGAATATGAAGCTCTGGCACGGGGGCTGATGTTTGCACATAAGAAGAAAGTCGCAACCTTAATGGTTAAGGGAGATTTAGAAATTGTTATCAAGCAAGTGCACAACCAATACACATGTCACAATAGAAGGCTATCAGCTTATAGAAATCAGGTATGGAACTTAATTGAAGACTTTGATGCTTTTGGGATTAGCTTAATTCCTAGAGAAGAAAATCAGATAGCTGATTCATTGGCTATTGCTGCAAGTACCCTGGAACCTATGCAAGGCTCTAGGCTTAAGAAATTCTCAGTGGAATTGATATCCACCCCTACTATTCCTAATAATGTCAGGAAATTTCAATTTTTTGATGATGATCTACATATCCTTGCTTTTCTAGCAAGTTCAGATGTTTTTGAAGGACAAACCATTGATGAGTTAAATAGGGATCAAGGAGATTAGAACCTTGGAGATTGTGATATAGAGGGGGTCCTCAATTTAAAGAGTAATAGCATCCCTAAGGGAATGGTGGCCTTGGAAAGAATTTTTGATTCAGACCCCAGAGCTCAGGAGAAAATATCAACTGAAGATAAAGGAGGTGAATATGAAATTGTTAACCTAGTTTATTTTGGCCCTGAAAGAAATGTTTACATAGGGAAAGCTTGCTCTGAAACAATCAAAAATATATACTGAGGGTACTGAAGAAAGATATTGCTACGATAGCCTGGGGATATGAGGATTTAAAAATATTTGATGCTTCTGTAATAACTCATACCATCCCTCTGAAGCCCAAAGCTAAATCATTCTGACAGAAGCAGTGCCCTGTCAATGCCCTGATTGAGCCATTGATCCTTAAAGAAGTTTAGAAATTTATTTTTGCAAGGATAATCTTCCCTATGCGACATTCAACCTAGGTGGCTAACTTGGTTCCAGTCCATAAGAAAAATGGAGAGATCAGGCTATGCGTAGACTTCAGGAATCTGAACAGAGCTTCAGAAAAGGATAATTCCCCACTCCCTTCTCTAGATGAAGTCCTACAAACTATAAATGGGTCTCAGATGATATCATTCCTAGATGGTTACTCTGGATACAATCAGGTAATGGTTAACTATGAAGATAGAATGAAGACAACCTTCACTACAAAGTGGGGAACATTTCCATACAGAAGGATGCAATTTGGTCCGATAAACGCTGGAGCAACTTTTTAGCATGTCATGGACGTAGCATTCAAAGATCTAATTGGAAAATGCATCATCGTTTACATGGATGACCTTACAGTATTCTCCAAGGATAGACTGAACCACGTTGCTGACTTGGCTAGAGTTCTTCAAAGATGTATCCAGTATGGAGTCTCCTTGAATCCTAAAAAGTGTGTGTTCGGGGTTTCTAAAGGGAATTTTTTAGGACACATAATCTCAGAAAGAGGGATATCAATTGTTCCGGACCAAGTTGAGTCCATTCTAAGATAGCTATGCCAAGGAGCAAGAAGGAGATGAGATCCTTCTTTAGAAAGATCAATTTTGTGAGAAAGTTTATCACGGGCTTTGCAGACATCGTAAAACCATTGAATGAAATGATGAAGAAAGATGCCAAGATAGAGTGGAGTGATGAGGGAAAGGCCTCATTTTCATAGGTCAAGTGATCCATTTCGGAAGCTCCAGTCCTCACCATCCCTGACTACTTGAGGCCATTCTATATTTACTCTTTTTCCTCTAAGCATTCTTGTGCAGCTGTCTTAACTCAACAAAGAGAAGAGGGAGAGGAAATACCAATCGCTTTCATGAGTTCCCCATTCAAAAATGTTGAAATCAAATACCCACCCCTTGAAAATAAAACTTTTGCATTGGTTAGAGCTGTCAAGAAGTTCAGGCACTACATTCTCCAAAGTCAAATCATTGTTGTAGTTCCTGATGTTGTTGTGAAGTCCCTACTTATGCAGAGTGAACTTGCAGAATGAAGAGGGAAATGGATGGCCATCTTGCAAGAGTTCAACCTGGAGATACACCCTATGAAACTTGTCAGAGGTATAGGCCTATCTAAGTCCATGGCGACTGCTGGTGACAACATCATTTTCCAGCAATATACAATTCAGTCCTTCTCCAATAACCCTTGGATGCGGGTATCATTAGTTTCATTCTCAACAATCGATGTCTAGAGGGAATGAATGCAACTCAAAGGAGAGCGCTGAGAATGAAGAGCTCTCATTATATGCTCAAAGGAGGATTACTATATAGGAAGAATTTTGAGGGAGTGTACCTACGATGCCTCGACCAACAGTAGGCTAAACACGTGATCACTAAATTTCATGGGAAACACGACACATGTCCAACAGTAGGCTAAACACGTGATCACTGCTGGTGACAACATCATTTTCCAGCAATATACAATTCAGTCCTTCTCCAATAACCCTTGGATGCGGGTATCATTAGTTTCATTCTCAACAATCGATGTCTAGAGGGAATGAATGCAACTCAAAGGAGAGCGCTGAGAATGAAGAGCTCTCATTATATGCTCAAAGGAGGATTACTATATAGGAAGAATTTTGAGGGAGTGTACCTACGATGCCTCGACCAACAGTAGGCTAAACACGTGATCACTAAATTTCATGGGAAACACGACACATGTCATGGTTCAAAAGACTCATTGGCACACCAGATCCCTAGATTTGGTTATTAATGGTCATGTGTGTTCAAAGATGCCCATCAACATACAAGAACATGTCACATATGTCAAATCTCTCCATCAAAAGAATGCCATTCAGCCATGCCATTGCAGCCTGTCCATGAGGTAAGACCATTTTCCCAATGGGTGTTGGACTTTATCAGGGTCATTAACCCAAATTATTCTATAGGACACAAATTTATCTTGACTACTACTAATTACTGCACAAGATGGACAGAGGCTATACCTTGCAAGAATAGCATAATAGAGGTAGTGATCAAGTTCCTCACCAACTGCATCACCACTAGGTTTGGAGTACCCTTCGCATTAGTATGTGACAATGGGTCTTCCTTCTCTTCTGCTAAATTCATTTCATGGGCTTACGATCACAAAATTGTTTTGAAATATTCTTCAAACTATTACCCACAAGGCAATGGAGTTGCAGAATCAACCAATAAGAATCTCTTAGCGGTAATAAAAAAATTGTTAGAAAACAACCCTAGGGACTGACATACCCAGCTGAGATTTGCATTATGGGTAGATAGGACTAGGATTAAGGCTACTTTAAAGACTTCACCATTTAAGCTAATATATGGCCAAGAGCCTATGTTCCCTATCAGTCTACAAATACCTATCCTTGATTTCATGAAAAAATTCTACTCTAGAGATGATAGGATAGAAGTAAGATTAGTTTCCTTGTTGAAATTAGAAGAGTGGAGAGATACCACTTTGCAACAATTCTTTAGACACCAGGCTATTGTCAAATTGTAGTTTGACAAAAGAGCCAAAATCAAAGCCTTTAGGACATCAGATCTGGTGCTGCTATGGGATAAAGCTAGTGAAAAGAAGGGCAGTCACTAGAAATTTGACAAGCTCTGGTTGGGTCCCTATCAGATTGCTGAGATCCTAGGAAAAAATGCTTTCAGACTAAGTAGTTTAACCCGAGAACCTATTCCCTTGCATATCAATGGGCGGTTTCTTAAGCATTATTTCGAGTCATAGGGCTTTCTAATTTTGTCCTGCATGTAAATAGTTTGCTGCTCTTTATGTAAATAATTTTTTTTGTTTCCCGTTTGTAAATAATTTGCTTTTCTATTTGTAATTAGTTTTATTATTTGTTTGTTTGTTGTTTCTTTCTATCTTGTTTTATCCTTTGAGGGCTTCTATGTTCTTTCCATTTTCAAGTGGTGCACTATTATCTGAAGCATACTTTGGTTATTAGGAGATAAGTGGTTTAGATATTTTCAGGTTTGTTGGTTGGGTGATTTTGTCCTAAACTTTTGTTTTATGCCCACTGTTAATAAGAGTGGTGGGAAGTCTTCAAAAAAAGGTGCAAAGTAAATAACCTTCATTAGCTCCTCTGAATCTATCACAAATCAGCAGGATCATCTCCCTTTGTAATGGTATATTTGTCCTAGGACTATGGTGTTGTAAGATTTGAGTGAAAAATATGATTCTCAGATGTTGTTATGAGGTCCATGGTAGTTTGAAACCTAGAACAGATGTTAAACATTTCACATATTGAAAAAAAAATGAGTGAAATATCTGAAGCTCTATAAAAAAAAGGAGAACTATTTAAAGAGAAAAGAAGATTCAATATGAATGAGTGATCCCAGTATCTCTACCGGGGCTATGGACACCTAGCTGGCAGTAGAAAAATGCTGTGAGAAAACTAGAGGAATCTCCATCGGGGCTATGGACACCTAACTGGCAGTGGAGCAACGCCTAGGATTTCATTACATGACAACTAAAGAGAATCAACTCACGTAGCTCAAATCTTGCACATTGTTGTTTGAAAGATGAAGAAAACTTTATAAGAGAGTGATGCACAATCAAGCACACACATAGATTTAGGGGTAGCTATTTTTTATTTACATTTGAAATTCTAGCTCAACCTTGGTTGTTAAAACTGACCTAACTAGAGTTGTGATGCTCATAAACCAGGAGTTTTAGGTAGCTGAATTCTGCTGTTTCTTGAAAATGGTTAAACCATTTTCCCAGCTAAGTCACCATTTGTTATGCCTTACATAACAACCCCACTTTTTTTTGGAACAAAATGGGTCCCCCCTTGTTCTGTTCTTTTCCCTTTTGCCTTTCTTTTCTTCCTTAGGAATTTTTCTCTTTGTTTTATCGGATGCGGAACCGGGACCAAGATCGAGCTTGGAAATTAGGTCCAGGGTCTAGTATTGTTCCGTTCCCGGTTCTAGTCCCGATAGCTCCTTTGTTTTCCTCCTAAGTCTGTCTTTTGTTTTGTCGGATCTGGGTCCGAGGCTAAATCAGAACATTGAACTCTTGAAAGTTTCAGAGCTGTGTTCCATCTTGGACCCAACTCTACCTTTCCTGTTGTCTTTTTTGTGGTTGGTCATTTACTTCTTCATTTTGTGTCCTGTGTCTAGGGGATTTCCCCTCTTCCTTTGTCTTTTTGGATTTTGTCAGAGGCAGGTTTGGAATGGAATTTGAACCTAAAACTTTGAAAAGTTTTTGGTTCGGGTTTGGTTCCAGTTCCGATTCTATGTGTCCCATTCTTTTTCTTTTATTCCTTTTGTTTTTTTAAGGGATTTTTTCCCCCTTTCCTTTTTCTTCCTTTGTCTATCTTCATCATCTTTTTGGATGTTATCGAAGGTGGGACTAGAATGAAATATGAACCTAAAAATTGAAAATTTTTTGGTTCAGGTTTGGTTTCAGTCCCGGTTCCGCTATGTTCATTTTTTTTTCCTGGGTTCCATTCACTTGGTCGGTTGGTCAAGTTTTTCCTTGGTTTTTTGTTTCCTCTTGTAGGAACGGATCCAGGATGGGGTCTGGACTGTGAAATGATGGCCATTCTCATGGCTTGTTCCCATTGTGTCTTTGGTCCCAGTTCTGATTTCTTTTTGGCTCTGCCCCCGCTAGTTTTGATGGAGGGTGTCATTTCTGGGTTTGATTTGGTTCTGGTCCTAGCTCCGCCTAGTTCATTTCTTCGGTGTTGTTTCTAATTTATTTTTGCCACACCCCCACCAGTTTTGATGGAGCATGTTGTTTCTGGGTCAGATTTGGTTCCGGTCCCGACTTCGCCTAGTTCATTTCTTCAGTGTTGTTTTCGGTTCTGTTTTGGATCCACCTCTGCCAGAGTTGGGTTTCTTTTGCTAGGCGTCTATAGATAATATAATTTTCATGCTTTGAAGACTAATGGAGGCATCTATTTTGTAGGATCAAATTATTTATCTAAAGATATCTCTTGTGGGATGTCTCGCCGAAGGGTTTAAGTTTGGCATGAGGTCTGGCCGAAGAAGAAAATTCTTGCCGATAGCGGTGAACTCAACAATGAAGAGGGCGATATCAATATAAATTTTGCTGCCAGTTGTAACCTCTTGCTGACAATGAGAAGTCTTTCTGATGGTTTTTGTGGTATCAATATGACTCATACTATTCCACATGAGGTCTTGCCGATCATTTTGTGCTACGTCTATGATTGCTATGAGGTATAATCGCATCGGGGAGACAAGATTAGTGTCTCACTAACATGTGATTCCATTCAAAGGACCTTTGACCACCTAGGAGCCTTACGTGGAGTGTGTTCACCCAATCAGAAGAGGCTAAAGGGGGTGAACTAGTGACAGTTGGACTGGTTAGCTACCTCCGTGAAGAAAACCGACAGAGTGCAATTGGTGTGGATTTGCTTTGTGAATGAGCCAATGGAGTAGCTCGATGAACAATGGTGTCTAGATCTAATAGGAATTATGATGTTGTCTCTAGAGATGGTCAACATATACAAAGATCTAGAATAGGAGGAAGGCAGAAGGAACAAGGAATAAACCATGAGTCAAAGTGACAGTTGGGGTGTACTGGTAAAAGGGTAGATCAGTATTAATGATAATGCTTTATGGAATTCAAAGCAGCTCTGCATGGGAGTTCGAGGATGGACAAAGAGACCAAAAGTAAATATTGTAGTTGCAAAATATTTGAGATCATCCCTGGAACAATCTGTCACCAACATGGATGGCAGGGATGCGCATTTAAGGCAAAACCAACTTTATTCAAAAGATTTGAGGGTCGACCCTCCTACAACTGATGGATATTTTGTAAACCCTAAAAATATGGGCCGATGCATTCTTTTTGGTACATTCTATATATATATGTCATTTTTCTTGTTTGTAAAAGGGGGTTAGAAGAAATAGAGGCAGTAACAGGAGATAATAGAGTAGACAGATCTAGAGATAGATTTTCAAGAGTACGAATTTTCTGAAGGATAGAAGAGACAGAGCTGCATCCTAATTCTTGTAATGGGAGCTTCTTTTTTCTTCTTAGTTAGGAGTTAGATTTAGCATAGAAAGTAATGTATCCCTCAAGTTTTCGTAGTGTACATGGAAAAAATCTGAAGACATAGGTTTTTTGTACACTAGTGATTGTGCCAAATTTGTAAATGTTGCTTATCTGTTTTACCAACAGTAGGAGTAACCAGACTTGAACCTACTTCATATTGTGTTCTAGAATGGTATTTATCTTGAGTTAATCATTTGATTTTGAAAGCTTTCAAGGAATGAAATCTTATTTTTTGTTTTGTTTAAATGGTAACTTGTAATTAGTTATTGAAATCAACAATGTGAAGGAATGCAACTGTGTGTTAATCACAAGTTAATTTTGTTCTTCAGTTTTAGTTAGCAATTCCTTGAAAGGTAACAAGTCTGGTTAAGTTCAATGAATTATCATTATTTTCAGTACCAAAACCTTGATCTATCTTTTTATATTTCTTTAAAAACCCCAGCTAAAATAGGTTTAAATTCATGCTTGATCCTAGAACAATCCAAAAGCTCAACACCAATAGGCCCCTTGAACATGATAGTTCACATCAACCATTGAGTAAAATCAGCACAGTTGAGGACCAACTACAAAGACCTTGGGAGCTAAGATATCCATTTGATCATCTTTCTCTTTCAGGAGATCAAGGTAGTAATATTCTGTTTAACTGCTGATGTGCCACTTGGACCATCAACAATATCTACATGTGTTATCAAACATAAGGTAAGTAGCCCTTTTAAAATCCCAATCCTTGATAAGAAAACCATCCATCTATCATCATCATTTCTCATCATCATCTCTAATAAAGTCTCGTCATATCATGGACTTGTTGGATCCTTTTGTCATCATCTCATTTCTTCTTTCTTCTCTCCGCGCTAACATAACATCACCAATGCATCCATCGTGCATCCATCCTGCATTTTCATCATCATAATATAGATCTGTTTGTCTAAGCATTTTTATAAATCATTCATTTTCATAATCATAGCATATCGCATCATCCATCCCATCCATCTCACATCATATCATCATTTAAGTTGTTTAGGATAATATAGATTGGTTATTCTAAGCATCTTAAAGCCATCTCATTTGCATCATCATCCATAACCATCCATTTTGAACCTCTTTATCACAAGATCTACCCTCAAATAGAATCTTTTTGTTTGATCTATTGAGGGGGAAATGTACCAGTGTACTTCTTTCCACTGGGGCATCCAAAAAAATTAGAATTTTTTTGAATTTTGATCGCAACAAGTTTATTCTTTGAACCAATGCAGCAAGTATATTGCTTCAAAGAGGGGCAAAATGTAGACACGTGAAATTAGCATTATGCACTTAGTTCATATGCATCCGCTCATTAAATTAATAAAGCTCATCAAGTTCATTCAATAAGTAAATTAGGTTTATTTAATTCATTCATAAAGTTATTCATTTAAATTAAATAAATCAACTTTGTTTAATTTAAGTCTGACATCAACCTTTTAATTAAATAAACCAAAACTTTATTTAATTGAAATCCAAATGCATATTCCATCCCTTTTTTATTTAAATAAATAAAAATATTTGAGTCAAATAAGTCAAAATCACCTAAATATCATCTAAGCTAATCTAATCCTGATTAACATAATCTAATCACCCATCACATCCTCTAGCTTTTCCCACTTGCACCAATAAAGCATTTTAATTCATTTATAAATCCTCATTTTCCATCAACTTGGCATAAAAATGGAATATTCTCCAAGTTTGAATTTGAAAAGCAAGTTGACATGTACATCCAACATAGCAATAACTTCTTTCTTACATGTCCCCCACTCAACATTTAACTCTCAATTTCAAATTTGAATCTCCCCCTCTTTGGTACATTGACCAAAATGTGCTCATTCCTCAAGTCTATCATTTAATTAAGTTGACAAGTGGCTTAATCTCATTGGCCAAATCATTATCCCACATTACTCTCTCATAAGTATTCTTTCAACTTGAGAATCTTCAAATAGAGATCATCTCCATTGATTTACTCCTCCACAATCTCAAGCACAAATGCATCATTGTCATTTGAATCCACATCATATCTTCTTAGCATTCCATATTATCTTCATAGCATTTCATATCATCTTCATCATGGAGCTTAGCAAAGGATTGGGAAATGGCTTCTTTCCATAGAAGCACCAATCCACTATGGGATAGAGTTTGGTCATTATTTTATGTGCTTGCATTTAATTATCTTTGTTCTATTTAGATTGCATATTTTAGTATGACCAATTATTTCACAGGGATGCTCTATTTGATTTGCTTGATTCAACTAACAACTCATATTTGTTTGTTTTTGAGCAAAATGTAGATTTAGCCTCCACAATTGGCAACTCTAATCTTTTTTGTATATCTTGTATTATAGGTTGTAGATTATTTGGTTGGCTATTCTTCAACAAAAACTAGCCCATTTTTCTTAGTGCATTATTTATCAAGGTCTTCCACTTAATTATCATCGATGTCATTTATAATTTCTTAGTCTGTATTACCCATTTTTAAACAACTTGAGACTTTAAAGTGTTATTTATTCTACATCATAGCTCAAGATTTTTGGATTTTGATCTATAACTTTTTCAATCCTTTTAGGTCTAACCTCTTTTCATGTTAAATTGTTTTATTGTGAGATATACCCACCCTCTATTTCAATTTTATACTACATACTTTCAAGGTGGATATTCTCTTCAATATTTAGAATCTTGATATAAATTTTACTCCCTTTACAAGAAGTTTAGTTCTCATTAAATGCTAAAGCTATGACTTCTTCTAATATTATTATGTATATCCACATACAAGAAAATAAAGTTGCATTCAAATTCTTCCATACATAGTTGCTCTTATATCATTGGGGTAGTGCCCCTTGTAGTGTTTCCAAAGTGTTTTCACCTTTTATTTCCAATTAGGGCCACTCCTCACCATGTGGCCATAGATATGGACATATCCAACCTACTAGAAGGAATCTTGGCTCCTATTCTCATGGCTCCTAAAAGAACTATGGATCATATTTCCTATATTTTTTCTTAGCACTCTTGGGTTCCTTCTACCTCTTCTCATGGGTGTGGCACCTCCAACTAGCTAGATTCTAGCAAGTTTCATCTCATACATCTGTCTATTTCTTTTTTTCATGCTCAACAATTAATAGATGAAGGCCAAGATGAAGAATCTCCTATGACTAGTTTAGAATTTAATGAAAATGGTACCATTTTCACTTATGTATAGGGTAAACTAGATGACGATGATCCCATCATAATGGCATTATTTTCACTACTTATTGTCTTTGTTGATTGCCAATTATGTTTGGACTTTGGTTTGTCTAGAATTTTATGATCTTTTTCTTTAGATTTGGTCTCACATAGACTTTGAGGGTGTGTCATCTTCCACTCATCCCCTTCTATGAATAGTATAATATTATTATTTTAATATATACAATATAATTAAGGCTTATTCCTCCAAAAGTAGCTTATAATATTGCTATGATGCCCTCATAAATGTTCTATGATAAACATTCTTCCTAGATTCCTAAATTGTCCTAAATTACTAAACGTTTATAAGTACAATAGTCATAGCACACAAGTCAACACAAATATGTAGTATGTTGACTCACAATTCCCAATAAAAAGGTTGGAAAGGTGTGAACTTAACTTTCAAAATTTAAAAGTTCAAGATTAATATCTATTATAGAAATGAACCTAATCAAGTTTAAATCTAGATAATTAAATGAAAGTGATAAATGATTTTTTTTCTAATCAATATCAATCTCTAATGAGTAATAACACAATTAAAATAAGATAATATAATAAATAAATAAAACATCTAAATATACTAGATATTAATGAACTAGTAGTCGCATGCACAACATCCAACGATCAACCGATAGGGGTCCTCTGTAAAAGGTAGCTCAATGAGGGAAAAGGAGAAAGCTTTTGTTTCACAGGCCAAAGAGAATTTGAAAGGCAAGCAAAGCTGTGTGCAGAGTAAATGATATATAAATGGCTTAAGTAGAAATTGTTTTACATCTCTACATTTTTTTTGAGCATTTTAGAATGTTTTAAACCCCATCTTATAGTGCACTTCTTTATTGTTAAGTGATGAGCAATGCAATAGAGATTAAAAAGCATTTATGTAAATTAGGAGATTGTTTTTTGCATTTTGATATCAATAATTTGTAGCTGGAAGTTGATTACGGGGATGTAAAATTCATTATTTATAATGTATCCATTACTTCCAATCTCAATTAATTAATTATCAATGATTTTAAATAAAAAATTTCATAAAAAATCACATTTTCTACATTGAATACAATTTACATTTGTAAATTACTAGTTTTGTTAATTATAATATTTTTTTGTCCAAAATTTAAGGTACTAGGGGTAAATATTTTGATGTAGGAGTTAATCGAGATTGAAATCCGTAGAGTACATTATAATAAACAAAGATATTTGGAAGGAATAATTAGATGGATAATATGAATATGGCTTATGTACAAATTGTTTTATATCTCTACATTTATGTTGAGCATTATACATCATTGTAAACCCTATGTTTAACTACACTTCTTTATTGTTATGTGAGAAGCAATGCACCAAATATTAAAAAGCATTTGCATATATCAAGAGATTATTTTTTGTGCTTCCATATCAGTTATTTTTAGTTGGAAGCTGATTATGGAAATGTCAAATAGAACCATAGGTCATTTTCATTTTTTACAATGTATCCATTACTTGCAATGTCAATTAATTAATTATCAATAATTTTAATAAGTAATATTAGGAAAATAATTTTCAAATAGAATTTTTCTTTATAAATCACATTTTCTCAATTGAATACAATTGAAATTTGTAAAGTATTAGTTTTGTTAATAATAATAATTTTTGTCCAAAATTTAAGGTATTATACATTTTGGGTTAATAGCATGCATATTTGATGTTTTTGTATAGGTAAATCAATTGTTTGATTCATTAAAATGGGAAAATGTTTTTTGTGTTTCAGATTGAGATTTACCAGTTACAAAGTGGCTATCAAATTGTACATTATATGCTATCTTCCTAAGATCAAATTAACAAGTATGCTTTTGAAAAAGTGATTCAATTAGTATAGTTATGTGTTTTGGAAAAGTGGTTCAATTAGTTTAGTTATAATGGTCCTCAGAAATGGGTTTTACAAAAGGTGAAGATGTTATAAGTAGTATCAACTCTGCAATTTTTGGATTCGAATGACATGCATAATTTTTTAAGGTATTTTAATTGAATTAGAAGGTACAAATTGTTTGGAGGGAACATCAAAAAGATGTCACCAAATGTATACACTAATTTTTCTAGAGATATATACATGTAAGAAAAAATGTATGGCATTAAATGTAGAACTACAAAACCCATGTTTTTTTGTCTTCCTACCATAATTGCATAATGAGGGCACATGACCTATATCGAGAGCCCCAAGAAAGAGAAGAATGAAACATGCATGGGAGATACCATGGAAATTTAACATACATTATTATTTTAATTGAACTAGAAGGAACACCTTGTTTTGAGGAAATATGGAAAACATAATAGTAAATCTATACAAGAACTTGTGCATACACATATATTTATGTAACAAAAAAATGAATGATGTGAAATGGGAAACAAAAAAACCCATGCTCATTTTCCACCCTGCCATAATGGCATCATGAAGCGACATGGACTCTAGCCAAACCCCCAAGCAAAAGAAGTATGAAATGTCCAAGAGAGATGTTGTGGAGTTTCATCATACATCATACAATAGGAATGTTGGTAAACTTTGTTGTTTATGTATATAATATCTAATATTGTTGTCTTGTCTTTGGTGTGACAACTTGAATGCATAAACGTAACTTGGTTTTCAAATCCCTTTCCATGCTTAAACCTATTTTCTGCAAATAGAACACAAAGGTATGTTAGTGGAGAACCAAATGAATTAAAAAAGGAAGGATAAAGAGCAAGTATAGGGGTAAAATTAATATATACAATGCGAGCCTGGAAATAGTGAATAATTTTTGTAATTAGTTAACCAAGGTTGTCTATTGAGAATGAGAAAATATGAAAACATATTAGTGAATGTATTCAAGAATTTGTGCATATACATATACGTATGTAATGACAAATGAATGATGTGAAATGGGAAACCAAAAAACCCATGCTCATTTTCCACCCTACCATATTGGCATCATGGAGCCGCATGGACTCTAACCAAACCCCTTAGCAAAAGAAGTATGAAATGTCCATGAGAGATTTTATGGAGTTTCATTATACATTGTACAACAAGAATCTTGGGAAAACTCTATTGTTTCCATATATAATATCTGATATTGTTGTGTTCTCTTTGGTGTGAGAACTTCAAAGAAAAAACGTAACTTGGTTTTTAAATCCTTTTGCATTCTTAAATATAGTTCCTAGAAATAGAAAAAAAAGGTATGTTAGTGCACAACCAAGGGAAATAAAAAAGGATGGATAAAGAGTGAGTATATGGGTAAAATTAATATATACAATGTGAGCCTGAAAATAGTGAATATTTTTTGCAATTAGATAACCAAAGTTGTCTATTGACAATGAGAAAGTATCATACTTACATACAGTGTTGATTATGTCCAACAAGGATGAGCTGCATTGAATTGAGCCGTAGGAGCATGAAATAATTTGAAATAGAGAGTATGGAATACATTGATTTTCTTGAATGCATATTTATATTTATGCGGGAATCTAAACAAAATAATATACATATACAATAAAAGAGGCTAGTAGTTGTCTTCTATTAACATGTTTCATGATATTGTTCTACCCTCATCTATTTAACTATCAATAACATTTCATGATATTGTTTTCCACTCATCTATTTGAAGCTACCTCTAATAGAGTAGTCTATTGTTCTTCTAACAAGGATTGTTGTTTAATCTTTAAAATTTTGTAATCTTTAACGTGCTTAATTTGTTTGGATGAAATATGTTATCATTTAGATATATAGTTGTATATAAATAAATATGTACATGTGTACATATGGATATATATATCTATTTATTTGTTTTTTCCAAAATGTCTAGACAAAAAGAAAAATTAAACCTACCTAAGTAACAAAAGAAGGTAAGGTCCATGGAAAATCTCAAAGACTCTTACAATATATCACATGATAACAAAAATAGAGAAATTGTAAAGAACTATTAGGAAAACACTTAGGAATCACAAGTGATAGATGGTGGGAAAGCCACATTCGATTGTTTGATAGAAGACAAGCAATCTAACTGAAGCAAACAATGAAGAATTTAGTGCATAGTACAAAGTTTGTGTTTAGCTCTTTTATCTATTGAAAATAACTCTTTCAAAAATGTAATTTAATTAATATGGGAGAGAATGAAAGAGATAAACAATAAATTAATCATTTATGTAAACCACCCATGCAAAATGACTTACTGATCTCGTAGCTCAACAATTTTAGAATCCTCCAAGCTACTTTAAAATGGACCCAAATACAACGAATTTAATAGTAGCTTGTTATCAAACCAGTAACACAATGGTTCTTCCGACAATGCAACTTCATCAAACTATAGTCTCCCACATGCCAACATTGAATATTGCATTTACTTTGTCTTCTGCCATTTTGTAACGATAGGATACATGTCAGCACAAAAAGTATATATTTCTAGAAGCAATACAGAGGAAGACAAAAATAGTAAAATAGTGAATAGATAATTGTATACATCAACATTTTACATATACATATACATATACATATACATATACATATACAAATACATATTCATATACATATACATATACATAAAAAATATACATACACATACATGTATATATACATATACATACATGTACATATACATATAAATATACATATATATAAATATGCAAATACATATACCTACAAACATAATTTTTGCCCTTTGTTTATCACTTGTAGTTATCTCTGTGTAGAATTGGCATTACACTCATCACCATATATGACCATTGGGAAAGAATAAGCAAAGAATCAGAATCATGCACAATAAATTAATCATTTATGCAAAACACCTATGTGAAACATACATATATATGCATGTATACATATAGATATATTTGTATATGTGTATACACATACATACATACATACATACATACATACATACATACATACATACATATATATATACGTGGTTGAAGTATCCATTGGGATCCTCACCAGCTTAGCTACGGAAAGGGTTTGCTAGTGCTCGGGGGCTGCCGGTTGGTGGGGAGGGCACCTTTTTTTTGTGGTGATGTGGGAATTGGCAATTACGTGGGTTGATGATGGTGGAGAATGTTAAGTGTTCGACATCATGGACCTTTGCAAATATGATGGCTAGCAGTGGTGGACGTGGTCTCCTCAAAAGCTAGAAGGTGAATTCTAAGTGGTTCTTGGCTGATGATTAATACATTTTGTGGTTGTTTTCTGATGGAGGTAGATAAAGTAAATGTGAATGGATGAAGAAAATGTGATATTGAATGCACGTATGCATATACATACATATATAGATGTTGATATATATATACAATGTGTATATAGACATGTATATATACGAAGTTAGTTTCATGAGTGTAAAGTGTTATTCTTTATAGGATCTCTTTGTATCGTCTATATATAGAAAAATTAGTTTGGCTGTTGTTAAGTGTTATCCTTTCTAATATCTATTTGTATCTATTCAATTTATTTGTTTCAAGTTTCCAATGAGATTTTGATCAACCTAAGTGTGAAGAGGACTTGTGGTGCAATAGGTTTGTTACAATTTCTCTACTTGTCCTTATCTACGTGTATCTTTGCCATTACAGCCATTGCCATAGGAGCAATTGTACTTATCTATGTGTAGTGTGCATGGTTGTATGAAATGATTAACATATTGCAGATAAAATTACTTTTGCGACTATTTAGTGTTATTGTAATAGATTTTTTACAATTTTTGTATTTGTGTATTATATAATCAAATAATCTACCAATTATTGTAATAATTCTTTGATGCATTCAACTTTATATCTCTAGATGATATGCTATCTGTTTGAAATTTCTTTTTTTTAAGAAGAGAGTATGATTCAAAGAATGCAATTTACTCAATATATTTTCTTGCATCTTTTGGAGCATATATTCATAATGCCAGAATGGCTATTCTGACAATGCAACATAATCAAAATATTTTCTTGCAATTTTTGGAGTATACATTCTGACTACATGATAATTCCATAGAGTTCATTGCAAATTGAAGTTACATTCCATGAAACTAAATATTATAGAGAAATAGAGGAATTGCAACACACCTATTATGGGACAAGCCCTAATTTGCATTTCCTGGTGATGAGGATATGGCCAGCTGGTGGGGAGCTCAACTTGGAGAAATACCAGTAAAGCCTCTTTGATTTGTCAAAAAAATATGGTTAGGGTTAGTAATTTTTTCACTATTGAGTATTATTCTAAAACCTCTTTTACAATTTCTCTATTTGTCTATAATATTTAGGTCCAGCTAATGTAGGCCGAATTTTGAATTAAGTGTGTGGGTTGATGTGTTTTGTGCATATATTATTGCAAGGAATTGGGTTTAGGAGCTCTATTTAATGTCACTTTAGGGAAGTTCTAGTGAAACATTCTTCCTATTGTAAAAAAAATATGGTTGGGGCCAGTAATTTTTGTTGCCCTTGTTTTATGTTTATAGTTATGGTTGTGCATCTTTGGGTTTCTATGTGGGTGTTGCTAGTTACGTGGGTCAATTGGCGTAGGATGAAGGTGGATGAAGTAAATGCAAATAAATGAAGTAAATGCGATATTGAATGCGGTAGTCTAGGAAAGTATACTTTGATTAAGTTGCATTGTGCAAACAACAATTGTGGTGCTGGTTTCAGAGGAGACAAATGCAATACTATTGTTTTGGTTATGCGTGTATCTTACCATTATGATAGGATACATTGTAGTTATCTATGTGCAGGGTTGAGGGTTGTATGCTATAGACAAATAGGGAAATTGTAGTTATGTGTATGCTATTTGTGGTGATGTAGCTCAAATTTTCAATGAAGCTTGTGGGCTTATACTGATTTTTACATAGGTTTTTTGCATAGATGATTAATTTATTGTTAATATCTTCTTTTTTTATGTTTCTATCTTTTGAATTATACACATTTTCAACACTTGGAAGAGATTATCAGTCTTTGGGGATGGAGAAACTATAGTTAAATATTCTTTCTTTCATCAAAAAATATGGATAGGGTTACTAACTTTTGGCTGTTGAGTGTTATTCTAATACCTCTTTTATAATTTGTCAATATTTCTATTTCACAAGCTTGTGTTGTGGCTGAAGATGCCATAGACTTAATCTACTTGTTTTTTTTGGTGGCGATGTAGACCTTAGTAATTACATGGGTTGGTAATGAAGAAGAATGATGTCCTTGATATGAGGAATGGGAATGGAAAGTGTTTGTTTCCATGAGGACCAATGGCTCCTCCTGTTGCATGATGCTAGTAAGCAAAGTAAATGCAATATTAAAATTTTTCCATGCTCATATCTTTATGCACATATACATATCTATACATGTGTATATATATATATATATACATACATGTATATATATACATACATACATACATGTATATATATATACATACATGTATATATATACATACATACATACATGTATATACATACATACATACATACATGTATATATATGCATATTTACATGTATATACATATGTTATATGTAGGAAACACCATAATGGCTTTTCCGACAATGCAACTTAACCAATACATTTTATTTCCTTACAAAGAAAAAGAATAATGAAATGTTATAGTTTGTTATAGGAAGCTTTGAACAAATGATGGGAAAATAGTATCATGCAACATATACACATACACACGCACACGCACACACACAAACATATATACAGGTATATACATGTGTATAAATATGTATTTATGCATAAATACATGTGTGCATGTTTTACTAAGACGTGTGTTACAATTTCCCTATTTCTCTATAATACTTAATATCTTCTTCTTGTATGTTTCTGTCTCTGAGGTTAAATATAAACAAATCTTCTTCATGGCTTAGGTGATAGAAATCCCATCGAAAACTTCAAGCATATAACAAACACTTTGCATATCTATATATTTGCAATTTCTCCATCCATGCATGTGGGCGCCATATTAAAATCAAAAGTATAGGACATCAATGAATGTGTAAATGTATAGATAAGAACACAAGAATATATTATGTTCATGTAGACATGAAAAATTAGCATCATGCATTTAATTAGGTCATATTCATCTATTCATCTAATAAAACAAGTTCATTAAATTCAATCTCTAAATTCCTCCATTTAAATTAAATAAATTCATCTTTAGTACTAACAACATTCTCTTTGATTAAATAAATCAAATCTTTATTTAATCAAGTCTTTATCATTTTCCATCTCCTTTTTGATTTAGTTTAATCCATAAATCCAAAGAAAAAAGGTCAAATCACCTAATCACCTCTTAAATTAATCAAATCCTGATTAATCTAATCCTAATCACCCATCACATCCTCTAGCTTTTCCCACTTGCACAAATAAATCAATTTATTGATTTATCAATTCTCAATTTTCTCTCAACTTGGCATCTTTGAGGAATATTCTCCAAGTTTGAAATATCCCCCCAAATTGAAATGTACACCCAACAGAGCATTTAAGAGCTCTTACATGTCTCTTACATGTCTCTTGCATAGGTCAAACTTAGCATTTAACTCATCTTGTCATCAAATTCAAATTTCAAATCTCCCCCTCTTTGGCACATTGACCAAAATGTGCTCTTTCCTCAACCTCTCACATGTTGACAAATGGCAATTTGTCATTGGCTTATCTTTAGTCCCACATCCTCCATGTTTAGAATTCTTCTATCCTTCTTGGTTATAAATAGAGGCCTCCTCTATTGTATTAATCCTCCACAATCTTAGTATCTCCTCCACAACTCATCCAAGTTAGTATTTCATCTTGATCATCAACATATCTAGAGCTTATCAAGTATTGGGAAAGGAATTCTTTCCATAGAAGCACCAGTCCACTATCAGATAGGGTTTGATTCATGTTATTTATATCCTTATTTATCTTTTCTTATTGTTTCAATTTCTTATTTAGCATTGTGAGCACCCCTAAATCTACAAATGATCAATCTCCAACACTCATTAGTGGGGTTAGTTTTATGCAAATAAAAATCTATGAATACTCCTATGAAATGATACATCCTAGTTCACAAGAAAACTAATTGAAAGCATAAAAGAAGCATGATATATACCTATTCCATAGTGGATTGGTGTCACTTGTGATAAGTGACCCTTTCCCAATCCTTGACAAGCTCAAATGATGAAGATTGTTGAAGATGCTATGAAGTGGACAAAATTAGCTCTAAATTGAAGAGAGTAACTTTGCATGAAGATTGTGGATGGATTGTTGAAGAATGATACATCTATTTATAGAATCTCAAGTTGAAAGAGTACCCAAAAGAGAGCAATGTGGGATAAATATTTAGCCATTAAGAAGGAGCCACTTGTCGCCTTGAGAGGGGATGGAGGATATGCAAGTTTTGGTCAATGAACCAATAAATGGGATTAGTTGGCCTTGTCAAATTCAAATTTGGCTTATTAGAGGGAGAAAAAGAGACTTAAATGCCAAGTGGGGGACATGTAAGAGGGGGGTTATTGCCATGTTGGAAGGGAGAAGTCAACTTGTTTTGAAATTCAAACTTGAGAGAATGTTCTCCAAAGATGCCTTGTTGAGGGAAAATGAAGATTTTATAAATGAATTAAAATGTCTTATTTGTGCAAGTGAGAAAAACTAGAGGATGTGATGGGTGATTAGATTTAATCAAGATTAGATTAATTTAGTGAAGGATTAGGTGATTTGACCCTTTTGACTTTAGATTTAGGGATTTAAACTAGATCAAAGGGAGATGAAAGATGTTTTTAGATTTAATTAAAAAAAGGTTTGATTTATTTAATCAAAGAGGGATAATGATAGGATTAAATTAAATAAAGTTAATTCATTCAATTTAAATGAATTCCCTTTAGAGATTGCATTAAATAGACTTGATTTATTTGATAAATGGATTCAATGAACTTGATTTATTTAATGAGTGGACAAATATGAGTTTAATTAAGTGCATGATGCTAATTTCACATGTCTACATTTTTCCCCTCTTTGAAGTAATGTATTTGTTGTGTTGGTTCAAAGAATAAACTTGCCATGATCAAAATTAAAAAATTTATGATTTTTTTAGATGCCCTAGTGGAAAGAAGTACACTAGTACATTTCCCCCTCGAGAGATCAAACGAAAAGATTATGTTTGAGGGTCGATTTCACATTAAAGAGGTTCAAGATGGACGTATAGATGGTTATGATGATAATGCAAATGAGATGGTTTTAAGATGGTTAGAATAACCAATCTATATTAACCTAAACAACATAAATGATAAAGCAATGCATGTGAGATGGATGATGCAATGATGCCTATATGATTATGCAATAGATGTTTTATGAAAATGTATGATTTTATGAGATGCTTAGACTAAAAATATTATATTATGATGATGAACATGCATCTGAGATGATGTGTAGAATTTTGATGGTTTGTGGATGTAGGATGGATGCACTGGTAATGATGATTAATTGATCATGGTGTGATGTTAGTGCAGAGAAGAAGAAATGAGAAATGAGATGATGGAAAGAGGATCCAACAAGCCAACTTTATGACAGATGATGATTAGAAATGAATGATGAGAAATGGATGATTTTCTTATCAAGAATTTGGATTTTAAAAGGGCTACTTACCTTATGTTTAATAACACGCATAAGCATGATGCATGAAAGTATAAAAAACCAGGATATTGTTGCACTTAGTGTGATGGACTTTGACTCGACAATAGATGGGAGTATTCTTGTTCACACCTAACATATGGAAACCTTGCTAGGATGCACTTTAGAAGTTTTAGACACCTCAAACTAAAACACAGAAAGGTATAACCTATCAATGCAATAGTCAACAAGCTACCCAAAATACCCTCCATACATACCTTATAATGCCCATCGTGCAAACCCCAGAGAACAAACATTGCAAACATTTTTTTTTTAAATACAAAGTAAACATGCAACGAAAATTTAAAACATATTTACATTGCAAATTAACATCGTAACATCGTGTCCTCTGGGGCACGCGAGGTCACATCACATAACAATCAAAAAATGAAAAGATAAAATATGAAACCAAATAACTTATCTAAAATTATATCCATCATAACATTATAGTAACCATTTCCAGAAGTACATCCATGAACCATAAGTAACACTATTATTACA
Organism: Sequoia sempervirens; assembly: GCA_007258455.2. Classification (NCBI taxonomy): domain Eukaryota; kingdom Viridiplantae; phylum Streptophyta; class Pinopsida; order Cupressales; family Cupressaceae; genus Sequoia; species Sequoia sempervirens. The sequence continues at coordinate 354,423,024 of VDFB02373365.1, forward strand.
TCACATATTACAATCATAATGAATCTCATACAATAATATTTACAAAAGTTCCTAAATAATACATCATCATTTAAACATTACATTACATGTTCTCAATAAATGAATTACAATAAATATCACATACATGTGGGATAAATAAATAGTACAAATAATGAATGAAGTACAAAGTGAACAACTGGTACAAGCTCCAACTGATGAATGCTGAGAAGAACAAACGTTGATGGGGAACCCAATGGGTGTGGAGCACGTTCCACCCAATCATGTGGGTTATAAATAACCCACCCCCGTTCTCAGAGGTGACAAGGAAGTAATCACGACCATGAATGCCATAAACCAACTCCAATAAAACAACATAGTACAATAACTCAAACACAACATCAAGGATTACAATGAACATAAACAACAACATCCATGAGTTAGCATAATAAACTTAAAGCCATAAATTTCATGACAACAAAACAAAGCAATAACCGTTAACCAAGTAACCAAAGAACAATCATAAATCATTTCCAAAATAATCCATAACAACAATCATTATATAATTCCAGAAGCAACAAAGAACAAGGCATATGGGTGTCTAGTGCAGAGTGTCATCTCATAGCCTACATGGGTTATCCTGGCCCTTCCTCCAACTTGAGGCACTGACCCCCATCTATGGTTATCTTGGCCCTTCCTCCTACTTGAGGTGCTAGCCCCATAGGGTAGCTCATGCGGAGCCGTCAACCTCTCATGAGGATGAGGTTACGACTTTGCTGACCACGACCTTCTTAGTCTACCATTAGTTTGTGATAGCCCTAATGCATAGATGAGGTATCCAATTATTATCTTATGTGTTTTTACTACCCATCCCCTTTAGTTCTATTATTAAGTTTTCACTTGTTAAACTACTCTTATGTGGGTTATCCTGAGCCCTTCCTCCTTTTGAGGTGTCGGCCCCCACAAAGAGCCACTCTCCCTAAGACCCCAAAACATCACAAAACCAAGGCAAGGGTTGTACCATAGGAACAAAGAATTAAAAATCAATCAATGACATGCGAGGCATTACCCATCCCACTAAACACATACTCAATGTCTCCACAAGACTCGTACAACCCTTCCAAAATAACAATAATAAAATCATACAACATCACGAGCACATAATACGAGGATAAACATCCAATGATAATACACACCTTTGGAAAAATAAGGTTTGCAACATCCATAAATGAGATCATAATAACAATAGGGTTCCCACGATGAAAGGAAAAGCTCACAATAATAAAATGGAAAAATAAACAGTTTCATGGGGTTTCAAATTCAAATCAACATAATCAGCAATACATTTTATTCTATTACATAAACACAATTCCCATGATGCAAATTTTGAAATAACAATTCAATGGTATCAGTCTAATCTTTTCCCATAAATCAATATAGCTAATTTCATAATTTCACCATTATAAAAAAAACATTATATCTTACATATATACTCGATGTATATATATCTATATACAAAAATATATATTCGTATATATACACACTTATACATAGCTACATATATATATGTATATATATATATTTATATATATATATATATATATATATTTATATATATATATATATAAATATAAATATAAATTTAATTACGAATTTTAATAAATAAAAGAACTTTAGCCACAGTCGGCCATAGGTGGACTGTGCATCAGTCCCTACGGCTATGCACAACAGTCTGTATGGACTGCTATGGCAGTCGATGGCTATAGGGAGAGGGGGAGGGCACGACCCAACTGTCCCCCTTAACCCACATATAAATAATATTTATAATTTTTTTTAATTTTTTTATTTTTAAAAGAAAACAGAACCCAATGCATGGGCAGGGACGCCGACAAGGTACAGTTTGGCCCAATAAATAATTTCTAAATCCATTTTTTCAATGACAATAAAAAGATATATACAAGTAAACATATATATATATATATATATATATATATATATATTTCTATAGATCAACATGAAATGAGAAAACTGATTGAATACAAAAAAGTATATATATTGGATATATATATATATATAAATATAAAGTATATATATATAATAATATATACTAAAAACTTATTGTTTTAGAGGAAAAAAATGATTTCTTTTCCTCCATGTCAAAACATAGTCATACTGGACAATTTTAGAATTCAATGATAGATTTTATTTTTAACAGCCAAATTGTAAAAACATAAAACATTTTGAGAAACAAATTTAATTTCCTCCATAATATTTGCTATTCAAAAAATTCTAAATCCAAAAGTTTTATTTTTCTTTCACAGAATACTATATCTAATTTTATTTTTCTTTTGAATTAGGAACTAAAGAAGATACAAATGGAACCTAGAGTCTTGCATTGTTGAAATTTCGATGAAGCTTAGCTTGATCCAAATAGCTTTTTTGAAGAGCTCTCATTCTTGCCTTCAAACTTCTTCAACCGACTCCCTTTACTAGTTTTCAAATCTAAATTTTACTTCTGAAGAATCTCTCTTATAGAACAATTAAAAGAAAATAATTTACTACAGAATAAGAACAAGAGAAATTCCTATTTTCCAAAACTCAATCTTTTATGTACCTTCTATCAATTTCCCATCCATGAAAAGTCTCTCAATTTTGCAATTAAATAAAAGATATCTCTTCTTTTTCGAAAGCTTCTAAAAATCCAACTCAAAATAAATTTTCTATTTTAATTCCAGCTTTTCTAGCCAAACTCAATAATCATTCATCCTTTTTATCTTTTCTTTTCTTTTATTTATTTTTTTCCATTTATCAATACTTTTTTTTTAATTTTGATTTTGCAAGCTTTACTTGCAATGCACACAATTTAATTTATTTAAATAATTTATTTCATAATTATCCTCAACAAACTTATCTCATTAAATTAACAAAATACTAATTTAAATATTTAATTAATACTTAAAAAAAACACATGACTTTTAAAATAAAACTTTTATATTTTACTACAAATTAATCCAACACTATTATAAACATCATTTAATTAAATAATTCACAATATACAAAACTCCAACGTAAAATAAATACAAACACGACACTCACACAAACCACAATACTAAATTATAGAAATGACAAACACAAAGATGCACAATACCATTCAATCAGGACGGTTTGACAATCATGGGATGGGGTGACTTGTCATCTCTATTTCAACATCATGTCGTTGGGTAAATTTGATGCTCGCCCTGTCCTACCGAAGTAGGTGGAATCGAGACTCTGTACTTGCAATCCTTGCATACAAACAAGATCGTGTACATGTACATATATATAAAATCAAAGCATTTCATTGTGAGAAGGAATTGCAGCATAGCAGGGCACTCGTAAACAAGTGGTGCTACATTGTACTCTCACCACATCTATTCTAACAATTAGAATATCAATTATAAAATAACATTTCTAACTAATTGATCACATATACAATAAATTACTAAATCATAGCTTTACCATGTATTATTGAAATCATCACCAAACCATAATGTCATATCAAATAACCATGTCCTCAAATGAAATAGCATAATCACCAAATAGTCTAACTATCCAATCACCAAACCAAACAATAAATAGTACCATCATAGTCTCAAAGTGTCAAACAAAAGCATGGAAAAATAGTAAGTCCAAACAACAAATAGAAGGGGTATTACATACCTAACAGAGCAAGTATTCACGAAGGTTATATTACAAGAACATCCAACAAGCATATCAGACAAAAGATAATGATCGTTGTCCCATTCCTATCTCTCTAAATCTATTTGAGTAGACATCATCGAGAGGTCATTGGAATGAGTGCAATAAGATAAATCAAAAGAAAAGATCAAGCAAACAAGCATGCCAATGTTCTTCATACCTCTAGCCAAAGGGATTTGTTCTAATAGCATAAGAATCCAAGGTGATATCGAAAATCATGCCCATTGTCGGAACGATATATCATAGGACATGCATTGTATAGGATGATGATGGGAATGTGATTGATTGGATGATAGGCTATTGACACAAAGAGTTGACCAACTTGCTTATGTACTGACTTAAACCTGAGACTTGACATTTTGAGTTTTCACTTTTCACCTACTAGACTTGTTTCTGATTGTTTCACCAAAGGTTGAGGATGATGATTGTTTATTATGAGTGGTGTTTATTGTGGGTGCAAGTGAGATGAGACAGATGGATTTTTCAAATATTTGGATGTTTTGGAGTTTTGCAATGTTTTGAGGCTATTTTGAGTATTTTTGAGATTTTCAAATGTTTTGATTTTTGATTTTCCAATGTTTTTGGGTTTTCTAAGATTTTGACCAAGAGAATAACCTAAGGACTATCCTAGGGGCCTTGAGGTCGATAAAAGAATTAGCCTTGTCTATGTTATATCACCGAGACCACATGGATTCGTGACAACTTGATGCGATTCTGAGGATGAAGATATACATGTGATGAGATGTTAGTTTATATGATGGAATCCTAAAGAGTGACCTAAAGTGTCTTGAGGGGATGTCTAAAGATCAACCTTTCCTATGTTCAAGGCTTAGAGACCCATAGTTTGACAAGACGACTCTTTTTTTGACTTTTTGACTGACTTTTTTGACCTATTTTGGGAGTTTGATATGTTTTGATGTTTTTTGGATTTTGTGATTTTTTGATGTTTTTGGATTTTCTAATTTTTGATGTTTTTGAATTTTTTAATTTTTACGATGTTTTTGATTTTTGATTTTTGATGTTTTTGGATTTTTTATTTCTGATATTTTGGATTTTTTATTTTTGATGTCCGCGAATATACACAAATCTGATCCTAATGAGAACATGCCCTAGCATGATACAATAGACTACTCCAATAAAGGCAAGACAAACTGACCTTGGGAATGGGTCGAGTAGTACTAGGAGGATCATGATACAAACACAGGACCAAGCTATGATGAAAATGTCAAATGAATGAGTAATGGATGGAGATCCAAATGCAATGGATGATGGAAATGTAATGAATGGATGATCTGAGAACAAGTCGTATGAAGATCTATTGGATGGAACATAACTTGTTACACAAGGTACTGTTTGCAGGGTTTTCACCAAAATTACTTCTCCAAAGTGCCAGTGTAGTTTTCACCCAGGAGGGCGATTTTTTCTTTTACTATTTTTTATCCATTTTTTTCTTTTATTTTTTTATTTTTTGATTTTTGTTGTCATCAAGATGTCTATTTTCTAGGTTTTCACCAAGGTAACCATTTCTTTAGGAAATTTTCTAATTTTTTTGGATTTTTTGGTTCTATACCTTGAAAGATTGGGCATAAATTTTTTTGAGATGTGAGTTGTTCATGGGCTCTTGCAGAGGTTCCCCTTTAGGTGTTGATAACCAATATGCCCCTAACTTATAGCTTGTTGTGATAACAAATGGTTCCAACCAATTGGGTTCAAATTTTTCTTTGCTATTTGGATTTTGGACATTCTTCTAATTTTCCTTTAGTACCAGTTCTCCAACTTGGAATGTTCTGCTTCTTATTTTTTAATGATAGCTCCTCTTGAGACTTGCAAATGATTTAAAGTGTCTATATGCCACTCATCCAATAGCTCTAGCTCATTCAGTCTTGATACTCAATACTCTTCATCTATGATGAGGTTTTGTAGTGATATTCTTAGTGATGGAAGCTCGATCGCAATGGGGAGTACTACTTCTAATTCGTAGACTAGGGAGAAGGGGGTGGCGCTAGTGGATGAGGGCAGGATTGAGCCATAGATGCTAGTCACAACCTGCATCATTGACTATTTTCTTGATGATCTTTAAAATGGTTTTATTTGTGGCTTATGCTTGACTATTTCCTTAGGGATAGTATGAGGTGAAGTGATGTTGGATTTTGAATTATTCACACAAGTCACAGACATCCTAATTCTTAATGGCATCCCATTATCTGAGATAATAGCTTGGGGAACATTGTATCGACAAATGAAATAGTTCAGGACGAACTTTGATATCTACTTCCTGGTTATATATGTCATGGGTATGGCTTCCACCCACTTAGTAAAGTACTCAGTGGCGGTTATGATGAACTTGTGGCCATTAGATGAAGTGGGAGTTATTTTTCCAATGAGATCGAGTCCCCATTGTGAAAAGGGCCATAGTGTGATGATGGGATGAAGTTCTTGAGCTGGAGCATGGATGAGGTCCCCATGCTACTAACATTGTAGACACCTTCTAACATAGTAATGTGCCTCTCTTTCCATTGTAGGCCAATAAGAGCCCATCCTCAACAATTTCTTGGCTAGTGTCATTCCACTTGAGTGTGAACCATAGATGTCGTTATGCACCTCAGTTAAAGTGGTCAATGTCTCCTGAATGTTTAAATAGTGTAATAAGGTTCCTTCTATGCTCCTACAATACAGTATCTCCTAGAATGATGAATTGGGATTCCTTTTTGACAAAGGTTCATTTTAAGGTTGAGGGTAAGTTAGTAGGTATGAAACCTATTCATAGGTAGGTATAAATGTCATGGTACCAGGGATCACCAAGACCAACAATTTTGCACACAAATTTCAATTTTGGTACCTTGAATGCGGCTACAAGAAGTTGCTCTACCAAAAGGTATATTACTTTGCTTGCAGGACAGCTGAGGATGTCGATGAGATCCATTCATTACCATGGTGTTTGTTGCTCTGTTGTTGGCTCTAGGTATTATTTATCAATAGTTTTACCTGGCGAATGCAATATTCAACGAAACTACTAAAACATGGAAACCTCTTTCAGATGTGGGTGATCTTACGCAAAAGAGGAATCTCCAGAGTGAGTTGGTTCTCCAAATGATGAATTCTATTCTAAAACAACTTCTAAGGAAAGGGATGAAGAATAACTGAACATAAAACCTATTTCTAAAAGATGATTCACCAAACTTATAAGAATTTAGACCTAACCACTCATAACAACTTATCTATTGCAGTAATCCTCACAATCTCATTGGCACACATCCCATCAGTGATTTGCATGAAGATTTGGAAAACAAATACAACATGCAACTTGAAACATGTAATTCTAAAACACCACCTATAACAGCAAGACATAAAAGGATTTCAATTTGAAAACACAAGTACATCAGATTGCTATTACAAAATTTGAGATAGAAAATAAGAAGGAGAAATCACATACTCTTTTAAAAGAGCGAGAAAGCGATTAATCAATCGACCAAGAATTAATTATCAAAAGTTTACAAGCTCCCCAAAATGAGTAAGGGCAAGAAACTGATCTGAACTACTGAGAAAATGGAGAGTTGAAAGACTAAATCTATCAAAACTCTCAAGGAAACCCTAATCCGAGCTCAAAAAAAGCTCAAGGAAAAAATGCCTCAAACAAACTCAAAAATTGCTTTAAAGTAGAAAAAAGCACAAAGCTTTTATGATTACACTGTCAAGCCCCTAAAAATAGGCTAATCCTGCTTTAAAAGTTCAAAAAACACCTTATCTCTCCAAGATAAGTCTGGAATTCGACCAAGAAGAAAAGTCAGCCAAGGATCTGCTAAATATAGCAAGAAAACATAAAGCAATTCATAAAACACCGCTTTATGCTTCTGCTTTACAAGATGCAGATTTTTTCAATTTTGTCTATTTTTGCAACTCAAAGATTAGAAATCTTTTGCAAAAATAAAACTGCTTATTTCTCCATTACAATAATTGATTTTTTCCCAAAAAATCATAAAAATATATCAATGTCATTATTATCTCCTCATCACAACTCCAATTGATTTCTTTAAAATCAATTAAAAAATAAAACCCTAAAAGTTAAATTGACCCTAAACATAAAATATTCACCATTCACCCTAATTGCTCTTCATTTAAAATAATACCCTAAGGCAAAGTCCATACTTTGCTAAGGCAAAACCATAAGTCTTAAAGACTTAAAACATCTCTCTAGCATAAAAATTCGGCCTATCATAATCAGTGATTTAGACTTAGGCTTGAATAAATCATAAAGGAAACATATGAGTTCGGCCACCATATGATATTTGACATGTGCATTTGAAGGGAATTCTGGAAAGTTCATGATGCTCGAATTAGGGATTTGAACAAAATAGGGTCAAACCCTAATTATCACCATTTCGCACCCGTGACTTTGGGAAGAAAGAACCTTTGTCTAAGAAGAAACTGCCACTATGATGGTGTTGGATTCGAGCCCGTGTGCACATAAATCCTCCTCTGTTCTTCAGTTGATCAAATCTTCAGTGGGTAAGTCCTTTTTTGAAGGCGAAATAACTTTTCCACTTCATTATTTCGAGCCTCAAAAAACCCTAAGGGTGCGGTCTGTATAAATTTGTTTCTGACTTTCACTTCTTCCTTTGATTTCTCATGCCATTCGAGCTCAACTTCTACAGTCCACTCCATGGAAGCTCGACTTTTGCTCTTATTCTCCTTCGCTGTACAGAGGTAAGCTTAATTTAATGGTTTTTGTCACCTCTATTTTGGCCTTGAGGCCATGATGAACACACTCTGATGTCTTTATTCTGCATCTTCAGTGACTTCATTTACTGTTGTGTAAGCCCGACCCCTTCATTGTGGGCTCTATTTTAATGTGAGAGCTCAACTATCTCTTGAGAACTTGAATCCCTTGCATTCGGAAGCTATCTGCAGCTTAGGCCATGGATAAAGTGTCTACTTCGGCCTCAAACTGGTAACCTTCTTTAGCTTTCTTTGCTTCACTGAAAACTTTAAGGTGCTCCCTCTTGAAACATAAATTTGGCCATGTTCAGGCTGTGCCAAAAGAGCACTATAGGAAGCATTTTTACAAATTATGGGCTCGACCCAGAACAGTAAACCCCTCCTTATGCCTTTCTGAATATATATTTGCTTGTGGGCATTATGAAATTTGGACAAGACTGTAATTTCATCATTCAGTTGCAAAATCCTGACATGGGCTGTCGTGGTTATTCTATTTTTTGTATTTTGAGAAAAAAACCCACATGTGGGTATCTAAATTTTTTGAAAGAGAACTACATTTTCTTCTTTCCTGAGCTTGATTTATCACAAAAATTGCATTTCATTGTTTTTCCCCTACTGCCTCTTTTGTGGCTATTATGAAAATCATATGAAAATTGTATTCTTCTTACTCTGAGGTTCGAACTAGCAGTTTTGAGAGCTCAACCCCTGTTTCTGAAAACTTCATGAATCAGGCTTTTGTTTTACGAATGTCGTTATAACTTACCATAGTCGCGGAGACCTCTTGTAGAGAGCTTGTGTCTCGGCGAAAACTCCCTATTACTTCCTAGTCGCCAAGACAATATGCTTTCGGGGAGACTTCTTGTAGATAAAAAGGTGTCTTGGAAAAAACCTTTATTATTTCCTTCTTGTCACCAAGACAATGTGTGGTCGGGGTGACCTCTTGGCGAGCATCCTGTGTCTTGGTGAAACTTTCATGCCTTCATCCTGTCACCATGACATATCATTTTTGGGGAGACCTCTTGGAGATAAAAAGGTGTCTTGGCGAAAACCTTTATTACTCCATTCCTGTCGCCAAGACAGTGTGCTTTCGGGGAGACCTCTTGTAGATAACTTGTGTCTTGCCAAAATTCTTTATTATTGTTTTCTTCTGCACAAGTTTGAAGCTAACCCCGAAATGGGTACTCGAAACCCTTAAGAGAAACACCATTTTTCTGCTTTTGATGCAAAACTGAAAATGGGTCTTTGGAACTATTGTAGAAAAATGTGTTTCCTCTCTTATGAAACTTGATCAACTGCCGTAAAGATTATCATTTTACTACATTTTTGAAAGCAAACACTTATGTGGGTATTTGAGATTCAAAACTGTAAATCCATCTATGAATATGAACTCGATCCAGAACAGGAACCCTAACATGAACTTTTGGAACAAAATAATATCACGGTTTTTGCAGACCTTGAAAATGTTTCTGTATAAGTTCACTGCGAAGAGAGGAAATTTCATGCTTGCATTCTCTGCTCCCTAATTCATATGCACAACTGATAACTTCAGAACTTTCTAGAAAGAAACTGCTTGCTCCTTCTTGAAACCTTGCACTTTTTGTGTTTGTATTCTTGAGTAACATGGTACTCTTCATGCATTTTTATACTTCAATGACAAACTACTCTAAGAAACTGTTCTCTTTGATGATGAAAATTAGAACAAAACATTAAGGCATATGTATGCCTATTCACTATCCAAAAGAGAAATAATGAATTGAAACTCACATGACGTATGATTATAATCAACATAGAAAATGAAGTAATTCAGCAATTCCTGATGCAAATTTACTTAGTTAAATTTCTTAAGTGAACAAAACTCACTATTCACCCGTAGCCTTCAGAAAAAAATACTGATCGTTATGAATGTACAGTTGGTTTTGTTACTTGATGGATAACTCTGTTTTACTCTTCCAGTTGTATTTCACTTTGTTTGATGTATATGATGAAAAAACTTTTCATAAACAGCCCATTTAATGCATAGGGCAGCATGTCGGGCTCTACCCTTGTGGGAGCCCGTTTTACTCCACATGCTTGGTCTTCGAATAATGTTTCGCTTCATGAATTTACCTATACCTGCACAAGGAAACAAACAGTGTTAGCATAAAAAAAGGAACATGTTGATTATGATGTTTATACTTCTCCTTCAGTTCACTTCTTCATATTGCATTTGATTTTCTTCTGATTGTTTCAATGCATTGCTCATAGTATTTTGTACTATTGTAGGTGCATCATATGAGTTACGTCATAGTCAGAGCCACTGACACCCTTCTTTCCTCTTACAGGTCGGCAAAGCTCGAGACGGCGAGGTGCACCATTCAACATCAAGCGTTGATTAACAGGCAATGATGACCATGCTATTGCTTATATGTTTTCCTTTTGCATCTTTAGTAGTGCATTGTCCTGTTAGAAATGTATTGGAACAGTTACAGTTATATCCACGGCTTGTGTGGATCTTTGATTTCAATTCTTGCTTTTCAGTTGAAAAGGAAAATGCATCTCATGCAATGTTGTAATACTATTCTAATTGTGAAATCAAAAAGCCTTGTAAAATATGAGTTCTTTTCAAAATGAATAAAAGCATCTGAAATGCTATTTTGCACATGTATTTAATTATGTCTTTCATTTAAATCTACAACTTCTAAATAGCACTCTGCAAACTCATAACTTCAAAAATGCATAACTGTTACTCAAATGCACAAAGTAATGCGAAACAACATTTAAAAACAGTCTGTAATTTGACTTATTGTTGAAAACAATCAGCCAGCTCCTCCATTTGAGCTGAGGAGAAAAAAATGTAACATTTTGGCGATTTCTGTTATATGCTTTCCTGCTAAGCATAGATCAGTGGCTTTTAAAACAATTCATTGGGTGTGGAGTCAATTCTGCCCCCTTCTTGAAACTCAGAAACTTGAACAGCAACACTCCAAATAGCAGCAAGAAAATGAAACAAAACTAAAAGCAAACTAAAAGGCCCTAGTGGCCAACAAAACAATGCGCAACAGTGCTTAGAGAAAGAAAACTACTGAAATGAAATGTACGGAATGCACTTATTTGCAAACTATTCAACCTAACAGTGAGATAACTTATCTCAAAGGCAGTGCTTGAGGTGGATCCCATTTACTAGGATAGACAACACCTCACCAGTCATCTTGGAAAGTTGGAATGCATTGTGTTCTTTGCATTCTATAATCACATAAGGCCCATCCCACATTGCATCGAACTTGGAATGTCGTCCAGGTCTACTTTTAAATTCATTCCACTTGAAGACTAGATCTCCAACAATGAAATCACGAGGCTTCGCCCTCTTGTCAAAAGTATTCTTCATTTGTGCTTGATGTATTTCTAGTTGTCTCAGAGCTTCTTTTCTGGTTTCTTCGAGCTCAACCAGCTGTGCAAACCTCACTTCAAGGGGTTGTTCATTCAATAACTCCAGTTCTTTAACATAATTCAATGTTGGTAACTCGATTGAAATAGGCAACTTAGCCTCTCTGCCATAAGTCAAAACAAAAGGTGAACAACCAGTGGCTCTTTTAGGAGTTATTCTGTCAGCCCAAAGGGCTAGCTTCAGCTTTTCATGCCATGTTCTCTGGTTATCTTCAACAGTCTTCTTGATTATCCGAATCAGATTCTTATTTGTGGATTTCGCTTGGCCATTACCTTGCGGATAATAATTTGATGAAGTGTTCACATAGATGTTATTTCTAACAAACCAATCTAAAATCTTTAATCTGATGAAAGCTAAACCATTATCTAAAATGATTGAATCTGGAACACCAAATCTCGATATGAGATCTTGATAAAAATTAAGCACTGAAGTCTCGTTTGCTTCCTTTAAAGCAACAGCTTCGGTCCACTTTGTAAAATAATCTGTGGCAGTAAGAATCCACTTATGACCTGCACTTGAAGGAAGGTTTATAGGACCAATAAAATCCAAACCCCACTTAGCAAAGGGTTGTTCTACCTAAATTGGGTGCAGGGGCAGCGGCAAGCCTCTGTTTACCAGCAAATAATGCACATTTCTCACACTTTCTGACCCATGCAATAGCATCTTTGAACAGATCTGGCCAATAATAACCGGCTCTCATAACTTTTAGAGCTGTTGTTCTTGCAGCAAGGTGACCTCCAGAAGGTCCATCATGAAACTCTGCCAGCAGCTTGTCAACTTGATCAGGCTGAATGCAACGTAATAAAACACCTTGAAAATATTTTCTATAAAGAACACCATCAATAACTGCATAAGGGATGGCTTGTAATCTGTAGTACCTTCTTTTTGCTCTATCCAAACCTCAGGGCATTCGCTAGTTTGCAGATAACGTATCATCTGCTGCAAACATGTAGCAGGGGGTGCTTGAACAACACTCGGAACATCATTACTTAGCACTATTTCTGCATTTGCAGCTTCCTTCAAACTACTATTTTCACTTCCAGCAATTTTCTCGCACAAACCTTTGCCTCTAACAAGCTTGGTTACTTTAATGTCAACATTAAACTCCATCACTTTAGTGATCCAACCAACATGCTTTTCATTAATATATTTGTTAAGCAGAAACTCTTTAACAGTTGAATGAGCCACTAATAAAAGAACCTTGTTGTTGGACAACATGTGTCTAAATTTCTTTAGACTTCTTACAACAGCAAAAACATGTTTCTCCACAAAAGAGTACTTTACCTCATAATCATGCAGAACTTGACTAAAAAATGCAACAGGTTATTCTAAGCCTTCCTCATTTTGCTGGCATAACATAGCTGAAACTGTATCTACTCCTCCAAAAGCATATAGGATGAAATCTTTGTCAAAGTTTGGATTAATGAGAGTAGGAGCGGCTGCGAGCGCTTCTTTGATCTGCTCAAAGCTCCTCTTGCCTTCCTTGGTCCAACTGAATGGCATGTTCTTCTTCAGCATAGAAGTAAGAGGTTGTAGCAAAGCTACGATATTTGGTATAAACCTCCTTACAAAATTTATCTGCCCAAGAAAGCTTTGCAAGCCTTTCTTATGGGCTGGTAATGACAATTCAAGAATTGCAGAAACTCTTTCAGGATCGATTAAAATACCTTGCTTTGAAACAATGTGTCCTAGCAATTTGCCTTCATGCACTGAAAAGATACACTTTTTCGGATTGAGAGACACTCCGAACTCTCTACACCTTTGAAAAATCTGTTCCAAGTGATCCAAGTGTTCATTAGCATTTCTGGAAAAAATAGTTATATCATCCAAATATACCAAAACAAACTTGTTCATAAGGCCATGGAAGGCCATATCCATAGCACGTTGGAACATTGCTCTAGCATTTGATAAGCCGAAGGGCATCTTCTTGTAGGCCATCGTGCCCCACTTGGTTGTGAACATTGTTTTAAACTGATCCTCTTGCTTAACCAGAATCTGGTTATAACCTAAGTAGCCATCTAATAAGGAAAATCTATCAGAACTAAAAACTACCTGTAAAATTTGCTCCATAGAAGGGAGTGGATAATGGTCTTTCAAAGACGCTCTATTCAGATCTCAGAAATTGACACAAAGTCTAATTTATCCACTCTTCTTCCTGAGTGGTACTAAATTCGACACCCAGGAGGTGTGCTTGATAGGAAAAATGATACCGCTTTCAACTAGCTTGTTCAGTTCAGCCTTCATGAGATGTTCCAACTTAGGATTAAGTGGTCTTTGCTTCTGCCTTACTAGTTTTGCACCAGGTTCAAGCTCAATAGTATGTTGTGCTAAATCAGGGTTAAAACCTCTTAAATCTTTGTATTCCCAAGCAAAAACATCACTATATTTTTGACATAACAGAATGAAAGCTTGATGCTCCTCTTGATTGCACAACTTTCCCAGCTTGAGAAGCTTTCCTTTGAAATTTTCAACAGCTGAATAATGTTCTTCTTTAACTGTTAAGCTGCACTTGTCCTTCTGAATTTGATCATCTAAATTAAAGACAGATTCTAACGTCACCAAACCCTTCGGCATCTTATTGTTCTTTAATTGCACGATCTGGTCTTCATACTGTTGCTGCCATTTTTGTTGATTTCCATCTGTGAACTCAGGTTCAGCAATCAATAAATTCACGATCTGCTCATCGCTGTCAAAAACCTGCCAGCTCACGTTATTGTCAGGTACAGAAGGTCTAACCACTATTTTCATGTACTGATGTGCTTCTACCTTATGGATTTCTTTGGGAATGTCAAACTGAGCTCCTATGGCAACGAGTCTGTCAGCATGCTTATTTTGATTCTAAGGAATTGACATGATATTAAAAGCATTAAAATATTCCATTAAATCCCATACACAATGCTTGTATTTCTTAAGTAAATCATTTTTTGTAGCATTTAAATTTCTGACCTGATTCACAATCAGCTTTGAATCACCATAAACTTGCAAAAATTTAATACCTCACTTGCAGGCCCACTCAAGGCCATATACCAATGCTTCATACTCAGCTGTGTTATTTGAACAGCTGAAAGAAAATCTGCAAGCTGAATAATACTTATCTCCTTCAGGCGCTATCAGCATAGCTCCACCTTCGGCACCAAAACTACTCCTCGAACCATCAAAATAAAGCTTCCACAACTCACTATCTTTTCCTGTAGACAATCCATCCTCTTTGCAAAGATTAGGCATGTCGCAATCAGACTCGTGAATCATATAAACTCCTAGACCTACTTCATCTGTGTTTTGGAACGGATCAAGCTCGTGATCTTCAGCTGCCCATTCATTGAGATTGATGTAGTCTCCCTAGGTGCTACAGTCTGAGGTCATGGTTTGCTCCTCCATTGCAGAGGTGGTGTAGAGATTAGCGTTTATAGGGCTCGGGAAGTATGGTTCGATATGGTCTTTGGCGAGAGGATCAGACTTAATGGTCACTTTTGTACCGTACCTTGTTCTAAAAAATAGATGAGACCAATCAGAAGACAAAAACCCACCCAACTTGGCTATAAAATCCCATGATAAACAAATGGCGAAGTGTGGCGGTAAGTCAATAACATGAATATCTTGATGAATAGCGAAACTTGGGGATGCATGCAAGGTAAGGGCTAAATTTTTAATAATTCCAACAGTCTTAACAGCAGACCCATCTAATTGCACTACGCCCTTCTGAGGGTTAGGCTCATAAGCAAGACCCAATTTGTCAGCCAAACTTTTAGGCATGACTGAACTACTAGCACCAGAGTCAACCATACAATTATGCACGATTTTATCACTTATGATCAGACTTAAGTAAAATGGAGGGGGTTTTACCTCTTTTGCCTTCTGCCCACTTTTCTCCTCCAAGTCATTAGCCAATACCACCTTTGCAACTCCTCGATTGGTGTTGTCAGAAATAGACAATTCAGCTAATGCATCCTGCAGTAAGTTTTTCTATCCTGGAAGCTGCAGAGCATCCAATATCGACATATTGACAGTAGTTTTCTTGAGATGCTCAATGATATTGAAGGATGAAACATTTACCTTCTGGTGGTTTTTTGTAACAGTAGCTTCATTTTGCTTCTGCGTAGGCTGAGAATGCATTTTTGATAGCTCCTTGTTAGGTATTTCCTGCCCCCTTTGTAGAATCTGCATTTTAGGCTGAATGGCAGCATTAATTTCTGATGAAATAGGCTGCTTACTGACTGGTGGCTGCTACTACGAAGTCCCAACTTGTTGTCCTAAGTCCATAGCTCGCTTTTTAGATCTAGTATTGGCTGAAATAGGGGAATTTTGTCGATCTTGGCCATTCACGCCACAGAATTCAGAGCTCTGCCAGTTTGGCAAAGCAACTTCTAAATTATCTTGTTGTTCTTGATTCTAATCTGCAACATGTTCCGAAGCAGCATATACATTCTGCACCATTAAAGCTTGATTCCTCATTCTATTGGTGCAAGCCAATTGGTTGTGGGGTTCATTGCATGGGTAGCACCAGTCACAATCTTGAGCGACATTGTTTTGCGGCACAAGTTCTTTTGACGTGCTGGTCGTGTTCGGATTGTATGGCTGGAATGGCCAAAGGTTAAAATTCCTTCTTTGGGCTTGATAATCACCTTGGAAAGCAGGCCTATTTTGCTGGTTTTGCTGATATGGGGCTTGATAAGGCTTATGTTCTTGGCCAACGTGCTTCTTAATAGTCACAAGGTCATTTCTGACGGTCTTTAATATGTTTTTTAGCTCATGCATCTCAGGATTTAAGGTTGGGGGAGCGACTTGTTGGGCTGTACTATGATATCCTATTGCTGGAACTGGCGGGACAATAGCCAAGGGGGGTACAGCAACAGGAATAGGTGGTTGTATCTCCAGAAATAAGGGCATGGGGGGTCTAGGAGCTATGTCTCCAACTTGAATGAGGCATTTTTCAGCATTAATAGCAATGTTATAAGCATTTGGAAGCATTAAAGCACCCATGGACTGAGTCATGACAGCAATCTTACTATTCAAAGCCTTAAGATAAAACAGAAATGCATGTGTCGGTAAGGGTTTTACCGCTACCGGGATTCTATCCCAAGTCCTCTGGAATTTGTAGTTGAAATCTGCCAACTGTTTGTGCGGCGCCCTTTGAATGGTACTCAATTGCTCTAACAAAGATAAGTTGTCGGATTTATCCGCAAAGTGCTGGTATAGGCCACAACCTAGAGCGTCCCATGTTCTGATTGAATTTGCAGCGAGACCTCTAAACCATTGTAGCACTTTGCCCTTGAGTGAAGTAGTAGCAGTCTTAGAGCGACGTTCTCTTGAGTAATGTTATGTACTGAACATAATGTGGCTACGTCACGGATGTGTTCAACTGGCATGGTGTAGTCTTCTCTAGTGAAATATGGTAGTCCTCGAAGGGCTGCAACCGGAATATCATCATGCTGGGCAATATCTAATGGACTGTCTCCATTAAAAGGTGTGAACGGATGCTGCCTCAGTGGTGCTACCATTGGTGGTACTTGCGAGATTGGTACTGGTACACCAGGTGATAGAACTAGAGCACCAAAACTGGGAGTTGTTGACTTTGATCTTGTAGGGGATTTAAAAAGCCATCTTGTTGTCCTGCCTACTCTTCGTGGTGGGGACAGCTCTTGATATTTGAAAGGTTTTGAACTTGATCTTGTTTGAATATTTCTCATGCGTAGGCTGTACTAGCATGCAAAAAATAGAAACGGAGTCACCAAATATATTGAAAGCCTCCAAAAGGCTGCAAAAATCTGCTGCATACACCAAACAACAAATTGAAATATTTAATATTCTTAGAAAATTTCTTTTAAGGTCCCACCGGGCGTGCCAAAAACTGTTATCAATAGTTTTGCACCCTGTTGAATGCAATATTCAGCAAACTACTGAAACATGGAAACCTCTTTTAGATGTGGGTGATCTTACACGAAAGAGGAATCTCCAGAGTGAGCTAGTTCTCCGAATGATGAATTCTATCCTAAAATAGCTTCTGAGGAAAGGGATGAAGAATAACTGAACATAAAATCCTATTTCTAAAAGATGATTCACAAAACTTATAAGAATCAGACTTAACCACTCAAAAAAACTTCTCTATTGCAGTAATCCTCACAATCTCAATGGCACACATCCCATCAATGATTCGCATGAAGATCTAGAAAAACAAATACAACATGCAACCTGAAACATGTAATTCTGAAACACCACCTATAACAACAAGACATAAAAGGATTTCAATTTGAAAACACAAGTACATCAGATTGCTATTACAAAACTTGAGACAAAAAGTGAGAAGGAGAAATCTGTTGCTCTATTAAAACCGGAAAGAGTGTCAATTTGACCAAAACTGAGTATCAAAAGTTTACAAGCTCCCCAAAATGAGTAAGGGCAAGAAACTGATCTGAACTACTGAGAAAATGGAGAGTTGAAAGACTAAATCTATCAAAACTCTCAAGGAAACCCTAATCCGAGCTCAGAAAAAGCTCAAGGAAAAAAGGCCTCAAACAAACTCAAAAATTGCTTTAAAGTAGAAAAAAGCACAAAGCTTTTATGATTACACTGTCAAGCCCCTAAAAATAGGCTAATCCTGCTTTAAAAGTTCAAAAAACACCTTATCTCTCCAAGATAAGTCTGGAATTCGACCAAGAAGAAAAGTCAGCCAAGGATCTGCTAAATATAGCAAGAAAACATAAAGCAATTCATAAAACACCGCTTTATGCTTCTGCTTTACAAGATGCAGATTTTTTCAATTTTGTCTATTTTTGCAACTCAAAGATTAGAAATCTTTTGCAAAAATAAAACTGCTTATTTCTCCATTACAATAATTGATTTTTTCCCAAAAAATCATAAAAATATATCAATGTCATTATTATCTCCTCATCACAACTCCAATTGATTTCTTTAAAATCAATTAAAAAATAAAACCCTAAAAGTTAAATTGACCCTAAACATAAAATATTCACCATTCACCCTAATTGCTCTTCATTTAAAAGAATGCCCTAAGTCAAAGTCCATACTTTGCTAAGGCAAAACCATAAGTCTTAAAGACTTAAAACATCTCTCTAGCATAAAAATTCGACCTATCATAATCAGTGATTTAGACTTAGGCTTGAATAAATCATAAAGGAAACATATGAGTTCGGCCACCATATGATATTTGACATGTGCATTTGAATGGAATTCTAGAAAGTTCATGATGCTCGAATTAGGGATTTGAACAAAATAGGCTCAAACCCTAATTATCACCATTTCACACCCGTGACTTTGGGAAGAAAGAACTTCTGTCTAAGAAGAAACTGTCGCTATGATGATGTTGGATTCAAGCCCGTGTGCACAGAAATCCTCCTCTGTTCTTTAGTTGACCGAATCTTCAGTGGGTAAGTCCTTTTTTGAAGGTAAAATAACTTTTCCACTTCATTATTTCGAGCCTCAAAAAACCCTAAGGGTGGGGCCTGTATAAATTTGTTTCTGACTTTCACTTCTTCCTTTGATTTCTCATGCCATTCGAGCTCAACTTCTACAGTCCACTCCATGGAAGCTCGACTTGTGCTCTTATTCTCCTTCGCTGTACAAAGGTAAGCTTAATTTAATGGTTTTTGTCACCTCTAGTTTGGCCTTAAGGCCGTGATGAACACACTCTGATGTCTTTATTCTGCATCTTCAGTGACTTCATTTACTGCTGTGTAAGCCCGACCTTCATTGTGGGCTCTATTTTAATGTGAGAGCTCGACTATCTCTTGAGAACTTGAATCCCTTGCATTTGAAAGCTATCTACAACTTAGGCCATGGATAAAGTGTCTACTTCGGCCTCGAACTGGTAACCTTCTTCAACTTTCTTTGCTTCACTGAAAACTTTAAGGTGCTCCCTCTTGAAACATAAATTTGGCCATGTTCAGGTTGTGCCAAAAGAGCACTATAGGAAGCATTTTTGCAGATTATGGGCTCGACCCAGAACAGTAAACCCCTCCTTATGCCTTTCTGAATATATATCTGCTTGTGGGCATTATGAAATTTGGACAAGACTGTAATTTCATCATTCAGTTGCAAAATCCTGACATGGGTTGTCGTGGATATTCTATTTTCTGTATTTTGAGAAAAAAAACCCACATGTGGGTATTTGAAAATTTTGAAAGAGAACTACATTTTCTTCTTTCCTGAGCTTGATTTATCACAAAAATTGCATTTCATTATTTTTCCCCTACTATCTCTTTTGTGGCTATTATGAAAATCATATGAAAATTGTATTCTTCTTACTCTGAGGCTCGAACCAGCAGTTTTGAGAGCTCAACCCCTGTTTCTAAAAACTTCATGAATCAGGCTTTTGTTTTACAAATGTCACTATAATTTACCATAGTCGTGGAGACCTCTTGTAGAGAGCTTGTGTCTTGGCAAAAACTCCCTATTACTTCCTAGTCGCCAAGACAATATGCTTTCGAGGAGACTTCTTGCAAATAAAAAGGTGTCTTGGCGAAAACCTTTATTATTTCCTTCCTGTCACCAAGACAATGTGTGGTCGGGGTGACCTCTTGGCGAGCATCCTGTGTCTTGGTGAAACTTTCATGCCTTCATCATGTTGCCATGACATATCATTTTCGAGGAGACCTCTTGGAGATAAAAAGGTGTCTTGGCGAAAACCTTTATTACTCCATTCCTGTCGCCAAGACAGTGTGCTTTTGGGGAGACCTCTTGTAGATAACTTGTGTCTTGCCGAAATTCTTTATTATTGTTTTCTTCTGCACAAGTTTGAAGCTAACCCCGAAATGGGTACTCGAAACCCTTAAGAGAAACACCATTTTTCTGCTTTTGATGCAAAACTGAAAATGGGTCTTTGGAACTATTGTAGAAAAATGTGTTTCCTCTCTTCTAAAACTTGATCAACTGCCGTAAAGATTATCATTTTACTCCATTTTCGAAAGCAAACACTTATGTGGGTATTTGAGATTCAAAACTGTAAATCCATCTATGAATATGAACTCGATCCATAACAGGAACCCTAACATAAACTTCTGGAACAAAATAATATCATGATTTTTGCAGACCTTAAAAATGTTTATGTATAAGTTCACTACGAAGAGAGGAAATTTCATGCTTGCATTCTCTGCTCCCTAATTCATATGCACAACTGATAACTTCAGAACTTTCTGGAAAGAAACTGCTTGCTCCTTCTTGAAACCTTGCACTATCTGTGTTTGTATTCTTGAGTAACATGGTACTCTTCATGCATTTTTATATTTCAATGACAAACTGCTCTCAGAAACTATTCTCTTTGATGATGAAAATTAGAACAAAACATTAAAGCATACGTATGCCTGTTCACTATCCAAAAGAGAAATAATGAATTGAAACTCACATGACGTATGATTATAATCAACACAGAAAATGAAGTAATTCAGCAATTCCTGATGCAAATTTACTTAGTTAAATTTCTTAAGTGAACAAAACTCAGTGTTCACCCGTAGCCTTCATAATGAAATACTGATCGTTATGAATGTACAGTTGGTTTTGTTACTTGATGGATAATTTTGTTTTACTCTTCTAGTTGTATTTCACTTTGTTTGATGTATATGATGAAAAAACTTTTCATAAACAGCCCATTTAATGCATAGGGCAGCATGTCAGGCTCTACCCTTGTGGGAGCACGTTTTACTCCACATGCTTGGTCTTCGAATAATGTTCCACTTCATGACTTTACCTATACCTGCACAAGAAAACAAACAGTGTTAGCATAAAAAAAGGAACATGTTGATTATGATGTTGATACTTCTCCTTCAGTTCACTTCTTCATATTGCATTTGATTTTCTTCTGATTGTTTCAATGCATTGCTCATAGTATTTTGTACTATTGTAGGTGCATCATATGAATTACATCATAGTCAGAGCCACTGACACCCTTCTTTCCTCTTATAGGTCGGCAAAGCTCGAGATGGCGAGGTGCACCATTTAACATCAAGCATCGATTAACAGGCAATGATGACCATGTTGTTGCTTATATGTTTTCCTTTTGCATCTTCAATAGTGCATTGTACTGTTAGAAATGTATTGGAACGGTTACAGTTATATCCATGGCTTGTGTGGATCTTTGATTTCAATTCTTGCTTTTCAATTGAAAAGGAAAATGCATCTCATGCAATGTTGTAATACTATTCTGATTGTGAAATCAAAAGGCCTTGTAAAATATGAGTTCTTTTTTAAATGAATAAAAGCATCTTAAATGCTATTTTGCACATGTATTGAATTATGTCTTTCATTTAAATCTGCAACTTCTAAATAGTACTCTGCAAACTCATAACTTAAAAAATGCATAACTGTTACTCAAATGCACAAAGTAATGCTAAACAACATTTAAAAACAATTTGTAATTCGACTTATTGTTGAAAACAATCAGCCAGCTCCTCCATTTGAGTTGAGGCGAAAAAAATGTAATATTTACCATTTATACAATGTTCACAAAATTCGAATTCAAGGTTACAATCATCAAGCCCCTCAACCAGGTTTTTATTTTTCAAAATTTTTAAACCTTTTTCTCCAATGTGGCCAAGCCTATGATTCCAAAGCATAGTCTTTTTTGTTGGAAGTTTAACTTCCATAGAGTTTGCACTATCAGGAACTTTTTCCTCCTTTTCTCCACAAGTAGCCTTTTGTGACTTTGCAAAGACACTATTGCATTGAACATCAAGTGCATCCAGCTTATACATGTTAGATGGGGTTAGAAAATCAAATAGAATAGATAAAGTGATAGCCAACACTTCTAAACTATTAAACCACATCCAAACAAGAGAAAACAAATAATGGAGATAATCAAAAATGCAAAACATAAAAGAAATCACTCCCCATTATGGTTGATTCTTTCTCTTGCTCTCCTTCTTCTTGTTATGCAACTTTACCCTTAGATTTGTTGAAACACTTGTGCAAAACCTGCAAATGGTAGCAAGAAAGTTGGAGAAAAATAGCTATTCAGCTGAAAATGGAGAAGGAAGGTTGTTTTTATAGACAACCATTCGAATGGATGGTTGAGATTAATCTTCTAGAAAGATTCCAAGATCAATGGATGAGAATGCATGAGAGAGATGTTACAGAATGGATGGTTGAGATTAAGTCTCAAAAAAGATGCCAAGATCAATGGTTCAAAATTGATGCACCAAGAATATGCCATGCATGGAAAAACTGACGCTGACGGCTATGACGCCTGACAGCTATGACAGACATGCAAGACATGCAGGCTATGACAGAAATGAATGTTATGACAGAGGATTATGACAAAGCATCTTTGACTAGGTGGAGGTGCATAAATAATTTATTTTAAATTATTTATTCAAAATGGAGGAAAATGACAAGTGGAATGGAAAATAAATAATTTATCCAAATTATTTATTTAGGGAAAATGAAAAGAGGAGCATTTAATTAAATTTATCAATTTAATTAAATGGAGAGATGGAAATTAGACATGGATAATTAATTTGAATTATTTATCCAAAAGAGAGGAATGAACCACAATTAAATAATTTTGACAATTATTTAATTATAGAAGAATAAAAGGTCAAATAATGATTATTATTATTATTTGACTATAGATGAAAGATAAATAATTAAATAAAAAATTATTTATTTAATTATTGAAGAAAGGGATATATTAGCGACACAATTAAATAATTTTAATTGATCAAGATAGAATAAATATGAGAAGGTGAATTAATTAAATAATTAAAAACTATTTAATTAATAGAGGAATGTAGTCACACCTAATTGAATAATTAAAGTTATTCAATTATCGAAGAACAATGACCAAGAAAAGGTGAATTAATGTTCGTGGACTTAGGACATTTTTTAGTGTCTACATTTTGCCCCTCTTTGAGACAATGCAGCTTGTTGCATTGTTTCAAAGAAAAAGATCGATCAACTGATACATGCCCCAAAGATATCTTAGTAAGGATTATGATAAGAATGATATGCCCCCTCGAGAGATTGATCAAATAGATTGTAAGAAGATTAATCTCTCGATAGATGTTCAAAAAGTGATTAGATACTTGATATTGCGTAAGTGATAAAGCAATGATGTACATTTTGATGAAAATGCACAGTTGATGGGTATAACTGAACAATTGATGGAAATGATCAGTATAGCTAGGTTGATGAGTTGATGAAGCTGATTGAGTTGATTAAGTTGATTGAGAATGATGCTTACGCAAGACAAGTTGCTGCAATCATGGATTGATTGATTGATTAAGGGGACATGAAATTTCAAGAAGCAGGTTGATTGATTTGAGATTTGATTCAAGAGACATATATCAGTGAGTTAAGCAATTAATTAATTTCCCTGCGACAAGAAAGATGAAGAAAATGAAATGCAAGATGGAAGAGAATGAAGGTGATGAAGCTTCTTGTACCATTTAAGTGATTTTATCATCATTGGGCTTATTATGTGGCAAATTAGTATAAGCATCTAGATAACATGAACATCTAGACTACCTAAATACTATTTGCATTTTTATTTAGTAATGAAGTATAAGCATTTAGTTATAAGAACCTTAGATGACCTGAATACTTATTGCATAGAAGACACTATCAAACAAGGAATGCTCTCATCCACATTAGACTCATAGGTCCTTGATGGTTTTAGACAACCATGTCCTAAGACAAGTCATCATGTGAATAAGAAACAATCTGTAAACAACAAACAAGTGAACATGCCCCATCCTTGCCTCTCTAGTCAAAGACATCCTGAAGAAGCTAAAAGACATGTCACCAAAGACAAAATCATAAAATAAGCAAAGATCAACAAACAAACAAACAGGGGTTTTGCTTCGATGTAAAAAATGATTCTCGTTACAGTTTATGTGTTTTGGTTGGATTTGTAAGATTGGTTGATATTTATGTTATAATGTTTGCTTGATTGTGAACATTTGCATGTTTTGATTTTGTTGAAGTTCAAAGCTGTGTGGTGATCTGAAAGTGTCACTGTTTTTTCGAATTTTTGATTTTTTTGGGATTTTTGGAATATTTGATTTTTTTGGGGATTTTTGGAATATTTGATTTTTGGGGATTTTGGAATGTTTGATTTTTGGGATTTTGGAATATTTGATTTTTTGGATTTCTTCGGACATTTTATGATTTTTGAATTTTTTAGGGACATTTTATGATTTTTTTGGATTATTTTAGGTCATTTTATGAGTTTTTGGATTATTTCACATTTTATGATTTTTGGATTATTGGGACATTTTATGATTTTTGGATTATTTAGGTCATTTTATGATTTTTTGGATTATTTGGGACATTTTATGATTTTTTTTAAATTTTTCAGGACATTTTATGATTTTTTGGATTATTTTAAGGTCATTTTATGATTTTTTTGGATTATTTCAGGACATTTTATGATTTTTGGATTTTTGAGGACATTTTATGATTTTTTTGGATTTTTTGAAGTTTTAAAGATGGAGTGAAATGAAATGTGATATGACTGATTGAAGGAACTAGATGCCCCACACAAGAGGTGGTGCAACCATGGATAAAGGATAGATCAAAGTGAAAGATTCACTGCAAAACATGTCACACAAGCAACATATCTTTTTGTCAAAAGATGATAATGGTTTGTTGATTGGACGCTAGGAATGATCGATTCCATAAGGCATGATGATGATAAGTACTTAGGATCACTGATTCCTCTAAGTACGATAAGATTGATGATTATTGATGATTGTTGATGATCGATTGACAAAAATATATGAGGATTGGATAATGTTTTATAGCTAGGCTCAATTATGATTCACATGATAAGATTCAAGGTTGCAAAGGGACATGATGACCAACAATGGAGGTAATTTAATCATGGATAAATGATAAGGATGTGAACTATGATGGAATGGTAACACATAAGGATATGAAAGGGAATCCAAAGCATGCATTTGTAATTTTGTCCCTAATCTCATCAAGAACAAAGGAAGGAAATGGGACATGGATTTTGATAAGCTAGGAGATATGGGATGGAAGAATGCAAAGATAAGGATAATGAATAGGATGATCAAGATTAATAAGATTTGGACACCATGCCTAAGTATTTTGTCCCTATTCCTCATCAAGACCAAGGAAGGGAAGAAATGATGCATTAAGATAGGATGGTGGAATATGGATACAGTGAAGGATATGGTATGAAAGATATGGATAAAAGTGTATAGGATAAGATATACGATGTTCAAGAAGATTCTTAACCTTGTCAAGATCAAATGTGGAAAGGTAAATGATGAACGTAAAGAGGATAATGGACATGAATGAAAGGATGGATGAAACTTGCCCCCAAGTGTAGAGTACAAGAGGAATATGGAAGATAGGATATGGATAGGGATAAATGAAAATGGAAGGTAATATATGCATGATAGGGAGATGGAGGAAGGACTCAAGCATCAAGTTTCACAGCTAATATCCCTTAAATATGTGCTCTAATAAACCATGGAAAGAAGGATTAGACTCATAAACGTAGGTATATTAATGGTATGATGGAAGAAGCTAAGGACTTATGCAAAGGTTTGGATTAAAGGAGGATAATGGGGGATGGATGTTGGATAATGGATAGGAGGTTGGACGGCTTGTTGATGGATAGATGGAAAGGATGGAAAGATCAACATTGGCACACACCTTGAAGGGTAGTGGAGTGATGGAGGAAAAATGAATTTGGAAGGTGATAGGTTTTTAGATGGACGACAGGTGGAAGCTTTTGGATTAGCAAATTTGGATGCCAATTTAGATTTTATTGCTTCTACGAGACTTTTAGGAATCCACATAGCTTTTGACTTTGATTTTTGATTCATGGGCCTTTGTGGCCTTTGAGATTCTTCTTTTTGCTTTATGTGCCTTTTTGGCCTTTGAATTTTTTGCTTTTGACTTGATGGGCCTTTGTGGCCTTTTGGATTTTTCTTTTGACTTGATGGGCCTTTGTGGCCTTTTGGATTTTTATTTTGACTTGGGATCAAATTTTCTTTTATTTTTGCATGGCTCTTCAAGGAGACATGTCGATCCTTTGATACATGTGGATTTTGATATGGAAGCTTTTGACATTTGGCACCCAAATTGCTTCCAAGAGCAATGGGATGGGTGGATGGAGATGAATGATATGGAGGTCTTATGGATGTATTAATGTAGGTAGAATTCTGAGAGGGCATCAAGGATGTGTGCCTTTGTTGTTCTTGAAAAATAGGAGATGGAGGGATGTAGGGCCCCAAGATGGATGGAAGGATTGATGATCTAGGGTTTGGATGATAAGGACCAAGGATAGATGGAAGGTATGATTGGCTAGAATAAGGACCTAGGATAGATGAAAGGTTTGATGGACTAGGATAAGTAGGTTTATTTTGATGGAATCTAGGCTTACGATGGGTATGAATGTCTTGAGCGTGAGGTGTATAGCCAAGGCCATGATAATATGGATTTTCTTGGATATAAAGGGGTTCTAGGATACCTTGTTCATGAAGGCCTAATCCTTTGCCTTTGTAGTTCATACTTTGACACATTCGTTTTCCAATGGGATATATATTGTTTATGAAACAAGATGCAAGTCCATCGTGAGGTGGTTGTGATATGGAAGGAATAGCAAGATCTTCGAGTAAATCACCTTGGATAAAAGTGAGAGAACCCATTTGATAGGTAAGAGGTTCATGGATAGCTTGAATAGGGGTGATAGACTCTTGTAAAGGATTGTGATCATGAGGGGAATTAGGATGGGTGATAGGATCTTGACATGGGGATGAAGGGGTACTTTGATCTTGACTTGGAAAAGGATCAAGAGGTGTACGAGATGGAGTAGCTTTCTCTTTATTAGGTATGGAATCATCACGAAGTGGTATGAAAGACATGTCTTGATCATGAGAAGGATGGAAATCATCATGGAATGAAAGGGTATCTTTGAATGGAGGTTTATCTTGATCTTGATGAGGAAGGGAGTCCTGATATTTTTTGGAAAACATATCTTGATCATTGGATATGATGGAATCGTGAGATGGTATGGATTCATTAGATGAGGTGGAAGGAGGATTTTGAAAGATATTTTTCTCTTGAGATGGAAGGGGATCATCTTGGATGACACAAAAAGAGATAAGGGGATCATCATGAGGTTCTTGAGAGATGGGATCTTGGTCAAATATTGGAAGAGGTTGTGGAATTTTGGTATCATTGGATGGAGTGGAAAGAATGCTTTGATCTTGATTTGTAGGGAAGTCTATGCTAGCATGCTTTGGACTAATAGATTGACATGACTCATTGGATGGAGATGGTAAGATGAGAGAGGATGGTTGGATGAAATCGTTAACTTGGGTGGAAGACTCATGAGGTTTATTTTGAATTATGGGAGATGAAAATAGATGCATGATATGGTAGGATTTCTCAAGATTATTTGTGTTTGAGGAAATAGATTTAGGTTTCTCATTTAGCCTTTGCAGAAAATCATGGATATTGAACTTGGATGATGTAGTTTTGGGTAAGGATAAAGGCTTATGAGATGATTGCATCACTTCATTCAAATGTTGGGATTTAAGTTGTTTTTCAGGCTCTTTCAAACGATGGTCAAGATATTCAATCCTTTGGTTTCGTTCATAGGTCAAGGGTGAATATGGAGGATAGCAATTAGACATGTTTGGTTTTAAGAGTTTTGGGAATGTTTTGAGGTGTGATGTTTGTTTGAGGTCGATTGTTTGTGTTCAAATTTGTGAATGTTGTGAATACTATTTGAAAATCCAAAAAACACTTGACAAGCACGATGTTTTGGTGTATGCAAACGCACATGAGACAAGCACAATCCTAATAGGCCAAGGGTTTGTATACTTGATATAACCCATCGATATACCCCGGATTGGTGCTAAACACCTTTCCTTCTCGAGAGCAGATAGCTTAGAAGTTTGGTGGCATTGGCTCCCCTCCATGGCTGATTAACGTCATTCAAGCACACCAACTTCAGATTCTTGGGTCATCACTTCCCAAGAACTACTATCTCTACTCAAGGGAGTCAGTAGTGAGTATCTTCGGGCATGATACTGTACCCTGCACTATACCAAGCAATGGCTAAAAATGGTTGGCTTCTAAAATAATAGGCGTTTAGTTAGGGCATCCGTTCGAGTGGCCACACATGGGGCGAGAGATTAATCACCAATTAGGTGGCACTCCAACCTGAAGAGGTTACGCTCAACAGGGTTTATGGGAGTACTACTTCGTCCGTGTGACACATCCGCACTCGTGGTACTTGAACTTTCCTCAAGCACCCATTTTATATCCTGGCTGGAAGTGGCTTGGCTTTAGCCTGTTACCGGTCGAGTCGTCCCTTAAGGTGAGTACTTTTTCCCTTAAGGCAGGCCCACTTCTAGAAATAATAACCATTTCTCTTACACCCAGGATCACTTGAAAGCACAAGGGGAGAGGATACTTCGATTATTAAGTCATGAGGGTGACAAAAAATAAGGTGGGTCTAGTTTTTTGATCACCTAATTTTCACAAGGTGAGAGCATAATCATCTACCACCTTCAAACACAGTCAGACAAAATCAAGCACATGTTCATTTTAATGCACCAAAAGAAGTGTTCCTAAGCTAGAAATCACAAACACAGTTTAATAAAATGATTCTTCGACTAACAAGGCTGCAAAACCACAAATTAGTAGTTTTATAAGTGTCTTGGACCAACGAGAAAAACTGCAAAAAAATAAGTTAGAGCAAGAAATTAAAAACCAAACTAAAACTTAAAAGTTAGTAAATAACTAAACTAGAAAATGAAGAGACTAAACTAAGCTAAGAAAAAGAAAACAAAGAAAACTAAAAACTAAGAACTCAATTTTTTTGTTACTTCAAAAGAAGCAATTTTTGGGAGCCCCACTCCAAAGCCACATGCTACAAACAAAAGATTAGTAAACCAAATAAAATTGAATGAAAACAACAAATTAAAATAGTGATAACTTTCACAAAACTAAACAAAATTTTAAATTGTAAGTATCTATAGAAAGCTAAGACATAGACTTTCAAAACCCAGAAATTTTTTTTCAAAATCCTACACAACAAAAGTATTATAAACAAAAGAAAAATCGGATTTTAACAACTAAATCTTAAAAAAAATGCGATCAGTAAAATGGCCACAACTTTCTCAAATCTTAATAAAATTTCAAACCGTTTAATGTTCTAAAAAGCTGAAAACGAGGCCTACAAAACCCAGAAAATGTTTAAAAATATTTAATGCGTCCATTTTTTTGTGCTCCAATGAAGATGACGGGATTTCATGTGCATTCTTGGCTGTAATCTGCAAAACAACAAAAATAAGCAAGAACACACAAACTTCTCTATTTCACGTCGGGTTCACCAAATGTTAGATGGGGTTAGAAAATCAAATAGAATAGATAAAGTGACAGCCAACACTTCTAAACTATTAAACCACATTCAAACAAGAGAAAACAAATAATTGAGATAATCAAAAATGCAAAACATAAAAGAAATCACTCCCCATTATGGTTGATTTTTTCTCTTACTCTCCTTCTTCTTGTTATGCAACTTTGCCCTCAGATTTGTTGAAACACTTGTGCAAAACTTGCAAATGGTAGCAAGAAAGTTGGAGAAAAATAGCTGTTCAGCTGAAAATGGAGAAGGAATGTTGTTTTTATAGACAACTATTCGAATGGATGGTTGAGAT
This sequence comes from Sequoia sempervirens, assembly GCA_007258455.2. NCBI lineage: Eukaryota > Viridiplantae > Streptophyta > Pinopsida > Cupressales > Cupressaceae > Sequoia > Sequoia sempervirens. Next base: position 354,453,534 of record VDFB02373365.1, read on the forward strand.
TAAGTCTCAGAAAATATGTCAAGATCAATGGTTCAAAATTGATGCACCAAGAATATGCCATGCATGGAAAAACTATGACGCTGACGGCTATGACGCCTGACAGCTATGACAGACATGCAAGACATGCAGGCTATGACAAAAATGAATGTTATGACAGAGGATTATGACAGAGCATCTTTGACTAGGTGGAGGTGCATAAATAATTTATTTTAAATTATTTATTCAAAATGGAGGAAAATGACAAGTGGAATGGAAAATAAATAATTTATCCAAATTATTTATTTAGGGAAAATGAAAAGAGGAGCATTTAATTAAATTTATCAATTTAATCAATTTAATTAAATGGAGAGATGGAAATTAGACATGGATAATTAATTTGAATTATTTATCCAAAAGAGAGGAATGAAACACAATTAAATAATTTTGACAATTATTTAATTATAGAAGAATAAAAGGTCAAATAATGATTATTATTATTATTTGACTATAGATGAAAGATAAATAATTAAATAAAAAATTATTTATTTAATTATTGAAGAAAGGGATATATTAACGACGCAATTAAATAATTTTAATTGATCAAGATAGAATAAATATGAGAAGGTGAATTAATTAAATAATTAAAAACTATTTAATTAATAGAGGAATGCAGTCACACCTAATTGAATAATTAAAGTTATTCAATTATCGAAGAACAATGACCAAGAAAAAGTGAATTAATGTTCGCGGACTTAGGACATTTTTTAGTGTCTACAATACAAGGTACCAATACGAGCACCCCTAGCTAGCACCAATGAGCCTCTAGGCATTTTGCATCCATTTCCAGAGAATGTGACTTGCACTCCAACATCATTCATCTTACTAACAGAAAGTAAATTTTGAGCCAGACCTGGTATATGTATTACATCATTGATTCCCTTCACTCTTCCATCAGGGAACTGAACTCTAACTCTTCCATGGCCAACTATTTCTAGAGATGAATCACTTGCCAAATACACCCTTCCACCATCATATTTTTCATACTTAGTGAACCAGTCTCTATGAGATGTCATGTGGAAAGATGCTCCAAAATCAATCAGCCATACATCATCTAATGCCTGAGTTTCCAAGGCTACAATGAAAGCATCTGCATCACTTTAAGAAGAATCATTGTTGTAAGAAATCTTCTTCTTCTTTTTCTCCTCTTTGCAATCCTTTCAGGCATGACCAGGCTGCCCACAATTCCAGCACTTCACCTGAGACTTCTTACTAGGAGACTTTGGTCTCCCTTCTTATTTTGATTTAGACCTCTTGTCCTTCTTTCCTTTTTCTTTCGATCTACCTCGAATAGCAAGAGCTTCCTTCACCATCTTAGAAGATTTTCTTCTCATCTCTTCTGATAATAAAGAAGCAACGACATCTTCCATCTTAAAAGTGGATGTTGTACTCCCAATATCCATCACCAAGTGATCCCAAGAATCTGGCAAAGAACATAACAATAGCATACAACGATCTTCTTCATCAATCTTCACACCTACAGATGCTAACTGAGCAATCAACATGTTGAAAGCATTCAAATGATCAACAACAGACGCTCCTTCCTGCATTTTCAAAGAGTACAACTTCTTCCTCAAGAACAACTTATTCACCAAGGACTTGCCCTGATAAATAGCTCCTAGTCTTTTCCACAAAGAAAATGCAGTCTTTTCTTCATGAACTTTTAGAAGAACAAAGTCTGCCAAATAGAGCCTTATCAACCCCTTTGATTTTCAATCTGCGAGGTCAAAATCATCTTGCTTCATTCCTGTAGGTTTCGTTCCAGACACAACAAGTCAAAGATCTCAATCAACCAATAGATCTTCCATTTTGAGTTTCCATAACTCAAAATTGTTGCCATTGAATTTCTCAATTTCAATGTTTCCTGATGTGCTTGCCATCTTAATCTGTAAGTCAAATTACTAGACTTCTACAAGACTCTCACTGAATAGAAATGACACAAAAAACCCAACCTATCCACAAGGATAACACAACTAGCTAGGCTCTGATACCACTTGTAAGGAAAGATAAGATGCAAAACAAACTTTCCTAATGCCAAAACTCAAGGAAGAATGCAGATATTTTCTTCAATTTTGCAATTACAGTTCAATAAGATATACATGAAAAGAATAACAGAAAATAGAAATGGACACATACACAATTGGACACCAAATTTATGTGGGAAAACCCTTATGGGAGAAAAACCCACCACACCAAGTATAGCCTCTTTATATTATAGTAAACAAAATTACATACAGAGATCCAACTTCACTTTCAAATGTCAATTTTACAGCAGCAACATTTCCCTAATCAACCTTGTATAGAACATCATTGTTAAAATGCTTTCAGAAGCATACAATGAATTCACACACTGATCAATTCATGTTTAAATCAAACAACTCTTTCCACTACCGAATTGTTCATCATCTTTGACCATTGTAGAGAATAATCCTCTCATTCACGATCTATTGATCTTCCACACAAGAACGGTCACAACAGTTCAACTACCAACAGTTCTCCTTCTGCTCCTCTCATTGGTCCAAAATAGACCACGTAGGATAGTCATTCGGTCAAACAAGATTCAACTGTATCGCATGTCAGTGAGACACCAGACCGTGTCTCACCAATGCCAAAGTGTCTGATCATAGAGCCATCAGCAAGACCAATGCTATTGGCAACATCCTGAGAAGTCAGACCAATAGTTCGAGTCTCCCCAATGTCGCAAGAAAACCAACTATCCTTATCGGAAAGATTCACATTGAAACAAATCCATCGGCCAGACATGCTCTGTCGCTAAGTCGCTTATAGAACCTTCATGTCACCCCGACCAAGTATCATCAACCAAAGTCACAATGAGCACAAACCCATTGGCCAAACATGCTCTATCGCTAAGACTCTCATAGATCCTTCATGTCACCCCAACCAAGTATCATCGACCAAAGTCACACCGATATACATCATGTGTAAATCCATTAGCGAGACATCCACTGTCAGAATGAGTCTTAAAGTCACTTTGAAGGTTCATATCTCCCTGATGTCTTCTGTGGCCAAGAGTCTCCCCGACAATCACTAGGAACCAACCCATCGGCAAGAGATCTACCACTGGAACATGTTAGGAATCTCACACCCATAGCCCATGTCTTTCCAATGACTTTCATCGGCAAGAAAGACCCAATGTCACACCGACATGACCTCTTTAGGAGTTTAGAACACAGCTGCTTGTCGGCAAGACATTATGAGGGTCTCATCGATTTTTCTCTTTCAAGAGTTTCATGTCAGTAACTTTGAGGCACATTTTCCAACATGATGCCTACAACAATGATTCCCTTTGGTCATTGCAATAGAAAAGATTTGGGCCATTGAACATGGTCGCTCCCTAGCTAGATGAATCCCCTGTGAATGATGGCAGTGATCCTAGAAAAACCCTGTGCAGAAAAGTGTCGTTCACCCATGCGGTCAGTCAAGACACGCAGTAGTCTGGCGGGGCATGCAACTCGCCTCAGTGTTCCCTTTGATAAAGTCCCCACGAAAGAGGCACGTGACAATAGATCGGGGCCCGCTCGTTGATTCCTCCATCTTGTGTTGAAAAATGGTGATGTGAAGACACGTGGAGGAATTCCTTACTATCGTCATTGACTATGGAGTTTTCCAAAAATGTATGTGGATGAAAGCTACGTGGAATGTGGATGGGGCCCGACTAAAAAGTGAAGGAAAGTAGCCTTTATGTGCTCACGGTGACGACACATGGAAGCATGGTGAGAGCCGGTAGAAGGGTGAAGGAAGAAATCATTGCGAGGAGCACCTAGTAGACACATGGAAACAATGGATGAAACTCTTCAAAAAGGGGCCCAATGATGTTCAAATAGTTGAGGCGCATGTCGGTACTTAGAAAAAATAAAAAAACCACCCGTAGAGAGCTCAATGAATTTTAACATTCACAGCTTTTGGCAACTACCAGGGGCATTTCGCCTGTGGAACAAGGGACCCAAAAATTTCTTTGGCTTGTAGACCAGGGTCTTATCCATGGGCAATAGAGTCAAAACTTAGAGAGAGAGGCCGACAACGGCAGCTAGTCAGCCTCGGAAGGTATTGATATATCGTGCAGATTCTCTTATGCTCGGCTTAGATCAAGCATTTCCTTGTAAGGCAGCGTCGTGAATATACCATCCCCAGACTCAAGTTGGAAGAGTAGTTGCACAATCTAGTGAGTGACACCTTCAATATCCGTTGTAGTAGGGGGTTGGCTGAAGCTCTGGAAAGTGGATGTATCCTACTACTTTTCTTCTATCTTTGTCACAATCTACTCCATAGTAGCTACCGAGTCATCAAAAAGAAACAAGGAGGGTAATCCAATTTGGGTTAGCTAGGATAACCTAGCCCCTATGCTATTCATAGTTTGGTCTAGTTTAGCAATGCGCTCGCTAGCATGGAGGATAGCCAAGTGGTAGTGGATGAACCTGTTCACTATTTTTGTAACAGTCTTTTGATCCCCGATCCTTGCCTTTGCTAAGTCCTTGTTTGAGATCATGTATAGCCTATTCAGTAGCTTTTCCACCTCAAGAACCCTCTTTGCGATGATCTACGGGAACTACTCAATCGCTCCACGAACTTCCCTACCCAAGCTTGTCACCTCCACCATAAATTGAAGTGTCAACTGAAGTGTCAGGAAAAATTCCTTAACCTTTTCCCAATATGAAATGTATAATTGTTGAGCCACTAGAATGAGGTTTGGCTAGGCAATAGGGGCTTAGGGAAGACTCCTTAAAGAGATGATTCTGCATCTCTTGATCTGACATCTTGTGTCAATTCTGAAACCCTTTTTCTTGTAGCCGCAAGTTGTCCCTGGATGTTTCTTAATTAAGCGGCTTGGTTTTCCTTAGCCCAGATTTTGTTTGTTGATTTTGGCTTAAGGGAAAGCTTCATCTCTTGGATCTCCTTCTCTAATTGTGTCTTTTTGTTCTTAAGGTTTGCATCCTTCTGTCATTTGCTTCTCAAACTGAGCACTTTATCATTCAAATTCCTCACTCTTTTATTGCATGACTTACTATGCCAGAGCTAACTGGTTTTGATATTCTTGGTTCTTCCACTGTAGCACATTGACCAAGCTGGGGTCAATAGATTGGAATTTTCCAAGTTCCTCTTGGAGTTTATTCTGATCTTCCTGTGCTGCCTGCACTCTCTCTGATAAGCGTACAATTTCTACTTCCATCACTTTTTCCTTTTCCAGTAGGACCTCAACCCTATCCTTCACAAGTTTCAGCTCTTCTTCTTTCTTCTTTAGCTAGCAACCAAACTTGAGAAAGTCAGTGGTCACCACTCGTTGTGTCTCTTCCATGAGCTCAACTTTCTCTTGCGACTGGACTATGCTCAGATTGAGTCCCATGGAGAACATGTTGTAATCATTGGGTTGCATTTCCCCCTATGGTTTGATGATGCTTGGCTACATGGTTGTGAAATGTAGTGATTTATGAGCTTCATTGAAAATAGTATACACCTTTGTCTTCGCCGACTTCTTGGCATCCTTGGCTTTTTGCTTCTACATTCTAATAGCCTGCACTTCTTTTTTTCTATCGCCCTACACCATAAATTGGGTTGGTGACTAAACTAGCCCACCCACGAAAGGTGCACTAGGAGGTAGGGAAAAAGAAAACGTGAGGGTAGTGGTTTCGGGAATTTTATTCTTCACAAGATCAACTATAAGTGGGGAGAATGGAGGAACATGCCAAAGCTCAATTTGTGAACCAACGAGAGGACTCATTAGGTGTTGTGGAAATAGTGGAGTCATGACAGACTCCATCTGCTGAGCAAACTGAGTTTGGATCAATATAGTAGTAGCAGGAGGGGTGTCAGTGGCGACCACAGATTCAAAGGGTGAAGAGATAGCGGGTGTTGAATGGGCAAAGGAAAAAGGTGAAAGGGTCCATGGAGGAGTCAACACAAATGGTCTCATTAGGGAGAACTAAGAGAAACCTCCTGTGACTATTGTAGTAGAAGTGGAAAAGGAAGGGCCGACACTTGTAGTGAGGGGTGGCGCGGACACAACATGAGTGACCAAAGATTGTGAAGTAAGAGAAAAGGGAGCAAAAATTACCTGTTGTCCAGATGATTGTGATCCTTGGCTTGTCACTGGCTCATTGCTCATTGATGAGCCTTAAATATGCTCATAGTTTGAACTTTTGATGCTCTTACTTTTGTTATTAATAGTTGTTTAAACCTGTTGATTAAAGACTTTTCGGGTGGTATCCTGTAGCAATGAATTCCATATTCCTGTAGCTTGACAACTTCATTAATTACCTTTTTGACCTCCTGCATGGCTGATGTATGCTTATGATTTTGGACAATGGAATAGGATTAACATGTGATTAATGAATATATGTCGTGTCACTTGTGTGTATGCTTTCCTTCGCCTCTATCACTTATTGCAGGTTGTTGGAGGGAGCAGAAGCTTATCAAGCGCAAAGAATCTCGGCTCCGTTGAAGAAGTTGTTCCAGTAATAACTCTTTGACCAAATCTTTGGGAAGGAGCTTTAACGGTCCTTTGATCTAGGGAGTGTGTAATGCTATATTTTCTCTGGGTCGCGTCGAGCAGATAGACTTTCATTTATGAATATCTGTTCTGCGGATTCATAATGTATTTATGATCACGACTTCCTCTGTTAGTTAGTTTGTTGTCTTTTTCATTTAAATAACCGTTCCTCCTGCGTGAGTGAACAAGGATGAAACAGTATGAGTTAAAATTAAGTTGAATAAGCAATAGAGTTCTATGTTAAAGTTTTATTTTCAAACAGAGTAATCGATGTATCCTGGTTCTGAATATGAATAAAATTCGATGAAGCTTTGAGTCAACTTCTTGTGTAATCTAGTTGATGCTTGCTAAGGGGGCCCACTTAGTAAGTATTTTGTAGCAAGTTGTTGTAGTTAACTGTTCATTTCATGGTGATTACTAGTTAGAATCTATTTCTGTAGATTTCAACACAAACTTAGCCTTGTATTGTTCCTGCAGCATCGGGAATCCATCCCTGTGTCTGTTCCTGCAGCATAAGGCCAGTTCACAGTTTGTCCTTTAATAATAGCTATTATGATATATGTTTTAGTCGAGTTGTGTTTGAGTTAGAAAGCTTTGTGTTACACTTCTTTTAAGTATTTGTTTTCTATAGATTGTGACTGGAAACTAGTTCTTAGTGCACATACTGTGCTGCTCTGTTTCAAGTATACGTCCCCTGGTTTGATAAAGTAAATGAACGACCATGAGAAGATGTTAGTCACCTGTTGGAATGTCCAATTTCCAGGTTTAGTTCTGTTGTGACTTTTATATCCTTTTGTGGGCGTGACCATTTTTGGCGCCGTTGTCGGGGATGGTGTCAATCTAAGAACCTGCTATAGTCATCGTTAGCAGTAGTTTAGTCAGTTTTTCAAAATATTTTAAAATACCATTCCTTTTCATTGCATGTATAGAAGGAGAGACGCTCAGGGAAGATTTCTCCCCAACTTGCCATTCATTGCCAAGAAAACTGAACCTACTTATAGCCTATTTGAGGACGAAGGAGACTTAGATACTAACCCATTTGCTGAAGATCTGTGTGCTGACTTGCTATTCGGCCCATTTGACGAAGAACCTGAAGAAAATCCATTTGCTCCTATACTTGGTCAGGTGAACATGGCACATAATCCACTGAATCAACCTCCTACTTTTTAATTCCCCATTACTCCTCAACAAAACAATGACAACCTTAAGAATATTCCTTCTTCATTACTTCCCAAGTTCTATGGCTTAGTCACAGAAGACCCAGAGACTTTGTTCGAGTTTGATATCTTTTGTCGTAGTTATGACTACACTTCAGATGCTCACAATCTGAAATTATTTCCTGCTACCTTGAAAGAGGGAGCTCTCAGATGGTTTATGAGTCTAGGAAGGGGTGTTGTCGATAGTTGGCTAGTCATGTAAACAAAATTTCTTGAGAAATACAAGGAATATTGTAAGAGTGGCAGTAAAGGTGATGACATATTTCGAATTCAACAGAAGGAAGATGAAATTCTGGAGGATTATATATCAAGATTCTTGTTTTCTCTGAAAAACAATTCAGATCATACTCTTAATGAAGAATCTCAAAAATTACTTTTTCTAAGAGGAATCAATGATACTTGCATAGATGCCTTGGACCTGATGGGAGGCGGTGATATCACCCAAGCATCTTGGGATGATCTCATGAAGATATGTCAATTACTCCTGAGCAAATGTGAAGAAGGGTAGAGGTTATCATGTTGTAGTGGGAAAGTCTTCTTCCAGTGGAGTTTCCTGGATGGAGATCACAAATTTGCTATCTGATTTTAAGTAGGATATCATTAACAATATGGCTACACAACTAGACACTATGCAAGCTCAGAAGAAACATGAGGAAGCTGAAGCAATCTTGGCCGAGTTCTATCCACATTGCAGACAAAAGAAACATGACTGCAGATGCAAGATGGTGGCTAATCTGGAAGCTAAGCAATTACCTACTGACTTTAAGCCAGTAGAAGGTGATGATGATCAAGTGTTCTTTGTTGCATAATGGAGACCATGGGCTCAAAGACAAGGTATGCCTCAAGACCCTTTGACTTTTGGTAATCCTTATTCTAGCTATAATAATCAATGGCAATCTACATATGGACCACCACCACCTTGGAATACATCTCAACCACCTTGGCCTAACTATCAGACCCCTCAATAATCTCCTCAAGGAGGTTGGCAGCAGCCACAAGGACAATGGACCCCACCCCAAGGTAATTGGTAGCAGAATCCTCAATGGAGAGGTTCTCAGCAATGGCAGAACTAGTCCCCTGGGTTCCTGCAGCTTCTACAGCCACAACCTTAGGCCCTCATGCCACCTCCTGCAGCAACTCCCACAAATACTGGCCCTCCAAAACAAACGCCTATGCCTGCTCAGTTGTTGCCAAATCCCAACAGCAACAACCCATGTATTTTGCTGAGGCCAACCAATATCCAGCTTATGCTTTAAACATTAGTGATATCCATTTGAGGTCTGAAACGACTCTTCCTGCTCCACAACCACCTCTAATTACTGAGATACCAGATTTTTCCCCTAAAGAACCTACTACACATGTTGATCCTACTGAGCATATGCCTATAACTGATGCAGTTTCTAAGGAGCATGTTTTGCAAAGTCAAGACAAACCACCTTTTCCTTAGAGGTTAAAAAGTACCGCATCTAAATCCCTGGAAGAACCCACTTTTGACATTTTGGATCAACTAAAGAATGTACAAATTCAAATTCCTTTATTCCAGGCCATTAAATATGTTCCAATTTATGGAAAAGCCATTAAAGAGGCATGTTTGAAGAAACCTGGATGGAAGAAAAAGGATCCCCAAACAATTCATGTTTTAGGGAAATTTGCTGATATAATGTTGGGAAATGTAGTCATTCCAAAGTACACTGACCCTGGAAGTCCTATAGTGCAAATACATATAAATGGCCAAATTGTAAAAAATGTTTTAATTGACCTTGGTGCTACCATTAATGTCATGACCAAGCATACTATGGACAATTTGAACATTCTAAATATTCGGTCTACACCTACAGTCCTGCAGCTTGCTGATAGCTCCACAGTCACACCTGATGGAATGGTGGAAGATGTAATTGTCACTCTTGAATCTTGGGAGTACCCTGCTGATTTTACAATATTATCTACTAAGGCAACTTTAGGAGGATACCCTGTTATCCTAGGTAGACCGTGGTTAGCAACTGCTAATGTTTTTATAGGATGTCGTTCTAGAGATATGACTATTTCTGATGGACAGTCCACAAAAAAATTGGCTTTGTATCCGCTTGCTCGACCTCAACCAGATTTGTCCCAACCTGTTTAGCCAGATGTGGGGGAAGAAACTGAAGAAGCCAATTTTTTGGTTCAATTAATGATGCTCCAAACTGATCCATTCTCACAACTTCAGAATGAGGATGCCTTGCTTTTTCAAATTCTACAGTCTAACTCTGATATGGGTAGTTCATCAGATCCAAATAGTGGTCATCTACAATGTTTCCTGCAGCAATTGAATTCTAAGAGTTTGTTGCCTAAATGTCTTGCAATTTTTCATAACTTGCTTCCATAAGAGATACAAACATCACCTGTAGATTCTATAAATAATCTCACTAAGTAGATAGAATTGTCTCCAAGTCACTGTTTGAATATCAATAGCAAGTTGTCACAATCTCAACATGTTGTCCTACTCAAAATGCTGCAAGATCAGCATAAAGCTTTTGCATGGGAATATGGTGACATGAAAGGAATAGATCCTCAAATTTGTACTCATAGGATCTATATCAAAGAAGACTATTTACCAGTCAGGCAGCCTCAAAGAAGAATAAATCCAGCACTCAGGGAAATAGTTAAGAATGAACTTCAAAAGTTGCTTGATGCTGGTTTTATCTACCCAATCTCTGACTGTCAGTGGGTCTCTCCATTAGTTATTGTTCCTAAGAAAGGTGGAAAATGGAGAGTGTGTGGATTACAGAGAGCTGAACACTGCCACTAAAAAAGATCACTTTCCACTACAGTTTGTAGACTAAGTGCTAGACTCACTATCTGGTAAAAGTTATTTCTCCTTCTTGGATAGCTACAGTGGATACAATCAGATAAAAATTGCCCCTGAAGATCAAGATAAGACCACTTTTACCTGTCCATGGGGAACATTTGCTTACTCAGTCTTTCCTTTTGGTTTATGCAATGCGCCAGCAACATTTCAGAGAACAGTAATTAGTATTTTTGCTGATATATCTCATGACTGTATGGAAATTTATATGGATGACTTCACTACCTATGGGGTTACATTTGAAGAAGCACTGGTGAATTTAAAAAAAGTATTGGAAAGGTGTAGAGAGAAAAATTTATCTCTGAACAATGAAAAGTGCTTTATGATGATGCAAGAAGGTATTGTTCTAGGCCATCATCTCTCCAAGGATGGAATTCAGGTTGACCCTGCTAAAATTGAAGTTATTATGAATTTACAAACTCCTAAAAAATAAAAGGATGTCAGAAGCTTCCTTGGTCATGCAGGGTATTATAGAAGGTTTATAAAAGATTTTAGCAAAATTGTCAGTCCACTGTATGCCTTATTAACTAAGGATTTTGCATTCGATTGGACAAAGGCATGTGAAAAATCTTTCCTGCAGCTAAAGGACTTGCTTACTAAAGCCCCTGTTCTTCAAGGTCCAAAATGGACTCTGCCTTTTCACATCCATGCAGATGCTTCTGATTTTGGTATAGGGGCAGTCTTAGCCCAAAAATAAAATTCAGTTGAGCATGCTATCTATTTTATCAGCAAAAACCTTCAAGGTCCTGAGTTAAACTACACTATTACAGAAAAGGAGTTGCTAGCAGTAGTGTATGCTTTGAATAAATTTAGGCATTATATCACAGGTTATTAGATATTTTTCCACACTGACCATGCAGCAATCAGGTATTTGATGAACAAGCCTGCCATCTCTGGTAGGTTGGCAAGATAGCTCCCGTTGTTGCAAGAATTTGACATTACAATCATTGATAAACCAGACAGAGCTAATGTTGTGGCTCATTTTTTATCAAGGCTTCAAACAACTACACCTACTGGATAAAACGTCATTGATGATAGGTTCCTTGATGAACACCTATTTTCCATTGATGCTCACACTCCATGGTATGCAAACATTGCCAATTATCTAGTAGCAAGCAAAATACCAGCTCACTTCTCCCCAAAAGAAAAGAAGCTGTTAATTGAGAAAAGTTTTAACTTTTCATGAATTACAAATTGTCTGTTTTACACAAAACCTAATCAAGTTATGCGCAGATGTGTAAGAGAATATGAGACTTATGATATCTTGCATGCTTTCCATGATGAACCATGTGGGGGACATTTTGCTGCCAAGAGAACATCAATGAAGGTTCTTACAACAGGATATTATTGGCCAACATTACACAAGGATGTTGTAGCTTATACAAGGAGATGTGACAGATGCCAACGTATGGGAAGACCAACCAGGTCAGATGAAATGCCACTGCATCCATAGGTAATAGTCACCCCCTTTGATAAATGGGGAATGGATTTTGTTGGACCAATTGATCCACTGTCCAATGGTAAGTCATACATTCTGGTTTGCACGGATTATGTAACAAAGTGGGTTGAAGCAAAGGCAATGACTCATGCTCGTGATAACAAAGTTGCTGAATTTTTGTATGAGCAAATTTTCACTAGATTTGGAGTTCCCGGAGAGCTTGTAACTGATCAGAGAGCTCAGTTCACATCCAATTTTATCACTGCACTAATGAATGACTATAAAATCAAGCATAGGAAATCTAGCCCCTATCACCCTCAAGCCAATGGTCAGGCGGAGGTTACAAACAGGGAAATAGAGGCAATCCTAACAAAGACAGTGCAGCTCCATAGGAAAGAAAGGAGTAGTAGACTTCCTAAAGCAGTTTGGGCCTACAGAATTGCACAGAAGACAACAACTGGGTTTACACCTTTTGAACTGCTTTATGGGAAAACAGCCATGTTTCCCATTGAATTTGAACATAAAACTTTGAGGACAACTCTCAAACTCAATATAGATATTTTTGAGGCATAGAAGGAACGTCTCCTGCAACTGAATGCTTTGGATGAAATGAGAAAATCTGCCTTACAGCATACAAAAGTTGTCCAACAGCAAAGGAAGAAATGGCACGATCAACACATCAAAACCAAGCAATTCTCTGATGGTGATTGGGCTCTGCTATATGATTCCAAGTATCAAGAAAACCAAGGTAAGCTCACCACCCACTGGCTCGGTCCCTATGAAGTTGAGAATGTGTTTGACAATGGTTCAGTACAGCTGGCCACAATTGATCCAGTCCGTTTCAAATTGCTAGTTAATGGACACCGACTGTGGTTATATCATAAGCCGACATCAAAAGAAGAGTTCTTGAAAAAGTTTGATTCGACTAGTCTTCCTGCAACAAAAGGCTTAGGCCTTTTTCCTGCAGCTTCTCTTTAAATATTGCGTTGACCGCCCATAATAAAGTTTTCTTTAAAAAAAAAAAGAAAACCACTTTTCTCCATTTTTTTCATCTATCACATCATTCATTACTTTATCTTCCACGTCATCCATATTGCCACTCCACCTCATTCATGCATTCACTCTCCTAGCTATCATTTCATGATACGTTGTTGTCCTTTACGGCATGCCTAAGAATTGAATTCAAGGTACGCAAAATCTTTTCATTATTGCATAATTTATTCTTTATGTTTATTCATTAATTGTAATGTATATGCCAGCCATAATTGCATGCTTTAAACTTATCACCCTACACATGTGAGGACACATGTCAAATGCTAAATAGGGGGCGGGGGTATTCTAATTTGATATTTTCCTGTGCCAAATTTACGTTTGCCAAAATAGTTATGTTCTTGTACTTTCTAAAGTACGATTGTGAAGCCATATCTTAAGAACAAGCTAACTACTTAGTTTAAGTAGTTATTAAAACTATTTTATGCAAATGTCTAGTTGTTATTCTTGGTAAGGAAAAGGAAGTGCAGTAAGGAAGAAGAGTCTTTTGCAAGCTTTCAACATCAGTCTGAGTTTTTGTTTTAAGGGTTTTTTATCATGGGTGGCCAACTGGTGAGGCACGAGCCTGTGGCTCATGAGGCGTTGACACAAGATCCTCAGTTAATACAAGCATTCGCCAACTGTGGATGGTTAAATTATTTCTTGATAATTGATTCTTTTGATGAAGAGGCTGCAGGCAAATTCTTAAGAACATTTTCAGAAAATGAGGCTATGGTATGGGGCTTGGCAGTGGCTGTGATAGAGGAAAGAATTGCAGAAGTTACTGGATTACCAGCAGTTGGTGAAAATTTTCCTGTTGGAAGGGATGCTATCTCTGCTAGGGAAGAGTTTACCCTACCAGCTGATGGGCCTTTGGAAATCTCAAAGCAAGGGTGCAAAAGAATGTCCTTGCCTTATCCATACTCTCAGTACGCCATCTTTATTATCAGGTATTTAACTTGTGAAGGGCGCTTCTCTTACCTACATTCATATCATTTCAAATTGTTAAGTCATATGAGACATGGACTAGTAGTGAATGTTCTGAATTTCTTGATAAACCTTTTGCAAAATAGTGCATACAAAACCCAAAAGGGTAAAGAAAACTCTGTCACACATCATGCCCTAATAAAACTTTTGACTGAGCTATCTTTAAGGGATGTTTCACCTCTTTCATTGAATGAGTTTGTTGCCCGAAAAGGTTTTCAACCACCTAAACCCCCTAGGGCACCACCTGTGCATCCTAGAAGAAAGAAAATGAGAATTGAGTCCACAAGTACAAAAACAGAGCAAGAATCTACTGCTCCTGTAGCGCCCAATCTTGCAGCTTCTATACCAATGTCCTCTACCGGTGTGCAAACAAGGTCTGCCACTAGGAGAGAAAAAGGAAAGACAATTGTAGGTGAGTCATCTGGGGTAGGGCAGACTCTTGAGTCAAACCCACATACTCAAAGACAAAAACTTTTTGCCTCATCCTCTCCTGCAGGGTCTTTGCCTGTCTTTGTCTCTCCTATAGCAACACCCGTTAATACTCCAATATTTTCTTACCCTGCCGAGTCTAGATCTTCAAGACCAACTAGGAAGAGGACTGCTAAGGAAGCATATTTTGCTACTGCTCCTTATGCAAAACTACCAAGAAGGAGTTCATTGAGGAAACAGTCTAAGCCTGCTACAACCTTCGTTCAAACAGAAATTGTCATAATATTGGAGGACTTTGCTGAATCAGGTCATGATAACTCTCCGGGTATGTCTGCAAATGTTCCACAAAGCTCCTCTGTTGTTCCTGAGGCAGCACAACCCAGTAATGTTGATAAGGGTAAAATGTTGAGTCTGGACGACTTAGCTTGTGCGGCTGAGAAAATTTCTGAGGAAGAACAATCTTCTCCCAAGCAGCAATAGGGCTTCATCCTGTAGCAAGAGGATTTTGTCCTACAACAAGAAGAAGGTGTGCTTGAACTGCATGAAATACCCTATGATAATCTATTGCCCACTAAAGTTTGCACAGATTTAGTTGTGTACAAAAGGACTCTACTGATTGCATTCTTGGAATTTTTGAAAGTTAATTGGAAGTTTGTGTCATTCCAGACTTTATGTTTTCGCCATCTCACCAAAATTGAAGTCCAGCAAAGTTTATGGGATGAGGAAAAGAAAAAGCTACAAAGGGAAATTGAAAGGAAAAAGCAAGAAATTCAAGATATGCAGAAGAAAATGGATGAAATGATGGAAATAACTGGAAAAATAATGGAGTGTAGGCTGCCACCCAAAGTATATGCAATGTGCCTCAAGGAACAGTTTCTTTGGTTCAAACTAATGAGGATCTCCAGAAATTTGGATCCTGATATTGAAACAGCCAAGGAATTCTATGATGCCTATGAAGTGGCCCCTAATTGGTTGAAAAACTCCATGTGTGAACTTTATTTACATGGTTATTTAATTCCTGCAGAAAATGAATGGAACCCACTCCTTTATATAGGTGATATCCATCTAAGGGCACTTATGTCTTAGGCTGCAAATGAGGTCAATTATGGGAGACAATTGGAAACATATGAAGAAGCAGAAAGAGATGAACCTATTCTTCTAAGAGCTGAGAGTTCAGACCCATGCACAGTTTTTAGAACCTGGCTTAAAGTTACTTATGGATCGAATTACCCTCAGGAAAGAGAAAAATTTTGACATCAGACAACAAGTATACAGTGAGTTCAAAGAGCAGAAATATATATTTTGGAAACTTGCCTCTTCCAGGATTGAGGCAAGGTGGGAGAAATTGATGGTTGGTCTAAGAAAGACAGAGCCTCACAGCCCTTTGAACTTCACAGCAGCACTCAGGAGAACAGAAAGGTACATGCAACTGGGTTTGCAAAGAAGATTTGAATTATGGATGCCACTGACTTTCCAACCCCCAGTTTTAATATGGCCGCTCTATCCCTACCAAGCCAAGGAAATCAATGAAGAAATAGAAAACCGCAGATTTGAAAGATGGGAGTTTACCAGAGGTTTTTACTACAAGTTTGGAGCTTCGCTGCAGGGTCATGCTTCTCCAACAAATTTCAAGGAAATAACAAGGAAATTCAATGCTGGAGGACCAACATTACGATAAGTAGGGGGCAGAATGATGAGCCTTAAATATGCTCATAGTTTGAACTTTTGATACTCTTACTTTTGTTATTAATAGTTGTTTAAACCTGTTGATTAAAGACTTTTTGGGTGGTATCATGTAGCAATGAATTCCATATTCCTATAGTTTGGCAACTTCATTAATTACCTTTTTGACCTCCCGCATGGCTAATGTATGCTTATGATTTTGGACAATGGAATAGGATTAACATGTGATTAATGAATAGATGTCGTGTCACTTGTGTGTATACTTTCCTTCACCTCTGTCACTTATTGCAGGTTGTTGGAGGGAGCAGAAGCTGATCAAGCACAAAGAATCTCGGCTCTATTGAAGAAGTTGTTCCAGTAATAACTCTTTGACCAAATCTTTGGGAAGGAGCTTTAACGGTCCTTTGATCTAGGGAGTGTGTAATGCTATATTTTCTCTGGGTCGCGTCGAGCAGATAGACTTTCATTTATGAATATCTGTTCCACGGATTCAGAATGTGATTATGATCACGACTTCCTCTGTTAGTTAGTTTGTTGTCTTTTTCATTTAAATAACTGTTCCTCCTGCGTGAGTGAACAAGGATGAAACAGTATGAGTTAAAATTAAGTTGAATAAGCAATAGAGTTTTGTGTTAAAGTTTTATTTTCAAATAGAGTAATTGATGTATCCTGGTTCTGAATATGAATAAAATTTGATGAAGCTTTGAGTCAACTTCTTGTGTAATCTAGTTGATGCTTGCTAAGGGGGCCCACTTAGTAAGTATTTTGTAGCAAGTTGTTGTAGTTAACTGTTCATTTCATGGTGATTACTAGTTAGAATCTATTTCTGTAGATTTCAACACAAACTCAGCCTTGTATTGTTCCTGCAGCATCGGGAATCCATCCATGTGTCTGTTCCTGCAGCATAAGGCCAGTTCACAGTTTGTCCTTTAATAATAGTTGTTATGATATATGTTTTAGTCGAGTTGTGTTTGAGTTAGAAAGCTTTACGTTACACTTCTTTTAAGTATTTGTTTTCTATAGATGGTGACTGGAAACTAGTTCTTAGTGCACATACCGTGCTGCTCCGTTTCAAGTATATGTCCCCTGGTTTGATAAAGTAAATGAATGACCATGAGAAGATGTTAGTCACCTGTTGGAATGTCCAATTCCTAGGTTTAGTTTTGTTGTGACTTTTATATCCTTTTGTGGGTGTGACCACTCATTACGAGACCCAGGCTTGTTACGGGCCCCTACGAACCCTCTTCTTTGACTGCATTTGTGCACTACCTCTTTTTGGGTGGCGAGTCCACCTCAATGGTCTATGACTGTTGTTGTTGGGTTGTTCTTGATGTTTTTGCGGTCTAGGTGTGTGTACACGAGGCTCCCGACCATGATACATTAAACCGCACATTTGAAGAGACCCCAACTAGCTGCTTCTCTGCTTTCTCTTTTTGCTGTGTTGGGGCTGTATGTATTTCACTTTCCTTCTCCTTTCCTTTTTTGTATGTGCTTTAGACTCCTCTGGGTCCACATCTTCATCAACACTCGTGTCAGAATTTGTATGCACATTGTCCCAAAATTTACAAATCTTTCATATGTCTTTACACTCTGGTAAGGAGCATCAAGGCGTTGAATTTCTTGTCAATAGACCTAGAAATCCTTAATTCTTTCCTTGCTCCAGTTTTCTTTCTTTGACAATTGACTACGGAGGGAAATCCCCATTTTGTGCTTCTTAATATACTTTACTGACCAGAGGTAGAATTGAAGCCATGGTAGCCTACTATCATCGACGGGAATATAGGCCAAGTCCACCAACACATCGTCATGCTCCTCCATCGGACTCTACCACTTTTCCCAATACCGTCGAGGGTTGTGGGTTACCTTGATGAATTCATTTCCCAAGTTGTCGAAGGGGTTGTAATTCCATTTGTCACAGATCATCACTAGCTCTAAATGAGCCAACTTTTCTTCCAACAGCTTGTGCGACTGCTTCTTCATCATAATCACCCACTTGAAGGTTAGCAAACATTTGAAAAATCCTCTCTTGCCCCTTCCTCCGTAAAATTTATAATCAATAATGGACATCTGCCTGAACATTTCAAGGGCTCATACCCTATGTGTGACATACTCTGGGAGCTAGAATGGCTCCTCGGTAAAGCCATGCATACGAATGAATGTGAAATCCCTCCCAAAGAACCAGTCACATTTAGGAGTGAATCTCTACATCCACTTCATCTGGTCAGAAGAAAGTCGATAGATACAACCATTCTTATCAAAGTCTTACAGAATTGGAGTTAAGAAAAACTCTGAAAATGCATAATAGTCATGCATTACGGAAAGGAGGGGAATCCATATAGAAACCAAATTTTTGGCTCCTTCATCAATAAAAATAGATAATGGTATCATTTTATTGAAGAAGTTGGGGTTATGGTATAAGAACATATGAGCAATCAAGGAAGGGAACCTGAACTTGCACTGCATCTTGTACTCCCGTATCTGGCTCATCATTTCTTAGTAAATGACTGTTGCAAAGTCATACCAAAACAAGGACTTTTTCCTTTGCAGCTGAAAACCCAAACCCAACTGAAATTATTGCACCCATTTGTCTTCATCCAAGCTGCAAACAAACGCAATCATAGAGAATGCATCCTACATATCTTGCTTGAAGGCGTTGTACGCAACTAGAATTACTGGCGGCTCTTTCCAAAATTCCTTAGGCCTCTGTGTTTCCACATTATAGAAGTCCAAATCTTTGTCTCTACCCTTCCAAAAGATGCACCCATCTTCTAGAGTAAATGTATCCATTAAGCTCACCTTAGAGTGGCTCATTGGGATACACAACATGCTCCAGATAGCATCTTTGCTAATGTTGACCCTCAACGTCTGGCCTTCGATGGTGTTGGTATCTGGATTAAAGTGTTCAATGGCCTCATGGACGAGCTTTGGGCAATAATACATAGAGGGGACCGTATATTTTGGAAGACCACTGAACCATAGCTTATATTCCATTTTCTTTTTATTTTCCTCTGCCCTTTTCATTCTTTCGTATGCTCCTTCCCTAAGTGTCTTAGGGTTCTTCGCAAGAATGGGGTCATGGATATTATCCCATCCCTCCTTTATCTGGCTTTGGTCCCTAGCAATTTTGGGCTTGTCTAGGGTGCGCGTGTGAACCCATTCTAGTTTTTCCAGCATTTCAGGTGACGCGTAAGAGGTGTCATCAAAGATATTGAATATTGGTGTCGCTATCATGTCGGCATACAAGCTTTGGGTGGGCTCAGCTTGTGCCTCCATCTGAGAACCTTCGGCCATTTCAAGATACTGTAACTTTAGTTGTGTTAAACTTCTCTATAATTCACCTCGGCTTTGTTTGTGCTCAAAAAAAATTTCCCTAGGCAGCGTGCTCAAAAAGCTCTCACAACATTAGTTTCTTGCATGCAATACTTGTCTTATTTCTTTCTTAGGGTGGCCAACAACGCTTACCTTTGAAAATTAAATTTGACATGTACCACCAACTCTTTGGCTTGTGTGAAATGAATTACTTGCCATTTTTGAAATGACCATAATTCATAATGATGATTTGGCAATCATGTTGTACGGCGCAATTTCCTTGGAACTTGAGCTGGCAATTTGAAGGCAGCTTAGGCTTTGCATGCTTTGGCAATTAATATCTCACAAAGAATAACTAGGCCAAAGATGCAATAATTACTTGAAAATAGTTGCATTCCTTTTTGGAGTTTGAGAAGTGCCTGCAGAATGACACATTATCATTCAGTCATATAGACTACCGCCGATGATTTCCACCAACTTATGCTAATAAATTAGCCCCTCTTTATCTTGCATGCAGCAAATCGTACCTAGCAAACACAACTAGGTGGGAAATTTGAGCAAGCCCTGGTGCAATTTTCCAAGTTGGTACTTGTTTAGCATCATGCTTATGGTATGTAAATTACTACATATATCTTGGCTATTTCTATAAATAGGCACTTTTAGGCAATAGCGAAATCACACTTAGCAATTTGGGAAGAATTGGTAATAGGCAGTTGGTTTAGAATATAGTGTTAGGCAGTTGAGTAGAATTGCATTGCATAGAGTTAGGCCTAGGAATTTTGTGTAGAGCTTGCCACCATGAACACCCCAATCAAGCTAGTATGCAATAAATCCCAAATAGCCTTTCTTGGTGAAATATCGACTAGGCGTCTTAAAAGGATGACCAAGAATAAGCATTCTCTAGCCATTGTAGTGATGAAGTGGGTTCTAGGGAGGGACTGCATTGAATATGAAGACAAGTCCAAAGTTAATACTAATGTATGCTCTCAATTCGTCACGTCCATGCTTGACATCCAGGTTCCCAAGCCGTTGATTCTTCATCTGGTGCTTGAGAGATTTCTAAAGTACTTGGGCAGCCTCAGAGAGGTGGTGGAAAATGTTGTGTTTGGTATAGGCCTGCCAACTACGAGCAACCTATAGAAGTACATTGAAGAAGACGCAGTAGTACCATGGGTGTCGTTCCTGAGTGGTTTCCACATCCAGTCGCAAGAAGAGCATCATCAAAGGGTAACCCGTGCATGACACTTATTGTTTCTCTTATACAATGTGGTGCCTTTCTACGACATCTACTGGTACACTGACTTTAGGAACCTGGTGTTCCCTTCGCCACTTGCCATTGCTCCTGTAGATATTGTTGTTGGTCCTGTTGATGAAGAAATTCCAGATGATGTTGTTGATGCCTCTCTTGCTCCTGCCCATGACTAGAAAACTTTTATGCTTTAAGAAACCTTCTTTTTGTTAATATATTTTGTATATATACCTGGAAAAAGGATTTTCTATAGATATATGAAGAAGATACAAAATATATATAGATATACTCTAAAAGCATGGCCTCTGAGCCATTTTCACAATGTACTTATCAAAGTATATAAATATAATGAAAATACAGCTTATATTATCATTTTGTCTCCTTTTCCTTTTGATTTTGCAATGTGGGTTCTCTTTTTCTTTTCCTGCATATATTTGTTCATTTCAATTTTGCAAATGGGTGTCATTTTTCTCTACTTCATGGGTTTCTTTTGTTTCTGCTATGCCCATTGCAATAATGGGTTCCATTCATTTATGCTTCCTCGCACTGTGGATGAAAATTATTGAAAGACTAGTCGACAAAAAACACGAAAGAAAAATAATTACACTACTCACATATTTACACTGGCAAGATAATATTGAAGCTTAATTGAAAAATTTTAGGTGAATTCCGTTAACCAAAATACCCAATGCTTCATGCTCCATATTTTCCAATTTGAATGCATTGTGTTGCTTGCATTGAATTATTTTGAAAGGGCCTTCCCAGAGGTTGTCAAACTTTATGTGTTTGCCTAGCTTTGCAGCCCTTTCATTGAATTTTAACACTAGGTCCCCGCACTTTAGACCTTGGTCCAAAGTTTTCTTGTCAAACCATCTCTTAACTAGCTACTAGCAGTTGGACATGGCTATTAGGGCCTTTTCCCTTTTTTCTTGCACTTCTAGCAACTTAGCCAGCCGAACCTCCATGGCGTCATTTTGTTCTACCTAAAGAGATTTGAGAAATTGCAGTGTCGGAATCTCCATAGAGATAGGAAATAGCGCTTCTTTCCCATACACTAGCTCGTACGACGAAGTCTTGAGGACTTGCTTGGGAGTTATGTGGTCCACCCACAATGTTGATTGAAGATTTTTATTCCATTCTCACTGGAGTTCTAACCTGATTCTTTTGATGAGTCAGAATATATTTTTGTTAGTCGACTTAGCCAAGCCATTCCCCTGTGGGTAGTAATTTGACAATTTTTTCAAGAATATGCCAGGCGCGAGTGCAAATTGACATATCTTAGAGCCTAGGAAAGCCCTAGAATTGTCAGAGATGATGGTTTTGGGTGGGCCGAATCTTGTCACCAGTTCTTCGAGGAAGTCCACTATCTCCGCCTTCATCGCATTCTTCAGGGGAATGGCTTTAGTCCACTTGGTGAAGTAGTTCATCGCCATTATTATCCATTTGTATCTGGCACTAGAGGCAGGATTGATCATCCTGATGAATTAAATGCCCCATTACACAAAAGGCTCATCAACCACTATTGAATTGAGAGGCATTGCAGAGTTTTTTCTTCTTCCTGCAAAGAATTGGAATTCCTTCAAGATTTTACCAAGGAGTATGAATCATTGAATAGCCTAGGCCAGAAGCACCTAGTGCACATGATTTTGATGGTTGTGGGCTTCGCAGAGAAGTGTCCACCTGCGGGACTACTATGGAAAGTGTCGAGAATCCTCTTCGCTTGCTCCTTGGTGACACACCGCAATAGAATGCCATTGAAGTTCCTTTTGAAAAGGAACCCTTCGATGAGCGCATACCCGTTGTTCTAAAGTTGGTAGAATCTCCTCTTTTGAGAAGGAAGGCCTGGCAGGTATTTTCCTATGTGCATGAACCTCACCCTGTTTGCAAGCCAATAGCCTTCGAACTCAGACTCATTCATTAGAACCAGCTCTGGTTTCTCTTCTTGGGCTATCATTTCCTCATCGTATGCTAGATATTCACACAGTCATCTTCCTCGAACAGTCTTGGTAGGCTTGACCTCAATGTCATATTCAAGGATATTAATGATCCAATTAGCCCTTTTTAGTGATTTCTCCTTCCATGATGTACTCACGCACATTGGAATGCACAACATAAACAATCACCTTGTTGCAAGATATGAGCTATCAGAACTTATTTAGTCCCTTGACTATTGTGAAGGCTTGCTTCTCAACGAAGTCGTAGTTCATCTCATATTCCTTTAGGGTCCGAGAGTGAAATGCTATCATATGTTCTTCCTTTCCTTCATCGTCCTTTTGAATTAAGACAGTAGAAATGTTTGACTTGCTGCTAAATACATTCATTATGAAGTCATTTAATAAGTCTGGATTGAACAATATAGGAGCTGAGGAAATAGCATCCTTAACTTTCTTGAAGGCTTCTCTAGCTTCTTTAGTCCATTTGAATAATTGATCCTTTTTCAACATAAGGGTGATTGGTCTGATTATTCCTGCAAAATCCAAAATAAATTAGCTGACAAAATTTACCTTCCCCAAGAAAGATTGGACTCCTTTCTTATTGACCGGTAGGGGAAGTTCCTTGATTGCTTTCACCCACTCGAGATCAATTGCAATTCCTTCTTTGGACACTACATGTCCCAATATCTCACCTTGCGGTACTCCGAAGACACATTTTTTCAAGTTCAAGGATACCCCAAAATCCTTGCATTTTTTGAAAACCATCTCAAGGTGATTGAAGTGATCATCCTTATGTTTGGAGAATATAGTCAGATCATCCAAATAGATCAGGATAATCTTGTTGATTAATTCACTGAAAGCAATATCCATTGCCTACTAAAAAGTGGCTCCGACATTTGACAAGCTGAAAGACATTTTAGAATATGCAAACATTCCCCACTTGGTAGTGAATGTTGTTTTGTGTCGGTCCTCTTCTTTGACAAAGATTTGATTGTAACTGAAGAAGTCGTCTAGCAGAGAAAACATTTCTAACCCTACCACTGTTTGCAAGATTGACTCCATAGAAGGCAATAGGTAGTGGTCTTTTAGGGATGCTCTATTTAGGTCCCAAAAGTTAACACATAGGTGAATATCTTCGTTCTTCTTTTAGACTGGAACCAAGTTGGATACCCATGTGTTGTGCTTGATCGAGAAGACGATCTAAGACTGAATTAGCTTTGTCAGCTCTTGTGCCATCAAGGCTTCGATCTTTGGATTTACTGGTCTCTATTTTTGGTGGACAAGTTTTGCACCTTCCGTCAGCTCTATTCTATGTTGCATGATGTCGGGATCGTATCCCTTGAGGTCATCATATGACCAAGCCACTACTCCTTGATACTTCTCACAAAAGTTGATGAGTCTTTCTTTATCATGATGTGGAACATCCTTACTGACTTTGAGATTTCTTCCATCTTCGACCTGAATGTCTGCATAGTTTCTTTTGTCTACTACAAACTTCCTTTTATCATTTCTTCCATCGTCACAATCAAACAAGTTTTTAAGGGTGACCAGTCCCTTCAAAAGCTTGTTGGATCTTAGCTGAATGATTTGTCTATCATAGGCTTCGACAATCTTTGGTTGGAGTTGGTCAGCAAACTCTCCTGACTATTGGATGAATGAGGTGATGTGTTCATCACTGTCAAATACCTACCAACTTTTATCATTATCTGGAATTTTCATCAGACTATCACCCGTACAAAGTGTTTGTTATGAATTAGGTTAGAGGTAGGGTCAAATTGAGATTTGATTGTGTCCATGCGATCCGCATCAACATTTTGTTCTTGGGGTACTGTCTGGATGTTGAAGGCTTGAAACCCCCTATAAAGGTCCCAAACTCTATGTCTATAGGATCTCATGCGGACATTCTTGGCTGCGGAAATCCCTCAAACTTGGTTGACTATTAGTTCAAAATCTTCGAACACCATTAATTGTTTGATTCCCATTCACTTTGCCAGGCTTAGGCCTTGCACTAGGCCTTCATATTTAGATTCATTGTTTGAACAAGTGAGCTAGAAGTGGAAGGACATTTGTGTCTTTTCATTGTGTGGGGATGTCAAACATATCCTAGCCCCTGCACCAACTTTGCATCTTTCTCCATCAATGTGTAGATTCCATAGCTCTGAAGCTTGGTTACTTTCAGGTTCCTTCACGACCTTCGGAAGCACTTGATCTTCATCATATATGACATAGGTGCCTAGCCCGGTAGCATGATAATTTTTGAAAGGGTCAGCGTCAATGTATTCACTCAAGAGAACTTCCTCTGAATCGGTTTGATCTCCGATCAATTTTTCATCTTCTAGCAACTTGGTGCAATATGTTTCCTCCTTGGTGAAAGATGTATGAGCAGCCTCAAAGTTGATCATGGCTTCATCGAACACATGTTCCAAATGCAAAGCTTCAGACACTATTTTCATTTTAGCTCCATGCTTGGTCCTTAGGATTAAGTGTTACAAGTCCATAGAAATATATCCACCTATCTTTGAAGTAAATTCTTGGGATAGGCAAAGACCAAACATGGGAGGATCATCTATGATCACAATATCTTGTGGAATTGTGATGCTAGGGTAGGAGAATAGATTCAAGGGGAGGCCTTTGATGACACCTACGATTTTGACTTTGTTCCCATCAAGCTGCATAACCCCCCTCTTTAAAGGTTCATAGCTAAGTCCTAGGGCTTCAACTATCTACTTGTTCATGATTGTAGTGCTAGCACCGGAATCAATCATGGAATTGTGCAATAATTTCTCTCCTAAAATAAGAGTTAGGAAGAAAGGTTTCAGTTTTGGCTTATCTCTAACCTCAGTAGAGACATCCTCTGTGCTATTTGTGAGAACTTTGGCAGGAGGTGATGGATCAATGTCCTTTCCCTTAAGTGATTGCTCTGTTGACTCAATAATTGGATCCTCTCAGAGAGCCTTTTGTAGTAATGTTTTTTAATCTGGAATGGCTAATATATCCCAAAGAGACACATTAGCGGATGATTTTTTCAATTGTTCCACCAAATTGAATGGTGGCAGATTTGGAGGCTTCTACTCCTTAGCTCTAGTTACAACAATTTCCCTTTGCGGTTGACAACATTGTGCTACTGCAGAGGTAGTGGTTGTTTGGTCGGAAGCACTTTTGGCCTGTGGACTGACTGGTTGTGGGACAATTGGTTCACCCATGAATCTCCTTTTTGAGCAAGTGTTGTAATCGAACTGCACTTGCGGGGTTTTTTGGTTGGCAAACACCACCTCTTCTTCTTCCATCCATGAGAATAGCATGTGATTGGGAGTAATATCGATTTCTTGCTCCAAGGACATCCCTTGTATTTGCACGGTGAGCATCACATTTTCCATTTGTGGAGAGGCATATACATAACCTCCATGGCTTGTCATTGTGCCTTGGTTGCGTTGTTTTGCCACTTTTTTTTGTAGATTGTTGTGCGGGCAATTTCAAGGCATATGTGTGTTAGCACAAGGGAAGCACCAGGGGTTGATGTCATCAACTAGATTATTTTTCCCTGATGTCAGCTCTTTGCTCGGGCTTGGGTTAGCACTTTGCAATAGAGAAGGCACGGGTACTATTTGATTAGTTGTTTGTGCCTGCGGATTTGTGCGAGTGCCTCCTTGGAACTGGTTTTGTTGGTAGGAAGATCTTCTGCCTTGATAATTTTGATAGGTTGGCTTCAAAGGTGCAAACTAATCCCACTTGATAGTAGTTATTTTTTTGGCCATAGCCTAAAACATCTCCTCGACATCACTTATCTCATCCTTTGAAGATCCAGATGTGGAAGCAACATTCTTTGGTGCGATCGGATATGTGTACATGGATTGAGGAGGAGTGGGTGCACTGGTAGAAGGCATCCCCTAGGCAGGAACTAACATCTCGAGAAATATAGGCTTGATGGGTCGAGGCGGTAGCTTCCCTGCATCGATTAGATTATTCTCTACCTTGACTGTGATGTTGTAGGCATCAGGTAGCATGGTTCCACCAAGAGACTAGATCATCATCGAAATGTCGACATTGATGGATTTTAAATAGAACATGAATGTCGATTTAGCCTATGGGTGGATAGTAGCCTAAATCCTTTGCTAAGTTATATGGAACCAAGTGTTGAAGTGAATCATGGCTTCATATGGGGCCCACTTTATGATTTCTATCTAATGATATTGTGAATACCTATCTCCATCGTTTGAGAATCTTTCATAGAAAGGGTCTCAAAGTTGACCCCAGGTAGTGATAGTATTAGCTTGCAAGGTGCGATACCAATCCAGCGCTTTACCTTTGAAAGAGGTTGCATACAACCTTAGTGCTAGATTTTGGTATGTAACTCCATGCACCAGACACACATTTGCCACATATTGCAGATGTTCAGATGGTGTTCTCGAGCCATCTCTGGTGAACTTAGGTATAGCTTTTAAAGCAGAGACAGGGATAGGGGCCCAAACAATGAGTGCTACTAGTGCTACAAGAGGGATTCTAGCATCCCATGCCACATAATTTATGTTAGCAGCTAGTAACATGGCTAGCAGAAGGGGTGGGGGAAGCAGAACATTCATAATTTTGGTCGTAGCTTGTACTATTCCTAGTGGTGGAACTAACAAACTAGGATTATTCACTATTTGGGATCTAGTAACAAGTTGATGGCTCATACACCCTCTTTAAATTTAGGTACATTTAAGTGGTCCCACCGAGCATGCCAGAAAAAAGAAACTATTGATGTAAAAAAATGGCAAGGTAACAGCCTTTATGGGAAATTCAGTTAATGGGGGGACCAATTGCACCAAATTGAGTGACCTCTGGGTTTTTAAAGAAGCCAACTTCTTCTATAACTGGGGTTTTCGAAAGGGAAAAGGAATCAAATATAAAAATAAAGGTCTGACTAAGGCGATATTCCAAGGAATAGATATAGGCATGATAAATCTTTTGGGATTCGATTTAAGGCCCCGATCAGCAATCTGCTATGTTCCAGAATAACAGAAATCAAAGATGAAAACTTGAATATTTTATACAATGAAATAAAATAATTCTCATACACATTCACTGAAAAAAGGAGTCAAAGGCATGATCTAAACCAACAAACTTGTATTAAAATTATAGAAGTTATGCAAATAAGCAATTCAGGACAATAATGGCACAGTATAATGTTTTATCAAATAGCTTTAAGAAAATAGAAAGGCCGAACAATGGCATAGTCTGAGAGTCTCATACAATAATCTAAAAGCAATACTAAAGGCTTGGTGTCTTTCCCCTAATTTTCCTATCTCTTCCAAACTCTATTTCAAAAGGAAGAAGCAATAGATATAGCTAAAAAATCCCACCGCCGAGCGGGCCAGTAACAGAAAAGATTTTGTATCTCGAGTAATAATGCCTACAACAATGATTCCCTTTGGCCGTTGAAATAGAAAAGATTCAGGCCACTGAACATGTTCACTCCCTAGCTAGATGCATCCCTTTCGAATGATGGAAGTGGTCCCATAAAAACCCTATGCAGACAAGTGTCGTTCACCCATGCAGTTAGTCAAGACACGCAATAGCCTGGTGGGGCATGCAACTCACCTTAGCCTTCCCTTCAATAAAGTCCCCGTGAAAGAGACACATGGCAACAGGTCAAGGCCCACTCATTTATTCCTCCATCTTGTGTTGAAAAATGACGTTGTGAAGACATATGGAGGCATTCCTTACTATCGGCGCTGACTGTGGGGTTCACCAAAAATGTATGCAAATGAAAGCTACATGGCACGTAGACGAGGCCTGACTAAAAATTGAAGGGAAGCAACCTTTATGTGCCCACGTTGATGACACATGGAAGCATGGTGGGAGCCAGTAGAAGGGTGAAGGAAGCAATTGTTGTGAGGAGTGTCTGGGGAACACATCGCAATAGCAGATGAAACTCTTCAAAAAGGGGCCTGATGATGCTCAAATAGTTGAGGTGCGGGCTGATACTTAGAAAAAATAAAAATCCACCCATAGGGAGATCGATGAATTTTAACATTCACACGTATATTGTGAGATAATCCTCATCATGGTTTTTCCCTCATTGGGTTTTCCACATAAATTTGGTGTACTCTTGTGTATGGTGTTGCTATTTCATTTTTTGTAACTGCATTTCATGTTTAATCACATTAATAGAATAAGGGTTTAATGAATGCAAGTGGATTTGATTGTTGTTGAGGTTTTTGAAGGTTTAATGTGCTACAACTGATTGACCCCCCCTCTGAGTTGTCTTGTTCATTCAAAAATTGGTATCAGAGTAAGGTTTCTTGGAAAAGAGCTTAACCGCTTGAGGTAGATCTGGGATGGTGAACAAGGTTAC
Source organism: Sequoia sempervirens (assembly GCA_007258455.2). Classification (NCBI taxonomy): domain Eukaryota; kingdom Viridiplantae; phylum Streptophyta; class Pinopsida; order Cupressales; family Cupressaceae; genus Sequoia; species Sequoia sempervirens. The sequence continues at coordinate 354,482,532 of VDFB02373365.1, forward strand.
TTTGAAATGTCCTAGATTCGATGGCACATATTATGTATTCTAGAAGAAAAATATGAAAGGATATCTATCAGCTCATGGATATGAGGTTGAAAAGTCTTATCAGACTACATATACTCCACCTCTGAATGGTCCAAGTAAAAGTGCAGAGATCAAGGTGCATGAGATCAATGCTAAGGAAAGATTTATTATTGTGAATAGTCTTTCAAATACTGAATTAGTAAAAGCTATGAGTTTGAAGACTACTAAAGAGGTTTGGAATAAGTTAGAATGTATTTATGAAGGAGATGAACATTTCAAACAAGCAAAGTTGCAGAATTTGAAGGCACAATTTAAGACCTTGCATATGTTCGAAGATAAAACAATCAGAATCTACATGCAGAGAGTTGATGAGCTGGTGAGCACAATGAGAGGTCTTGGTGCACAAGTCAAAGAATCTAAAGTGGTAAAGAAAGTTCTTATATCTCTTCCTGATTCTTATAGTGAAAAGGTATCTAATCTACTATTGAGGAAATTACAAATCTCAATTCTTATTCTAGAGATCAAATTATTGGTACACTAAATTCTTTTGAAATGAGTGTAGAGATTGCTTTCAAGGCTAGAGTATCAGAAAAGGTTGAAGAATCATATATGAAAGATCTTGATGCTGTGGAAGCCAACTTTGTAAGAAGAATGAAGAAGGGCACTAGTAAGTACAAAGTTAAACTACCTTTTAAATGCTTTAGTTGTGGTGAGATAGGTCATTATGCTTCAAGATGTCCAAGAAGTGCTATAAACAATAAGAACAAAGAAAATAAAGGAAAAATGATTAAGAAAGCTTACTATGTGAGAGAAGATGTTGAAATTTTTGATGATGAATCCGACTATGGAGACTTTGATGACAATGAATGCTTGTTCTTGGCTATTAAAGAATAACCTAGTTTTGCTAACTCTGAAAGTTGTGTGAAGGAAAGTGATCAAGAGAAGGAGAAAGTTGAAGATACTTTGGTATCTTTTTTTCATGTTAAAGAAGATAATAATTATTGGGTTGTTGATAGTGGCTGCTCTAATCACATGACTAGAGACAAGAGAAAGTTTGTTAAACTTCAAAAATATGATGGAGGACTAGTTAAATTTGGAGATGATTTAGGAGCTAAGATTTTTGGAATAGGTTCAATCAGTTTCGATGGAAAGCATAGCACTGATAATGTTTATTATGTTGATGGTTTAAGGCATAACCTTTTGAGTGTTGGACAAATGTGTAGCAAGGGATACAATATTGTGTTTAAGGATGAAACATGTGAGATCTAAAAAGGGTCCAAAACTTTGATTGTTGTTGGGAAGAGAACAAATGGAAACATTTATCAGCTTAAGGGTGTTGATGGAAATTGATTTATATCTTAGATTAGTGACAGTTGGTTATGGCACTGGAGGATGTGTCACATGAATTTTGATAATTTGGAAAGAATTAGTTCAATTCATGTAATGAGAGACCTACCAAGAATCACAAAGTCTATCAATGTTGTTTGTGAGAGTTGTCAATTTGGAAAACAAACAAGGAGTAGCTTCAAGGGAAAGGAACAATCTACTACTAGAGTACTGAAATTAGTACATACAGATTTTTGTGGTCCTACAAGGGTGAGAATTCTACAAGGTGACAAGTACTTTAATCTTTTAATTGATGATTATTCTAGAATGACATGGGTTACTTTTCTTAGAGAGAAATATGATGAATTAGATAAATTCAAGGAATTTAAAGCTATGGTTGAGAATGAAATGGATTTGAAAATAAAATGTTTGAGGTTTGATAGAGGTGGTGAATTCACCTCCAATGAGTTTAACATGTTTTATGAAGTTCATGGAATAAAGAGGCATTTGTCTACCCCTAGAAATCCTCAACAGAATGGAGTTGTTGAAAGGAAAAAAATGATGAAAGAGGCAAATCTACTAGAAGTCTACTAGAGAGAAGTTATTCATATTGTTGTTTACATACTTAACATAGTTCAAGTTAAAGCTAATAGCACAAAGAATCCCTATGAGCTATGGTATGGAAGGATTCCTACTGTGAAGTACTTTAGAGTATTTGGAAGCAAATGTTATATCAAAAGAGAAGAAGAAAACATAGGAAATTTTGATGCAAGGTCTAATGAAGGTATCTTCCTCAAATATTGTATTAAAATAAAAGCTTACAGATGTTACAACAAAAAGCTAATAAATATTGTTGAAAGTGTAAATTTTAAGGTTGATGAAAACTTGCAGAATTCAATTCCATTGGATGGATATTTGTCAGATGAACTTGATTGTAGAATAGAAGAAGAAAAAGTTAATGAAGAAGTACAGAATGAAGAGGAAGAAGCTCCGGAGAAGACCCCGAAGACTCCTAAGTATATGCGAAAGAATAATTCTAAAGATCAAATCATTGGAGACAAAAGGAAAGGTGTATTGACAAAAAGCAAAGTTGTTGAATTTGAGGTAAATCTATGTTTAATTTCTAAAGTTGAACATAAAACAGTGGGTGAATATTGCAAGGATGAACATTGGATGAAGGAAATGGAAGAAGAACTTATGCAAATAGAAAAAACTAGGACTTGGGAATTGGTCCCTAGACTGGAAAACAAGAACATAATTGGAACTAAGTGGGTATTCAAAAACAAGTTGAATGAGAATGGAGTAGTAAGAAACAAGGAAAGACTTGTGTGTAAGGGTTACTCACAAGTAGAAGGAATAGACTTTGAGGAGACATTTGCTCCTATGGCTACGATGGAAGCTATCAAAATGTTTTTGGAATTTGCAGCACATAATGACTTTAAAGTTTATCAGATGGATGTGAAGTTTGCTTTTCTGAATGGTGAATTGGAAGAAGTTTACATGGAACACCATAAGGATATCAGTTGTCATATCAACTAGATATGGTATGTAAATTGAAGAAGGCACTATCTGGATTGAAGCAAGCTCCTAGAGCATGGTATGCAAGATTGGACAAATATTTGTTAAAAAAGGGATTCAATAAAGGCACCACAGATAGTAATCTTTACTTCAAAATTGAGGAAGCCAAAATCTTGATAGTAGTTGTATATGTGGATGATATTATCTTTGGAGGAAATGAAGCTGTGTAGAAATTTGTTGAAGAGATGCAAAAAGAATTTGAAATGTCATGTTTGGGGAGATGAGTTTCTTTCTTAGGCTACAAATCAATCAAATAGATAAAGGGATTTTCATTTCATAGTCTAATTGTGTCAAAGAGATGTTGAAGAAGAACTTGGAATGGATGACTCCAAACCAGTATGCACTCCTATGTTGACTGGTTGTAAATTGAAAAAAAAATGATGATTCACCTAGGGATGACTAGAGCAAATATAGATCTATGATTGGTGGATTGCTATATCTAACTGCTACTAGACTAGATATCATGCATGCAGTTTGTCTTGTGGATAGATTTCAAGATCCTAAAGAAACACATGTTGCAGAAATAAAGAGGATGTTCAGATATTTATGAGGCACTCCGGATTATGGTTTGTGGTATCCTAAGGACACTGATTTTACATTAAGTGCTTATACAAATGTAGATTGAGTCAGTTGTATTGATGACATAAAAAGTACTACTGGTGGTGCATTATTTCTTGGATGTAGATTGGTGTCATAGTTGAGTAAGAAGCAAGATTCAGTTGCCTATTTCTATCTTCTCTGACAATACAAGTGCAATTAACATTTCAAAGAATCCAGTGATGCACTCAAGGACAAAGCATATATCTATTAGGTATCACTTTTTGAGAGAAAAGGTTATGGAGAATGAAGTAAGGCTTGAGTATGTTCCTACAAAGGATTAGATTATTGATATATTTACTAAGGCTCTTCCTAAGGATACTTTTGAGTATCTTCGAGAGAAATTGGGGGTTATTACCCCTCACTATTTAAACTAGATGCATATAGAGATGCATCAGTCTAGTGGATCGATGGATCTATCTCTTTTTTGGAATGATGTTGGTGGCTACCTCTTAGAGGGAGTAGGTAGTGTCATGTGTTGTCATTGAGTTTTTGATTTGATTGGGTGTACTCCTAAGGGGGAGTATTCAAAGCAAGTATCTTGTTTTAGTGTCAAGGGGAAGAACAATGTAAAATATTTTATCCTTTTCCATTGATGTCAAAGGGGGAGAGAGAATCATGTGAAAAAGTGCAAGGTATCAGGTTGTGTATGTTGTCAATCATTACTGTCAAAGGGAGAATGAAACATAAATTGTAAGAGGGGGAGATAAATGTTGTATTCAAAAAAAGCAAAGGAGAAGAAAAGTTGTCTTTGATGGTTTTTCACATCATGTGTTGCCATCAATGACAAAGGGGGAGATTGTTGCAAGTATAAAGGTGTTGTCATTGATGTCAATAGGAAGTCTATTGACTGGTGTTGTCATTGATTTCAACAGGAAGTCTACTAACTGGTGTTGTCATTGATGTCAATTGTGTGCTAAGGAAGTTTTTGCATGATGAAGATGTCGAGGATATTAAGAAAATTGTGAAAAAGAGGAAAACAAGTTGATGCAGGTTGTGCATGTATAGTTGAGATATTGAGGAAGTGTTGTGAGTACATGGATCTATATTTTTGTTGTAGTGTCTAAAGATGAGTTGGAATGAAGTAATGAGCTGAGATGATGTCTCTGGTACTTGGTTTCCAAGTTCTTTTAAGAAAATTTGATAAACAAAGTAAACTGTGTTGTGCAGGTGTTCATAATGTGCTTTGGTATTGTGCTCCGCATTTCTTTTGTATTGATCCTATGCCTATGTGAATCTTATATGTTTTTCATGGTTATTAGAGGTTGATATATTCAGAATTTGGGTGTTTGGATCGTTGTATAGAGTGAGATATTTTCACCATTGTGTGAACCAATTTTTTAGTGATGTTTTTTGTGGCATGGGAGAAATGTATTTGCTCCACATTTCTCCATTGTTTAGATTCAAGTTGTGCAGATTTGGGAAGTTTCTTATAATGTTTGTATCTTTTTGTATTCAAGGTTTCACTTGATTTGGTGTTGTATAGAGGGACTTTCATTTGTCAGTATGTGAATAAGGTTTACTAGTTGTTCTGAGTTGAAGTTTTTGAATGATGCGAGTTTGGATGACGTGTTTGATGAATCTCAAGTAGTTCATGGATTATTCTAGATCATGTTTAAGTGAATTCTGTCATCCAAAATTTTTAGATTGATTTAAGGAAGTGTGTACTTAATTATTATGGTGTTTAGCACAGTATTGGCCAACCTTGTGTTAGCACTACATGTGAAGCTTGTAAAAGCATGTTGAAGTGTGTTGGGATCTATTTGGGCCCAAATTAAGGATTTATGTAGGTCACCTTCATTCCTATCCACCATGGGAATGCTTAGGTTCTGACCTATTTTGAATTTGTATGTATAATGGCTAGTTGTCGACATTGGAGAAGGTTTTTGAGGTTGAGGTTGATATAAATGAGGGTGGTGTTTTTGTGAGTTGAGGAATGGGAAGAAGAGAGAAGAAAGATAGATGTGAGATCAATGCAAGTGTTTTGTTTTATGTGAATGTGAGAAGAGTAGTGTGAATCTCAAGTGTTCAGGTTCCTAAAGGCAATAAGCTAAAGGCGTCCAAAATCATTCAAGGTTGTGAGATTATTGGAGCATTGTGGTGAATTCCTTGTTGCATTAAGAAAGTATTCTCTGTGTAGAATTCTTCTTCTATCTTCTTGCATTTCTTTCTATGGCAATGAGCCCTAGCTGTGAGCCTTTTTTGGACAGTGTGTCCTATTTTTGTAGTGAGCCCTTGTACTATTTTTGTAATTACTTATATTGTGAGTTAATCCTCATCGTGGTTTTTTCCTCATTGGTTTTTCAACATAAATATAGTGTTCTCTTGTGTATGGTGTTACTATTTTAGTTTTTGTTGTGTACATTTCATGTTTAATCACATTAACAGAATAAGGGTTTAATGAATGCATATGGATCTAATTATTGTTTAGGGTTTTGAAGGTTTAATGTGCTACAACTGATTCACCCCCCTATTAGTTGTCTTGTTCATTCAATAGTTCTTATATGCAAAACATAACGTGTACCATCAATTCAATAATCATGATTTCCCCTCTATTCATCTTGATATCTAGAACTCACTTGCAACTCCTAAAACCTTATCATGGACAACCCTTCCTCATTCCTTCCTCGCTTGCATCTAGAGACAAAATTAAAAGCAATTTGCATAATTTCCTAATATAATTCTTGGTGATGAGCCCTTACATCTTACTAGCTACATGGTGTTAGATCATGGGGTTAGTATCTAAAAGTAAAAATTCAAAATAAAAATAAAAGTAAATCAAGTCAAAAAATTAAAAACATGCAAGTTTAAGAGATGAATTCTAAATCCATATCAAAACTTAGCTCGAAGGTATTATCAAATTCAAGACCAAAATCTCTACCAAGCTTGAGGATTTCTATCTATTTCCCATCCCATTCCATTCCCCATCCCTATTATTTTTCCATAGTGAGTTATTCTATTATTATCCCTAAACTAAGATGCCTTCTTCGTCCATGTTATTAGTACTCATGACCTAAGAAGTGTGCATCTTCAAAATTATACACCCCTCCACAAATCTACCTCCCCATTTCCATATGATTGACCATTTCCATAATTCTTCAAAGTCCAAATCATAATATGATTACCTTGAAACAATTCATGGAAATTCATTATTTTATCTACCAAAGCTCCCATACCACATCCGACCATTCTCGCCCAATAAAGCTAGAATACAATGAATATTGGACCAAGCAAGCTCCTCAATTAACCTAGTGTGTAAATAGTGGAAGCTAATTTGAAATTCATTGATCCCAAATCCTTATTCCTCGATGCTTTGAAATAAAGTATTATTGTTTTTCACTCTTTTTGTTAAATATTTATCCCTTTATCGCTTTTCACCATTATGATTGTGACCTTGTGCTATCATTATTGTTGTTATCATCCCTAATTTTATTATTGTTTTCCATGTTATTTTTTTGAATTATATCCCACTATCATTAGTTGAAGAATGATAATCCACATTTAGTCACTACTACACATACTACTATTAGAGCCAACTCCAACCAAGGTAGTGAGATGAATTTCATTCCTAATACCCAAGTTTATGGTCCTTATAAGTTTCTAGAGAAGATTAGTAATGCATCATACAAACTCAAGTTATCTAAATCAAAAAAAGAACATCTAGACAAAGAGTTTCAATTTATACAAAGTTATGAAAGCTTGATGAGGAGGGAAAAATCATTTTGGAACTTGAAATAAATATTTAAATTGTATTAAGATTTTATGGTCAAGGATAATTACGAAGTATCTTATGAAGTGGAATGATTTGGGAAATGAATATGTAATATGAGAGGGTGAAACATTCCTACAAAAGCATCCAAGGATCATCCACATCAAGGATAATGTTGGTTTTAAGGGAGGAGTATTCTATGCCCTTAGCCTATAGCGTGTATGGGGATGTATGTAGCTAACTTGTGGCTAGAATGACCTTTTATGAAGTTATTTATCCTTGTAGTTTTATATAAGTAGCTAGTTCATCTTAGGTGGTCTCAATGGAATGGGTATAATATATAGGAGTTAATATTTTATTATTATCATATTGTGAATTTTATTCTTGTTGAAGACTTTTGGGGGAGCCCTCAAAGTGGATTATTATTATTGAAAATTTGTAAGCATTACCTATTATATTTTCAAGTATTTATTGTGATATTATTCTTTTGTACAAGTTATTTCATTATATTTATGTTCTTATTATATTTTTTCTTCAATTGTCACTACTATACTTATAACTTATCCAATGCATGAACTCTCTTTCCATCTAATGTCTCAAGCTCGTGTAACTATTATTTCTTGTATTTATTACCATCAATCACACAAAGAAAAAATCTCTAGCTCAAGAAGCATAATAGTCTTAATACTATAAAATAATAATATAATATCATACTTTATATATCTATATTCCCAAAAAAAATACTATATTTACCCCTTAATGCCATTTGTCTCCTAGAATTTATTCAATTATTTTATTTTATAAAGATTCTATTTTCTATCAATTCTTTATAAGTGTAAGTTATGAAGTAATATGCTTGAGAATATCAAGCTTGCACTTTTCCTTTTCTAAGTTTATTTTCACCTACCCTTTACAATACTTGAACACTATTGGTTATTAAGGAATACTTGTTCTTGATTCAAATACTTCACCTTTAACTTTACTCCAATAAAGTGGCTAAAGAGAACCATTCTTAACCATCCATAAGTCTCTTATTATAAAGTATTTTATATGGAATATAAATAAGCACATATATTCTTTTATAATAGCATATTTATAGTTTGAAAAGGTGGAACGAAACTATTTAAGTCATTTAATATTGGATGGAATAAAATGTGTTCATACATTCTTTTTATTATATCATTTTTATATTTGGACACGATTAAAATGAATCTCTCATTTTGATTTTTTATCATTTAAAGTACAATCAATATTATAAATATTACTTCACAAATATGATGTCTCATAAATTTGTACTTTTAGTATGAATTATTAATCTACTTTTTAGAAAGACATCTTAATTTTGGTTATGAAATTATTTAATAAAAGATTATTTAAAAAAATACATGCACTAGATATTAGAGTTAATGATATGATTCTAATTAATCATGAAAAAAATTATTCAAGTGAAAATTGTGTTATTGAATAATGTCACTCAATAAAAAAATAATAGAAAAATTAAAATTAATTGAAAAATAAAAATAAAAAGTGATAAATATATTTCTTTTTAAAAATTGAAAAAATTATAACTTGAGTCGACATAAAAAATACCACAACTCATTAGTTTATATCATTTGTGATTGTGTGTTCCCTATAATTGACACATTGATTTAAATTGTTAAAAAAGTTGATTTTGAGTGTCCCAATTATACCAAACATAAGATTTTGTTTTATTTTCAAGCTTAAATAAGAAAATATAATTTGGATCAATCAAAATGAAATTAATATACTCATTGTAGAGTGCATATTCTTCTTATTAAGAATTCCATTGTAGTCCTATTTATTATTTAGATTTAGAGGGATATAAAATTTGAAATAATTAAAAATTTATTTATTTATTCCAAACTTCATTGTCTATAGTCGAACTCTTTTTCAAAATTTAGAATGATTATTGTTCACATGAGAAGCAATAGCAATGATTTTGGTGTATTATTTAAATTGAAAATATTGTGGTTATATCTATATCTTATTAAAAATCAAATTGTGTAGGTAGCCTCAATCAATGATATATAATACAAAGAATTTTAATTTTTTTTAAGTTGTTATAAAAAAATAGATATGTTTAATTTCATTTCAAGTTAGAACTCCACAATAAATAAATAAATGATATAAAACTTATAAAGAAATATGTAGAAGATTTATTTATTTTTTCTTGAGTTACATTGTGTTCCATCATTAAGATGAAAAAGATGTGTTAAGACTGTATATAATAATTATTTACATTATACAAAAATGGCAAATAATAACTATCTAAGAAAATAAAAAGAAAAAATTAAATGACCCTAATGTTTTTGACTTTTTTATTGATCTAATAATAATCTTCATAAATAATTTAATATTAAATTTCTATTTTTTATTTAAATTTTGAGTGTACTTTATAATTAAACTACCTCCTTTAAACACTTTTTAATAATTTTCCTTCACAATTAAAACTAATATTTTCAATGAAATAATGTATTCTATATAAAATAAATTATCTACTAATTCAACTTCTTTTTTCTAGACTATAGGAATGAGGATGCTTTAGCCAATCAAGCTAGGCCCTCCACCCCTACCAATTCAACTTCTTAATAAGAAGAAAATGTGAAAATATTATCAAGGTCTAAGTAGAATATTCATTTAATAGAAAGCCATAAATTTATTGAAACTAGTAGTCTTAACCATGGTAAAAAACTATTTAGAAAGGAATACTTAAAAATTAAATAGAGGTGAAGGGTTGGGATTAAGTCAATTACGAAGATAAATTATTAGTTTAATAAAAGACTCAAAATCTAAAGATGAATGACATTTAATTTTTAAAATATTTATGTAATGAATATAATGGTTTGGCTTTTTTATATATTTTAAATGGTTTTAAATTCTCAATTTGGTTCTACACAATAAACTTTTATCTACAATCATATGCCATATCTTTTTCATCGTAAAGATGGTTCATTGTGTGATTTGAACTATTGGTGCAAAATTGCATCATATTTTATTTCTAAAATCTTGGTACTCACAATTCATGAATTGGGAAAACTATGTGTTCTCAATAATTTGAACATATATTGGATCCATGTTCTTATACATCAAGAACATGATCAAATGCAAACTTGTAAAAGTACATTCTAGAAGATAGGGTATCACATGGCTAGTTTTAATAGATCTCATTCTTTTGATCAATTTTGTAAGCATATGTTGAGCATGTAAGTCACTCTATGAATACATGAAAACATGTATCTAGTCTATCCATACAAACTATTTTATTTTGTAAATTATATGAACAATGTCAATAGATCTTATTCATTTGGTCAAATTTGTGAGCTTTAATTAAGCACGTAAGTCACTCTATGAATACAGAAAAACATGTTCTATCTAGTCTATCCATACAAACTATTTTATTTTGTAAATTGAATGGTATATATAGACAAGCTTAAGTTATCTATTTTACATAGTAGAAAGTTGATAAAATTTTAAATTAATCACATTAAGATAAATACACAATACATGTGAATATGCCTCTTAGATTTTGTGTTGAAACTATGGACTATTTTACATCTCTTTGAATAGAATTACAATTGTCTTTTTGAACATTACAACAATCTATGAAGATATCATACTTCAAAAAAATCAACACACTTGGTTGTGTTACTTATGTTAATGTTTTATATGATTTGTAAAATTTATTGACAAAAAAGAATAAACTAACTACATTCGATAAGATGGTAAAAATCGTAAAAGTTGTTTAATGTTTATAAAAGGGAACTAAAGATATATAGAATTAAGATCCAACTCTCTATGATGTGCCTTCTTCTTGCCCTTCAAGTGAGTGGAACTAGTAATGAAGAAGTTGTGTTTCACATAATTGAGGTTGGATGAGGATATGTATATGTATTTTACTATCAAAACAAAGGTAAGCGCCTAGTGTGGTCTCATGTGAAAATTATACTTAGTGATGAAAATCAATGCATTTTGGATGTTAAAAGGAAATTCCATTTTACTTTCTTTACCTATAATTTTTTAAGTAACATCAAGCATTTATATAAGTATATTACTTTGCATTATTCATGTTGGTTATTCCATTCTATTTTAAATAGGATTTCTATTAAAGTATTTTTAAGGTTCCAATTAATGTTTTTGATATTAGGGATAAAGCAGATTTTGAAGGGATCCGCAACCCTTTACAACCAGAAAAGCCATACTGCAAAAAAGGACAGCCTGCAGCCACAAAAAAGCCAGCTCCCAAGCCAAGAATATCATGTTTTACATTTTGACTTACTCTTGTGGGAACGAAGCGTCATTTCAAGAGAAGGCCCGGATGCTTTTGATTTTTTACTCGTGACTGTAATCCAACCTTCTTCCACTTGTGCTGCCTTTGCCTGCCAAGCCAGCACATCACTATCCTGGGTTTGTTCATTTGTAGCCCTGGGGGAAACATCATTGTTCATATGTGCAGACAGGGTCTTATCCGAAGAGCTGCCCGAAATAGGAATCGAAGCCCCTCCACCAGAGAAGGCAGAAGGAGACCCAGACCTAACTTGAGAGGAAGAAGCGGCAGCCGCCTCTGAGAAACTCTTTTTTTGATCAGATATCTTCTCAACCGTATAATGATGTTGAGAAGCACCATTCCACCAGTTTGCCTTTTTTATTTTTTTCTCAAATCCACAATGGGCAGCAGCATGTCCTGTTTTAAAGCATCTTCTACAACGAAAAGGTAATCCCTCATAATCCAGAGATTGAACCCAAATCCCCTTGGAGGATTCTAACGAAACCTCAGTAGGCAATCCATTTGAAACATCAATTTCCACAAGTATTCGGGCAAAGGTGGAATGAAAGATATCAGAAGAAGCAGCATCAACATACAAAAAATCCCCAAGAGCTTCCCCAACCGATTCCAGAAGAGAATCATTCCAGAGGTGGAGGGGAAGATTGGGCAAGCGAACCCAGATAGGGATTTTACTAAAGGTTTCAGAAGCTGGATTAAAATTTGGGTGCCAGGGTTTGATCATCAGCTGATATTGATCCCCCCAGCTAAAAAAATGATCACATAAAATTGTTTTTCTATCCTGGCTATTGTCAAATTTAACAACAAAGAATCCCTTGGCCAAAGGGAAGATATGGATTTTACCAGACAAAAGAGGTTCCCACTCCTTGGAAATCCAAGAGTGCAGTTGAGGAAGGCTTGGCCAGAAGCCCCGAAATCTACAGATGATCCCACGCTCAGAAAGCTCAACTTCTTCATCATTTATTTCTTCTATTACTTCGTCCCTTAGCTTCACAGAAATGGCATTTCTCACAAGGATAAAACTCTGCCCCTGCTTGAAGTTCGGTTTGGCCCCCATGGTCGAGCCATGCCCAGGGATCCCAGCGCTCGCTCTAGTCGTTCTGGCCACCGTCACAGCACCAGCACCCTTATTCGCCGTTCTGGCCGCGTCCAACCTTGACCCGCGCCCAGCCATAGCATCTCCATTAGTTTTTGAAGGAGGGGCCACCCCGGGAGGCACCAAAACAGGAGCCACCACAGGCGAAGCATCCCCACCGACTTAGGGTTTCCGCCATTCAACGCTAGATTTCCAATTAACGTTAGCATTGCCATAGTTTTAACTACTTGAGCACTAGATTGCCTCAATAGGATAAAACTAGTTGTTCTCTTCAAAGATTCTCCAAAATGCATTATTTTTAATCTTGTGATATCTCATATAATCATTAAATATGTTGAACGTTCGTATTTTGATGTTTATATTTATTATAATAATAAAAATAATACGAAAATAATTTTAAGAAAATAATTAATCAAATATAGACTCTAATTTAGAAAATTCAAAATGTCAACGAATTTTGAGAACTTTGAATGATAACATCATGCATAACAATTAAAATTTATATAGATCTTCCAAACAATTTTATAATTTATATAAAATTACAAAGTAAGCATCAAATCTTTGATATACCAATTAAACACTAATTATATGAAAAATGTTTTCTAAATAGTTTAAACATCAACTGCATGGCTAATAGACCAAATGAACACTAGTTACATAAAAAAACATATTTTTGTTAGTTTAAACATACTTCAAGAAATAGAGATTGTTATTTAGTTTCTTATATAAATAAAATTGTTCAATTAGTGGTTAGAATAATAATTCTTTGAAATTATTTTTTAAATAACTTGGTGAATGGGCTATATTTACTTAAGGTCAGATGGCACTTATAGTAGCTAGAGAAGGTTGAGATTTTTTATGACAAGCTTGTATTTAATGATCATCATTCTTTGACCTAACCGACTCAAATCAAGAGCTTACAAACAATATAACTACAATACTAGACAATTAGAATTCAAAAGCTTACCAATATAATTATGATCTACTAGTGTATAATACAACCATTTTGAAGATAAGAAAAATGAACAAGGGTAAATAAATAATTCAAATGCATGCAAATGGAACCTTTTACCGTGTTTCTCTTTTTTCTCCTTAGATTGAGTTAGAAGAAGAGTTGCACCCACTACTCTCTTGATTTTATTTTTTGATGTATGGAATGTGGTTTGTTATAAATCTAACAGAATGGAGGTAGGATTGAGATGATGAGAGATCAAATGGATGGCATAAGAATAGGATAATGGAAGATTAGATAGAAAATGGAGTAGCATAAGACTATGATAAGAGTGAATGGCCAAATGAGATGAGAGGCCTTCAATTTATAAACTTTCCAAGAGGGAAATCAAGGGCCAAGATGCATTAATTAATGGATGGCTAAGATTGATTGAGGATTAAGGTTTGTATAAACGCTTAGCCTTGTAACAAGAGTCACAAGAAGGCTAGAGATGTAAAAGGTAAGTTTGACTTTTGCATGCTCTTACATGTGTGAGCATAAAGAGGGAGGATACTTGTCGCATGATGACAAGTTTAGATTTTGATCCACGTGAATGGATTTAATGGCTAGGATTAAATGGATTGTGTGGATTTAAATATTATGGGAAATGATAATGAGGATTAATTTAGCCTAAATCAATTAATTAAGTAGGTACTAATTAATTGATTTAGTTGGAGGATTTAGAGGATAACATTTAGATTTAATATTTATTTAATTAAAGGTGAGGGATAAAGGTAAATGATGAATTAAATAAATAATATATAAATGTAAATTTATTTAATTGGTTAGGATGGGGTAAAGTTTGGTGTGATCATGTATCAAAAAAAATATGTTTCTACACATTTCTTTAAAGTTTCATTTATATAAAATCCACAATCATTTTTTGAAATTGACATAACAATTAAGCTTATTTAGACATCAAAAAATACATTTATTGTTAAGACTTGTTTGGTGTTAAAAACAAGGCTAAATGACATTGAAGTAGTTTAAATCCTTAAGTCAAGAGTGTAGGAGGGGAACTCGTAAAACAATGTTTCCTTGCAAGTTCTAGTTGCCACAACCTTTTGGGCTTGGTTGTAGCCATGATCCAATCTCTTATCAACCATTTTATCCTCATTTTGGGGACACAAATGAACATAAGAGTATGTGAATCTATTATCTTTGAAAAAACATGTTGCAAGACAATTACTAATCATGTGTCCAATCACTTTGTTTATCAATGTTTAATGTTGAAATGTCTTTTGCTATACACATTAAATTCATAATATTTGTTGTTGAGAGGGATGCTTTCTAAGAAGATGTTCACTTTGTGGTTTGAGATATGATTAAATGCCACTCTCATTGGGTTTCAAAGGACATATTTATGGTTTTATGTGTAATTCTAATGCTCAATTGACTTGGTTTTAATTATATATCTATTATATTTGGTATAATATGTGATGAAAAATATAAGGTTTATATTTATAATAAATTTATTTTTAGTGATTTATGTTATTATTAAAATATTTATTTTATAAGTAGTTTGGAGAAGTTATGAGAATGTATTGCTTATATATAATTGTTTTGTACGATATTTTATTTTTATCAAATGATTAATAAAAATAATTTATATATTTTAATTATGCACATTATGGATCAGATTTTCAGTAATATATGTGTACTATTTTCCAACATAATATCAAAATACAAATAATATTTTAACTTGAATAATCAATTGATTTTTAAAAAATTCAACTTTAATGTTGCTACAATGAAAGGTTCCAACATTGAAATTTTTTATATTCTAAGAGTATATTTCTGAATTACATTGAATATGATGAATCATGCCTTCAACAATTCTCCTAAGATAAAGGGTGATTTTAAAAGGATAAGTGTTGATTTGGATGCATATACACTACCACCTATAGTAGTTGCTTGAATTACTTCACTGGCATTTTCAAAAGGAAATTTCAAATCAACCTTAAGTAATTTGAGGAGATTGTTTGCGTGGACAATGGTATTGGTAACTCATATTGTTGATTAAGTTGAGAATTTATAGGTATGAAGTTCAAATGATATAAGGGTGTCATAAGTGATTTGTTGTTCGTTTTCAAGATCAAGAGAATATTTAGATTGGTTAGGAGATTATTGTAAAATGTTTCTATTAAATTATAATTTGTAAGCAAAGTTATAATGAAGTGTTAGATAATATTTTATTATATGGATGTATTTTGAATTGATTTTGACATCTTATTTCATCATAAAATTTACATGTATTTGAAAATCTTGATTGTCTAGATTGGGCTTTCAAAGATATTAGTATTATCTCATGTGCTACCTCTAGAGAGTAAGGATTGACAAGTGTCACAATAGAGGCTCGAGGCATCAAAGGATGAAAGATTTTTTTTCATCTCAAGCCAATATTTCACTCAAAGATGGTGCATTGCATGAGAAGCATATGTTTTTTGTTTTATTTATTGATGCTCATAAAATTGAAGAATCCATATGTTTTAAAGTATTTTTAAAGACAGTAAGAGATTTGGGATAGACTCAATATGTATTGTTGCCCAAATAGTTCAAGAGTCCATAAATCTTAGGAATTATACCCTTACGACGACCATCCAACAACTTGATGGAGCATTGTAGATGTAGCTTGGCTTGAATTGTTGTCCAATAATTCAAGAGATCTATGATTCAGGAGTTCAAGGAAGTGGTAATATGAGATCAAAATCTATATACATTTATGAGGCAACTGATAAAGTTTGCTTGATCAAAATTTTCAAAGAAATTCTAAAGAATATATATTTGTGTTTTATGAGTATTTTTGTTGTGTAATGTAAGTATAAGAGAGTGTTAGAAAAATTTAAGGGTTGACATTTGTAATAGTCACCTCGGTGACTTATGTTAGTATTAAAATATTTAGTTAGCTTGAGTTAAATTCTTGTAAGTAGTTTAAGTAGTTTGAAGGAAGTTCGAGGAATCGATGCTTATATATGGCATTTTACTTTAATCCTTTATTTTTTCAAATGACTAATAAAATATTTTATATGGTGCATTATACACATTATAAGGGGTTAGATTCCAACAATATTATTGTGCCTACCATTTTCAACAAGTATGAACCATTGAAGTAGAAATTGTGATCAATTTATAAAAAAACACAAAATCATATGGGTTTCACATTTTTTTCTAATTTTTTACTTTTTGGTAAAATCACCTCCACATTCTTTTTATTGAGATTTTTCTCCACATCATTGATGCAACCAAACACACCATTCACAATATTTTCAATGATACTAAATCAAATCCATCAAACAAAAGATTTATTCAAAACCAAATTGTTTTATTATTCCTCTCTTCTCTACAATTATAGGAGAAATTTCCTTATAAAAAACTAAAATAAAAAAAATCCAAAAATTACTATTTTTGACAATTTTCGATAATTGCCATTTTTTTACCATTTTAGCAATTTCACATGCTTATTCCTATGAGCTCAGTTTTTTCCGAAAATATCCCTACAACTATGGTGACACTAATTGTCAACTTACAATCTCAATTGGAAATGTGAGTTCCAAATTATTAAAAAAAGTTTTAAAACTCCAAAAGTAGTAAAAGTTGATTTTTGAGACTCCCGGATAAAAGATTGACTTAAAGGTGACTCAGCTTCGGGACAGGGTGAACTATGCTCAATCGACAATTTAAACAACTCCTCATACCACATCTCCTTGTAAATCGAGCCCAAATGAACATCCCAGAGTCAAAAGTTATGACCTCGAAGTCCCTACATTAAATCGTCATAAAAAATCACAATAAAACAGTAATTTTGCATGTAGTTATAGATTCTAACAATTTTTAACCCCTTTTTCTTCTTTTGTCTTCGACTAACAATTTTTACATCTAGCTAGAGTTTTACATAGAGTTTTTGTTGTTTGTTCAAAGTCACTTTACCTTGTTTGAAAGCCTCTATGACATTCATTGATATTCAATTACTTAATTAATTATTAGCTATATGGAGTTTATGCTCTCTACCATTAAATAAACTCTATGTGAAGCATAATTGTGGGATTTAAGTTTTTTTTTTTTGGTTTCATCAATCAAACATTCTCAGCTCATTCTATTAGGTACAAGTATTGTTTGCTCTCCCTATTGCCAACGAGATTTCATTAGCCATCAACTTGCTAGAAATCTCTAATTAGTTCAATCAAAGAAAATATAGTTTTTTTTTCCTATAAAGCCAAACCAAATTCTACTTCAAGCTTGTTTGGCATTTTATTAGTATTTAAATTTAATAAGTTGAATATTTATTATTAATAGGGTATAATATTATGCGGTATTGGCATGGTGTGATGGTTTATAGGTGGCATTGTTGTTGTTCTTACCACCAAGGTTCAAACCAGATTGGGGTGGTATTGTTGAATAGTTTGTATGGGACGCAGCTCAGGTCAAAGCGTTTACCCACTTGAATAAAAAAAAATAAAAAAATTATAATATTATAAAATAATAATGTTATATTTTAATATAATAATTGCAATCCAATATATCTTTTATTTGCTTTAATTATATTTAATATTTTTAATTTATATGTATTATATTAATCAAAAAATGAAAACACTCAAATCTAAAAACATGAAAGCCAGCATTTTGGAAGGATATTGAAACTTCATTAAAATTAAAAAATAATAATAATAATAATTAGTATGTACCATGAAGATCTATGTGGTTTCAAAAGCTTTAATTTAGGCTTGGTAATAAGGATTGCACTGCTCAAACCCACTATTTATCATGATATAAGGAGCACCCTAGGGGCACCTCAAACCCTACAAGGGACACTGTCCTCGAACCCTCACTCATTAATATTTACTCTCTATATCTTTATGTTATTAAAATATCCTGAATTTAAAAAATAATTTATCTCTTTTCTTTTTTGTTTTTTTTTTTTTTATATTTTTTTGAATTATACAATTTTTTCTCAATTAAATCTCTTTTTTATATTAAAAAAAAGAAGCAAAAGTTAAAAACTTAACTTTTATCTACTACCTTATTTCCCAAAAGGATTTGAGATTATGACATAAACCACATTTCTTAACAAAAGTTGAAATTTGAGAATAATATATGAATAGGATTGTGTATATTGCTTTACACCATGCAACTACTAGATGCAAATCCTGCATTATTTGGTGTGCATCTTTCCATTAGTTTTTCATATAAAAATATTTCGTAACTTGATATATCATAGCCATGAAAGTTATCATTGCACTAACCAGACTTCTAAACGCAAAACCTAACATAATTTCATGCTTATGGTTCACAATTTTTGTATAAAGAATTATTTTCCAAACTGATATCATATTAAGAGGAACTAATAGTTACAACCAAACATCTTTCTCGTCCAAGACTTAATAGTTACAACATACCTTTTACAAGCAAATGCTTGGTTTGTTGATTTATCAATCACAATTAAAATTGTAAAACCTCTAAAATTGTAACCCTAGTTTGAATCAACCATTTTTTATACATATAAGGATTGCATTTTAGGTCTAAAAGATGTTATTTTTGTCAAATTCGTTAATTCATTTCTATATTACCATATTACATTTAAATTTTTTAAATGCATTTCAATTTTACATTATTTTTTATAAAATTTATGTTCAAATTGATGTTTTTATCAATATCAATACAAAGTATTTGGGTCCACATCAGATTCCGACTCAACAGGTCTGCATCAGGATCAGACTCGACAAGTGGAAGTCATCATGTTGGAACTAAACACCCTAGAAGTTGTGACCCCACAAAATATGTTCTAATGAAACTGATCAATGCACAACTTAGCATCGCCAAGTTCAATTTCCCTTGGCACCATTGTATGAGATGCCAAAGAAGAATGAATCTTCTAAATTTACTTCCTACTTTATCTAATTTATCTACTCATTCACTGTAAGTTTTTATCTGTGTCAGTATATTGCTTGAGCAAGTAACCCAGAAAATCTTCTAAACAAATAAAAATAGCATTTATCATATTTTTTTCTAGTTTGCATAATATCTATTTCATTGCTTACAAATTTTAATGAGTGAAAATCTTTTGCTTCAGAAAGCAAGCTCGGACAGCCATCTGCCAAAAAATACATAATAGATGCGAGCAATACTTCAAATTTTGACATCTACTTCCACTCAATCATATTAATACAGTATCAGTTTTTCTGTAAACAATACAAAATCCCATCTTAGGGTCATCTTTTATGTCAGAAATAATAAAATAAGTGACGAGGCTCCACTGCTGACTTAATATAAACAAAAGTTACTGTATAAGAATATAACACTCAACAACTGCACAGAAGCAAATCACGCCAGAATTTCTTCCTACCTAGGAGTTTACTATTTTAGCAGACTATTAGTATACCTATAATCCATACGATGAATTTTGAAGAAAAATCATCCACGGATCACCACCTATTTTCTCCAGTGTCTCAATAAGATATCTACTATAATGAAATATTGAAGTTGTATATCTTTCATGCTACACGTTGCGAAAGCCAAACGTTTGGAATAAACCCTGTTGGATGGACAATAACCGTTCCTCAGTACAGGAGATTTCACCAGCTACACCGGTATTATGATCCACTTAAAAATTATAGGTACCATCATATTATTCACAAATGGTGTTTACAAAAGTGTGGGATCTTACCTTTGGATCCTTGACTGCATAAGCAACACAGTAATGTTCCTGAAGTTCCAACATAATGATTAATTAGAAAATTATAACTCAAGAAATAATAAAATGAATTGATTAATGGTTTTGCCAATCAAATGAAAACAAAGTTTAGAATTCATTAAAGAGAAATTGTAATTTCAGAGATTTGGCAATCCAATGAGAAAATCAATATCAAATGCTGTTATTAGGACAAAATATGCACAATGGGTTTGCCAACCAGATATATCTACTGGGGACTGAAAGGCAAATAGTCAAAATAGTCTGGTCAGTGTCAACCTGGATAATGGAACAACCCTAATAATGTTATGACAATTAAATAAGAAATCACAGCTGTGAGCTAGGGCCAGCCATTTACAAACAGCACAAAACAGTTGAAAAACCAAACTAAGGCACTTTTAACCCCAGAAAGGGCACAACAGCAGCATGTCTGTGGCATTAGACATATTGATCAACTTGTACTCTGGAAACCTAAATTTCAGTAGATACATGCCTGCATGATATGCCATTCCTCAAATTCATCAAATATTTCCAAGCGCTCAATCCTGGTATGCAAGGAAAATAAGTCGGTGTTACATAAATATTCTATGTTGTATATTTCTCAACTTCATAAACATTAGCATGATTAAATAAATTTAGAAACAGTGGTATTAATATATTTCTCAGAACAGATTGTACCTGTGCCTTTCCTGCATATCAAGGCACTTATTGTATATAGCATCCATGTCCAAAGCAACAGCTTTCTGAAAAGAACCAGAAAATATTATTTGAGTGAACAAATCTTAATAAGCAACTGTATCACACACATCTTGGAATACCAATAAGAAGTCAAGTAAAACAGGCCATCCAAAGTCTCAGGAAAATAGACTCCGCTACAAAATTACATTTCTAATTTTAAACATTGGTGGAACTGCAAATACAAATCCAGGCCCAGCTGGAGGAGGGAATATCCTTCAGGAAAAATGGGGGTAATTTTGTCAACTTATGTCCTGTAGACCTAGGCCACAATGCAAGTAACATGGAAGGATTCAACCAGTAGTAAGGAACCTAAAAGTAGAAAGTTGTGTTTCATGGGGGCACTTCCCCAGCCCAGAAACGAGTGTCTGTGCCCCCCACAGCATTTCCAAGATGGTGGAATGGCTGCGGACATCTCTTAGCCATCCCCCTTTGTTTTTCAAATTCATGAGACATCCACAACAGCAGAAACAGTTAGGAAACACCTGTGAGATGTCTGGCTGTCCTGGAGATGTCCAAGCATCTCAAATTGGAAAGACACAATTTCAAATGTTCTAAAAAAAGAAAAATACTTAAATTTATCACAAGAACATCGTTTTAAAAGGGGCTTGGTGGTCTCAGAAGCCCTCCCACACACCTTTTCCAACCCTAAATGCTAAAAATGTAGAACATAAACATTTCTATTCCTTTGTGCTTGCCACCGACTAAGAGGTTTCATTTTTTGCTTTCCGGTTTTCTCATTCTGTGTTCTCAAGTCAAAAGGATGAAGACATTCACATTTGTCATATTCTGATTTCAGAAGCACTATTTTAGAAGAGGAAGTAAGGAGCTACAATTTGCAAGACATTTCCAGCATTAAGGTAGGCTCTATATTCCGGTTTTCTCATTCTGTGTTCTCAAGTCAATAGGATGAAGACATTCACATTTGTCATATTCTGATTTCAGGAGCACTATTTTAGAAGAGGAAGTAAGAAGCTACAATTTGCAAGACATTTCCAGCATTAAGGTAGGCTCTATACTACTATAATCATACTCATCATGCCTATATATTATATAGCAATCAGTTTTACTTTTCTTTTTCATAACACTTAGGGACTTTGTTTTTTATTTTTTCAGTTTGCTCTCACACAAAACCACAGTCCTACAACACCAGCAGCCTATGAAACGTTTCTTTCATCTTTCATCTTTGATGATAAAAATAAGCAATCGTGATGACAACAAAATGGATAACAACAAAATGGATAGTGACAAAGTAAACCCAAGGGAAATGAAGGAAATGCTAGGAGCTGTCGTTTTTCTGAAAATTTAAACACAGGTGTTGTTGCAACACCAACAAACCATTTTGCATGCCCCTCACCCTCTCTTCAGAAGTTTTGCAAAAGGGTCTATCAACTTCAGAAAGCCCTTCCTAAAATTTGTAACCATTTTGAGCAATAATCAAGTTAAAAATGCAGAGGGCAGCAAGTCATCCCCTCTTCATAAGTTTGCAAAAGGCCCTTTCAACTCCATAAAGCCCTAGCTGTAATTTGTTACCATTTTTAACATTAATCAGTTTTGAAATATAGAAGGTAGCTGTCACAAACTCGCAACCCCTAAGCACCCCTTTATTTCCTTGTGATACTCCCTAGTCCCATTGTAATTTGGACTAGGGATGGAACTTGTATTTGCAAACATTGTTGTGTGTGAGAGAGAGATAGTTATGAACCCTTGATGTCAATATTAATGAATGTTGTTGTTATTATTATCATTATCATTATCTGTTTAATTTAATTCACTAATTATGTTTTCGACTAACCCGGACTAATATAGGTTGGGTGGAATTGTGCAAGGAATGTGGTTGATTGCAAGTACACATGGTGCGAGGTGAGGTGGGTTATGTAGTTCTGTGAAGGGAGACAAGTAAGTCACTATGCCAACCTTTGTGTTAAGACCTTTCGTTGACATTTGCCAAACCTAGGTTCACATAACCAGGTCAGAATAAACAGTGTGATATATAATAATTCTTTAAGCAGATAATGGAGTCTGTGGGGACTCGTTTTAGTCCTTATGCCAAACCCTAGGAACCCAACTACTTATTCAATTTTAATTGTTTAATCGTTTCCAAATTACTTCTTAGGAACCATGAATCTGTAACAAACCTCGATTGGAGACTAATCAACCTTAAATATGTAACAATAATAATAAATTCATTTAATACAAATAAACATATATATATATAATGTGAGGCAATACAATTAATTTTTATTTTAGAAGAATTGAAACATCACTTTCATGTCGATCATCCTTATGGAAGGAAAAATACCGAAATCAAAAGAAAATAGGAAGAAATGAAAACGTGAAAAGGAAATGCTGAATAGAGCGACCATGAATAGGGCAAAAATTGAATGCTACAGCTTTGTAAAGGGAGGCAATGAGAAATTAATGGGGATGGCTATGTTGGAATTGTTGTCATTGACGTCAAAGGGTAGTCATGATGGTCATTGATGTCAGTGGACTAGCTCAGGAAGATTGTTTGTAGTTACTTAGAATAGATCCTGAAAAGTTGCAAATATTGTCAAGCAACATTGCAAAAGTTGCCCAGATGTTGCATAGTCTTGATGCAGGCAATTCCGAAAGGTTGCAGAGGAATTAGATAGCAGATCTGATATGGGTTTTTCGAGTACATCTCAGATGTATGGTCCACAAGTTCGGATGATCAAGATTGAGCTTAGCAATGAATTATTTATGTTCTCTGGTCTGGCCAGGGTTTCTTAGTAAAACCCTAAGGGTTTCAGTCATGTCATCACACAATGTTTCTATTTGTGCATTGACTAGCAACCGACGGTAACAAGTCACCTAAGTTATGACTTAAGCATTCTTAGTTGTCGTGTTACCGGCCCCTTCATCCCAGTGATTACCAACTTGACGAAGTGTGTAGAGACTTTAATTTTTCCTAAGTTCGGTGCCAAATTCTTTAGCCTAGCTTGATCAATCGTGGTGATCAGAGTTTGAAGATCGTGCGGCTCCCACGCACCCACAAGGCTTTATAGCCGATGTCAACTCTTGGTGGAACCAAGTTCAAGGCACTTTGCTTTGGAAGATTGACGAACCACGCAAAAGATGTTAGAGACTGATGGTTGACGCAAGATCCCATTTCCAAGTCATTTTGACACAGCAATATCTGTGATAACACGAAAGAGTGACAAGAGTCTGAAATGATTGCATCGCACTGCTCATATGTATCGCATATTTCATTCTAAAAGTGCAGAGCTAAAATGCACTAAGCAAATGCAATGCAATAAAGATCAACGGAGCGCGTTGAAGGTGAAGATTGTAAGGAAGCTAAGGTAGCGGAACAACTTCCTACACTAATCTTGAGAGGAGAATAATGCAAAACTTTTACAGATCTTTTCAGTTACAGAAACTTAAACAGAAATAAACATAAATATCATGCATACCATAACACAATAACATAACACAGTGATTTACGTGAGGAAAACTCTTTCGGGAGAAAAACCACACACTCCAAAAGCCACCCAATATATTATTCAAAAATCACAAAGATTACAATATACTTGTAGAGCAAGCTTCTCACTGGAGTATCACCAACCAGAGATCCAAAGGAAACATGACTGCTATCAGACTCTCAGAATACATCACAATACACAACCGTAATGCAATGCCCTCATAAAATAGGGTTGCCTTCTAGGGCAAGTCAAGCTAATAAAATATCAACTGTCAGATCTAAGACCTAATGATGAACGGTCCAGATTTACAATAATAAAATATAAATAAAATTTTCCTTTCGGAGGCAGCACCCCCAAACCCCCAGCCGAGGGGATGATCCCCCCAGAACCCTCATTTCCCCCCCACGCACCTCCTTGCGGACATATCAACAGTACTTTATATATCAACAGTACCTTATATAATTGCAAGGTTGAGACACATTTTCCCAACAAAGATTGGACAGTTTCCACTATTCTAAGAAAAGAATGGCGGGTACTTGTTTTGACTCTGTGAAAACGCAATATGTTGACGCGTGTCCATGATGACATAGCTTAGTCTAAGTCCACCCAAAGCAATATATTCACTCAACAGATCTATGGTGAATATTCAAAGGGAAATTGATTGAATGGTCACATTTTAAAGTTGAAGTATACTGAACAAAGACCATAAGATCTTGGCAGCAAAGGCAAGATCAATGGTCGATATTCAAAGTGAGCAAACAGATACTTCCTGAAGACAAAATTTGATGGGCAATTACAGAGTTGAAGCCGATTTAAATGTATTTCTGAAAAATCATAAAAGTGACGGTTTCAAGAGACTGCAAAGCAGTTAGGGTTTGTGTAACTATGGAAATAGTTACTATCATGGTCAGAATGGCAGCGTAAGTGGTTGCTGAATATATAACTTTGACATATCATGTGTATAGTGGAGATGTAAATGCAGATCATTCGGATACATAGAGGTTACTGCATTGAATGTGTTTCAGGTGTGGAAGAGTATATTGTGATAGACAAAAAAGCTATCATTGTGATCTTGCTAAGAGTAAATAGAGAGAGGTGAAGAGCAAAGGAAGAGAGTCCAAACTAATAAATTGAAAAGGTGCATTCTCCAGTTGAAGAAGAACCAGTATCAACATATATGAATTTGTAATGTTGTAGAGGTTGGTGCCTCAGAAAAATTGAGTTGGTGCTCAATTAGGTGTTCAGTGTACCTTGAGTTTGGTGCCTCCAAACATTGCCTTAGGTGTCCAATGTACCTGGAGGTTGGTGCCTCAAAACATTGTCTTGGGTGTCAATGTACCTGTAAGTTGGTGGTTACAAAACATATGTAATATCTTTTATTGTGAGGTTGGATTAGGACAGTAGAACCTAGCAACTATTCTCATCGTGGTTTTTCCCACATTGGGTTTTCCACATATATCTGGTGTCTTCTTTGTGTGTGATGTTTATTGTGTGATCTTAAATCTTGTCTGCTATTTTAATTTGGTAAAAACTTGCATACACTGATCCGCCCCCCGCGCCCCCCCCCAGTGTATTGGTGTTCTTTCAACAGGCTGCTCAAGGGAGGCCATACCTCACCATACCTGCTTCCCATATTCACCTACAAGCAGGGACACCTTGCATTAAACATGTCTTCCTGGTCATTGGAAAAAGGGAGCTTAAAATGGGATTTTGGGGTGAAAAAACTGCAAAGAATTTTGAGCTAAGACAGAGGGTGTGTGAGAAAGGAGGTCGGTTTGCATTTTCAGGCATTGTAAAACCTTGGGACACCATTATTCCAGGTTATTTCTCTTCCAATTTTTTTTACGGTTATTATAGTTGTTTACAAGGTTGATAATCAGATAGCGTATGTTAAAATGCCTTCCAATGATTGCTGCAACATTTGGTAGGAATAATGCTTATGATTTAGTGTAAATTAAACTTCTACTAGTTCAAATCCCCCCTGATATGTTAAAGATTTCATACCACAAACCTGAGAAGTGATGGCTCGGAAAATGATAAAAAAAATTGGTGTCAATTTGGGACACCCTAGGCAATACACCTACCCTAGGTTCTTTTCATACAACTTATTCTCCAAGACATTATCTAGAGCTGCAAATAGATGGAATGGTTGGCTTAGACCTTGGCATTGTTACAAGAGTTTAATCCTTTGTAACCTATTCTATTGACCAGAAAAACTATCTAGCTAGGGATAGAGGAATAAAATGGTTAAAAATTGTTGTGTGGTGAATGAATTTCTGGTAATTATTGTTGAAAAATTGATTGTCATTGATGTCAAAGGGCAGGCAGCGTTGATGACAGGAAGAGCACTAGTGCAGGAGCATTATTTCTCAAAAATTGCCTTGTATCTTAATTAAGCAAGAAACAAGCATCAGTTTCCCTATCTACAGCAGAGGCAAAATATATTGCAGCAACAGCTTGTTGCACACAAGTTTCATGGATGAAACAAACTTTGAAAGATGTTAAGGTTGAGTATGAGCATCCCATTCAATAATACAAGTGCCATCAACATATCAAAGAATCTAGTTATGCACTCCAAGACAAAGCATATTCCAATTAAGTATCATTTCTTGAGGGAGCAAGTACTTGAGCAGCAAGTAGAGTGTTTTGCTAAAAAGGACTAGATTGTAGATATTTTCACGAAGCCTCCTCTTCCAAAAGAGTCTTTTGAGTACCTAAGAGAGAAATTGGGAGTGATGTCACTCTCATCCATTCACTAAGTTCTTCAAGAGGAGCATGTGTTTAGGGGGAGCTATTCATTGTCTTATTCGATTAGCCCCAAATATCCTTTGCCATTAATGTCAAAGGGGGAGGAGTAGAGTCAAGGGGAACAGTCAGTCAGGAAGAGCAATTTAGTCAGGGGGAGAAGTATGATCCTGTTGCATTTCAAGATAATTTCTTTGCAATGTTGCCATCAATGAATGAGGGGGAGATTGTTGAAAAATTGATTGTCATTGATGTCAAAGGGCCAACTTGGAGTTTCTATTTTGCAAAATTAAAATTAAATAAATTGGACGACCCCCTCTTGGAGCCACCTCATTTAGAGGTGTTTTTTGAAAAATTAAAAAATTAATTAATTTTGTATTTAAAAAAGGGCCGACCCTACCAGAGAGGTGCATTCCACTTTGGAAAATAAATAAAAATTATTAATAGCTGCTTGGGCTGACCTATTTGAGGAGGTGCAACCCTTGGTGGAAGAGGCATTTGAAGGTGTATAAATAAAGGAGTTTTGGAGGGCACTTTAACCATCAATTCAATTGCAATATCATATTGATTTAGAGCAGATTTACTGGTGTATGAAGAGCAGAAAAAAAGAGTTATTGCAGAAATTATTTATCAAATATTTGAGCAGATTTATGAGACTCATTTGATCTTATATTGAGAAGTAACATTGGAGCGAACTCGTGAGGGAAAATCATTGAAGATCATAGTGCAGATTCATGTGAAGATATTACAATTTGTGAGCATATTTTGAAGATCATGGTGCAGATTCATGTGATGATATTGCAGATTTGTGAGCATATTTTGAAGATCATATTGCAGATCTGAGTGGAGGTTTGAGAACAGAGGTTCAAGGCAGATTTGTGTGAAGAAGCGGGCAGATTTTCTTGAATTCCTTGAAGGGATCTAGGGCAGATCCAACAACATTATAATCGCTTTGTATTTCGAAGTATGATGCCTTCTACTTTGCAAGATTAGGAGGTTGGAGCCTCTCACTCAAAGAGATCAGTGTCTCTTGCTGAGTTGGTGCTTAGTGGAGGGGATTGGTGTCTCATGTGGATTGGTGCCTATGAAGTTGTAAGAAGTTTCCTATAAAAGCAATATTTTTCCGTGGTTTTCTCCTGCAAGGATTTCCACGTAAAATTGTGTGTGCATCTTGTGTTCTCTATTGTTGCTTTATGATTGCCAAAGTTATAAATTGAAAAAGTTGGTCTTATACTGATTCACCGTCCCCTCTCAGTATAAGTGTGTGTGTGTGTTTTCTTCAATTATGGGCTTAGTGTCTAGGAAGATAAGTATATATAGTGAAATGTTAAGTCTGCTACAGCAAATTTCTGCCTTACCTTCTTATTCTCACCTTATTCCAAGGCTACATAGCAAGGGCTACACTCAACTAGCTGACTGCAACAAAAATGGCTTAGAACTCAGCGATTTTTGTGGAATTTAACCCAGCACTGTCCTATCACCTTGACCCAAGGAATAGAACAAAATTAAAAATAAAAGTAAAGGACAAAATGTGTTGGGTTTCTTTTTAAAAAAATGTATTTAAATGATTACTATATAACTGTTAATAACATAGTTAAAACCATGTGAAACGTTGAAAAAGGTAGTGATAGTTTGCTGCATTGTATACATGTTTATATTCCTTCATGTTGGAAGGAGGAATTATTTAGGAGAAATTTAGTGAAGAAATGAGAAAACCTAAATCTATAACCTAAACCCATTCCTAGTAGCAAGTAGACTTCCCCTATACAAGGCTATCCTAAATTCTCCATGATAAACAATCTATTAAAATAACCTCTTAATACTATGGTATTGGGCTGCAATTCGCATATTCCAAGGCTAGAACGAGTTGAGTATCTATACCCACCTCTCATTGGATGTAAGGGTACCTGCTCCCTGATTGAATATTAGTTCCAAAAAGGACCTTGAAAATGAATATAATATTGTACCCTTTACATCATACCAATGCTCGAAATGTGTAGTTTAGCCATAGAGGAGGATGAGCCTGGAAACTACTTATTCCTAATTAGTAATTGCTTTTCTAGTTATAGTGCTAAGTTAGGTACAAGGGCTAACTTTTATGGCAACACATGACGAATGGAGTAAGGACTCTACAAGGGCAAAGGTAGAGGGTGTATACCCCCCAAGACGTAGATGGTTCCTTCCCATCCAAGGTGATCACACGTGGATAAATCCTATGACCCACATAAGATAAGCTTATCAATGCTCCAACTTGACAGCAATCAAGGAGCATGCTCTACTTGTAGAATGTTAATAGTACCCCATAGATAGTGGGATGGTTTCAGCCAATGGCATGCAAGCCTTAGTGCTAGTAGCATGCAAGTGATGGATGCCCCATGTTACTTGAGAAGCCTGGATGGATCCTACCAATAGCATGTGATCTTTAGTGCTAGCAACATGCAAGCAATGAATGCCCAATGTTACTCGAGAGGATTGGATGGTTTCTACTAGTGGCATGTAGGCCTTAATGCCAACAATATGCAGACGGTGGGCCATATTTTACACTTATCCGTCTCATGGACTATAGGGAAAAGAGAATTCTAATGAAGAATAGGTAAATAAGAGATTGGTCAAAACCCCGTAGTCAAGCTTTGGTATACCCTATTGTGAGAATTGATACTCAAAGTTACTTAGGTAGGAACTCCTCGGTTGAATGGTTAATGGGTAGTTACCCTATGTACGATAGGCTGGCATGATTGACAATCTCTCTCCATGGGCCACGAAATCCGCTTGGATGGGGTGGATAGGGACTTATATCCACTTGGTTGGGATCACATTGCACTCTCTCTCTCTTGAACCATGGATAGGACAAAGCCAAGGAAACAACCTACTTCAGGAGAACAATAAAGTATGATTTCATTTAGTATCAGCATTTAACCTTCATTGATCATATTGGTATTGTGTGGATGACCCATAGTTATACATGAATTCATGAAAACTTATATTGTTGGAATTACATTTTGCATTGTTTTTAATTAGTTGTTTAGTTTTACTTATTTTGTTACAATGGTTTGGAATGTTGCTTCTATGAAAAAAAATATATTGTAGTATTTTAGGTCAAGTTGGGGCTGTTATTACAATAGCAAGCATTGGTTGTATCATATTTGCAAAACTGATTTTCATCGGAGCTATAGTAGGGTTGAACACTCTTTATTAGGTGAAAGTGAACATGGGATTAGAGTTTGTGGGGATATAATGTTGAACCAACCAGTTGAAATGGAAAAGTTGGTTGAGGAAAATGATATAAAAACTACTACTAATAGACTTGCATCCACACCATTGCCATCTATTGATGATTATTCTAATATATTAGTTGCAGTGGGTCATGGTAAAGGGAAGAAGATGACCACTTACATTGCAAGTGGGAAAAATACACTTGAATTGTTGAATTTGCAACAACTTGAATAGACCAATGATTTAGTGGCCAAATATTTATATGCCCACACCATTTTATGTGGCAAGGTCTCCTTATTTCAAAGAGACATTGAGAAATACAATTGCAATCAGACTCTCTTATGCAACCCCTAGAGAATACATATTGTGTATAATCCTCAACAAACAATATTCAAATGTGAACAAATTGATGGAGGAAATGAAGCAAATATGGATCAAGATGGATCATCCATTGCCATAGATGGGCGGACTGATATTTTCCATCAACTACTCAATATTATTGTTGTTACATGTCCTACTAGTTCATACTTTTTTAAAGCTATTAATTGCTCTTGGAAACTAAGGATGTTGATTACTAGTTTGGCCTTTTGAGGGAGGCCATAAAGTAGGTTGAATCTTCTAATGTTGTGCAAGTCGTGATAGATTCAACTCATGTTTGTAAGTTTATTGGTTTGATGGTTGAGAAACTTACAAACACATTTTTTGAACTCCATGTTGTGTACATGCTTTGAAGAATGCTCTAAAATGCATCAGAAAAATATATTGCATGAAGACAATGGTGGCCAAAACTAAAGACATACAAAACTTTATCTATAACTAACACAAATCAATTCTAATACTTTTCAAAGAAAGAATTCCTCAAACCAATATAAACTAGTTATGCTAGCTATTTTATTTTACGAGTGAAGATGTTGGAGGTGTAGGGAGCTCTACAATCCATGATGGTTTGTAGAGAGTGGAAAAAATGTGCTAAAATAAAGACAAAAGAAGGGAAGAAGGTAAAGACAAAGGGTGCTTGATTACACTTGGTGTACAATATCACAGAAAAAAAAATTATTTAAATGTTTGTACTTCAGTTATATTTTTTATTTAAAAAATTAATATTGTTATTTTTCAATTAATATTGTGCGAATACACTTGCCCTTTCATATCACCTAATGTAGAGGTAATCAGGTATGCTAATACAAACTCTCCTAGCCTTGGAGAGATTTATGAGACCTTTTATAGCATGCTTGATCAAATGAGGCAAGCAATCCATGAAATATGCTAACCAATTTTTTCGAAGGAATTACACAACATAACCAGCAATAGTTAACTGGATTAGCGTTAGCATCAAACTGAAAACCAAACTTGAAAGAACTACTCAATGTCAAGAATGTGCACTCAAGATCCCACTGAGGGCGAGGTGCTAACATATGACGGAGTGTTTAATTGAAGCTAGAAATTAATAGGCGGATAACCAGCCATGAAGAGAATTTCTACACTACCACCAAACAGTGGGGGGAAAAAGATTACAATTAAAACAATTCATCCGCTGCGGCGGGCATCCACAGAACTGTGGGGATTCACCACTATGAAAGTGGGTACAATGAAAATAACCAGTTCTTTCTCCGCACTGGCGGTAAACCGTCCAGAGGTAATTAATTGGGAATATAACAAGTAGTTGCAGCAATAACATAGGTTAGATTAGTACTACTAATCAAAAACCTTACAATTCAAAAGACTGCAAAACATGTTTTACAATGATAGAGAAATAAGATTAGAAGATAAGAATGAATTCCAATGATGTTTCTTTGCTTTCCAATGATAGAATTATGATTAAAACAGAAACTTATAAATCTGATATAAAATCCTGAGTTCTGGAATTTCTTATCAGCAAACTGGAAATCAATAAAATATTCATAACTCACTCATTTCACCTCCAAATCGAATGAGACTGAATGCAATGGACTTCTGGAAGGTAGGCGACCAAGCTAGGATGAAGAAACAGCAACAAATCTCGTTCTTTATTTTCTAGCACAAATCCCAATGCAAGCTGAAAGGTACGGCCTTGAGAAGGGGCGATTTTTACTTTAAAAATTGGAGACTTCAAATTAAAATCTCAAACTTGGAGGAAAGGGGCGCCCTTGTCAAACAATTGCAATGCAAAAATACCCAGAACCAAATTAATTTATTCCAAGAGATGCTAACAGAATTCACTTTTAGCTGTAGAAGCATCAGCAACTTCAAAATCTGGAAAATTCATCAAAACTTCAACTCTGAGCACAAATCTGCTAGTCTGGATGAGAAGCAGCAACGTCCAACTAGGTGTTGTATTTCAAACACGAAATTGGATAATGGCTAGGAGGTAGCATCCTCGAAGCAAGAGTTCAAATGTCATTCCGACAACATAACAGTATGATAACATGAATGCATCAAATGCTGGAGCAAATACCCTCATTAAATAGAAACTCACAAACTCTTCAGATTCCTGAGAAGGTTCACCAAAAGACAAAGGAGTCTTTTCAAATTCCCAAAAACAATCAACTTCTCAAGATGGCGTCCTTTTTGCTTAATAAGAATTTCACTTTATTTTAAAATTCTTTCTTATTAAAGTGGCGTCCACTTTTCCCAAGGCATAATGTTCTTATTAATAAATAATAAACCTCTTCATGAAGGCGTCACCCTTCCAAGTCCCCTTTTTAAACACAACTTAAAGTTGTTCTTACTAGGCCAAGGGGGTCAACTGCAAAATATAACCTTGATGCCTTTATGCAACATAAAATTGCCTTAAGAGGTCAAACATGAACTGCAAATAAATGCTCCAACTGGAAATGAAGTACTGAAAGCTGACAAACTCCATACTGCTTAAAATAGAATTCACTATAAATAGTAAACTTCTCAGAAAATGCCAAAGAACCTCAGAACAAGAAACCCTAATTTTACCTCACACACGCCTACAGGCTTCTGGAATAGGCTGATGAGTGACAGAACAGATTACTGATGAGAAGGGGACATTACAGTCTGCCCTCCTTGAAATTGCTTGTCCTCAAGCAAATGAAAAGATGGATGCAACAAAATATGTTCTCCTTCCCACGTGGCATCTTCAATAGGCAAATTCCTCCATCTAACCAAGTATTCTTTGATTGTCCTTCTCCTCAAAGAACGCTCTCTAGTATCACAGATTTCTTCAGGAATCAACACCAACTGACCTTCCTCATCCAATGGAGGTAATTCTGAAGTAGCCACCACGTTGTGTCCAATTGCCTTCTTGAGGCGTGACACATGAAAGACATTATGCACTTTGCTTTCAACTGGAAGCTCCAGCTCATAAGCAACTTCACCAATCCTCTTGGTGACTTTGAAAGGACCATAGAAACGTGGCTTCAACTTTTCTGCACCA
Source organism: Sequoia sempervirens (assembly GCA_007258455.2). Classification (NCBI taxonomy): domain Eukaryota; kingdom Viridiplantae; phylum Streptophyta; class Pinopsida; order Cupressales; family Cupressaceae; genus Sequoia; species Sequoia sempervirens. The sequence goes on from VDFB02373365.1 coordinate 354,516,356, forward strand.
CTTTTCTTGAGAGAAGATTGTCTATATGGCTGAAGCCTCAAATAGACCATGTCCCCAACTTCAAAAGACCTCTCAACACGCTGCTGATCAGCGTATAACTTCTGCTGATTTTGAGCTTGTTGCAGATTTTCCTTGAGAAATTTCAAGATGTCTTGGCTCTGTTGTAACATATCCAGTGCTTGTGGAACTCTACTATCACCAAACACTAAATCAACAAAATTAGTAGCTTCATAACCATAAAGAGCCATAAAAGGTGACATCTTAATTGACATGTGATAAGAAGAGTTATAACAATACTCTCCTAAATGAAGCCATTTAATTCAAGCTCTTTGCTGTCCTGAAACATAGTTTCTTAAGTAGCCCTCTAACCACTTTGTTAACAATTTCTGATTGCCCATCTGTTTGTGGGTGATAACTAGTGCTTGGAGTAAGCACTGTCCCACTCAGTCTAAAGATCTCTTGCCAAAAAACACTTAGGAACTTTCTGTCCCTATCACTGACAATAGTTTTAGGCAATCCATGCAAACGGATGACCTCTCTGAAAAACAACTCAGCTACTTGAACTGCTGTAAATGAAGTGGTGACAGCAAAGAAATGAGCAAATTTTGTTAGTCTATCAACCACAACAAAAATACAATCACATCCTTGCACCTTGGGCAACCCCGTGATGAAATCCATGGCAATACTTTCCCATTTCTGATTCGGAATGGGTAAGGGCTGTAGCAAACCAGCTGGATAAGAGTGTTCATTTTTATTTCTTTGACAAATCGGACACTCTCTAATGTAGTTCAAGACTTCATCTTTCAACCCTTTCCAAGTGAATCTTTCACGAATCTGCTTATAAGTTTTGAAAATCCCTTGATGACCAATAAGGGGAACATCATGAAAAGATTGTAGAATCTTCTTTTTAAGCTTAGACTCATGCACTAAAAAGATTCTATCTTTATAGTAAATTATCCCATCAACCAACTTATACCTTCCATCAACCAAATGACCTAACAAGCTGGTTGCAAATTGATTTTTAGCATAATCAACAACAATTAACTCCTTCCAATCTGTTGATAACTCACAAAGTGACTGCAAGTGAGGCCTTCTTGAAAGAGCATCAGCCACTATGTTATTTTTCCCTTTGACATATTCAATGTCAAAGTCATATGCTTGGAGCTTACTTACCCACTTCTGCTGCCTTTCATTCAAATCCTTTTGGCGCATAAAATGTTTAAGACTATTGTGGTCAGTCTTAACAACAAATTTACTTCCCACCAAGTATTGACGGAATTTAGACAAAGCATGCATGATGGCAAGCATCTCTTTGTCATAAATGGAGTAAGTTTTTTCTGCTCCTCTCAACTTCCGGCTTTCGAAGACAATAGGATGTTTGTCTTGCATTAGAACAGCTCCAACACCTTCACCTGAAGCATCACACTGTAATTCAAAAGATTTTGTAAAATCCGGAAGAGCCAACACTGGACATGTACTCATGATTTGCTTAAACTTATCAAAAACTTCTTGTGCCTTCTTAGTCCAAAGAAAAGCTCCTTTCTTTGTAAGATCTGTGAGAGGTGCTGCTTGATGAGAATATCCTTTCACAAATCTTCTATAGAATCCACATAACCCTAAAAATCCTCTCAAATGAGAAATATTCTTTGGAGTTGGCCAATCAAGAATGGCTCTTATCTTTTCAGGATCAACTTTCACACCCTTTGAACTGATAATGTGGCCAAGATATAAGAGTTCTCTCATCCCGAACTCACACTTTGATTCTTTGGCGAACAAACATTCTGCCTCTAAAATACTAAGCACTTCTTCCAAATGCTTAAGGTGCTCTTCCCATGACTTACTGAATATGAGAATGTCGTCGAAGAAGACGAGCACAAACTTCCTCAACTGCTGTCTAAAAATCTTGTTCATACAAGATTGGAATGTAGCTAGAGCATTTATCAAACCAAAAGGCATGACAAGAAATTCAAAATGCCCAAAATGGCATCTAAACGTTGTCTTCTCTATATCCGCCTCCCTCATTCTGATTTGATGATAGCCTGAACGAAGATCAATTTTCGAGAAGAACATGGCCCCATGGAACTCATCAATAAGCTCATCAATCCTAGGGATAGGATATCTATTCTTGATGGTTTTCTGATTCAATGCGCGGCAGTCAACACACATACGCATTGTGCCATCTTTCTTTTTGACCAGCACCACTGCAGAAGCAAAAGGACTCTTGCTTGGTCTAATGAAACCACTTTCCAAAAGCTCCTTGATAGCTTTTTCAATCTCATCTTTCTACTTCTTTGGATAACGGTAAGGTGTAGTCATGACAGGCTTTGCTCCTCCTTCTAACTCAATTATATGCTCAAAACCTCTTTCAGGAGGTCTTCCAGGAGGTAGGCTTCCAAAGACTTTGCTCTTCTTTGAAAGTAAGGCTTGAATATCACGGTGATATTGCCTTTTCTCCTCCACTGGATCAGCTAGTAGAACCAAACATTCAGCAGCCCATTCAACCTGATCGTGACGGATCAGCCTTTCCATCCTTTTCAAAGACACAATTCTAGGGCCACCATTTGACATCCCTCTTAGAACAACCTTCCTTCCGTTAGACTAAAATTAAGCTCCATAGCTTGCAAATTCAATGTGATCTCACCAAGAGATCGCAGCCATTGTATGCCTAGCACAACATCAGTGTCTCCAATTCCCACCACATAAAAATCATCTTTAATCTCATAATTTCCCAATTGCATAGAGAGGTTAGGAATCTTGCTTGTGCAAGCCATAGTAAAACCATCTGCAACCATTACCTTGAAACCATCAAATTCCTCAGTCTTCAAGCCCTTCTTAGCAACTAATCCTTCATCAATAAAATTGTGAGTTGCTCCGGTATCAATTAGAGCAACTATCCTTTGTGAATTCACAACACCATGAACCCGAAAGGATTCATTTTTTTGAAAAATTGATAGTTGTGCAAAAGCACTACCATCTCCCACCTCATCTGACTTCTCTTCTGGATCTTCTTCACCTTCACTACCTGCTAATACGTATTGCTGATCAGACGAATCAGATTCTGATCCATAATCAGAATAGCCCTCCATTCGATTTGCTTTGCCTCTTCCATAGCAACAGTGACCCTTAATCCAAGGCTCACGGCAAGTGTAGCAAACTCCATCTTTTCTAAGCTGTTCTTTGAGCTCTTCTGACAACCTTGGTGGAAACTTCTAGGGCAGATTTGAAGAATATTTTTTATCTTTCTTATGGCTGAAAGGTTTTGAATGAAACTTAGGCCTTGGGGCTGCCAACTCCATGCTCCTAGCTTTCTTGATAGCTTCATCTAACGTTGGTGGATCAAAAGCTTTGACCCAACCCTTCAAAGGCTCCATTAAACCTTCAGCAAAAAGAACCACAAGTCTTCTTTCAGTAATGTTAGGCACCATTACTGACAACCTTTGAAAATCAGCCACATAGTTTTCTAAAGATCCTTGTTGTTTCAATTGTGCCAATTCTTTGAATCTCAATTCTGGATCTTTGGTATCAAATCTTTCAATCAACTTATTGGTAAACTCTCCATATGTGCAAACAAGGTTATGGCCAAGAGTGATCAAACCATGAGTCCACCATTCATGAGCTATTCCATCCAAATGCAAAGTAACAAATTTGATAGCATCTTCTTCCAACATGGGTCTGAGAGAAAGGTAGTTATCTAACTTTTGTACCCATGATCTGGCTGTACACTTATTACTACCATCAAAATGTTCCATAGTAATCTTTCCCAATGCTTGGTAGAAATCATTTCTAGGTGCCATAGGACGTCGTTCAGTCCTTCCTCCATTTCTTCGACTCCTTTGATTCATGAATTGATCAAAGGTCCAAGTACCTCTCAAGTCAAGAGGTAAAGTAACGTACTCCATGTAAGCTTGACGTGCATCATCAGCAAAAGTTGGTGCAGCTTCAACCGGTTGTTGCTCTTCCCTTGGTGTGAAGACGGGAAAAAGGGGTCTAGAGGATGACCCACTAGGAATTGCAGCATGCTGACCCACAATTTTGTCTCTTGTATTCACCTCAGGACTGCCACTATTGTTATTCCCATTAACTCCACTACTTTCTCCAGTTGAGTTATTTTGGGGCTGAATGATATTCTGAGCTGCTTGCTGGTCCAACTTGGACAATAATCGGGACATCATGTCTATCATCCCATCAAACTTCTTCTCGACTCTGTCCCTCTCTTCATTATCTCTCCTTACAGTGTCTAACATTATTTCAACTGTCTGTTCAACTTCTTCCACTGACTTTTCTGAACCTTCCGCTGTTTTACCAAGATCTCTTAAGACTCCTGAGAAAGTCTCTGCCTCTGGAACAGACGGAAACTGATGCGGAATTCTAGCCTGACTTCTGGTGTATGGCCTAGTGTCTCTTTCACTCATCAGATAACCAACTACAAACTGCCACAGGATGGCAAGGTCTTATGCTCTGATACCACTGAAATATGCTAACCAATTTTTTCGAAGGAATTACACAACATAACCAGCAATAGTTAACTGGATTAGCATTAGCATCAAACTGAAAACCAAACTTGAAATAACTACTCAACGTCAAGAATGTGCACTCAAGATTCCACTGAGGGCGAGGTGCTAACATATGACGGAGTGTTTAATTGAAGCTAGAAATTAATAGGCGGATAACCAGCCATGAAGAGAATTTCTACACTACCACCAAACAGTCGGGGGAAAAAGATTACAATTAAAACAATTCATCCGCTGCGGCGGGCATCCACATAACTGTGGGGATTCACCACTATGAAAGTGGGTACAATGAAAATAACCAGTTCTTTCTCCGCACTGGCGGTAAACCGTCCAGGGGTAATTAATTGGGAATATAACAAGTAGTTGCAGCAATAACATAGGTTAGATTAGTACTACTAATCAAAAACCTTACAATTCAAAAGACTGCAAAACATGTTTTACAATGATAGAGAAATAAGATTAGAAGATAAGAATGAATTCCAATGATGTTTCTTTGCTTTCCAATGATAGAATTATGATTAAAACAGAAACTTATAAATCTGATATAAAATCCTGAGTTCTGGAATTTCTTATCAGCAAACTGGAAATCAATAAAATATTCATAACTCACTCATTTCACCTCCAAATTGAATGAGACTAAATGCAATGGACTTCTGGAAGGTAGGCGACCAAGCTAGGATGAAGAAACAGCAACAAATCTCGTTCTTTATTTTCTGGCACAAATCCCAATGCAAGCTGAAAGGTACAGCCTTGAGAAGGGGCGATTTTTACTTTAAAAATTGGAGACTTCAAATTAAAATCTCAAACTTGGAGGAAAGGGGCGCCCTTGTCAAACAATTGCAATGCAAAAATACCCAGAACCAAATTAATTTTATTCCAAGAGATGCTAACAGAATTCACTTTCAGCTGTAGAAGCATCAGCAACTTCAAAATCTGGAAAATTCATCAAAACTTCAACTATGAGCACAAATCTGCTAGTCTGGATGAGAAGCAACAACGTCCAACTAGGTGTTGTATTTCAAACACGAAATTGGATAATGGCTAGGAGGTAGCATCCTCGAAGCAAGAGTTCAAATGTCATTCCGACAGCATAACAATATGATAACATGAATGCATCAAATGCTGGAGCAAATACCCTCATTAAATAGAAACTCACAAACTCTTCAGATTCTTGAGAAGGTTCACCAAAAGACAAAGGAGTCTTTTCAAATTCCCAAAAACAATCAACTTCTCAAGATGGCGTCCTTTTTGCTTAATAAGAATCACTTTATTTTAAAATTCTTTCTTATTAAAGTGGCGTCCACTTTTCCCAAGGCATAATGTTCTTATTAATAATTAATAAACCTCTTCATGAAGGCGTCACCCTTCCAAGTCCCCTTTTTAAACACAACTTAAAGTTGTTCTTACTAGGCCAAGGGGGTCAACTGCAAAATATAACCTTGATGCCTTTATGCAACATAAAATTGCCTTAAGAGGTCAAACATGAACTGCAAATAAATGCTCCAACTGGAAATGAAGTACTGAAAGCTGACAAACTCCATACTGCTTAAAATAGAATTTACTATAAATAGTAAACTTCTCAGAAAATGCCAAAGAACCTCAGAACAAGAAACCCTGATTTTACCTGACACACGCCTATAGGCTTCCGGAATAGGCTAATGAGTGACAGAACAGATTACTGATGAGAAGGGGACATTACAATCCATGTCAAGGATCCCAAATTAAAGTTGTATGAGCATAACAGGTTTGTTATCACAAAGAAGTGGAACACAACAAACACCTTTGTCCATATGGCTACCTATGCTCTTAATCCCATGTGGTATGCAGCTAGACCTAGCCAAGTTCCTCCTTCTAAGAATGATGAGGTAATGGGGGTTTAAGAAGACCCTTTGGAAGACATATAGCACTAAGGATACAACCACACCTTGGAAGAAGTGGGTTCACTTTTCCAATTTTCAGGCTCTTGTATTCAACAAACTAGGGGCTGGGACGGATAGTGTCACAATTGCACGAAAAAAAAAAAACTATTGGATGGTGAAGATTTCATGCAAAGGACAACCCAGAACTAAAGTAACTTGCTATTCACCTACTCCCACAAATTGCTAGTTCCTCTATTGCAAAAGCCAAAAAGGAATTGATCCACCAACGGTTCCATCCAATCAATTAAAAAGAACAAGCTTACCTCTAGACAAGCAAATAAGCTAGTTGCAATTCATAATACCTCGAGACTTCAAGATCAACAAATTCCAACTACACGTTGGAATGTTGATCCTAAAGATATTAGGCAAATTGTCAAAGAGGAGGTGCAACCAAGATTTTTCAAGCTTCTATTGGACGAGCCACAGCTTCAGCCACAAGTGAAAGACACCACATTTTAGTTCTACAATCAACATACTCAACAAATCATTCATCATCGACAGGAGAAGCTCGACAGGCACTTGCACATGGTTGTTTATGCATTGAACCCTAAGTGGTATGTGCAAAGGCCTGGCAAAGTTACACCTATATAGGATCCCAAGGTAATGTCTGATTCTCTACATACTAGCATCATTCATACTAATTGGGCAAAACTTCCCACTCTTAGGGGATAATTCAAAAGAGGCCAAGATGGATAGGGAGACTATGGCATAGGAGGATCCAATTCTATAGTGGCCTATGCATGAGCCTAATTTTGTATCAACCACACTAGCCATTCATCTCTTGTTCAAAGTTTCTAGTTTATCTATTACTGAGAGGAACTAGCCTACTTAGAGTTTCATCCACTTTGTTAAGAGGAACTAACTTACCTCAAGGAGGGTGGAGAAGCTTGTAGTTGTACATAGTGCCTCGTGTCTATTTGGCTACAACATGCTTACATACAAGGACGATCCAATGGCTCAATGGGATGTAGAGCAAAATGAGATAACACAAGTTGATGAAGATGCAACACACACACAGGGTTGGCTAGTATTAGCTTAGAGGAGCTTGATCTTGAGGAGTCCAATAGTTCATGTGATGAGGAGTTTGGCATAGACTTTGGGAATGAATGATGATTAGAGGCATTGGGACATTGGCCAATTGTATTTGAATTTTGAACAAAATCATCATTTTGAATATAATATAAATAATGATCCAATATTTTCATTGTTCAATGTAGTATCTTTGAGTATTTTGAAGTTTCACTTGTCATTCCAATTACGTTTTTTATAACCATTTTTAAGTACCATATATATTTGTACTGTCGTCCCCAAATCTAGGCCTTTGGTCCCCACATCCCCTAGAACACCAGACCCATGGAACATAATAAATATATACATCTTAGCAACCTAAAAACAGAAATTAAGTTCAAATTACCATACTAATCTAATTTAAATATATATTAATAATGCTTAATAAAATTATACTAGGTGGATTTACATTGATTAATAATAAATAAGATTATAAATATTAATAAAAATAATAATTTAAAAATTAAAACCTATAAACAAAATAATATAAATTTCATAAAACATAAAATAGAAAAGTGAAATAAAACTGAAAAGATAAAAACAAACATATAACTTTTTAGAAGGCAAAATAGAAACCTAAAAGTTAAAACCAGAAAACAAAAGATCTTTAGACATCACCAGCCACTGTGGTCATCACACACAATGCAATTCATCTGCAACCAAGGTTCATTTGTGTTTGTGTTTGCAGACAGTGTGATTCAAGTTGAAAAAACATTACAGGGGAATAAGTGTAAGGATGTAGACATTAATTGTGAAAGAGAACTGAAATCCTTTGAATAAAAAACCTAGCGCACAGAAGTCATTTAACAATGACAGCTGATGGCAAAACGAAATAGCACGAAAGATATTTTCAGCAATTTTTATTTAGTTTTCTTTAGAAAAATCGTATAAGACCAATTTTATGACATTTTTAACAAATTTTATGATTTTCAAAACTTGCATATGCCTCAACCAGGCTAGAATCAGCCAAGTATATTTGGCAACATATCCAAACAAATCTGCTCCCCAAAAAACATACTCTGGATGATTCCATAGGTGTTTCCCTACACAAAACTGTTTCTGAAACAAATCATCCCAAGTACATAGAGTTTTTCTGCCAAATCAGTAACATGGCATTTTTCGATGGAATCATCTTTTGAGATATATATTATCTTTTAGGAAATTTTTTCATCAAGGGGTGTGTTAGGTAATGAGACCTTTACACCTTGTTTCCCCAAATAAAGTTTAGGAAGGAATGTCAGCATGTGTTTAAACTTTCCACCTTGTGTCCCCCAATCAAATTTAAGGGAGGATGGTTGCATGTTTTGAAATTTTCCATCTTGTGATCCCAACTCAAGTTAACGGGGACATATTAGTGTTAGTAAATGCAGTCAATGAGTTGGTGACATGTGGCATCTTTGGGAAATTTGTATATGATTTCTGGTCCCACTAATTGCTAACATAAGGCATCCTTCATAAGAGTGTAAGAGTTGACTTGTTTCCCTATGTAAACAATGACTGTGAGTAACTAGGCTCATACTCACCATGTGTGTATTTTAAGGATAGAAATGTCCTTAAAGAAACTATTGCCTAAAATTCCAAAGTGATGGATTACATTGGCTGTTCTCCCCCCTACCACAAATGCTTAAAGGTGCTTGTGTGCTAAGTGGATCCCCTTGTGTTGTAATTGTTACCAACAAAATGAGGAAAGGTGTCATTAGAGTAATGACTACTCATGGAGGTCGTCTTCAAATGGCTAAAGAAACACAGATCAAATCCCATACAAATAAAAAATTCAATAGCCTTATCATTATGTACAGATCAAGTTGAATGTGGATTATATCCTAACATTGTGTGCATTCTTTGTGTAGGCTTGATGATTTTTCTAAAAATGTAACTTCTCATTTCTATGAGGTTTGGGTCTGTGATGTAGCAGAAAAATGCTTCCCTGGTGACAGTGAGCTATCAAGTTGGAACCCCATGGGTACCCCCCTGTGCTCAAATGGAGGAAAAACTGGAGGACAGACTGAAATTGAAAGTGAGTTGTAATAGTCTACTAGTGGGTTCTGCCTCTATAGCTAGGTAAGAAAAGGGAGGCATTGCAATTGCTTTTTTCCAAAATCTCGCCCAAACCTATTATTCAAAAAAAATGGATTTCTTAAAATCCGTACCTTCTTGTTAGCATTGCTTCTAAAAACAGGGTTTGCAAAGTAAGTAGAGCAGTAACAGAAAAACACTATTTTACATAAAAAATACCAATCAGAAATGGAGATAGTCCAGATTCCCAAGAAAATTCAATTGAGCAATCCGACTTTGAAAGAATTTATGGCCAGCCAAAAGTCAGTCAAAGATAAGAAATAATATTTTCTACAAGTTTTCTATACACATTTAATGAATTCAGCTCTAGAACATCCCTGCCTTTGGTCAGAGTGAGTGGTTGATCCTGATAGCAAATCTGAAATATGTCAGAGTGCTTATTAACACCATCCCAATTAATTCTATTTGTTCTGGGAAACTTCAGAAACTCTGTATGGCCTTTAACCAAGAGTCCAGTAGTTCAAAGGTCAGTCATGTTTTTATTTCTGAACAATGTAAACAAAGCATATAATTTACAAACAATATGGTCCAAAATTTTAATATAAACACTTTAATGCGAATAAGTCAAATCCATTAAGACCATGTCATGGAGGAATGACTAAATAAGCATACACATCCAACAATTTGAATTCTTGATGCATATTGATTTTAAAAAGCATGTGTACCTGCCAGCCTGAATCTGTGAACAGCAATTGCTTTGCCTCCAAGGATGGTGTATCATGCAGACTAAGAAGAGGACAGCCACGACTCTGCAACATGTTAAGAAATATGAATAAATAAGTCAATTCTGAAAGACCTCTGATGCAACATATGAATCTTATATATACAATGCCATATTCACCTAGAGAAGTGGAATATAGATAACAGGTATGGGAGAGGGGAGATTATTTTTAATTAGGGTATGGGATTATATTAATAAAGGTTAAGGATATATAAATATTTTCACCACAAGATGTGGGTACATGTACAAGGACAAAGTTCTCCTCCCTAAACCCTAGCTTCCATTGACTATGCACAATACAAAACCATTGAAAAATTGTGACTGGCACATGCCGAAGAAAATGTATGGTACCTTTGTCAGTGGAATCTGAAAATACTCTTACAATATAAATTTGTGAGATTCCAACATGGTACACAAAACCATTGCACATATTTTTTATGTTGAATAACATTTGTCATTAAAATGAGAACTCAATCATTATGTAGCAAAGGAATACATTCCAGAAGACTCAAGAAGCTGTGCCTGGGGAGATTTTAGGGCTACTTTTTAAACTTTAGAATCATATATAGTATCATACACAAGTTAGTGAGTTTCCAATAAGTTATAACCAATGTGAAAGGATGTGTTTGATTAACCAACATTCAAATCCTTTTTGGAACAGAAACATTGCAATGTTGAGTTTTAAAATCATCCTTAACCCTTAAGCTAGGTTAATATTTTATCTTGGGCAGCTTCAGTATTGCAACAGAGGACTTGCACAATTAAAGTTAAAACCATAACTGTCAAAGATAAGTAGCTGCAAAAGGCAAAGTTCCAATAAAAAACACTACCATATGGCTGCTTCTTGAACTTCAAAAATGACTAATGGAATTCCCTATACCTCCAAGTTTTTGATCATTTGTTGTCCGAACGCATCCTCTGGATGAATCTGAAGAATCAGCTTATTTGAATATTTCAGTTCTCAAATGCAAGTGAGATTACAGTTCACATTGACTAGAACAAGTCAAATGAATTTGATAGTATAGATCATGAATTACAACAAAAAATATTTGTTTTAGTACAAAAGGAAACCTGTTCATATATGACAAAAACAGAACTGGAGAACTTCTCTGCTGCCCATTTGACTACTGCACGGCTTGCATGTGGCTCCAAGTAGACAAGAACGCATTCTGCAATGATAAAGGTCGGCAAGCTGATGACAACATCAAAATAGAAACAGCTTAATCATGTTGTTAGTTTCAAGCACATTGAAGGTCTCTCCCCATTAAATATCAAAATTTTCAAAACAAAGAGATGACAGACAAAAACAAAAACATCTGAGGGAAAACTAAAGGCAAACTCAATACCAAACTAATAACTCATGTGAACTTTAGAGTTGAAGACCTCTTCATGTGTTTCCAGAAGATGAATAGAGAATGTAAAGAACTAGAATAATATGAGCCATTATGTCTTTACAATGTGACATCTACTTCCCCAAACATAATTCTCCTATATGGCCCTAACTTCAACAAGAAGACCAGATTACAAACATCAAATGAAAAAGAACCGAAGTTACAGCCAACCTCAAAAACAGGTGGAGACCAATATGAACACTTGTATATAAAAGTGTCTTAAATGCACAAAACACATTGGTACCCATCCTGCACTCTCTTTTGCCAATCAGAATCCCTTTTAAATATTGGAATGCAAATTCAGCCTTATTTTAGAAATTACACAAAACAACATGCATTATCACAGTGAAAATGCCTGCTCAGCTTGAACCTGACTCGTCATTGCAGTAGCCAATCAAACTTAGCACTCAACCAAAACCCAATGGACCAAACCTTCAATACCCTAACAAGATTATTTCAAACATTTAATTTTCAAAATACATATATTTGTCAAACTTCAATACTGGTAAACTTGGCAGAAGAATGTGCTACAAAAAAAAACAAAAAACCGTAAGTTGCAGGAAATTTCTATTTCCCTCCTTACCTAGAATCCAACTTAGCTAGATCAAAAATTGCATCAAGTTCCTTGATATTACACAGATCAACTGGCAGAAGCTTATACTTCTCACTGTGCACTTCTCCTCTTTCTGCATGGAAGGGCTAATAGCTTAGAATTTTAGCTTTTGAAACACTGACGACTAAAACAACAATTTTAAGGATCTTTGGAGCTTGATTTCAGGAATCCAGATGAGATCTAAATTTGGCTTCATACAAGGAAGCTAAAATAAAGTCCCTAATAATCCAACAATTTTAAGGATCTTTTGAGATTGATTTCAGGAATCCAGATGAAATCTAAATTTGGCTTCATACAAGGAAGCTAAAACAGGTTTCTTGTAGGGACATTATACAGGAAGAGGGAGAATGGAGAAACATATAAGCTGTTTTTTCTACCTTGACCAATGAATAGTAGTAGATTTATGTACATGGAATTTTACCTTGTGAAATAAACGGTGACTTCCCAATCTTATCCCTCAACTGTTCATGAGAATTAATTATTGCCGCCTTTCTACTGGTCACCTATACAAACAACACATTCTAAATCAGAATCAGCTAAATATTGTAAGAGGAAAAAAATTAGCCCCTCAAGACATCCATCAAAGCATAGTTTGCAAACTCGGACTTGGCAGACCAGAAACTTCTGTCTTGGCAAAAACTCAGCAAAACTCGGCAACTTAAAAAACACTAATTTTTGAAAACAAACATAAATTTTATACAAAATTCAGTTACAAAATGTATCAAATGAGTTTCATGGGGGTCTGCCAAATGAAGACCTTCAAAACCCCACAGACTTTCATGGGGCACACCATTTTCATAATTATTTAAAAAGGAAAAAACAATGCTTATAAAGCAAAAAAAACAGTGTTTTTGGAGTGTTTAATCCATGTTTCAGATGTGTGACACAAGTCAAGGGCTCGGACTCACCGAGTAACTGTTGAAAAACTTGCTGAAAATCATCCAAAACTTGCCATAGAAATCTGCAAGTTAACTTTGGAAAAACTTGCCATGAAATTTTTTTGGCAAGTACTTGGCAACTTACCAAGTCTGCTAACTATGAATCAAAGAATAAATACCTAAAGTTCAATATTAACATTGAAATTTAATCATGAATGCAAACTCACTTTGAAAAAAAGCAAGGGCAATGAATGATAAGTTAATCTTAATATCAGCATCAAGACAACACAATTTATAAATCAAGTATAAAATTTAAAATATCTATATAGCCAGTTGATTTAAACAAGAAAATCCTGACACACTTACAGAGGGTTATTGAAGAAAGAAGAAACAGAAAGAAATGATTGCAGCTGCTACTTGCAAGTTTCTAACTGTGGAAAGTGTACAAAGATCTAACTACTGATGAAAAAAGACACAAAAAGAAAGTGATAGTACAATAACCAGTTCATATAAATTACTATCTTTTTAGTAATTAGAGATTTTCCACAAAAAGAAAGTGATAGTACAATAGCCAATTCATATACATTACTATCTGATTAATAATTAGAGATTTTAAATTTCCAGTCCATAATATTTTTAAAAAAAACACCTCTGGAAGAAACTGTATAGAAAGAGATTGGACATCGATGTTTCAAAATTCAGGTAACACTTCAATGACCCATCATCAGGATAAGTAGCTTGTAAAGGAGCAAATAAAAGCAAAAGCGTTACAAGAAGGTTAATGACAAATCAAATGATATACTGGGTAGCAAAAAAGGCATTTGAAGGAGGGCATTAGTGAATAACCGACTTGTGATAACATCTAAACCTTTATTTACTTTTAAATTTTGGATGAATGGGAAACCAGAAAATTTAAGCCTCTATTTGACTTTGATCCCAATCCAAATATAAGTAAATACAGTTTTCCTTTCATTATTTGGCTTATCTTTGTCAATGATATTCATAACACTGATTACATCTGAGAAACATATATATCCTTCTATGCCCTCTTCAGGCTGCCATTACTGTACACCAGAGGCAGGCTGCAGTAAAGGCATCAAATTTAAACAATGATCATACTATGAATATAATGCTTTTCAGTTATGGTCATGATATTCCCTTACCTGGCACTGTTCTCCCTACCTGATTTTGATTATTTTTGAATACTCTATATCAAGGACATTGACTTGGCACTGGTCCTCTCCATCAGTCAACAGTTTTTAGCATCCTTTAATTTGCACAAGCAACACTTTTACATTTCAGCCCATAAAATATTACATGTTTTCTTACTTCTAGTTGGGGATAGTATATTCCACAATGAGACAATTCTTTATTGATTTTAGAACTTGTAGCCTTTTCTAGTTTTCCACCAGTCCTTTTAAATTTGTGCATTCACTATTCAGTGGCTAAATATCCATTATTCTTTTTAAACCCTCATTGGATGAATTTGTTATCAGAATCAACTTACTGCTTATTATGATAGGTCAATTCAATGGCCTTTCTAAAAAGAAATATCTTTACTCATGTATCTAATCTACCATTCCATGACCAAAGAGGACAAGACATGATGGAAAATGTTTATTTATTTTAATTACAAGTGTAAACACCCAGAGAAAGGTCAACCCCTCTAGAGTGGACCTCTCGCCAATCCTATTCAGCATTTTCATTGATGACTTAATGGAATTTCTTTGGCAGCATAACCATTTAGATGACAATTGTATTTACATGAGATGGTTATAGCTATTCTTCTTTTTGCTGACAATGTTACAGTGACAACTTGCCACCTTCACTTTTGTGAACTTTGACAAGTTGTGATCAACATCAGTAAAATTAATGTCATGATCTTCAATATCTCCTAGTGGTCTCTCTCCAAATTCCAATTTCTCTACAAAGGGTAACTTCTAGAGATCATATCATACTACACATACTTGGGGGTCCAGTTTTTCGGTCCATCCTTTAGCATAAAGTCTACCTCTCACTCACACCTTTGCAAGGGGTATGCCTCCATTTCTGTCCTGGAACATCAGTGTTTTCAGATCCACTTCCAAGACATTCCCTCCAAATTGTGCACTTTCCATACAATAATCAAGCCTACAATTTAATACGGTTCAGCAGTTTAAGGACCTAGCTTGGGCACTGTTGAATGGGCCTATATTGAGAGGGTCCAAACTCTCATGCTGTAGTGCATGATTCATTGCAAACGTATGGTTCCTCAATGGATCATCCATGCCAAATTTACCACCCAAACACTATGCCTTCAAGCATACCTTATACATCGAAAGACTCTAGTCCATGGGAGCATCAATTTTTGGTTGTGGGAGATATCAAATTTTAGCACTTTGCTCCTCTAAGAGGATTACTTCACTTGTTCCCATTGCTTCCTTGGTCCCCCTAGTTGCTTCTTATTTCTATTGGCATCTCTATTGATAGGCTACCCTCTTTCAAGTCATCACTAGAAATGCTAGAGAGGACATCTACAAACAATATACTGAAACCACTTGGATCTCCACCCCATGAGCTACTCGACCCTAAACTGGTTTTCTATCCTGAGCATTTCTTATAGATGGTGGGTGGTTTTATTCATTGCCCTTACTATCTCCAATGTCACTAGTCCCGCAACTTGCAATTTCCCCTTAGCCAATTGAGAGTGTGTTCTCAATAGTTACAAGTTGAAACTGATCATCACATCCTTCATCAAGACTACATCTATTGTCTTTTCTCCCTCTAAGAGGCACAAACCAAGGAACACTTCATTTTCAAATGCCCCCTTAGCAAGGACTCCAGAAATAGTCTATCTATATTCTCTAGATACTTAGAACAATGTTGCCTTGCTCTTTTTCTCTATGAAGCCATCAGACTCCAACATATATCCCTAGAGGGGGGAATCTAAAGGCTCTAGAGCCCCTATGTTGATCAGCTCTTTTTTCCAACCTACCCAGGCGACAAGCAACACAAAACAGCCTTTTGATATCAGTCCTTCACATATCAAAGTTCATAGATCAATTGCGCAATGCTTCTCTCAGTGCACCATTAGTACTCAAATTACTCAAACTCCTCATCTTGCTATTCCTTGGCATCATGGCTCTACTCATTCCTACCAAAATGACTTGGCCCCATTCCTATGTCATGGATCTACTAACTACTAACCACCCCCCAAACCACATGGGAAGATTCATATTACAAGCTTCTTTTCTACTATGGGAGTTACACCGGCCTTGGATGCTAGAGGAGTTTCTAGAGGATGTGCTTTGATTCCTCCTAGGGGATCCCCAAGTGGCGTTTCTACCTCAAATACTCCCATCAAGCATTATCTCTCACAATCGCTAATGATGGCTTAGAAGACAACTCCATTTCAAACACAGATATTTGATGAGATTTCCTTCCAATCTTCACTAACACACATTTTTGGGATTTTTGTTCACCCCCCATTGCTATTTGTATTGCTATTAGTTACCAACACAATGCTTTGTATGTACTTCTATTATTTTGATTCTAGGTTTTTCTCTTTCTAGAACTTTCTAGTGAACTATTGTAACCTCTAGTCCCATTGACCTACTTTTGGTCATTTGTGGACATTAATATAATTTCTTACTGCATCTACTTATAAGCACTGTTAGAAAACCAAGTAATGAAAGGGGTACAATATGAGGTAAAAGGAGTGTAAATAAGTGTATCTAAAAATTGAAGTATATCCCTTCAATAAAGTTTACATAATATTGCCAAGTCAATAATTGTGTTCATTTTTATCATGGTGTCATAAGATCACCACATCTAAAATCCAAAGTACAATATAATGAAAAAAATGAAGAATTTCCTAAACCTATCCCCCTCAAAATGAAAATCCTCACTCAATGTTTATATATTCCAATACAAATTCAGGACTGGCAGTTACAAACTTACAACAAAAGGTTGGCCCTTAAGCTTAATGAGCACAGGAGAAAATAAACAATATGCATAAACGTTGGCCAGAGTTCTGTAATGGAATACAATTATTGTTGTCCAGTGGCAACCATAATTTGTAGAATACCCAGAAATGGGCCTAACATATAGATGCTGGTGTAGGAATATAACAGTTTATATGCCAAGGAAATAAAGATACTAACCATACCATTCTTTATCAACCCTCCATGTATTCAATCTATAGTTTTCTTTGATAAAATGGTTCTGCCCTTCTAGCTTCTTGCACATCCCAAGAAGGGACATAGTTTTGAATTAAACATATGACCTTCCCCATAAAGGTCTTCTCATTGTAATTTGCAAAGATTTTATATTTGATTTCATGGACACCTCTACCTTTATTTGAACATTATATATATGTTTCACAACATTGTAAGTTTCATTTTCTTCAATATTAGACACTATAAATGAGATGTCTTATTCAGCTTTTACCTTGACTATAGCAAAACTCATTAATACTTTGTTGCAAAACTGAACAGTAGCAAGAAAAGTCCATGCAGAAAGCCTGTATTGAAGCATGTCATCATTAACTCAATTGTTGCTCATAAAATTTGACGAATAGTTTTGCTTCCCATATTTAATTCAATTTGGATGTTTCAAATAAACAATATTCATGTTTTTGCACTACTGCAAAGATTGCACAATTATATGTTTTTTATTGGAAGTTATAAAATTACATGTTATTGGAATTCTATTGCCTGCAATTTGTACACAGTGTGCACTTGTTAATGGACTTTATTCACTTTATTTCAATTTAGTCAAAATGCAGATTGCAAATTCTATGTCCTGCAATATTCATGTTTGTGCACAACTGCAAGGGTTACACAATTGTGTGTTGTTAATGTTCTATTTCCTCATTTTTGTGCTTAGAGTGAACATTTTTATGGACTGCTAGTCCATTTTATTTCAATTTAGTCAAAATATATAGAGCAAATTGTATGTCCCACAACTTTACAGAAGTGAACATGTTTATGGATGGGTATTGTATTTTCCGACAACGGTTAAAGAATATAAGACAGTCTTTTAGATCAAATACATATCAATTTGACATGTACTATGAAATGATAGTGGTCTGGCTCATAAATTTATTCCCAGTGCATCCCACTCAAGACCCTTTATTGAGTGAGCTGTTGTTGTTTTGTTGATGCAAAATGCTCTATATATATGACAGATAATCAAGTCAGAACACCTGTTTCAACTAACTCAGTCATATTTAATTACCCATTATTTTCCCGTTCAAAATCAGTCAGACAGTGTAGGTGGATGAAACTTCAGCCAAACACCTCCAAAATCCAACTATTAGATCCATCCTGTCTTAATATGGAGGCCATCCTAGAGGCATTATATAATATTGAACTAGTCTTGTGCTGAATGAGAGGCGTAAGGCTTTTACCCATTATTACATTGAAGTGGAATTGGGGAGGCCTCCAAACCTTGTCCAAGACACAGCTGTCATAAACAACATCCTACAAATCCATCCTTTCTATTTGTTTCAGAAGAGATTTTTTTTTATATTGCGTGTCAACTAGAAATTCAAAATCAGTCGAACAATGTAGGTTGAAGAAACTCCAACCAGACACCCAGGCCCACCTTAGCGTTTTGCCAGATAGCATGGCCCTTGCATATCTTCATTATTATCAGGGTCTTCTTGTATCAATTTGGATGCCTTTTCTAGCGTTCTATGCTCTCCACCTTATTTTCCTTTCAGTCCTTCATTGGAGATGTGCCAGACACTCCCGCTTATCAATTTCACTCATGTAACGTTTGCAGTCCCTTTGTCTATTATCAGATATTTGTGGGTACTAATATCTATATCAAATTAAAATGTGCTCCTGAGAGGCTCATGTCTTCCATATGGCAGTGATCAGTTCTGATTGCCAACATTCAGCACAACTGAAATAGTGAAATTTGTAAAAAGGCAAAAGGAATAAAATAAAATTCTAGATTTGTAACTGCAAAAATTGCATGTAAAACTATCAAATGAATGTAATAAGCCACAAACATGACAAATGACTAATAAATCTCCCAAAAGCATAAAAGAACCAAGATACATTAATTTCAGAAAAAGAAAATATTATTAATCGACAAAGATGATACTACCTCCTTAAAGTCTAACTCAACATATAGAGTTGGAGCTTTCCCTTCTTCCTGCATGATTTTAACACAGTAAATAAGATCATTAATACCAATGTTCCATAAGACAGGTTAAATTCTGCAGTATATGATATCCATAAGTCTTGACATAATCAAAAATTACTGAATAGGAACTTCATAATGCAAGAACACATATCATTTAAAACAACGAAGTAAAAAATAAAGAAATTTGTAACAAGAAAAAATATATAAAACTCAAATATAGGGGAGGAAGTTAGAAACAAATACATAATCTAATGTTTGCTAGACTGTTATTTCAATAGTAAAGGAATATAGCACAATTTTTTATTGCTATAAGAACTTTTCTTCCAATTATTCCTTGGAAGATCTTATCATAACAGAGCACCCAGGTTGATTTCACTAATGGTTATCTTAAACTTGCATTTAAGGACACCTTAACATTATAACTTCATGCACTTGTCTTCTTTGAATTGTAAACAACAAAGGTGTCAACAAACTTTCAACTTCTGTGCCAATAAGGTTGGGTTCTATACAGACCATTAATCAATCAAGTGACAAACCAATGTCCAACTTAAAATGACAGACTGAATCAATAAATGAATACAATCTGGAATAAAAATTGAATATTTTTAAGTGTCTGGCAGATTTCAAATCACAGGAAAAGTTAAAAGAGACGCTGATCCCATGGCTAATTCAACCACTAATTTCATTTCATAGCCAATAATTCCTCCTAAGTTGCAATATGAAACTAGTATCATATTTGGGCCATCCATCCCTGATGATCATTGGCAAACTTTTGAGGATGAACCTCAAATACACACATTCATGCACTATCACTCTTTTCTTAATCTGACCATTTTCATATATATTTATCATACTATCAAATTTCCCCATAACACTGCTGCTAAAAAAATTATCGCCTATCAATATGGTTTGGATGATAATATAGTTCTTCCTTCTACTTGAGCTTCCTTCTGCATATCTGATTTCAGACATTTGGCTCATTTTCAATTGAATTTCCATGACTTTATTCCACCTGAAAACAAAGCATATTTTACTTTTTTCACCTTCAAAAGTTTTCAGATTTTACAAATGTTTCTTTTTGCCTGGCCATGCACAAGCTAATTATTTTGATAGCTCAACCTATGCTCCTCCAAGTTTCGGGGATGGGCATGATAGGGGATGGCGGGATGGGTTTCTGGTACGGGGGTACTTTTTGGCCATTTTTTAGGCAACGGCAATGGACAGCAAGGGACAGCTATTAAAAAATAGGAAATTTTTTAAAAATATAGAGAAATTTCAAATATTCATATCATAACATTGATAAAGCATTCATCATAGACATTATAGAAGCTTAATACATAACACTAGACTTAAACTAAGTTACCAGTTTGGGTTCAGGTTCGGGTTCGAAGGTTTGGTTCATGAGTTCGGTCAAAAAAAAATTGGGGTTGGGTTCATTTTGGCTTCGTCCATACAAAAACATATAAAAATCGGAAATATATACATATTTACAACAATAATTAAGTTCAAAATACTACACATAGCATCATATAGTATAATAAACAAAACCACCATAAAAATAAAAAATATTAGAATGTCAATTAGTCAAACTTGAATGCCATGATATACATTATATATTAAAATTAACTAAACTGTTGAATGCCAATTGGATGACGATATTATAGATGAAGACTTGTAGGCAAACTTGGAAACTTGGACTTGGAGGGTACCTAGAAAATCAAATGAGTTCAATGGGAGTTTGAGGGTAATGCCCCTCGCAGGGATCTGGGGGCAGTGCCCCCAGTGAGGTTGAGGGGCAACACCCCTCGTGGGGGTCGAGGGGTAGAGCCCCCACCACCAAGCCCAAATTAAGACCTCCAAAACCACAAAGACTCTTTGAATGTGAACAAGGGTCTTCATAAGGGTGATTGTCCTAAGTAGAGATTGCAACATTTCTTAGATGGGGCTAGAGTTGTTTGTTCTCCTTTGAGGAATTTGATTTTTTGTATCGGTACAAGCATAGTTGCAAGACTCGCCAAAAACTCGGCGAGTTTTTTTCCCTAGCGAGTTTTCCAGGCAATTGTACGCCTGGAAAACTTGCCGTACTTTTGGCGAGTTTTTCCAAAAAGTACAGCGAGTTTTTGAGAAAAAACCGCACGACTATGCACACGCCCAGGCAGCCGCTAAAAAGCGATTTTAAGTTTTTCGTTCATTCTCTTCTCACACTCAGCAAAAAACCTCTCCAAGGCATTGTGCACTCATTTACAGCGATTTTGCATCCAAAAGACAAGATTTGAAGGGCATTTACATCGAATTTAGAAGGCAAATTGGATTTCCATGTAGGGTTTCTCATTTTTTTTATTCTTTCTTTTTTTAAAAAAAATTCTTCATTCTTTTTGGTTCTATGTTTAAAAATCATCTGAATGTAGTGTGAAAATGATTTAAATGCATTTAGATTCATGAAAACAAGATTTTTTTATGAATTTTTCTGATTTTTTACATATTTTGCTAATTTTTTCATTTTATTAAATTTTCTTAAAACCCTAGTTATTTTTTTTGTTTTGAATCCTCTTTTTTGTTGAATAACATGCTTATAATCTTTTAGATTAGCTTAATTTTTTACTAGTTTGAAGTAATTTTCAAATTTTTACATTTTTCACATTTTTTTGAAACCCTAATTATTTTTTTTTTTAAATCCAATTTTTT
This sequence comes from Sequoia sempervirens, assembly GCA_007258455.2. Classification (NCBI taxonomy): domain Eukaryota; kingdom Viridiplantae; phylum Streptophyta; class Pinopsida; order Cupressales; family Cupressaceae; genus Sequoia; species Sequoia sempervirens. The sequence continues at coordinate 354,538,353 of VDFB02373365.1, forward strand.
TGTTATGAAAATGTTTAGAGTCTAGTGATAGATTTTTAGTAATTTAAACTTAAAGTAATCTCTTTTGATTTAATCTAATTTAGCTTGTTTTTAGATTTTCTATCAAAAACTAACAAGTTGTGCTTTGACTTTCACTTTGTGTAGGTTAATAATTAATTGATAATGGCTTCTAAACCCGCTTCTACCTCAGGCTCTGCCCCATCCGTGCCTACGGGATTTGTAGGCACACGTCCTCCAGGAGCTAGAGATCCTGCCTGGAAGTATGCTTATCTAGGACCCATACCTGGCACAGTATATTGCATTCCATGTAAAAAAATATATCGTGGAGGCATCAATCGCCTCAAGTACCACCTTGCAGGCATCCCTCAATGTGATGCTAAGGAATGTCCTAAAACCACAAAAGAAATAAAGACATATGAATGCCATACTTTTAGCTGCAGAAGAAAAAAAAGTGCAAAGAGAGAAGGCAAGAGCAGCAATGCAAGCAACCATTGCCTCTTCTCAAGGTGCTCCAATTGAGTCGGATGATGATTATGATGTTACTCAAGAAATAGTGGGTTCTCTTCGTGGCCCATGTGTGCAAAGGTCAAGGAAATCTGTTAGCACCTCGGCCTCCATCCCTTCATCTTCCTCTAGTAGAGCACCAGGGACAGGGGCAACTGAAGGACCTACACGGTTGAATAGTTATTTTGTGCCTAGAAACACACCTGGTGCACAACCTTCCTTAGAGGTGACTGGATGGAATAAGGAGGTGCATGAGCAAGCAGACATTGCTTGTGCAGATTTTTGGTATTTTAACAATATCCCTTTCAATGTGGCGAGTTCTCCTTACTGGCAGAATTTGGTCACCACATTGACAGTTGTAGGAAAAGGCTACAAGGCGCCTTCTCACATGGACTTGAGTGGGAGGTTAGTTTATGTTCTTTAATTTATGTTTTTTAAGTTTAATTTATGATGAATTTAAGCTTCTTTTTTTGTTTACAAATTAAAATTGTGTACTTAATTTCACTTTGTACTTGTAGGTTGCTTGCTAATGCAACTGAAAGGGCAAGGGCAGCAGTAGAGGAGCAAAAATATGGCTGCTCTATTCTTTCTGATGGGTGGACGGATGGAAAAAACCGTACTATCATTAATTTCTTGGTTGCATGCAAAGAAGAGGTGGTGTTCTTAAAATCAATTGATGCCTCCCACATTGTAAAAAGTGCAGAAAATTTGGCTAAGATGTTGGAGGAAGTTTGCATGGACGTGGGGATTGCAAATGTTGTGCAAATCATAACTGATAATGCAACAGCATATGTGGCAGCAGGAAGACTCCTCCAAGATAGACACCCCTCAATTTTTTGGACACCATGTGCAGCCCATGTCCTTGACCTTCTTTTGGAGGACATAGGAAAACTAGATTGGGTCACACCAGTTGTAGAGGACGCGAGGAGGATCACTAAATATATCTACAATCACCCTTGGGTTCTTCACTTGATGAGGGAGAACACCTATGGGAAAGAATTGGTGAGGCCAGGTGTCACAAGGTTTGCAACGATTTTCTTAACGTTGCAAAGCATTCTTAGTTCTTTGACTTCTTTAAAACAAATGTTTCTGAGTCAACCATGGATGGACTAAACCTATTCAAAGAAGCCGGAAGGAGATAAGGTGTCAAAAATTGTGTTTGATACCCGATTTGCTCAAAGGGCAGCAGAGATTGTGAAGGTAACTTCAATTTCAAAACTTTGAATTTGAATTCAAATTGAATAAATTTTTTAATGTCTTTCATTGTAAATTTGAAACTCTAAATCTTTTTGCATTTTTATATTGTAATTTGTAGGTGTCGGAGCCCTTGGTTAAAGTGCTCCGCTTGGTGGATGGAGATAAAATCCCAATGGGATATCTTTATGAGGCCATGGATAGGGCCAAGGAGGCTATAAGAAATTATTATAAAGGGGACAGCCTCAAATTTGATCCATTTGGGAGATTATTGACAGGAGGTGGAACCATCAACTCCACCAACCCCTCCATGTAGCAGGGTACTTCTTGAACCCTCGTTTCTTCCATTCAAGCACCTACTCAGATCCTACTGGAGAGGTTATGGAGGGCCTCATGAAGTGCATTCAAAGGATGTCACCTAACCTTGACACGGAAGACCTCATTGATAATGAAATCCAAAGTTATAGAGAAAAAAGGGGTGCACTCTTCTCTTTAGAGCTAGCAAAGAGAGCAATACACAATCAACCACCAGGTATAAAATTTGAAATTTACAAGTTACAAATATTGATAATTTGATAAAATATGTTTTCAACTTTTGAGTTTTGACTTTCCTTTCTAAGTTCTAAGTTCTCTTGTAACTCTTAATTTGTTTTTTGTACATGTTTGGTGGTCAAATTGGGGTGGAAATACCCCACATCTCCAACAATTTGCCCTCCGTGTCTTATCACAGCCTTGTAGTTCGTCCAATTGTGAGTGCAATTGGAGCTTGTTTGAGGCCATCCACACAAAGAAAAGGAACAAACTAGCTCAAAAACGCCTGAATGACCTTGTATATGTGCAATATAATCTTCGGCTACGCAAAAAACAAGTTAAGGGAATATCAGATAATCCAATTGATTTGGATGAGATAGATCCATACAATGATTGGATAGGGTGAGATGAGCAACCTTCATTGTTTTCCGAGGATGAGATCTATGACTTTGAGCGACAGGCAATGGAGGAGGGGGGTAGATTTGCATTCTCATTGGATGACATTAAGGATGATCCTGAGGAGGAGTCATTGGCAGTGCCAGAGCCACCAACAATAGCCTCTACATCCAGGATGGAGGTTGAGCAGCCACAGCAGATGCCTACGACTACACCCTCTCTCGTAGTGAGAAGTACTAGACATGGGAAGAGGAAAATGTGAATTTGTAAAAGCTGAAATATATTAATCTTGTATTTACTTTCAGTTTTACAAAAACTATTTGCTATTTTCATTTTGTTTCAGAATATCAGTATCAGCGTATTAAGCATTCCACATGGGGATGCAATTTTGTATCTAATTTTCTTTCAAATCAATCAAATATAACTAGACTCAGCTTGTTTCTTCTATGTACTCATTTTAAAGACTCATTGGATGCATCTTATCTTTGAATTTTGCAAAAAAAATGTGTTTTTAATGAAGTTCAAGTAATTTTTTAAGTTGCCGAGTTTTTTCCGAATTTTTGCTGAGTTTTTTCCATACCGTATTTTCTGGGCTTGGCGAGTTTTTGCAATTGGCAAGTTTTTCAACTATGGGTACAAGGAAGTGACCATAGTGGCTAAATTTTTAGCCAATTTAAGTGTGGAACAAGAGCCCTTGACAGAACTATATAGTTCATGTAATGCTAACTTTCCTAGAGTTATTTTATTATTAGCAGCAGATTTAATATAGTTCATATCAGAGTTAAGATAATTTAGACTAAACAATATGAAAATAGATGTAAATTACATGTGATAAGTTAATAAGGACTATAAAGTAAATAATTAAAATAGTAAATTGGATACCACAATATATTCATAAGGACTATAAAGTAAATAATTAACATAGTAAATATCTTTTTAACATCAATAGATTCAATACTTATTTGAGCCAGATTGCTCAAAACGGACTCTCACCCTTGGAAGATTTCACTAGTCTTGACCTTCATAGCTATGGCACACTCAAGGAGGAAACAACTTATATTCAAAACATAGCATGTAAAACATGCACAATAAAGCAATCACTCAACGCAAATCCCTAGCCAAGACAATCCTAGGTGTACTCTATACCCTAAGTTGGACATATCCTATATGCTTCTTTTCCAATGTCCATAGCTCACCATCATCTTCAATGTTGCGTAAAGGTTGACTACACACATGTTGCGTAAAGCGCAAGATTCTATGGACCGTTCAAGATAACCAGGAGGATTGGCGAGGTTGCATACGAGCTTGAACTGCCTCCTGGGAGCAGAATTCATAACATATTTCATGTATCATGTTTGAAGAAGGCATTAGGGCAACAAATCACACCTTCAATGGAGTTGCCACCCCTAGATGACGAAAGCAAGTTGATCCTCGAGCCTGAGACAGTGTTGGACCTGAGAAAGAAAAGGTTGAGGAACAAAGTCATTCCAGAATATTTGGTGAAATGGAAGAATTTGCCTGCTGAAGACGCCACTTGGGAAGGAGTGGGGATTTTCGAACATCCTAATCTAAGGTTGCTCGAGGACAAGCAACCGTCTAAGGGCGGGGACTGTCATGTCCCGAACCAAATCTAATTGGCCGACATGAGTTTTCCAATAGTATAGGATATTCCATTTCTGGCCAACTTAACTTTTAAGTTGGCGCCTTGTTGCACTTTTGAATTTCTCTTTCCTTCATGTTTGTTTGGCCGACCTCATTGAGGTGGCACTTGGATTTGTATTTATGTTGGTTCCCAGCAACTTTGGGGATCATTGCGGAATTGAGGATTGAATACCTGTCTGATATTGGGGGTGTAGCTGCTCAATTCAGTCACCCAGGGTGCGTAGTCTCTCCTGGGTCATTCCGTTTTTAGCTATTCTCACATTCGCATATTGCTAGGGGTCTTGTCTGCTCGTGTGCTTATGAGAGTCATCTATTTTCGCAGGCCTTTGGCAATACAGCAACAGCGACGATGCATCCAGCCATTAGTCACATCATACACAAGCGATATCCCTCTGGCCAAGGCCATTTCACCCAATGCGAGACCACCACGAAGATAACGGTAGAGGCGACTACACAGGATTCACTTGGGCGACGCCAGCTAGGCGGAGCCAACTCTCACTTGTGGTCGGGCCTACACCAACCAACGATCACACCCTTACCAATCCATTGGAATCGTGCGCAACATCTGAATATCCATCTGGAGTCAACACAGATCTGCATATCACCAGTCTTCACAGAGACAGCATCTACAGCAAACAGCAATTCTGGGTGAATATCGATATCTGTATTGTAATTAATCAGAACCATAATTGATTCCAAGTTATCTGTTTCCTTAAATCTTTGGATTTCTGTGAATTCTCAATTGGGATCGAAATATTCATGGTGTAATGGTTGGTTGTCACAAATGAATGCTTTTCGAGTTTAAATTGAGATATGTATCTTTCTACTTCGTTTTTTCTGGATTAGAGTTCTTATAGTGGTATCAAAGCCACTGATCTACTAGCCTGTGGGAATGGTATGCAATTGAGCCAGAGAGATCTACGTGCCATCGACAGAGAGAAAAAGAAAGTTGTCGCTAAATCATCTGGAATAGGAGGCAAGAGTAAGAAGATGGGAGATAAGGATGACCAGTTTGAAACCTTCCTAAAAAGGATGGCTAGTATGCAGGAGCAAATGGAAAAGCAGCAGGAACAAACGAATCAAATGATTTTAACAGTGATGCAATCCCTGAATGACAGGAATAACAATGGGCCAAAAGGCAACCAGACCAATAATGCCAAATCGGAGAACCAAAGCAATAGAAGTTGGCGACCTACACAACCTACATTCCTGCCTAAGCATGGATCGAATCATGGAAGTAATGAACAAAATTTGGTGGAAGGTGACATCAACGCCGGCCTAGAAGCATATATGCAAATTGATCCTCAGATAAGATGGCAGCTTCCATTCATCCAATTCCACAATATCAAGCATGGAAAGAAGGGAAGCCAAGTCACTTACCATCCCAACAAGGATCTGCAGCATAGGGTGAGTAAGCTGACACTCCCAACTTTCAATGGCTCAAGGAGCATGACTGCTCAATCATGGATACAGAAGATGGACACTTACTTCTCACTCAGCCCCATGACTAAAGAAGAAGCCATCAAGTTCGCCATCTTGCATCTAGAAGGTTTGGCCCATGAATGGTGGCATCATGGTATTGTGACTCAAGGATTTGGGTTGGTTTCTACTTATGCTGAGTTCACACATAAATTGACAGAGAGGTTTGACAGGAAGGATCCTAAAGCCTACTTCCAGGAACTGACAAGGCTCAAGCAAATGAGCGCCATGGAAGAGTATGTTTCAGAATTTCAAAGATTGGCAGTAATGGTATCCAATGTTTCAGACAAAAGGTTGATGTTCTTTTTCATCGAAGGCTTATCAAAATCATACCATGGGCTAGTAAGAGCTTTGGAGCCAGTAACATTAGAGGAGGCCATCCGGAAAGCCTTAAGTCTCTAAGACTCTACCAAGAAAGAGAAGGCGAATAGCAAAGGTCCACCAGTAAGGCAACCCAAGAATCCTTCGTTAAGGCCAACCCTCCACCAAAATCCCCTCCTGCAGGGCCTCATGGCATGTCAAGGAATGAACTTCGCAAGAAAGGGTTGTGCTATTATTGCAATGAAAAATGGAACAATCAACACAGGTGCCAAGGAAGGGGAAAGGTCTACTACATCGAGGTGGTCTCAGATGATGAAGCAGAAACTGAAGAAGAGGTCAACGAAGAAGTCACCAATGAGGAACTTCAGGAGCTCAGTGTAGGAGGCCCCAAGGTAAGTGCTCTTGCCACACTTTCAGGAACTCCACGATACCACTCTCTCAAAGTAAGAGGAGTTCTCCAAGGACAGAGGGTGACGGTATTGATCGATAGTGGAGCCACTCATAACTTCATTGATAGAAGGACAATGACCAAATTGCAATTGGAAGCCGAGGACTTCGAAGGATTTGATGTTTTGGCAGCTGGAGGGAATATCCTTCCTTGCACTAAACGGATCCAACAACTTGAGATGGTATTGGGTGGACACAAGATGAACAAGGATTTCTATGTGGTTGATGTCGGTGACACAGACATGGTCTTGGGTGTGTAGTGGCTTCATTCTTTGGGAGAATACAAGACCAATTATCAAACTATGGAGCTTAAGTTCAAACATAATGGCCAAGAGGTTGTCCTTAAAGGTCTCTCTAGGAATGGACCCATGGTAGTCTCAGCTAAGAGAATGGAACGATCATTTCGCAGGGATCAAGTGGCATGGGCAGCAGAATGCTTGATTATAGATACCAACCCAGCAAAGGAGAGAACTTTTCCAGTGGACATTCAAGCCATCTTGAACAAGAAATGCCAAATGTTTCGTGAGATCCCTTCAGGATTGCCACCAAAAAGGGGATTTCAGCATGTGATAGAACTTGAAGAAAGAACCAAACCAGTGATCACCACTCCTTATCGTCACCCACGTATATACAAAGAGGAGATTGAGAAGGCCATTAAAGAGTTATTGGATATGGGATTTATTTGTTCGAGTTCCAACCCCTTTGCTTCATCAGTGGTGTTAGTCAAGAAGAAGGAAGGGACACTCAGAATGTGTATCAATTATAGAGCCCTCGACAAGAAGACAATCAAGAACCGCTATCCTATCCCCAGGATCAACAAATTAATAGATGAACTACATGGAGCAGTGTACTTTTCCAAGATTGATTTGCGTTCGGGGTACCATCAAATTAGAGTCGGAGATGAGGATGTATAAAAGACAGCTTTCAGGTGTCACTACGGGCATTATAAATTTTTAGTAATGCCGTTTGGATTGACCAATGCACCTGCTACGTTCCAATCTTGCATGAATTAGGTATTCATTCTCCAATTAAGGAAATTTGTATTGGTTTTCTTTGATGACATCTTGATTTATAGTAGGACATGGGAAGAACATTTAAAGCATATAGAGGAAGTGCTTACATCCTTGAGAGGAATTCATTCTATGCCAAGATGTCGAAATGTGAATTTGGAATGACAGAGATCCTATATTTGGGCCACAAGATCAGCGCTCAAGGGGTTAGTGTGGATGAAGAGAAAATTAAGGCAATACAGGAGTGGGTCACTCCCAAGAATTTGACACAACTAAGGGGATTTGTGGGCTTATGCAGCTACTACAGAAGATTTGTGAAGGGTTTCTCTCAGCTTGCAACACCATTGACCAATCTAACCAAGAAGGGAGCCTTCTCGTGGAGTTCCACAGCCCAGCAAGCATTTGACAAACTCAAGGAGGTAATGAGTTCATGCCCCGTTTTAGCCATTCCAGATTTTTCATCTCCTTTTGTGCTTGAGTGTGATGATTCAGGCGAAGGTATTGGGGCCGTATTAATGCAAAACAGACATCCTATTGCTTATGAGAGTAGGAAGCTCACCAAACCTGAGAGGGCTTTCTCCATCTATGACAAGGAGATGTTAGCAATCATGCATGCTCTTGCTAAATTCAGACAATACTTGGTCTGTGGGAAATTTGTGGTGAAGACAAATCATAATAGCCTAAGGTACTTCCTAAATCAGCGAGACCTGAACGATAGGCAACAGAAATGGGTAAGCAAACTCCAAGCTTATGATTTTGATATTGAATATGTTAAGGGCAAGAACAATGTGGTAGTTGATGCTCTTTCTAGAAAGCCTTACCTTTGTGCCATGACGGACATATCTGCTGATTGGAGAGCAGCATTACCACCGAATATGCCAAAGAATCGTTTGCTAATGACATCCTGGAAGGGAAAGTGGAGTACGACAGGTATCGGGTGGTGGAGGAACTCATTCTCTACAAGGATCGGGTCTATTTGGTACCACAATCCAAGGTCAAGGCTAGAATCATCAAAGCTTGTCATGATACTCCTCTTGCTGGTCACCCAGGGTTTTATAAGACATACAAGCAAATAAGAGAGCGCTTCACTTGGAAGGGGCTGAAAAGTGATATCTTGCAGCATGTAAAAGAATGTGTGGTGTGTCAACAAAATAAAGCTGAACATACCTTACCAGCTGGACTGTTGCAGCCTTTGCCCATCCCAAATCAGAAGTGGGAAAGCATTTCGATGGATTTCATCACTAGACTTCCGAAGGTGCAAGGTAAAGATTGTATCTATGTCGTGGTGGATAGGCTCACTAAATATGCTCATTTTTATGCCATTCCTTCAGAATTTAGGGCTCAACAAGTTGCAGATCTGTTTTTCAAAGAAGTCTTTAGACTCCATGGATTGCCAAGAAACATTGTGAACAACAGGGATAGCAAATTTATTAGCTTGTTTTGGCAAGAGCTTTTTAGTCTAGCTCACACAGAATTGACTCCTAGCACGAGTTATCACCCTCAAACGGATGGACAAACAGAGATCGTCAACAAGTGGATTGAAGGGTATTTAAGGAATTATGTGACAAGGCAGCAATCAGCTTGGGCTAAATGGCTGCATCTTGGGGAATTTTGCTACAACACCACACATCACATGTCCATCGGAATGTCACCCTTTAAGGCACTCTATGGGTACAAGGCCACGTCCTTCTTAAACCTAATTCTGGAAGATAGTAAAGTTTTGAGTGCCAAGGATATGGTGCAGCAGTGCATGGACATCATGAATTCCTTGAAGGAAAATTTATAGCGTGCTCAAAATCAACAAAAACTTTATGCAGATCAGCGTAGGACTAAGAGGGTTTTCGAGGTGAATGAGATGGTGTACTTACGATTGCAGCCATACAGACAATCCACTCTCAAGGGGAACAGAGCAGAGAAGTTAAAACCAAGATTCTATGGACCGTTCAGGATAACCAGGAGGATTGGCGAGGTTGCATACGAGCTTGAACTGCCTCCTGGGAGCAGAATTCATAACATATTTCATGTATCATGTTTGAAGAAGGCATTAGGGCAACAAATCACACCTTCAATGGAGTTGCCACCCCTAGATGACGAAGGCAAGTTGATCCTCAAGCCTGAGACAGTGTTGGACGTGAGAAAGAAAAGGTTGAGGAACAAAGTCATTCCAGAATATTTGGTGAAATGGAAGAATTTGCCTGCTGAAGACGCCACTTGGGAAGGAGTGGGGATTTTCGAACATCCTAATCTAAGGTTGCTCGAGGACAAGCAACTATCTAAGGGCGGGGACTCTCATGTCCCAAACCAAATCTAATTGGCCGACATGAGTTCTCCAATAGTGTTTATAAACACTAATAAAAATAGCGTAGGATATTCCATTTCTAGTCGACTTAACTTTTAAGTTGGCGCCTTGTTGCACTTTTGAATTTCTCTTTCCTTCATGTTTGTTTGGCCGACCTCATTGAGGTGGCGCTTGGATTTGTATTTATGTTGGTTCCCAGCAACTTTGGGGATCATTGCGGAATTGAGGATTGAATACCTGTCTGATATTGGGGGCGTAGCTGCTCAATTCAGTCACCCAAGGTGCGTAGTCTCTCCTGGGTCATTTCATGTTTAGCTATTCTCACATTTGCATATTGCTAGGGGTCTTGTCTACTCGTGCGCTTATGAGAGTCATCTAGTTTCACAGGCCTTTGGCGATACAGCAACAGCAACGGTGCATCCAGCCATTAGCGACATCATACACAAGCGATATCCCTCTAGCCAAGGCCATTTCACCCAATGCGAGACCACCACGAAGATAACGGCAGAGGTGACTACACAGGATTCACTTGGGCAACGCCAGCTAGGCGAAGCCAACTCTCACTTGTGGTCAGGCCTACACCAACCAGCGATCGCACCCTTACCAATCCATTGGAATCGTGCACAACATCTGAATAACCGTCTGGAGTCAACACAGATCCGCATATCACCAGTCTTCACAGAGACAGCATCTACAGCAAATAGCAATTCTGGGTGAATATCGATATCTATATTGTAATTAATCAGAACCATAATTGATTCCAAGTTATCTATCTCCTTAAATCTTTGGATTTCTGTGAATTCTCAATTGGGATCGAAATATTCATGGTGTAATGGTTGGTTGTCACAAATGAATGCTTTTCGAGTTTAAATTGAGATCTGTATCTTTCTACTTCGTTTTTCTGGAATAGAGTTCTTACACCTAGCAGTCCCAGCGGTAGCAGCAAGTCCCTGGACGCCCCCTATAGGATGGGACATCCCACCCTAAAGGCACAGTGCAGGGTCGGCAGGGTACGTTTCATCCCTGCCCCCATCACTGCATCCTAGGGATGTCAATTGTTTACAATGCTCTGCATGTGCCTATGTCTTCACTGTTTACCCTACTGCAGGTGGTGTCTATGCCTTTGCATCTGTACAACTCGTCCCCATGGACCAACAAAAAAACCTTCCACAACTGCCTCGAGCTCATCTATAACTTAACTCTCTGTGGAGTATTTCAATGCTAATATATCCTATGTTGAAACATTAACATGACTTATTTTGTAAAAGAAAAGGAACACACATCAGAGTTTAAATCAGCATTAAGTTAGTAGGTGCTCAAGTTAGAGAATCTCAACTGTGTTTGTCATGGAGATTTGCAGTGGTTATTTAACAACAATACTTATGTACCAATATAAAATCATAGAACACAGAACATCATGTAATAAATTAATAATCTATAATATCTGTAAAAAATAAAGGTCATAATCAATCACCACATAATATGAACTATAAAACCTTCAAAATATGTGCATAAGATTATAGACAAACTCGCCTCATTGGCACAATTTCATGATACAGAAAAACAACTTCACCACACACAAAAAAGGCTTCAAACCTGAAGTTGGAAGAAGGTTGTGTCATAGCCAGCTCCAAGAGAAATCACTTGTGTTTTCATTGGGGCATCATCAACAGTTTGCATCCCAGCATCAAGAAACTGAAAAAGTAACTTCCGTATTGCAGCCCATCGGGCATAATAACCTCAACATTTTCCAATTCGTAAACCAAAGGTTGATATTCTTGTCAGCTTTCATGGCCACATAGATATAGTGATAAATCAAAAGACTACAAAAACGCATACCACGATTAATGATTGGAGATCTCTTCATTGGTCTTCTGACAAATAGATGAACATAGTTGTCCTTTATGTAACCTTTTTTCACACAGGAACTACACAAAAAGAAGGAAATCAACACATGTTAGTTCAAGCACCAAAAGCAATGTGTGAGCTTTATAAGTACTTAAACAAGAGACAAAGGTCTTCTGACAAATAGATGAACATAGTTGTCCTTTATGTAACCTTTCTTCACACAGGAACTACACAAAAAGAAGGAAATCAACACATGTTAGTTCAAGCACCAAAAGCAATGTGTGAGCTTTATAAGTACTTAAAACAAGAGACAAAGCAACATAAAATTTCAGCAATTTCATTATTATTATAGAAACTTTTATAGAAAACAAGTAACTCTAATTTGCAATGAAAGGTTTTTAACTTAGAAGAAAATGACAAAACATAAGTCAGAATCAGCTATTTTAAAAGTACTATGGCTTATAGAAACTGAAAAATAAGTGCTTGAGCCACCAATGAAATTCTGCTATAGGTCAATCTTGAAAACCTGTCCATCGTCTAATCAAATCAGAACATTGTCAGTTGGTCTTTTATTTTATTAAAATAAATAAAAGAGCTCTGCATTTCATGACAATGTAAAGAAGGATTTAATAACTTAGTTACATGCAACAACATGCTAATGAAACCAAAATGCAGCCCACATACCACTCTCCTAGGCAGCAAATTCATTTTCTGCTCATTGCAGCACATAAAAGAACCAACATAAAACTAAACAGTATGTAAGTGTTACAGCAAAAGAGAGACTGTTAGGTTCCCTATATCACAAGCAAACTATATGAGCTACTCCCAAGCAGTATGTGCAAGTAATAGAGAAAAAGAACAACTTTCTCCAATTTTCATTGTTCATGAATGACCAAAGTAGGTCAATGGGAAATGTATGCATCAAACTGAAAGAGACACAACTAGGATGCCCAATATTCCTCACCAACCGGATTGTGCAAATAAAAGAGAAAAAAAATTATTAACATTCACAAATGACCAAAGAAAGTCAATGGGACTCAAATGTCCAGCAGAATACATGAGCATGTATGAATGTTAAACAGAACTCCACTGACCGAAAAGTAGTTAAAACAAAAATGGTAAATGAATATAACTAGAGGGGATAAACCCAAAATGGGCACTCGTAAACTCTTGAAGATTTTCAAACAAGACATGAAATACAGTACAAATAACCAAGTGAAAGTAGACCCTCTCTGCCAAAGAAATTAAGATCAGGGAACCAATGAAGACTCGGGCCGGCTCCAATTTGTATGAGTCCAGCAACAAGGAATGGAAAACATCCTTGTAAATCACCACAAGAGCCGAGACAAGATCTATGTCCACATTGTTAGATTTTAGATCAGAAATGAAATAAGCAGAAATACAACATACTAAACAAAGAACACAGCAGATACCCTGGGAAAACCCTCCTACTCGAGGGAGAAAAACCCAGCAAGAAATGATCTCTCTTATATATATATCAGATGAATAAGAGCAGAAATCTGCTTACAACTCAGGCCTTACTCAAGGCCGAATTAATACAATGAATAATAGCACCTCTCCTTGATGCAAAGAATACAAATAAATATGTGATTGTCCTTGAGATCGAACTGCTGCTACTAAATGATCTGCTGCTACAAGTGCAAACCTTTTCTTGGAATGAATGATCTTCTTCTTTGAAAAACTGATCTGCTGCTTAGGAATGCGAATGATGAGAGAATGTTGTGTTGATGATCAAATGAAATGAAATCTCCTCCATTATATACAAAGATAGGCGAACTCCCTCTAGGTCGGCTCCTTTTTGAAAATAAAGAATATAAAATATTAATTGAAACAAGAAGGCCGACCTGCCTTAAACAAGGGGAAAATAGCTCCCGAAGCTATAAAACACTAACACACATGAGAGTTGAGTGTACTAAGAGGGATCGATTAATCCCAAAAGCAAGTAGGGTACTCCTCAAGTAAGCTTTCCTACCAACCATGGTAGATATTCCTCTTTAAATAGGCAATAGCTGGTGACACACATATCCCCATAGTCAGGACTGTGAGCTAAGCTAGGGCGAATAGCTGGCCTTCTACATGACAAGTAGCCAAGTGTCCATGCCTGGAGAGAAAATAAGAGAATGAGGGTGTCATGTAGGCCACTTGCAAAAAGGGCTGTCAAACGCTATTATCAGTCTCACCATTGTATGGGTTACCACATCATCCAAATGATGCATGTTGGATGTTTGATGCAAAGCAAAGCTGCTCTAAGTTTAAGACATTAGAAATATTTAACAAAGTTTAAGTAAGGAATGCATCTCATTTGAGACATCCTCGCATTTATTGAATAATAAATTAGAGAAACAGGAAAATTAAGACTTTAGAATGGCAGAAGAATGTGGGAAATAGTAATGGTGCTTTCTGATACCCAAATCAGAAAATAAATATAACATCCACATGTAATGTAATATATCTTTAAAAGGGTAAACTGCCTATGGATACCCACTCTAATTTTCTCTTCTGATCAATAAAATGTGTCTCATCAACTAGAGCTCGGGAGAACTTCTACATTCCATTCATGTGACAGCAAAGCAAGTTTTTGTGAATTATTGGGTTCTAAAGATCCAAATCTCTTGCAAATTTAGGTGTATGTTTGCTATTAAACTTTAAAGTATTCAGACTACAGAAAATTATTCAGGCCAGTTTGTTCATGTTTGGTGTGAAATCCAAGCTGTTGTAAGCATTGTTGATGGTAGTAAAGAGTCGTTCATCTGTTTACTTCATTTTTTGGGATGCTTACTCTTTTTGTGGCAACATTTGTACAAAAAAAAAGGCACCGGTATAGGAAGGCCATGGAAGCATAGTGAAGGCCATGTGCAACCAAAAAGAGAGCAGAATGCCACTTTAAGATGCAGACTGGGAGGTAGAAAAAGAAGGGGGAGGGCATGGGCAGGAGGATGTGAAATGCATCCCAGCAGATGAGACAAGGGAGGTGTAGCTGTTTAAAAAAATTCAAAATCTGACCATTTTTTAATAAAAACGGCATTTTAGGAATCACCTAAGCCTCTACCAAAGATTTTTTTTTTAATTACTAGCAATCGCACCATGGTGTGCAATGGGTACGCCGAAGAAGTGGGGAAGGTCATTTAGGAATAAGGAAAATAAAGAATTTCTATTTAAAAAAAAATTAGCCGACACCTGCTTCATGGAGCTACAGTAGTTAGACGTGGCATTCTGCAGAAAAGTAAACGTGTCTTGTCTATTCTTCCACATTTTGCACACATGGGGCTGCAGGCAGAGGGCACAACTTGGTCCTTTATTTGATCCAATTTGGGCACACTTGGATCATCGTTTCCATATTCAGTTTCAGATCGACCTCATTTCTCAGATCAAGACCTTGAGCAGATTCAATTGATGGACTAGCAGAGGAACCACACGAACGCATTGCATTGCCCATCACTGAGCACGTTGATTGGGAAACATCAACTAAAGTGAGTGAAAGTGAGTTCGCAGCCACTCGACTGAAGCTTAGGGTTAGTTCCAAGAAATTTTCTGTGTTCTCCAATTAACTTCAGATCATCATTGAAGAGTTGAGTTAGAATTAAAAGAAGTTTAATAGGAATTATAGCTTCTTTACTCAAACATCTTACAATGTAATAGTCAATTATAATTTTTTCCCATTAATGTGGTTTTCTAGTCGCTTGCAGACTGCATTCAACACATCTGCCATGACCCTTTACATTGTTCCCAATGGTATCAAGCACTTGCTGGAGTATGTGAAGAATCGATATAATAATCCTGAAATCCTCATCCTAGAAAATGGTAAAATCTAATTTAATCTAAATCAGATCTTCCCCAATTTAATCTAAGCTTTGTAGATTTTGATTAACTCATCCATTACTGCAGCTTCATTTGCACTCGTCAATATATGTGGTGCCCTTAGAAGGCGAAAACAGGCGCCAGGTCTCTCAGTCTACAGTCATTGTAAGGCCAAGTAAAAGAGGGCAGTGGTGGTGCTGATGGACAATAGCATTATGAATGAGGAGCAGAATCAATCACAATCCATTGCAATTGCAAGTAGCCTAGCAATGGCCATAGCGATTGTGATTCCTGAGTACAGTTTCTTTTATTTTCAATTTTCGTTTTGACTGAAACACATTTGAATTTCTTCAGAATTTATGGAGCATGTTAAAGTGGAGAATTTTAGGTAGCAAACCATCATTTTGCATTTTACTGAGAATGGTTTTGATTTGGTCCCATTGTCTCCGCTGCCCCAAAGATTTAAGCAGTTTTCACCAGGAGAACACCCATGTTCCTGCAGGTGTGATGTTATTTGGCTCAATGCCCTCTGCCATCATTCTCTCGAATGCCTTCACTGCATCCAGAACAAGAATATTGTGCTGCTGCCTCTGCTTCCTCCACAACTTTTCTGCTCCACCCGAGACTCTGTAATACCTCTCCATTGTCGAGTCTCACGGGAGAGACAAACTCTCTGTCTATACTATTGGCACCCACAGTGGTCATCCATGGCACAATGTTTTTAACAGAACCGTAGAAAAGCCCTTCGTTACTAGCAGAGGTGGAAACAAATACACCCCTCTATGTGGTCCTGAATGTTGCAAGGGCTTGGTGATCCATGTAGAATAGATTGTCATAGTCATTGCCAATTGACAAAGAAATAATGTCTACACCATTTTGAACGGCTTTTTCCATCGCAACAGCCACATCACTGTCAATCACACAAGCCTTAATGTCATGAAAACAACTAAGTCAAACTGAAAATGATATGTCAAATTGAAGATGGCGAATGGCTAGATTCATTTACGTCATCTTTCATCCCTTTTCAATCACTGCACATCGTTGATGGCAAGGGCAAAGATTGAAGCCAGTGAAAGAGGACGGTGAAAAAAAGGCAGAAAAAATTCAGCGATTAAAATGAACGGTCAACATTATTTCTATGGTCAGAAGGATGATTCCAGCGGTTGATGGTAAAACTTAGCTCGTGCATTTCATATAAGGATACGCCTTCGGCATAAATTAAAAATGCCCCTGTGCATGCAGTAAAAGAGTGCAGAAGGAAAGAAATTGAGTTCACGGCTGTTGTCCAAGTACTTTAATGACCTTAGGAAATTCTACCAGTACTAGAAAAATGAAAAAGGCCATTTTTTAACCAAATAATTTCAAATCAATATTAGCATACAAGCTTTTTGAAGAGAAAATTATTTTTTCCTATTTGTATAAAAGGCACATAAATTGGGGAATAAAAATATTTTATTATAAAGCAGAATAAGTAGTTTCTTTAAAAAGGTGTTTTTAATACTTTGTAAAGGGATTTCCCCTGTTGGAGGGGTAGGATATAACTAGTTAGAGAGCAAGCTTACTGGAGCAAACCACCATGGTTTCTTCAAATTGAACTTCGATGGCGCCTCTAAGAGGAATCCTAGTGTTGCAGGTGCAGATGTCATTGAGAAATGACCAAGGCAGATTTGTTAAAGGTGGCTCATTTTTTCTGGAAGTTCAATCCAACAATGAAGCAAAATGATCGACTATTGTGGAAGGTCTTTGTAAGGCCAAAGAGTTAGGGTATAGGAATTCACTTGTGGAAGGTGATTCTTTGGTGGTCATTCAATGATTGTCAAAAATGAACTGCCCAAACAAGGAAGGCTATACTTTGGGGAAGCTTTAGTTCTTTGCCATAGTTTTGATGACATTTTCATCCACTGCTATCGTGTATGTAATAAGGTAGTGGATTTGTTTAGGTGTTCTTCTTGAGTTAGATCTTCCTCCATGAGCATGTTGTTGGCTCAAGGAGTTGCATGCTTTTTTGGGCCTCTAGTCATTATTTCTTGTAATAAGTTCTTTCCCTTTGAGGCCATACTTTGTTGTTGGCCCATTTCCCACACCGTTTCAGTATAATGGATTTTATGACACAGAGGTTGCCATGTGCGGATTGTATTGCATGGTAGTGGTTTATTAGTAGATATGTGTTGGCACATGGGGCTTTTTTTTAAAGCCAGCTCTTCCCTCTCTTTTGTTTACATGTCTATTAGTAATGTTCAAAGCTCTTTACTTACCTGCCCCATTCTCCATTCCTCTTTCATGATTGTTTGTGCGCTTCACTGTCTTCTACTATAGTTTCATCTAGGCCCCAACCATAATGCTTTAAGAAGGGTTCAAAACTCTGACCCCTTTCTTCATGAAGCTATTTCAAACCAGCATTTGAAGGCAATCTTTCACTGCTCAGCCCCTAGTTCTCTTAATTTAGTAAAATGTATCTTGAGGCCTGAAGATGTGGACTCTGGTAAATTGCAAAGCAAATCCTCCATTCTAGAAGAATTTCTGCAATGCCTACCTGCAAAGGTTTCTAAAGGTGAGGTGGGGTGCTAGGTTAGAATTTTCTTGCTCCCTGAGGAGCCTCTCCCTGTGATTTCGGAAGAGTTGTCTTCTTTGGCTCAAGCTAAGTTGCCAGAGCCTGCTTCCATGGGTGATATCTGTGTACTCAACAAGGAGGTGTTGGTTGTTTATTGACAGTTGCTTGAGCAGTCATTTTGTTTGGATTTGTGCTCGATCCTAAAGCAGCTCCTAGTTACTCATTCTAAGGGTAGGCTTGAGTTTACAAGGGCTTTCACCCTACCATTATTAGAAAATGGTATCTTGCACCGCTTAGTTCAACATAAGGACGTTATGTATGGAGTCAATTTCCCTCAGCTTGCTGACCTTGGAAATTTGGCTTCAAAGGAGAAAACTGTTCATACAGCGGTGTTCCCCCAAGTAGGGTCTTCTACTACAAGTAGTGATGGAATCGGAGGTTGGGGAGCATCGTCCCTGCCTTAGTTTCTTTGTGTTGTTTGTAGTCTCCTTTTTGCTGTTGCATGTTTGTTAAGCTATCTATTCCTTTGGGGTGGTGATTGATCTCTATGGTCGACAGGTCTATCTCTTTGCCTATTTTTTTGATGTTTGGTGAGCTTAGTGCCCTTTTGGTTAGATCTTTTGTATTTTACTTGTTTTATATATGGGTGAGGACCCTTCCCTTAGAAAGCCTCTGTAAATTATAAAAAAAAAAAAGACTTTGTAAAGGGGTTGATTTTTCAAAAAAATTGTAGAAGGGCACTTTTTTTTGTAAACGGGGGGAAAATATCAGTGGAAATCATCTAAACATATTAGAATTTGACCAGAAAAATAAAACCAAATCGGTAAAGAGTAAAATGGGTTCCTTCATATAGGTTAGACTATATGAGAGAGGAGGCTTTTGTGTTGATGCAATTAAAGGATAGGACTCAAGACAAAAAAAAATTAAGGATAACGAAGTCATTTAAGACAGATTATTTATATGAAGAAATGATAAGGGAAAGCAAGAAATGGTAAGGGTAACAAATAGAATTACAGAAGGAAGAGGATATGGTTTTGGGAGAACCTAGACAATTAGAAAAATAAAATTTTGTCCAAAGCACATGTAAATAAAGCACAATTTGAGAGCAAAAAGAAAGCCTAAATAGTAAAAGTTTGTTAGTTTATTTTTCTTTTCAGAGTGTGTTCTTTTTGGTTTTGCAAACATGTTAAAATTTTCACAAATAGTCACAAAGTTATATCACTTCATTGGGTTAAACTACATGGAATGAAAATGTGTTGTAGAAAAAACTTTAATCTTTAATAATATTTACCGCTTGTTATGAATATAAATTGTCTAACTATTCCTACAAACCACGCACAGACAGATGCATTTGAACTCAGAAATCAAAAAGCTTCAGCAATAATTCAATGTTCATGCACATTTGAAACCCATGTCCATGTTGATTCGTCCAAAAATGGTTGGGAAGCCTGGCATACACTAAATATATTGTATCATAAACAATCATCGTATAAACAAATAGACTTTGATGTTGCAATTGAATAGTGAAAAGTTGTTTGAAAGTGAAAAAGTGAGAACTTGTCAAAAATGAAAAACATCAGATCCGAGATAGAAAAAGCCAAGTTTCATAAAGTTGATGATCGACCATGATAACAATGACCTTGAATGGGGTTCCCTGTCATATAGAAGTTTGGCGGAAACCTTTCAATTGACAAACAAATTGAGCAATGGAAAATATGACACACTGTCAATTAGTAATACAACACGCCAATTGCCTATCTCATCATAAAAGGAAAACTCAGAAAGATACTTTTACTGCTAACACCAGTAGAGACAATAGAGGCAGAGGTGTACAAGGGTAGAGTTAATTATAATAATCTTGGCAAAGGAAGAGGGAATCATAATGACATAGGTAGAGGAGGTGGTTGAAATGGTGAAAGTTTCACATTCTAGTTGTAATGAAGAAAGCGACTAGAGTGGGAGAGGCAGAAATAATCATGCTCCTGATCAGGGAAGAGGAGGCAGTAGCACAAAGGATTAGCAAGATTCAGCAAATTATGCCCAGTATGAGGATGGATATGAAGATGATTACACTAACTATGTTGGAGAAGGAACTGAATTTTAAGCAACTTTTACAGCACTTAAGGTGGATGCTATGTGTGCAGCGTTAAAAAGGAGTGTAGACAGCTCAATAGCTACATTAACAAGAAGTGTTTTAATCCAATAACATATGATTAAACCATAAAAATTTAATGAAACAATGGAGAAGAATACACAAATAAGCAAACCATATAGACACCAGATACTTAATCATAAAAGTTGCTTGAGAAGTTGTTGAGGATTTGCAATACTTGTTTTCTATTTTCCCCTCGCTGTATTATTTCATTTTGTTTCAAAATATTAAAAAAATTAAAATCATATATTGCCAGAGAATTCTAGATTGGGACATTACATCATGATTTTTTAAAGCAACAATTAATTTTAAAAATTTTAGATGATTTCTTTTAGAGTTAAAATTCTCTCCAAAAATTATCTTTAAATTTATTGCCGGAAAACTACAAATTATTAAAAAAAAAAAAAAAATTAAAATCCAAAATCTAAAAAGAAAGGACCTCTATTTTCCTGGACAAGATTCTAGCCGCTGCTCCATGACCACTTCCTAAATTTTGGAATGTTCTACCAGAAAGCAAGAGCAGTTAAAGTTTGGGACCAAGAATTTGGCCACGGGCAAAGAGAGGGATTGAAATAGCCGCCACTGCTTATGAGTCTTTCTCCGTACCTAGATACTACATTTTCCGCCAATATATTTTTTCTACTTTTATGCTACACGTTAAGCAGAAACTAGAAGCCCGCGGAAAAAAGCTCCATAAAATTTTAAAAAGCATGCATACAAAATTCAGGGAACCTGTTGCATATGACCATACTCTAATCCAATGAGGATTGCATTGCTCTCAAGATTATGTTATAGTTTTGAACCGGTTGAGCTCGAATGGCAAAAGAATCCGCGCTTTCATATCAGAACCCAAGAAACATGCTTAAGTGTTAAATTTGAGTAAAATACAACATACAACTTACTAGGAGCACGCTAAGTTAAAGGTAGGTTGGCGAATTTACCAAAACCACAAAGAAAGAAAAAAATTACACTAAACCAAGCTAAACTGCAAGCTCAAGTAGGGTTCTGAACAAACAGGACAAAAGAAATGCAATCAAAAAAACAAGCATCCCGTGGGTGCTGAATATCTAGGGTTTACATAGGCTCATTTGGAGTATGAATTTTGGAAGAAAAAAAAACACAGATCCTTGATTTTATAAAAATTAATTCCTCTTGATTAGATTGATTTTAAGAATTCAATCAACGAAATAGTTTTTAGAATTGAAATGGAGAGCGTGTTCATACAGCTTGCTGGCAGTAGCATCGTCATTAGTGGCCTGTACAGCAGCTCTGTTGTTGCTCGGGCTTGCCATCTATTATTCCGCCGCCTCTGCACAGAAATGTATATATGATAACAGCTAAATATAAACATATCATATACCCGAAGGTCAATAGCGGTTTTCGTGTTCTATGTGATGTTTGCTATAACTTCAACGTATACTTGGATGGGAGGGTAGCTCATAGAGGGCGGTGGCTATCCAGCCCCCAAAACGCCATGGGACATGGGATGCCCCATGCACCATATTTGACCGTCCGTGCGCACGCCAGCCAACTGACAATCCCAGGCCGCCGTATTTGTCAGTTTTTTGTTTTTCACCGTGCCCAATATATGGGAATTATATATAATATGTTTTCTAATATTTTAATATATATAATATGTTTCTAAATTTATTAATTAATTTATGGTGAAAACATATATTCTAAATTAATTGATAAATTTAGAGAACATATAATATTTTTTTAATCAATATTTATATTATATACTTTATTATATATTATAATTAAAATATTTATATTATATTATATTATATATAAATTTTTAATTATATAAATATATAATTAACAATGTATGTTCATATTTTTTTAATCCATTATATATATATAATGTTTATCAAATATTTTTTAAACTTGTAGAACAAAAATAATAGTTGAAATTTTGTTTGCATTTATAGATATTTCTAAATTTTTCATTAAAAATATTTTAGAGAAATATTTATTTTAAATTAAATAGACCTATTTTACATATGAAACTGACTATTGAAGTTTTAGATATAATAAATATAATTAATCAAATGTATGATTGTATTCTCATTGTAAATATATTTTAAATGAAACAAGAATATATAGTTCTTAAGAATAAAATTAGTTGAAATATTTTATTTATCAAATATAATAATATTTATTATAAATTTTGAATTGATATCTATTATCAAATAAGTAATGAATATATAATTATAATTAGACTACACATCAATATACTTTAAATTTTTTATTAAAATAAAATTTGATAATTATTTAAGCAAAGATTTTGAAAGGGCATTATAATCTTTAATAAAGTCAATAGATAAAACAATAGCATGATAATAGATCTCCTTCCTTCTTTTGCATTGTAAGCTACCATAATATATGGCCTTAAAATCCTATTCATAATTTGAACATCTCTAAACTATACAACACATCAAGTATTATAATGTCATGCCTCCCTTCAATAAAATAGGGCTTCAAAACCCTATTTATCTTAGATTTTTTTATAGATCACAAACCATAGCCAACATCATAATATATTGCATGCTATATTTAACATTATCATGTCACTTTATTCCCCCTATAATATAGTTTATCATTAGACAAATTAGGGTTTTAATCTAATTAGGGTTATACTTAAAGTTAATATATTATGGGCTGCCCCAAAATATAGATTAATAGTTATAATCACTTTAAGTTTAACCCTAATATGAATATAATAATCACAAGAATTAGAGTTCAATCTATGATTATTATATTCATATTAGGGTTAAACTTAAAGTGATTATAACTATTAATCTAATCTATGATTATTATATTCATATTAGGGTTAAACTTAAAGTGATTATAACTATTAATCTATATTTTTGGGCAGCCCATAATATATTAACATTGAATGTAACCCTAATTAGATTAAAAATTCATTCTAACCCTAATCCTACCCTCACAATGCTTCTAATGTGGTCCACTCCCTATAAATTATTATATTCAAAATATTATAATAAGATATTTAATATATTACTAATTCTTTAAACCTAATACTAATTCACACTGAAAGTATTATTTAATTATTTAGATAAACTAATATTATGCTTTCACTTTAAATATTTTTTTTTATCATAGATTGAATTCTAATTCTTCTGATTATTATATTCATATTAGGGTTAAACTTAAAGTGATTATAACCATTAATCTATATTTTGGACAACCCATAATATATTAACTTTAAGTATAACCCTAATTTGTCTAATAATAAACTATATTATATAGGAGGAATAAAGTTATGAATAGGATTTTACGGCTATATATTATGGTAGCTTACAATGCAAAAGAAGGAAGGAGATCTATTATCATGCTATTGTTTTATCTATTGACTTTATTAAAGATTATAATGCCCTTTCAAAATCTTTGCTTAAATAATTATCAAATTTTATTTTAATAAAAAATTTAAAGTATATTGATGTGTAGTCTAATTATAATTATATATTCATTACTTATTTGATAATAGATATCAATTCAAAATTTATAATAAATATTATTATATTTGATAAATAAAATATTTCAACTAATTTTATTCTTAAGAACTATATATTCTTGTTTCATTTAAAATATATTTACAATGAGAATACAATCATACATTTGATTAATTATATTTATTATATCTAAAACTTCAATAGTCAGTTTCATATGTAAAATAGATCTATTTAATTTAAAATAAATATTTCTCTAAAATATTTTTAATGAAAAATTTAGAAATATCTATAAATGCAAACAAAATTTCAACTATTATTTTTGTTCTACAAGTTTAAAAAATATTTGATAAACATTATATATATATATATAATGGATTAAAAAAATATGAACATACATTGTTAATTATATATTTATATAATATATAATATAATATAAACGTTTTAATTAAAATATATAATAAAATATTAATTAAAAAATATTATATGTTCTCTAAATTTATCAATTAATTCACAATATATGTTTTCATCATAAATTAATTAATAAATTTAGAAACATATTATATATATTAAAATACTAGAAAACATATTATATATAATTCCCATATATTGGGCACGGTAAAAAATAAAAAACTGACAAATACGGCAGCCTGCAGGATTGTCAGTTGGCTGGCAGGCGCACGGACGGTCAAGTATGGTGCATGGGGCATTCGATGCCCCATGCCATTTTGGGGGCTGGATAGCCACCGCCCTCATAGAGAGGCCTAACGAGTGGAGAGGGGTAAGTATTTACTATGTAAAAGAAAATTACATATAAAAATTTGAAGTAAAAGATAAGAGTTTCATTTAACACATTCATATATTTAATAAATAAAATGTATGATGGATATAGAAAATTTTAAAATTTTGTAAAATTGTTTATATATATGTTTACTTTTATTTAATTATAATGAATAAAAAATAATAATCAAATAATTATTTACTTTAGTAAATAAAATAGTTCATTTTCTTTCATTTATGGAGTGTCTTCTTCTCATCTTAATTCTATTGATAGATCAAAAGTCAAATGAAATATTCATCCTCTAAATTATATATGGAAGATGAACTTAGACGGCACTTCTTTTGACAATTTGGTACCTGAGAGGTAGGATGTGTCACTCATGACTCCTTTGTAATTTGATTAAAGTAGCTTCAAAAACAAAACAAAAAAATATCTTAAGACAAATAATGAAGCAAAAACAAAAACCCTTACTTGGATTACAACTAATAAAGTCTTGCTCTCCCAGCAACATTATAATCGAAGGCAACTCAATTGTTATCATTCTTTGCCTCAAAAATAAGCATTCAAAAAATTGGAAGATAAAATAATTTTAATGAAGCATCTTACTAAATGGTCTCCCTTCCTTTTCCATCAACCAATGTTATCGAGAGGGTAATAGAATAGCCAATTTTATTTCCAATCATGGCATTGATCAACTAGAGGATATCATCATCAATGATAAACTAGTAGAGTGGAAGGATCTAAAGAGATTATGGGGCAATGATAATGAGGCAAGTCTTGCTTCTTATTAATCTTTATCATTACTTTATTGATGGCGATGGAGAGGATGCAGTTGTTTTCAGATGAAGGTGTAGAACCTAAAAATTATTAATATTTTTCATATGACCGATGGATTAGTATGGGTCGATTATGCTTGATCCATGAAGAATCAAAGCAGTTGTCACAGATTTTAACCTTTAATTCAATCACTGGAACTAATGCTTAACACTACCTATATGATTAATCATCAAATGCCAATGCAAAAACTCAAATCCAACACATAAACACAATAACGCCAGATTTACATGGAAAACCTAATGAGGGAAAAACCACGGTGAGGATTAACTCACACTATAGAGTGTTAGGGTTAGAGATGGCAGATATCTAACAATTAAATACAGATTTAAATAATAAACAGAGAAACTAAAATATACACAGAATAAATCATAACACAGAGAATTTAACGTGGTTCACCCAATCTAGGCTACATCCACCAAACCGCAGCCATCCAATACTTTTATTATCCAGTGCAAAACCTATTACAATCTTGCGAATAATCGTGTTTTTCATCATACTGTAACCCACATCCCAACCCCTTTTAACAAGCTTTTAGAAGCTTCCAGAATTAGGGTTTTACAAAGTCGGTTTTCATTCTTTTTCGGAGATTTTTCCTTTTTCACTGACGACGCGAAAAACAACAAAAAAAATTCTCGTGGGCTGCGCCCCCGAACCCCTGCAAGGATAGGGGGGCGAGGTGTATAGTATACCATGGGCTATACAGTATAGCATGATCAGTCACCACATACTAACAATCTCCCACTTGGAGACTGATTAGGCTCCACACCATCACAACCTCTCACTTGGAGACTAATCCTGGACAACACTGCTGCACTTATAACTCCCACTGGAAATAAGGACCTTGGACCCTGCTGCTTTGTTATACTTGAATTCAACCTTGAAGGCCAACCGAAGCTGAAGAGGAGCTCAGCTTCTCCCTTGGCACTGCCTTCGTAAACATATCCGCTGGATTGACATCTATATGTATCTTGTCCAGCTTGACCTGTCCATTTTCCAACACCGACTGAATGAAATGATATCTCAATTGTATGTGTTTTGTTTTAGAATGTAAGGCTGAATTCTTTGCAAGATGTATAGCACTCTGACTATCTGTAAATAAGTAATTTCCATCATGTTGTTTTCCCAACTCATCCATGAAAAGTTGCAGCCATATCATCTCCTTTGTTGCCTCTGTTGCAGCAACATACTCTGCCTCAGTGGTGGATAAAGAAACCACCTTTTGCAATCGAGAAATCCAACTCACTGCTATCCCACCAACTGTAAATACATAACCTGTGGTACTTCACCTGGTATCTATATCCCTTGCCAAATCTGAGTCAACATAGCCTTTTAAATCAGTATTTGAGCCCCCAAAACATAAACACTTATTAGATGTACCTCTCAAATACCTAAGAATCTATTTTACTGCATTCCAATGCTCAACTCCAAGATGACTCAAATACCTACTAACAATTCATACAGCATGTGCAATATCTGGTCTCGTGCATACCATGGCATACATTAAACTGCCTACAGCTGAAGCATATGGTACCTTGGACATTTTTTCTTCCTCCTCTTGTGTCTTTGGACACATATCCTTAGTCAATTTAACATGACTAGGCAAAGGTGTGCTAACAGCTTTTGCATTCTCCATATGAAATCTCTACAACACCTTTTCAACATAATTAGCCTGAAATAAAAACAATTTTTGTTTTTCCTATCTCTACAAATTTTCATACCAAGGATTTGCTTTGCTGCACCCAAATCCTTCATAGCAAAAGATTTTGCTAACTGTTGTTTTAGCTCACTTATGTGATCCATGTTAGACCCAACTACAAGCTTGTCATCAACATATAAGCATAAAATAATGTAGTTGTTATGAACCAACCTCTTAAAATAAACACAATGGTCAGAATTACACCTGATGTAGCCTTGCTCGGCCATAAAACTGTCAAATTTCAAATACCATTGTCGAGGTGCTTGCTTCAAGCCATATAAATTTTTCTTCAATCTGCACAATAGTTTCTCCTTACCTTTGACCTCAAATCCTTGTTGTTGTTCCATATATATTTCCTCTTCCAAATCACCACGGAGAAAGGTTGTTTTAACATCAAGCTGTTCTAAATGCAAATCTTCAGCAGCCACAATACTTAAAACAATACGAATATAAGTCATTTTAACAACAGGAGAAAAAATCTCATCAAAATTAATACCATTTTTCTGTGCAAATCCCTTTACAACTAATCTGGCTTTAAATCTTTTCTTACCTCCATCCTCCTCTTTCAGCCTATAAATCTATTTGTTTGGTAAAGCCTTTTTACCTGCAGGCAACTTGCATAAATCCCAAGTCTGATTTTCCAGCAAGGAGTCCATTTATTCTTTCATTCCATGCTCCCACTGAACCTTGGTATCCACCTGCATAGCTTCATCATAATATTCTGGTTCACCAGCATCGTTAACAAAATAGTATACAAAGAGGGAGAGAATCATTTTGGAGGTCTACTTATCCTTGAAGATCGTCTAACAGAGTTTGTGGTATTTGTTGCTGCTGTTGTTGCTTAGCATGAGGAACCACTGAAACATTATTGTTGGGAATATCATCCAACACTACATAATCATTTTCTTTCTTCTCATGCTGCAGCAACAGATCTTTGTACAACACTTTTTCATTGAATATGACATCCCCGCTTCTCACAATTTTTGATTTTCAAAATCCCAAAGCCTATAACCAAATTCATCAATGTCATATCCAACAAATACACATTTCTTTGATTTTGCATCAAGCTTGGTTCTATTTTCAGAATCTACATGTGCAAATGCTTCACAACTGAAGGTTTTGAGAAAAGAATAACTCACCTTCTTACCCTTCCATGCTTCCTTTGGAATACCCCAACGCAAAGGATTAGAGGGACCTCTATTGATTAAATAAACAGCAGTGTTTACAGCTTCTGCCCACATTTTTAAAGGCAGCCTAGCATGCAATCGCATAGTCCGTGCACACTCCATTATTGTCCTATTCATGCGCTCAGCCACTCCATTTTCCTGTGGAGTCCTTGGAACCGTTTTCTGCCTACGAATACCATTAGAGGAACAATAATCTTCAAACTATTTACTACAATACTCGCCACCATTATCAGATTTGAGACATTTTATCTTTTTACCTTTCTCATTCTCAACCAAGCTTCTCCATTTTTTAAAAGTTTCAAATGCATCAGATTTATGCCTAAGAAAATAAATCCATACCTTTCTAGTTGCATCATCAATGAATGTAACATAATACAGAGAGCCACCGAGAGAAGATACCTTAGCTTGTCCCCATACATCCGTATGCACAAGCTCCAATTTCTCATCTTTCTTTTGCTTCCCATCCTTGAGAAAACTAACTCTCTTTTGTTTTCCATAGACACAACTTTCACAGAAATCCATATTAACACATTTTAGACCTGGTAAAACATTATTTGAATGAAGTACTTTCATACCTTTTGCACTCATATGCCCAAGTCTATTATGCCACAGTGCTAATTCAGAGTCCACAACAACTGTATGATCTTCTACTTGCTTAACTGCAGCAACTGTTCCTGAACATTGACCCTTTTCCATAACAATTAAAGTAGAAGGAACAGTATGACCTGTACAAAGATATAAGGTGCCTACTTTCACACCTTTTGCTACTACTAAGGCACCCTTTGTGACCTTCCAATTTTTATCACTAAATGTAACAACACAACCTTCATCATCTAGTTGCCCTGCTGAAATTAAATTTCTACTTAACTTTGGAACATGCCTTACCTCACGTAGTAGCCAATGATTCCCATTCTGCAACTTAATCTTGATTCCTCCCTTTCCAACAATCTGACAGGGTTCGTTATCTCCTAAATAAACCAGCCCAAAATCTCCTTGGACATAATCAAGAAAATAACTTCTATGGGGGGTAGCATGAAATGAAGCCCCTGAATCTAACACCCAAGAATCATCAGCATTATCAAGGGAAAGAATCAAAGCATCCTCATCAGATTTATTACTTACCATATTTGCCTCTTTGCTTCCTTGTTGTCTCCATCTTTTTTTTTCCGAGACCAGCAATCTTTCTTCAAATGACCTGGCTTACCACAGTACCAGCAATCCCTCTTATCTCTAGATTGGGACCTTTTGTCCTTTGATTTTCCTCGTGTCTTCCCATGATTTCCAAAAAAAATTCATCTCTCCTTTGTTCTGCCCTTGCTTTCTGCATTCAAAACACTGCCTGATGTGGATGTTCCATCTGAGTTTTTCCTACGAATTTCCTCACTCAAAATAACACCAACAACATCATCAAACTTCAATGTATTTGAACCAGAAACAGAATTGCTAACCGCCATTACCAAGCTATTTCAGCTTTCAGGCAAAGAACACAGAATCAAAAGAGCCCTAACTTCTTCATCAAAGTTTACTTTTACAGAAGTTAATTGACTGGTGACCGTATTAAACTCATTCAAATGATCAGTAACTGACCCACCTTCTACCATTTTCATATTAAATAAATGCTTCATAAGAAATACCTTATTTGAAGTGAAGGCTTTTCATATAACTTCGCCAGGGTTTCCATCAACTCTTAAGTTGTCTTTGCTGTTGTAATATTGAATGCCACCGATTGTGCCAGGCATAAATGAACTGCCAAGAGCCTTTCTATCCAAGATCTCCCAGTCCCATTTGACATTGCTGCAAATCTTGGCTTTCCCTTCCAATGGCCGCCATAAATCCTTCTGATAGAGATAGTCCTCCATCTGCATCTTCCATAACTGATAGTTTTGCCCATTAAACTTCTCAACCTTCTTACCCTCGTCTGCCATTGCTCCCACTCAACCGTGAGACTCCCACTCAGTCGTGAGACTTTCCTATAGATGATAATCGAAACACAACTCGCTCTGATACCACTTGTTAGGGTTAGAGATAGCAGATATCTAACAATTAAATGCATATTTAAATAATAAACAGAGAAACTAAAATATACATAGAATAAATCATAACACATAATTTAACGTGGTTCACCCAATATGGGCTACATCCACCAAACCGCACCCATCCAATACTTTTATTATCCAGTGCAAAACTTATTACAATCTTGTGAATAATCATGTTTTTCATCGTACTGTAACCCCCATCCCAACCCCTTTTAACAAGCTTTTAGGAGCTTCTAGAATTAGGGTTTTACAAAGTCCGTTTTCATTCTTTTTCAAAGATTTTTCCTTTTTCGTTGACGACGTGAAAAATGGAAAAAAAAATCTCGTGGGCTGCGCCCCTGAACCCCCGCCCGGGGCCCGGCCCAGCCCCAAACCTCGGTGAGGACAGGGGGCTTGGGTGTACAGTATACCATGGGCTATACAGTATAGCATGATCAGTCGCCACATACTAACATAGAGTTTATCAAAACTGATAACAAAAAGGCTCACTGCCTGAGATAAGGCTCACTACCTGAAATAAGGACTCACTGTCTGGAACAAGGACTCACTATCCAACATGGCTACAACCTAGAGGTCTCACTACCACAGAGATACAAATAAGACAAAAAGACTTGTTATAGAGAGACTACAATCCCAATGCGACACAGGATTCCACCACAATCACTTGATCAACTTGCATGAATGATAGAGTTCGCCTTCTGCTCACTACATCTGGTAACTCAGCATTAAGCTTCACACTGATATGCCACACACATCTCACACACACTTTTTGAATAGCATCAAAATTGTGTCTACTCTTTCACTTATCTTCCTTCTTTTCTTTTATATATTTTTCATTACTAGCTCATCCTATATTTATACTATCTCCAACCTTGAAAAAGATACAAAGCTGGCCATCCAAACTTCAAATTCAAATTAGGTCAGCACCAAAACATCCTAGGGTGGAAATAGAATGAGGGTGACCCAAACACATGCTTCACTAGGACCCAAAATAGATCCAACGCGCTTCATCAACTTCAAAGATAGTGTTTAACATGAGATCGACCAAACCAGTGTAAAAAAATAGAAAAATTAAGCTCAAAACTTCTAGAAACCAAAAATATCTTCAATGCAATCAAAACATCTTAACTTTAGAACTGCAAGTCAAAATACTTCATAAAAGAGAAATCTAGACCAGCAACTTTTCTCCTGGACCTCAACCAGAACACAGAAAAACATAGTTCAGAACTAGTGTACACAACTCGAACTTCACAACGAACCAATAGCCAAAAATCTAGATATAGCAACCTTCAACAACCATGACCACCATATTTGAACCGCACGAACATAGGGGCAAATACTGAATCATTATCTTGAGCAACAAGTGAATACTTGTAAACTTTCTTTAATGCAATTTTCTCAATATCCTCAACATATATAGCCAACAACAACTAGTAGATAACAAGTTGACCAGTTGACATCAATGACAATACCTTCATTCCTTTCTCCATTCTTGAAACAATGAAAGCATGATTTTAATCTAAATGAGCATGATGCAAGCTAATTTACCATGATTTTATGCTAAAATAATCTAGATATGCAAAAACTAAGCTAATATAAATGGATTCTAAACTAAAAGACTCAAACCCTAATTCAAAAACTAGCTAAATGAATGCATTATGTGATCATGGAAGCCATTAATGGAAGCTTCAATTTAATTAATGCAATTAAAATAAACTAAAAGATGTCAAATGTGTGTTAAATATGAGTGTGAATGAGTGTGAGTGATTTTAACAGCATAACTCTGATGTTAAAAGAAGGATGCATTTGTCTCCAAATAGTGACCTATTTATAGGAGAGCAAATGAGAAATGGAGGGTTGAGATTGAAAAAGCTAATCAACGGTCAAGGATGGAAGAAATTGGAGGCATAGTTCATGGATTCTCATCAACGGAGGATAATGCAAGATGAAATTTAATCAAGGGCTAACATTCCTTCAAACAAACACACTTTCAACTTGTCCAAGAGGTCACAAGTTAACTTGCACAAAAGGTCACAAGTTAACTTGCTCAAGAAGCTAAGTAAGTTTGTTGAAAGAAAGGAATATTCCCCTTTTTCAAATGAGCGAGGAAAAAAAGGATATTTCGTTAATTAAAACCAAATTAAATTGTGCAAAAAGGGAAGGAATATTCCATGTGGAGGAATGTGCACAAGAGGAATATTCCCTTGCAAGTGGGGGGAATTAGATTTAATTGATAATTAAACAATATTAATTATACAATTAGGGGATTTAGAATAATTAGATGATATTCATTAAATAAAATGATTTAATGAATGGGAGAAAGGTGGAATGACATTTAATTAAATACCTTAGGGTTATTTAATTAAATAAGAAGAATTAGGGATTTAAATTAAATGGTTTGATTTATTTAATTTAATAGGACAAAATGTTAGCATGAAAGGGGGCGAATTAACCTGATGAAGCTAATAGGTGAAAATGATGCCATTAATTAATTAGTTAGGCTAATTTAATTAATTAAGTGAAAAAAAAAATGGGTTTCAAGAGGAAATGATGTTAGTATACCCGATTTGAGTGTATGATATCATTTGGGACATTTTTTAGTGTCTACATTTCCATCTTTTTATTTATCATTTTCTTATCAATTCATCTATCTATATTAATTAAATATCTCAAACTTTTATTATATCTATCTCAATTTAATTTAATTCATCATTTTCCCTCCAACATTAATTTTATTTCTCTATAATTAATTATTTAGTTACCTAACACTCCTTTCAATAATTAAATAAATTAAAATACTTTCTTTAAATTAAAATTATCTTTTTCCCTCCAAAATTTCTTCAACTACACTCTTAATCCTATCCACTTAATAATTTTAGCTTCTACCCTATCTTTTTGTATCCATTGATCTTTCTAATTAATCTCCACCATTGATCAAATATCAAGTGAAGCATATAAATAAAACCCTTCATTCACTCATTATCCCCTAGAGCATAATTTCATATCATGAGCAAGAGTTATAGTCATTATCATTATCAAGATTTCTTATCATCTTGCTATCTATCTATTATCTTTGAGTAAATATCATTATCTTAGTTATCGTAATGTCATTATGCTATCATGGTTATGTTATTTTGAAAAGCAACCCACATATCAAGCATTCAAGCTACTATGAAAGAAACAATGGAGCAAATCAAGATCTTTGTTGTGGTATAATTGTTTATTATTTTATTTTATGTATAGATCTTGAGCTTATTGAGTGATTATTAATTGTGAACTTGGTACTTTCATTACATTGTTCCTATATTACATAATTCATATTTTCATCATCCACACTTTTGCACTTGATGGGCTCACATCCTTAATTGTTTAATAATATATTTGTGCAAGAAATTTATATTTTTGAAGGTTATAAGTGTAGAGCCACACATTTAATTTATTTTGTTGCACATATAAGCCAACTTGAGGCACATCTGAGCCAACACCTTTGATCAATTCTACTACATTCTTAAGGTGACCTACAATGCTTTTGATGCAAGTTATTACACATCTGAGATACTTTGTTGTGCTTCTAAGACAACCTACTGCACATTTGATTAATTTTGCGACATATCTAATTTGTTTTATTTCACATTTGTTTTAATTTACATTACGCATTTTCTCAATAGATAGTGAGAAATTGAGAATTGATTTTAATTTATTACAAATCTATGGATATTTGGATTTTTAACATCTTTAACATATTTGACCTATATCTAACCCCAAATCTAAGCTACAGTATTGTTCTAGGCTTTGTTGTTCTTGATCTTTGTGTGTAGACATTGAATCTTTCAACAAAGGGGTTGAAAAGCTAAGTTGGAGATCTTTAAACTGGATCAAATTTCTTTGTCAAATTTAGTGTTGGACACTAGATACCTTTGTTATAATCACATTATCTCTTTTAAAGTGCAAATTAATCATAGTTTCTTTATCATTCTTGTTAGCTTTTTTTTAGATAATCTTGTTTGATGTGTCTTTTCACATTAGAAATTGGGTTAAAAATAGATCTTTCACATTTTTATTTTGGATCTAAAATAAACTAGTGTCTTTTAAACCCCAAGATCTACTTATGTATGCTCTCCTCTTACATTTTAGGGTGATCCTAAGGATCATAAATAAGTGATCTTGTTTTCTTTTTTAGGGGGCCTACATAGGGATTTCATTACCCTAGGGGATGACATTAACTCCCATGTTCTAGCAGAGCATTAAGAGCGGGGGGTGAATCGAAGACATGCCTCTTGGAAGTGGAATATTATCAATTTGGGCTAAACCTTTAAGAACTTTATACCTTAAATAAGTGAAGATGGAGAGTGGGTTACCCTTTCCTCCTGACTATTTGATATATTCCCTTTCATCTACAAATTAGGCCTCACATACCCTTGTGGTATATGGAGGATACTCCTATTTGAGCTTGTGAATCATAGTTGAAAATTTATGACCATATTTTCTTATGGTGTCTTAGTGCCTAAAAGGATTAATAAACCTGCTTGAGTAGGCTTGTTCATGTGTTTTGTGTGTTTGAGTGTTTAAAAACACCTTCCCCACTTGGAACCAAAAGGGGACACAAAATCCAAATTGAGCCATAGGAATTGTCTTTTGCATTATTTATATCTGTGTTTTTATCTTTAGATAAATTATAAAAACTCAAAAATCATAAAAGAAAAAGAAAATGAAAAAATAAAAATAAAATCAAATATCCTAAAAATAAAACAAATAAATCTATTGTCTTTACATTTTTAGATTTAGAATTGTTAATGTGTTTGGTCTACCTTTTTTATTTTTTTCTTTTGAGAAAGTCAACAACTATCTTGACCATTTTTTATCTCTTGCTAAAAAAAAGTGTCTAAAATAAAAATATTATAGCAAAACCACATTTGATTATCAAAACAGTGTCTTTAAACCTATCCTGCAATGCATCTAAGTCATTTCTTTGTGATTCTAAGTTATTATTTTACACAAAATTATCCTTTTGTGCATATGATTTATTTTGTAGTGCTTTTGAGCTATTATGGGTTGCATCTAACTGATTGGGCCATACTTCTGAAATATTGGTTTGGATTTATTGAAGGGTGTGACATTCAAAGGAGTTTCACGATTGAAGGAAAATTTAACACTTGAAGAATATGGCTAAATATAAAGATATTTTTGTTATGCCATTAAACTACATATATTGAAAAGGAAAAATTTATATTTTATGTAGTTTATTTGAGAAATGATGATTGAGATTTGAGAGTATACATTTCCTATTAAAATTTTTATGTTGTTCAAATGTAAATATATAACTTCATCTAGTTAATTCTAAAATATATTACTATTAATTTTTTTACAAGAGAGGTATGTTCTAAAATATAAATGTGTTGACATATTGTCTAGTTATATGGTACATCTAAATACCACAAGAGAAAATTTCATGCCAAACTAGACAAGGAGGATGTCACATAAAAATCTAGACACAACTAATGGAGTTGGAGCTGTAATAAAGGAAAATGTAACTACTAGTACTACTAATGAATAGGTAATGACTTGATGCTAAATATTATATCCATTCCATTATTAACTCCTATACCTAAATACCATGCATAGACATGGCTCTAATAGTGAGGTAATTTAAAGTTTAAGTTCTAGTAAGAGAACTAATTAGGATTCTTGAGCATAGAGAGAGGGGCCTATTTTTGTTTCAATAACTCTATCATATTCAATTATCTCAACGATTCCCCAAGTGATTCTAATGAGAATTTAGAAATGGAGACTAATAAATAGGAAACACATAAAGTATATCTTAGCATAGTGTCCATAAGTAACTAGCAAATTATTGATCCATTTCATAACTCTTTTCTAATAAAATGATAGTTAGTCCATAGTTATATGTTGAATTCTAGAGCTTCAAGCAATGTAATGCCACTAGAAGTCATGAATTATATGGCCTTGAATATTTCCAACTCATATAGGAATTTGATGAGTGCATAAAATGACACTCTAATTAAACCTTTTTATGTTTTAAAAGACTTTATTATATGTTAATTAACTATGTTGGCGATAGACTTTACGCTTGAATATTTGGTTAATGATGCATTATATTTAACTAATTAGAGTATATATGAGAAATGGTATTTTGCATTAAATGTCTTACTTTTGATGATGATTAATGATGAATGTTTATGCAAGTGATATCTTTTGATATCTTGATTACATCCTATCTTTGTGGATTATGTTTGATGGATTAAATGTTGATGTTATGAGGTGGACGTGTTAAAATTCCTATTTAACAAATTTGAAATCATTCTTGCTCTTGATCACTCCAATTGGCTCTTGATGGATGTTTCTGAATTGACTTCTTTAGTCAGTTTGGAGACTTCCTATTCAGCTATTATCATGCGGCGGATTTCTTTATGACACTTTGGTTCTGTTTAAGTTTAGTTGTTACCGTTTTGCATCTTGGCAGGCTACGCTAGTTTTTGTATTCAAATAAGTGGATATTCTTATAAATATCCAGCCTTAGTCTTTAGTTTGGAGGTAGTTAATATTTCTCTTTAGATTGTAATGTGGATTATTTGCACTTTTGTACTACTCACCTTTTTTGGCCAATTGGAATGAAAATAAGGAGTTGATATGAATCTCATTGTTTAAGTCCCACCAGAGGAAGAGCAGGGCATACTCAACCAAAGGAGGTGACTTGTGTTATTTTTGTTGATTCAATTAGTCTTTGCATTATTCATCTCAGTTGGAAAATAGGAATTTAGATCTCTGTCAATCATTGTTGGTAAATGTGAATGTTTATGTTCTTAGATTAAATTCATTGAATCCTTAGAATAATTCATTATGCTTTACTGTAGATTTATATTCAATCATTTGCTATAGATTTAACTATTGTTCATAGATTAAGATTCACTGATTATTTTAAATTAGCTTTAATGGAAAGAACTGTGATGACTTATGGAAAGATGAAACTAAAGCTTGTTTTGGGATTAGTTCATGGAAGTTGGTGTTAATGCTTTCTAGGTTAAACGTTTATTTATGCAAACATAACTAGATCATTTTTTGCAAACATAATTAGATTATTTTTGCAAACGTAAATAGATTTATTTTCCAAGTACATTTCAATTTTGAGTTTTAACTTAAAAATAGATTTAGTTTTTAGCTTAATACTTCCATGGATCAATCCCAAATAAGTCAAGTTAAGTCTGAACTGAGTTATTGGAGTTTGGATAATTATTAGTTAAGAGATAAATTAGGATTAAGCCTTTAGAATTACTTAGGAATATGTTGTTAATATCAGCTACTGAGAGCTCTTGATAGCTCCTGAAAACTCCTGATGGAGCTAAACCGTGACCAAAAGTCACTATTTTATAGTGAAAAACCCCAATTTATGGAAACACCCTTATCACATATAGCTCTAAGACACACTCAGTTCAATAATTGATAAATTAAATGATGCAAGAATTGACATCAATGACCTTGCTCATCAGAATTGTTGTATAATGGAATCCTAAAACTTGTAAATTCCATTAGAGTTGTCAATGATGTTGAAGTGAAACTTATTGCATACCCAAGTAAGTGTTTCTTAATGGATATAATCATAGTTGATTATCCAATTAAATGGGGTATATTGCTATCAATAAAATGGGTAGCTTCAATAAGTGGTAGTCTAGATGGATTTATCTTTTGCTACCTTGCCATTACAAGGAAAATAAGTTAGATTACACAGGGAGAAAAAAATGCATCACATTGTGGAGAATTATAAAGAGGCAAAGAATGAGGTATGTTACATGGATATTGATATAAGTAATTTTGTTGGATATTGTGTTGATAACATTCAAAATCATGTTGATTTGCATTCATATCTAAAACTTTAATATTTTGAAATGATGTATGAAAATATATTTTGATGGTGCATGTTCAAAAGAAGGAAATAGTGTAGGTGTTATATTGATGTTGAACCTATTGGCACAAATAATAAATTTGCTCTTAGATTGAGTTTTGAATTCACAAACAATTTAGTTGAGTAAAAAGCCTTGAAGTTGGGCTTAAACATGGCTTCCAAATATGAGATTAAGAACATAAAAGTTCAGGGTTATTTGGAGCTCATAGTGTCTCATATAAGAATATCATATGTTGTCAAATAAAAGAGATTAATAATGCACATGAATTTTGTATGGGATGGTATAGAAATGTTTGAAGATTTTGACATCAAGTGACTAGATAGAATTAAAATTTTGTAGTCGATACCCTTGCTATCTTGGCTTCAAAATTTACTACTTCTTTGACATATCTCATTATCAGTATAATGTAGAGGTTCTCACTAGACCAAGCATCCTCGATAATATCTATAATAAAAAAGGTTTCAATGATGATAATTAGCTATATGAGTTCTTGAAATACATCAATCATGAGAACCAACTTTTTAATTAGCAACAAGTACAAGAAGGAAATGGAAAAGAGACTCTCTTTGGGAATTAAATCATTCAACTAAAAATTAATACTATCCAAAGAGGTCTTGTGGCCCTAGAGATGATGTTTGATCATAATGAATACTACACGACAAGAAGAAATCTTGCTATTAAAGAAGATGGAGGAGTGAACTTAAGAACTGCAATAGCTCCTAAGATGATCTACCTTGGTAAGAAGCTTAGACCAATAAAGATGTAGCTATTGATTACATTAATAACATAGCATAAGAAATTATTTGTGTGGTAATATGATGAGCCAAAGTCATACAAGGAATATTTGTTCCAACATATTATTCCATTAGAGCCTAGCATAAATCCTCTTAGACAAAAGAAAAGACTCATCAATCCCATGCTATCCCATCATATGCAAAAAGAGTTGATGGAGATAATAGAGGGTAGAATTATCAAGTCAACTAGGCATTTAGAGTGGGTGTTTAACATTGTCCCAATGAGGAAGAAGAAATGATATATTAGGCTTTGTGTGGATATTCAAAATTTGAAAATACATTTCTTTAAGGACAATTATTCATTACCTAGTGTGGACCATTTACTATAGAAAGTGATTGGGTTAGAGCTAATTCCAATGATTGATGGCTTCTCAAGATATAATCAAGTCATGGTCAAAGAGTTTGAGTAGCTAAAGATAAGCTTCACCAATCTATGAAGCGCATTTGTATATGTCTAGATGTCATTTGCATTGAAGAATGAATGATCTACTTTTCAAAGGGAAATGGATGTTGCTTTTTTCCTTATAAATGAAATCATGGTGATTTACCAAGATGAATTGAATGCATACTCCAAGGATAGAAATAACCACTACACATACTTGGATTTAATATTTCAAAGATGCCAGTAGTATGGGATTTCCCTTAATCTTAAAATGGTATATATTTGGCATGGAAGAAGGAAAGCTGCGTAGACATATAGTATCCAAGGAGGGGGTGATGATAGATCTAGAAAGAGTGAAATCAATTGACCTCATCCCTCAACCTAAGTTAGTCAAGACATTTAAGTCCTTTAGGTGGATCAATTTTGTTAGGATGTTTGTTCCTAAATTTTCCAAGAAGATAAAGGGCATCTCGAAAGTGCTTAAGAAGGAGAAAAACCAATTAGGACAAGGAATAAACTAATTCCTTCTTGGAGATCAAGGATTCACTCATGAAGGCATTGATGCTAGAAACTCTTAATCATTCAAGACCATTTCATTTATTTTGTTTGATTTATTTATTGATTTTTGTTCACTTCAAAAAAATGATGATGGATATGAACAACCAATCACCTTTTTTAGAAAAATATTGAGATACGTTGAATTGAACTAATTCATCGTGACAACAAAAAACTTTAGATCATATCTTGTAGGAGCCAAAATCACTACCTATGTGCCACATAAAACTATGAGAGGTATATTTATTTAGTGAGAGGCATTGGGTAGAAGGTGTAGATGGATCAACAAGATCCAAGAGTATGGAATGGAGGTGAAGACTACTAAGCTAATCAAAGGTCAAAGGCCTTGCCAAGTTAATGACCGGTATGAGTTTGGATGCAACTAAAATGCATCAAATGAACTTTGATTCAATGTTTCCTTCTTATCATTTAAAGGTTTTTCCTTCATACAAGGATATATTTTCTATTTGGAAAACTTTAGTTGTTCCCAAATATTATATGATTAGTAGAAAATGGTATTGAAGCTACCAGCTGAAAGGTATGTCTTATCCTAGGCCTAGTTAATATGGGGGAACCTTGATAGTTTTCTCCTTAAATATTTAGATCATGAGAAATCCATAAGATTCATACAAAAATATCACCAAGGATTGTGTGGAAAATATTTCACATCAAGGGATGCTACTCATAAGATCATGAGAACGGGATATTGGTGGCCCACATTATTCAAATATATGGCTAAATTTGTCAAAATATGTGATGCTTGCTAGAGATATTTAGGTAATATGAACTTTTTAGGAACACTCCTCCTCGCATCTGTATCAATTGAGGCTCCATTTGAATAATGGGGTATATATTTTATAGGGGATATTATTGAGAAATCAAGCAACGAATATAAATGGATATTAGTGGGTATTGAACTAACTATTTGACTAAATGTGTGGATGAAATCCCCACAAGAAATGATAAATTTAAAATGGTGATTGACTTCTTGTCGAATAACATCATCATAAGGTTTGGTGTGCCATCACGGATATTTTTCAATAATGAAATATGTTTTAAATCCCATAACTTTGTTGGCACATGTTCCAAATATAGGATCTAACTCTAATACATTTATCTCCCTATCATCCATAAGGAAATGGTCTAGCTGAATTTAGTAACAAGTACATCATGAACATCATCAAGAAGACACTAGATTCAAATAAGACGAGATGGGATGATAAGTTAAATTTTGTTGTTTGGGTAGATATGATAACCTATAAGAAGGCTATTAGTAGAATCTCTTTTGAATTGGTCTATGGAATTATAGCCAAGATACCAATTAATATTAAATTTCTAGTATACATACTACACTAGAAAATTGGAGGAGAGGAAAGTGATGTCGTATCCTTAATAGCTCATGAATTAACCAAATTAAAAGAATCAAGAAGGGTTTCCCATGAAAGAAATATGTCAAGACAACCAAATATGAAGTACTTTTCTAAAGATAAGGATGCCTAATGAGAGTTTCATATTGGGGACAATATCCTCACGTGGAACTCTAGATTTGAATATAAAAGAAAACATGACAAAGTTGAAGCCTTATGGTTTGGACTATATCAAGTTACAAAAAATATGGTTAAAACACTGTTTACCTTAATAATTTAATTAGGGAATTCATGGATTTTCCAATTCATGGCTACAATCTCAAGCACTACTTCTTTTGAGGACTTATGGTCTTGTATGGGTCTATGTAGGTCATGTTGAAGTGTGATTGTCTTGTTCCCCTCTTTGTCCCTTTTTCTAGTCTATACTCATAGATAGTCAAATTCTCATCATGTGTTTAAGAGACACGTGCCCTCAACTAGA
The DNA here is from genome assembly GCA_007258455.2 of Sequoia sempervirens. Taxonomy (NCBI): domain Eukaryota; kingdom Viridiplantae; phylum Streptophyta; class Pinopsida; order Cupressales; family Cupressaceae; genus Sequoia; species Sequoia sempervirens. Next base: position 354,580,074 of record VDFB02373365.1, read on the forward strand.
GCTAATATTGGCACCCCATTTTTCTATATCCAAGTTTTCTTAATTCATATCCCCTTTATGCATTTTGGCCTTATTTTGTTCATCATTTATGACTAATTTGGTAATTTTTTGTAATGGGTCCCCCTTGGTCAATGTTTCCATGCATGTTATTATCCATCACCTTGTGCACCTACCAATATGTTGGATGTTGCAAAGGTCCCAAAATATTCCAAGTCTAGGGTGTTTTTTGTAAGTTTTCTAAGTGTCGATATCTTTTCAAAGCTTCAAAAATTTCCATCTAGACACACCTTTCCTCCAACCCTAACCTTCCTTGTGTCTTTTTAGGTTTTCATACTTTTTCATCTTAGTATGCTCTTCCCTCAATCCTCAAATTTTAACATTTCAAAATTACAAACGTGGGGATACCTTTAACTCATTAATTTTGGGCATGATGTATGGTATATCCTCAAACCCTATTCTTGATCCTTTTTGGGCAAATATACAAAGTTGTGTCACACTTTTATAAAGGAAACAACCAACACAAATCCAAATTTTAAACTTGAATCACTAAAAAGTGGCATATATATTTTAAATTTTGAAATGGCGTAAACTAGTAAAATGTGTATTATTTAGTATATTTCATATTTGTATTTTTTTGAAAAAAAATTAGAAATCATTTTAAAATAGTTTTTAATAAATTGACACTATAATTTAGTTGTTGATAAAATGTTGAAAAGTGAAGTTACATGAGACATCAATCTTTTTATAGTAAATTTTACTTTTTTCCTTTCAAATTTTTTGTGTGTATTTATAATTTGAAACTTTAGTGCATGGATATATTTTTTTTCCAATTTTGATAAATATATTTTTAAATAAATATTATTTAATATGTGTGTAATAAAACAGAGTCATTTCCATTCAATGTCAACTTTCATATTAAATATTTATCTAAAATAGAAAAAAAATTATACCATCTTGATATAGATTCTTATATCTAGTGCATCATATTTTTATATTTTTTAAATAATTTTTAGTATTTCTCCTTGGCATAGTAATCAACCTAATATTTTATGTTGATAACCTACTTTTAGTAAAAATAAAATATAAATAATAATTAAACTATTAATATATAGATATATATTTGAAAACTACACTTATGGATCTACAAAATGGTATTTTTATATTTTTTTAAAATGTTATTTACATGAGTAGGAGTTATTGAAACATCAAGCTTTTCAAATATTTTTTTATTTTTTTGTAAATTGGCCTCAAAGTGGTGCTACATATGCATTTAGCCAACAATTTTAGTTGGAAAAGTTGTGGAAATATCTAACTTAGCTAGAATGAATCTTATTAGATCATGTGTTTGACCAAAATTGATTTTTAGTTAGAAATACTTAAATCCACTTGTGCTAATAAGTTGGCCAAAAGTGTGACACAACTTTATACTTTTACCCTTTCACTATGCTATTTTTTCAGAGTTGTGGCTTTGATCGTCCTCTTATTAGCTTCCATGGTATCCTTAATCTTAAACTACTAACATTTCCTTGTATATACTTTATTAGATGTGGAAATGTGAGAGTACCCTTATCATGATACCACCCTTATCATGATACCTTGGGCATGGGTTATGGAGTTGCCTCAAGAATCTCGGTCCCTGAAATTTTAAACTATTTATTCTTTTCAAGTTTTTGATCTTGGACCTATCCTTACATGCACATGTATTATGTATGCTCCCATAATTGATAAATAAATATGGTGTAGCTAAGACATGCACTCAATTCAATGGATCAAGATATCCTTTATCAAGTGACTCACCGGTTATGAGGGTTACTTTTATAATGTCAAACCAAGGATTATCTTCTTGGATGATGTTAATACTTTGTGTATGAATTAAATATTTATGGGAGTTTCTTAAGTGGTTGAGTATGGAAATTGAACTTGCTTATCCAAAAAGGAATTCATATCAAATACTTAAAAAATTCAATAGCATTTATCCTACAAATCTTGTTGTGGGTTAATACTAGTGCTATGGAATCTAATGGTAACACTAATCAATAGTTTCTATAGGAAATAATTATAAATAGCTAACAAATAACTTGTGATCTAAACTTGAAGATATTAAAATAATTGACTACTAATACTAATCAAAAGAGTCACAATGTTACCTCAAGTGGGCCCTTGCTTGGGTTGTTGCACTCTTCTATTTCATAAAATATTAATCAATCATTTTTATCCTTCATCCAGTCATATTCAAATCAAAATCAATTGATAAAGAACTAATTTTGATTATTATTTAGAAAAATGATACAAATGCTAGAAAAATCACCATTATTTTACATTCTAGATACTTTAATACATAGACTTAGTTTCAACTAGTTAATCCTAATTGTCCTTAATAGGTTGGACTCCTAACAACCTAAATTATAGATGTCAACTCATTCCTATAAAATAGGAAGATGATTATTTTATTTTGAAAACATAAATAGAAAACTCTAGGAAATAGAATCATAATACAATTCTTCATCTATGATTGAAGAACCATAATTATTGGTATGTATATAAAAATGGTGTAATGCATGCAATAAAATAATTATTGTAGTGTCTACAGTATCTACTAATATGGAGTTCCTTCCCATTATTTATGACATATTTATTATCGATGGTTGAAATTATATCTACATGTTTTGTCTTTGATGGCTATGTGTGCCATACTCCCTTGGCTATAGGTGCTTGATCCTTCGGCTATGCATGGTTGATCTTCTATTTTTGAGTTTGCAAAAATCATTTGGTTATGTGTTGTATACTACCCTTGTTGCATGAGGTGTTAGTTCCTCCTATAAGAGTTAGTATAGAATAACTCTACACCATGCAAGATTTGGTTGAATATTATAGCCACCCAAGATCTAGGCACTTCATGAAAGCACAAGAGAGATCAATGATCAATGCTCAAGATTGTAATGGAATTAAATCTAATAGAAAACATGATTTACATATGAGACCACCTGGTTATATAGCCAAGGTGAGACAAGATTAAACAGGATTATGGCAAGTGTCTTAATCCTATAACATGTGAGAAATTATCACAACTACCTAGGATACATGTGTTATAAGTGAAAAGATAAGATGGGATCTAATGACAACTAACACCTTCTAGAAAGATTCCCTCTTGGGGTCTAAGTAAACTTAACATGTAAATAAGTCCCCTAAGTCCCTAGTAATGAATTAACTAGGCACAAGACTTTATTTACACCAACACCCCCCTTAAGTGAAACTTAGGGAGTAGTAGATTATTATGCAAATGACACAAAGATGGGTCCCAACTACGAGGCCATTTAGGTACCCATGTACATATGCAATGCAATCTCTCACAAATAGAGAAAAGGAGAAAACCCAATGGAACAAAACTCCTCCCCAAAAGAGAGATGAAAACAAAATGCTCTTAATGAAGAATAAGAAGGAAAAAACCCCATGAGAGGAAAAATTCCCCCCCCATAAGAGATAAGAAGAAGAGAGACCATGCAGTCCCCCCTCAGCCTTGAGTCTCCTACAAATGATGGTAGAAGCTTGACATTGAATGTTTAAGATGATCCAAAAGCATCAAACAACGTTCCTCCCCTTAGGAAGAAACAAAACCAAGATGGTATGCAGAATTGTCTTCCCATTCCTAAAAGGAAGATACAGGAAGAAGGATGATGGGTGATGTCTTTGAATGATGCTCAAGTGTCTCCATGTCGATACCAAAAGGTGTCACACTCCAAATAGACGTTCTAGGCCACAATGTCAAAGAAGACAATCTAGAATCTCCTAGAAATGATTATAGAACATAATCCAAAGACAAGGATACCTCCTCTGAAGACAAAGAAGTCTCCTCCAAATGTTTTCCAAAAGAATCCACACTCATGTCAAACTGCAAAGGATGATCATGTAGATAATGAGCAAGAGGGTCAGAGTGTTCCTTCACAACAAATGAAGAAGGATCATCTCCATCAAAGAGAAGATGAATGTCATCAATGATGTCTACCGAATCTAAATGTGAGGCTCACAAAGCAAACCAGCAATGTCTATCAAGTACTCATCCCAAGTGGCCATCTCTAGAAGACGATCTATGTCTTTTTTCATTGAATCGCAAGGAACCAAAACCATGGCAACAAAAGTATCCTTAGGTACAATGGTGGATGGAGATAGAATATCAGCACATGTCACTCTATCCTTAGAAGATGAAACGATACCAAGATTCAAATGACCATATTAAATCTCCTCAAAGGTGTCCACACAAGATGCCTCAATGTGAACATCTGTTGAATCATCAGGAGAAAAATGTGAGAAGGTGTAGACTCGAGATTGGTGATCAACCTCCCCAACTGCAACTATATTTATGCTCTGCAAATCTCAGATTATGATAGAATCTGGTGTGAACTCAACACTCTTTCCTGCTCCACCATGTGTGATTTGATAGATAGAAAGCATATTAGTTGACAATGTAGGCACACAAATAACATAATTGAATGCTTTGTCATCCATGTGAATGGATCCCTTCCCACAAACACATATATGTGTGTTGTTAGCCATCAATATGTGTGGTGATGAACAAGTCTCAAATGAAGAGAACATACTCTCAGATGAAGCCATATGATGTGAGGCTCCTAATTCAAGTATCCACCTCTCTGACTTAGAATCTGCAATTGCAACAAGTGCTTGCCCCTTATTTTTGTTGGTCTTTACTTGACATGTGAATATGTCCCCTAAGTCCCTAGTGAGTGAGTTAACTAGGTACAAGATATTTATTCACACCAACACCCACCCTTAAGTGCAACTTAGGGAGTAGATTATTATGCAAATGATACAAAGATGCAAGAATGGGTCCCATATACGAGGCCATGTTAAGTACCCATGTACAAATGCAATGCAATCTCTCACAAACAAAGAAAATGAGAAAACCAGTGGGACAAATTTGCAATTGCAACAAGTGCTTACCCCTTATTTTTGTTGGTCTTTGCTCTGATACCATGTAAGAGTTGGTATAGAATAACTCTACACCATGCAAGATTTGGCTGAAGATTATAGCCACCCAAGATCTAGGCACTTCATGAAAGCACAAGAGAGATCAATATGTAATGCTCAAGATTGCAATGGAAATAAATCCAATAGAAAACATGGTTTACATATGAGACCACCTGGTTATATAGCCAAGGTGAGACATAGAATTAAACAAGATTATGATAAGTGTCTTAATCCTATAACATGTGATAACTTATCACAACTACCTAGGATACATGTGTTATAAGTCAAAGGATAAGATAAGATATAATGATAACTAACAACTTCTAGAAAGATTCCCTCCTAGGACCTAAGTAAACTTAACATGTAAATAAGTCCCCTAAGTCCCTAGTAATGAATTAACTAGGTACAAGACTTTATTTACACCAACACCTCCAAGACACTTATATGCTATAATTAGCACAATTATCATAATATGTTATCATATTTAATAAATAACCATCTAAACATGTAAACATTTATCAAGCCATCATTTATCAAGTTTAGTGCTTTATAATTTAAATATTAATCGTAGAGTTTAAGAATGTCTAAGGAAATGCTTCATGCAACAGGGAATAAAAATAGTTTAACAAGAACATTTATTGGACTCATCACTCTCCCAAGCTTAATGGGTTGCTTTTCCTCAAGTAGGCGAAGGCATTTGATTATATAATTGAGCCAATATCTTGAAATCCTTTGGATAATTTTTCTCTTCCTCCTACTTTAAATAGAACCCTTTTTGGGCTTCCAACTATTCCCACCTTGCATTTTCATCTATTGAATTGTGTGGCCTTCTTCCTTACCAATGTGGTATTGGAAACTAGAGAAGTGGGGGTTGAAAGACTAGTGGCAACCAATTAATCCCATACTTACTTGCTATTTGGATGTACCTATGCACCTTTTTAATCACTACAAATTAATTGAGAGTGGAGTGAGGTTCTTTCCTTTTGAGTTCCTCTATTAATTAATTCCATTTGGTTGTGCAAAACCCTAATTCTTCTTTTCCTACCTATGTATCCAATTTTTTAAACATTTTATAATCAACTTGTCTGATTTTCAAGATTTTCCTTTCCACCTTAAGATTCTCCATTAGTGTGATCCATTCTTCTACCAATCCTTGTGGGTCCTTTGATTCTTCCAAGATCTTTGAAGAAGATAATTTTTTCAACTCCTTATATCACTACATTTGGAGAATTCTATTTTCTCATTTGAATGAATGATGCTAGAGCCTTTTGTTAGTGTAGGTTCTTTATTATCCTTATGTTAGGGAAAATTTATTTTTCCTACATAAATATTAAGTTTTATTAGGTTTTACTAGACATGGTTAATATGAGGATAGCGGCATAATCCATTAGTTGCATGTGTCACTCCTACCCACCTTTGGGTAGTTGAGTATCACACCCTCTTTTGGGTTTATTTGCCACCTCTCATAACCATTTGTTTATCTTTACCTAAGTAGGTGTAACCATGTAATCTAACATTTACCAAGTAGGTAAAACTCTTGCCTATTTTAGGAAGTTGGGAGTTATTACTCCTATCAAAATTATCTTCCCTTATTTTTCTATATATACAACACTCACCACTCCCCTTAGCTAGTTCATAAGTGTCAGTTCAATGCTAAGAGAGTGTTAATTTTATTCATCTTTAGATTTTTGTCTTGCTTTCCTTTAGTCATTTGTATCTTGGGTGGCTTCACAATCAAATCTAACATGGTATCAGAGTGGGTTGTGAGTTGCTTGTTAGTAATTTTTTAGGAATTATAGGAGCCAATCCTTTCTTGAAATCAAAGTTCACTCTTCTCTTGCATCTGATGATGACCTAAGAATAGAAAAAAATAAAAGAAATTTCAATTTTTAGGGGGCTTCCTTTCTCTTTCTTTTTAGTTGCAGGTATTTTGGAGATTTTTGGAGGAAATATGAGCTCACCATTGAGTTCAAAGTGGCCAAAAAGTTAGAATCGCCTTTTATTTCATCCAAATCGGACATTGGAGGTGAGATCTATGAAGGGTTAAAGAAAATAGGTTTTCTATGAAGATTCAACAAGCTGCTCAAAATTAGTGTACTTTGAGGAAAAAATGGACTACACCACTTCTCCAAAATACCAAAAACCCCCATTTTCATATAATATATGTCAACTTTGAAAAAAGTTGATTTTGGGGTTTTTTTTTTTGTAGTCAAAGTCGTATGGCCCCACCTACACAATGTATGGTACAAACTTTAAAAAATATGCATTTAAAAAAAATAAAAAATTATTATTTCAAAAATAAAAAATAAAAATCACAATTTTTTTATATATGTATTTAAAAAAAATAAAAAGTAAAAAAGTAAAAAAAAATCTTTATGTAGACCTTACACAAGACCTATGCAAGCCCCATACTTGAGGGTACATAGGGTACCAAAGTCATAGAGCTTGGGACCCGTTCCCCCACTTGGGCCCCCCATGACCTTTAAGGCCTATGTGGAGGGGTAAAACCCCATGCATGACCCCTACTACATGGCCCATGTGGCCTTTAGAATATTTATAAATAAATCAATAAAAAGCTATATGCATATTTGGAATTTGTACCATGTTTGGCGCCTTTGCTATATATGGCATCTATTTTTAGTAGGTTTTCTAATTTGGCAAAGCCTCTAAACTTTTGGTAGAGTCCCTAAATGTGGTGTTTTACCTAAACTTAGCAACAAATTTGGAGGTATCACTAGTTTTGGCAGAGGTTTAAATCTATCTAGAGGTCCTCTATATCTAGCAAGGATTATTTAATTTGGAATTCCTCTATAATAGTATGCACCACTACATGTGGTGGCAATCTTGCTAAATTTAGTGGAGGTAGAATTTTGCAAACTTTGACCCCTAATCGTTGCAATTTTCTTTTTTGCACTTAAACTTCGTGAGGCCCGTTCTCAATCATATGGATGCATTTTTCAATGTTTTTTTTAATTTGGGGTAAAATTTTGCACTCTTCATAACAATATAATTATTTTTGTTCATGTGATCTTTTTTTTTCTAGAAAAATCAATTTTTTCATCTGATCTAATAGGGAATCTCAAATTTTTAACTTCAAAGGGCTGCAATTTTCACATACTACCTCAGATCGAGATGATTCTTTTTTTTAAAGTGAATATTTTTTTGAGAGCTACATATTCATGCTAGTTTAATATTCACATTCTAATATTTTATTGTACTTTCAGTAATTGAGTTCATTTTTAAACATTATAAAACTTTGAAAGACAACTCCAAATTTGTAAACAAACCATATATAAATTGCCAAATCATTTTGTGTTGGAGGGATTCTTGATTGAGTGAAAAAGGGGATCTCATGACATTAATTTTTTGATCTATTTTCTTGTTCTCTTCTTTTCCTACATTTATGGATCATTCAAAGGTTCCATTGCTAACACCTTATAATTATGCAACTTGGCATCAACATACCTGGAATGCATTAATGCAACTTAGGTATACTCCATATGTTGAACAAAAGGCAGTGGAACCCATAGATGATAAGGAAAAGATAAAATGGATGCTTAAACATACAAAGGCTCTTGGATGTTTGTGTAGCCTTGTTTCCCATGATCTTATGTTTCATATTGATGTATGTACAAATTCACATGATGCTTGGGAAAATAAAAATATTATATGGTACAAAAAATGAAGTAAGAGGCTATCAGATTGATAATGATTTGACAATCCTTAATGCAAAGAAATTTGACAACATTCGGGATTATATAACTAAATTTAATGATTATGTAAAGCATGTGGTATTGAGAAAAAGGATATTTAGTTAGTCTATAATATGCTAAACAAAATTGGTCCTGAATATGCATCTTTTATTTCTATCTTTCACACTCATAGCCTAATTATGGGATCTACATACACTATGCCTTCATTTGCATCTTTTCTAAGATGTTAATGCATGAATAACATAAAATTATTTTTATGGATTTCATAAAGCCATCACATAATTAGGATTTGTTGGTTGGTCAGCCTAAGAGATAAAAAGAGTTAAGACAATCTGACAAGAAACAAAAGCAATCAAAGAAAAAGCCACACATAGATCAAACACAAAACAACTCTTTTACAAAAGAAAACTCATGTAAGAAGAAGCTTGATTTTTATTAGTGCAAGAGAATTGGACATGAAAAGCATTCTTGTTATAAGAAGGATGTTGATGAACTGAAACTTATTCTTAAGAACATTGATCTACCTTCTAGAATGTTTGAGTCAACTTCTTCTAATTCAAAATAATAACAATCTAGGAAGGGAAAGGGTCATGCGCTTGTTTTTATTCTGAAACAACTAAAAATAAAGGTAAGATCTTTGTTCTTCTACAAGTCTTGAATCAGGGAGATGACTTCTAGATTTTGGAGCTTCTCACCATATGGCTTCTTCACAATATATGTTCTCTTCTTTTAAGTCTTGTGTTATGCCACCTATTTTTATGGGCAACAATAAATACATGAATATAATTGAAAAATAATTTGTTGATATTAGGGATGACACTTTCAATGATGTTTTTTGTGTACCTCATTTGTCAAACAATCTTTTTTCTATTTATTAGATTACCCACGGTAAAGCAAGGAAGACTGTGGAATTCATACCTAATTCAATTATCATTTGAGACTTGGAAAGAAGAGAGATAATTTCTACTAGGATGGTTTATCAAGAATCTCAATTATATACCTTTTCAAATTTTGCACCTAATGATGGTTTTGATCCTTTGGTTGTTGATCACACTCCTAATGTGAAACTTTGATGTTGAGGAGAATTTTGGTTACTTGAACTTGGGTATTCTCACATTTGATCTAGTTCTCAAGCCTTTTATTCCTTATCCTCATCCCCCTCTTACTTCTTTAGCTATCAACATTACAGTGATGCAAGAGGTTCACATTGGTCTCGATCTAGTTCCTTAGGATGAATACTTGACAAACATTGTAAGTTTATTTTTAGAATCCCATATTTCAAATTTGGGGATATTATTCATTACATTCATCTTCTCTTTGATGAAGTTAATTCTTCTTCAATTGTTGTGAGGGAACTTTCATAACCTCTTGTTCATTATCTGCGTGATCATTCATCATAGTTTGACATGAGAGTGGAGACTTTTTAGCAACATTTGGAGGAGGCATCTTTATCTTTAGAGGAGAAATATTCTTCTTTGGATCCTATTATATATTAATCTATATTAGATTTTGGATTGTCACCTTCATCGGGGAGCCCCAAAACTATTAATTTGGTTGTGGCACCATTCAACATCGACATGGAGACACATGAGTAGTTTTCAAAGACTTCATACATTTTGAGCTTCCTTCCCTCATAGTCATTTTAGGTTCATGAGAATATATTATACCTAAACCTTTGGTTTTGTTTATTTCTAAGGGGAGGAACATTGTTTGATGATCATGAACCATCTCCTACATTTAGTTTCAAGCATTGACCATGGGCATTATTGATTACTTGGGAGGAGGCTACCTAGTCTCTCTTATTCTCTCTATTCTACAAGGCACTTTTTCCTTGTATGTGATTCTTTCTTGTATGGTGAAACTTATTTTATTTTCTCTCTTTTGGTGAGGTGTTTTGTCCCAATGGGTTTTCTCCCTTTCTATGTTTGTGAGAGATTATTTTGTACACGGTTTATTAATATGGCCTTGTAGCCGAGACCCAGCTGAGACCCATTTTTTCATCTTTCCATATTTTCACCCACCTAAGATACACTTAAGGGGGGTGTTAGTGCATGTTTTTTATTTTTCTTATGTTTAGGGAATATTTATTTTTTATACACACAATATTAAGATTTATTAAGTTACATTAGACATGGTTAATATGAGAAAATGTCGCATAATCCATTGGTTATATGTGTCACTCTTACCCACCTTTGGGTACAGTTGATTCTCACATCCACTTTTGGATTTATTTTCCACCTCTCATAACCATTTTTTGTCTTTACTAGAGTATGTGCAACCATACAATCTAGCATTTACCAAGTAGGTAAAACTCTCATCTATTTTAGGTGGTTAAGAGTTATTACTCCTCTCAAAATTATTTACCCCTATTTTTCTATATATACAATACTCACCACTCCCTTGTCTAGTTCAGAAGTGTTAGTTCAGTGCTAAGGGAGTGTTGAATTTATTCATCTATAGATTTATGTCTTACTTTCCTTTAGTTATTTATATCTTCAATGACTTCATAATCAAATCTAACATCTTTATCCAGACATCTCCTATATAAAGCAATGGGTTTCATTTAGTCTGATAAGATACAACAAAATCATGTAATTAAAACTCATAGAGTTGACTTTGTGATTTTGGAGTGGAATTCTAAAAGATAGAGAAGAATTCCCTATGTGTCATTACAAAGAATGAGAAAATACAATAGGTCAAGGTATAAATTGAAAACCCAAAAAATTATTCTTTTAGGAATAACATATATACTCTGATTGGTAGGACCTGCAACTCATAATTTTAAGTGCATCTATGGTCATATGCTCAACCTTCTTTTTTAACTTGTCTATTTCCTTATCCTTTTCTTTTAATTCATTTTCATTTTTTTTGCATTTTTCTTTTTCTTTTGACCATTTCCTTTTCATAACCTTTGTTGCCTCAAACTATTTCAACAACCTCAACATAATGGATGACCAATAAATTTTTGGAGAGGTTACTTATGAGTATGAATGTTGTGCAGGCCTCATCTTCCCTTTTTCTATCTCTACAATGACTGTTGTGCAAGCCTCATCTTCCCTTTTTCTATCTCTACAACCACCATCTGGACCAATTTTCCCAATTCGTTCCTTTTATGTTGATATTTTTTGATTTCTTCCAATTATTTTATCCTCTTCATAGCCCCTACAACTTATCAATTGGTTAGCTAGTCTCTAGCATAGACTTTTCATCCTCATTTGATTATGAGTAAGGAATTGACTATATTTTGTACTTAGAGCTGCTAGGAGATTCTAAGCATTCTCTTCTTATAAATAATTATTCTCTTTTAGATTTTTTGTTTGAGTCTAATTGTTCTCCTAGTCATATGAACTCATTTCTAATCACCACAAAATCTCCATGCTCCAAAAATTCCTCACGTACAACAAGTAACCCTGTAGCTTTGATGATTATTTCTTTTGAGGCATCGACCTGTAATCCTTTTACAATGGTTGCATTTTTTGACAATGTCTCAATGAATTGCTATGACATCTCCTCATTAAATCATATCAAGAATTATAAATAATCCAACCATGCTTTCTTCTTAAATATGGGCATACATAATATTGGTCATATAATATAAGGTTGTGGTCACATGACTCCCTCCATGGTAGATCACCACCCATTTTATAGCAATGCAATTGATTTATTCAAGGGAACTTTTTTTTATGAATTCTTTAATTATAATAGTGCCTATTTGATACTCTATTAAGACTTGTTTTTCATTTATTTTTCTATTATAGTAGTTGTTGTTAGTGCATGTGTTGCTAACTTAGTTGAAGGTAGATTTTTTATGTTGTTCCCAAGAAGGGTATAACCAATAAATGAAAAGGATAATGGATTTCCGTAGTACACATGTACTTGGGATGCACAATTGTCATAAAGTTCAAGGATAATGACACATATGAATTATCAATTCTCATTCCTCCCAATGTAAGGTGGAATTTATCCTCAAATGATAAAATTAGGAGATAGTACGAGGGATATGGGTAATAGATGAAGGTAAATAAAGCACTAAAAATAATGATGAGAATGATAATCAATTACCATGCATAGAAAAATATTTAACCAAAATTAATAGATATTAAGATAAAGTATGGAATCATAAGTATATAAGTACTAGAGATCATGTGTTGACAAGACTATTGAAGTGTGTTTGATAGGTGATTGGATGGTAACATGAACAAAAGTAATGTTACATATTTATTGCATGAAGCATGCAACATAATATAGTATGGAAGTTTCACGTCAGAAGGAAAATGAGGTGACATGTGGTTATAAATTGTATGATGATAGGTACATTACTATTAATGTTGTAAAATAGTGGATAAATGTTATGGGGATAGCTGTTATGGGTCCTTGGGATAGTGGTTGTGTGTATGGTTGCTACTGGTACCTCTAATAATGACTATGTGTACTTCCATTACAATTCCCTCTGATAGTGGTTGTGTGTGCCTCTCCTATAAGTCCTTCTGATAGTGGTTGCATGTTCCTTTGCTATAGGTCCCTCTGACAATGATTGTGTGTTCCATGTCAAGATGGTAGTTTTATTGAAATGAGGATTCTGACAATGCTTGAAGGTTTTTGTTAAAGGAATTTTTTAAAGATAAAGAATTGAGGAAATCATACCTATGAGCAATCAAGATTTGAGCTAGGAAGCTCATCCATTGATGTTGCATGTGAAAAGCTCATTGATGGTGGTGAAAGCAGTTTTGTTGCAAGACTAAATTTGTTTGAATAGGCAAACTATTGTAGGAAGGTCTCTTTGTCCAATGGCTTCTTATATAGTATCAATTGATGTCCATTAAACATTAAAGAAAATTTGACAGGATCAATTATTGTCAACTTAAGCACGCTATTTGGATAGACCTCTCAATTTCATAAGGTCCCAACCATTGAGCTTCTAATTTTCCTTTGTGGAATTTATACCTAGAGTCATATAGTAGGTCCCAAACACTTTTCTAAAATACCTTTGACTTGATAAATTGATCATGTCATTTGATCCTCTATTTTTATATTATTTTGATATGGTGAATAGCCTCCCTTCTTAGTTGATTAAGGGCATTAAGTTGCATGATCCTGTCATGTTGAGTTGTAGAGAGTTCTACACCTAATTGAAGTGCCATCCTTAAAGTATTATATTTAAATTCAATTGGAAAGACAACCTTTATGCCATAGACTAATTCATAAAGTGTAAATCCTATTGTGATTTTCTAGGTAGTCTTGCATGCTTAGATGATTTAAATTAGGTGAGCCACCAAGTCTTTATGGTGTAATGCTACTATCTTGGTCATAATTGTTTCAATCTCTTTGTTTGTCACCTCAACTTGGCCATTAGATTGTGGATGATAGGGGCTGAACTTTTTATGCTTGAATTTATACTCGTTAATCAATATTGCAATCAAATCTAATGTAAATTGTGGTCCTTGGTCTATGAAAATCTCCTGAGGTACTCCATAGGGAAAAATTATTCATATGATAATTCTACCACTTTGTTGTGCTTGACATTTTACATGGTTCTAACTTCTACCTACTTTGTCAAATAGTTTGTATACACTAGTAAATATTCCTTCCAATTAGAAGGATAGTCAATTGGACCAAAGAAGTCAATTCCCTATTTATCAAAAGGTTCCATCACCAATTATGTCTACAAAGGCATCTCATCACTCCTAGCAAGGCATCCCATTCTATGATATTTGTCACACCTCCATGTGTATTTGATTGTATATTTATGTAGTATCAGCCAATAGTAGCATGTGGTGAATATCTTCAATATTGTCCTTTTGAAAAAAAAAAACCACCATAAGGCTCATCATGGCAGCCACATAATATTTCAAACACCTCATCATTATGAATGCACTTGCACATTATATTATCTAGTCTTGTATAGAAAAAGTAGACAAAATTAGACAACTATCCATGAATATAGGAGACTCCTATCCACTAAATGACATTTTTATTTTGGTGATAAGTGGGGTGGTGTTCTCCCTATAACCATGTAATTTATAATATCGACATACCAAGAGACTTGCAAAATCAAGGAAAACAAGTGCTCATTTGGAAAATAGTCATCAATGATGGGGTCATTTATAAGAGTAGTCAATATAGAAATAAAGTTGGCAACTAAATTTGCTTTACCAAGTTTATCCACTATGGTGATGTTGAATTCTTATATAAAAAATAATCATCAAATTAGTCAACCACTAATCACAGGTTTATTCATTAGATACTGAATAATTGTGTGATCAATGTAGACAAAGACTAGGTAACCTATAATGTAATGACAACTTATTTATAGCATAAATCACATTCGACATTTCTTTTTTAGTGACAATGTAGCTCAGCTCAGCTGCCTAAAGGTTCTTACTAATGTGATAGATGGTATATTGTAACATTCCTTCTTTTTGACTTAGGACAACCCCTACATAAAAGTTAGAGGTATTTGTATGAGTATAAAAATGTATGGACCAATCAGGTCCTCTTAGCACAAGGGACATAGTCAAGGAGTTCTTGATAGTTTGAAAGGCTCCTTGAAAGGTTTTTGTCCACTTAAATTCAAAATCCTTGGAGAGTAATACAAATAGAGGGGGGACTATCTTGCTAAAATCCTTAATGAATTTATGATAGTACTCTTCATGGCAAGTCTTTTGATTTTTAGGAATATGTAGGTTTGTGATTACTTCAATTTTATTAGGATATACTTGAATTCCTCATTGTAAAACACAGTGTCATAAAAATACACCCTCCTCGATCGTCATCTAACATTTCTCATTATTGAGAGACATGTTGTGATCATGGCATCTTTGTAACACCTTTTCAAGATTATTTAATGCCTCGTCATATATGTTACCATATGTTGTGAATTCATCCATATAGACTTCCATATGCTCATTAGTAAGATAAAAAAATGCTCAGTATAGCCCTTTGAAACTTGGTAGGGGTGTTACATAATTTGAATAGGAGGATTGAATAAGCATAAGCACCCCAATGATAGGTGACATCTATTTAATCTTTTTCCTCTAGTGCTATCATAATCTAGTTATAGCCATTGAACCCATCCATAAAATAAAAATATTTCTTCCTTGTGAGGGAATTTATAACTTGATCAATGAAGGATAAATAGAAATGATCTTTCCTTATGGCTACATTGAGTTCTTTGTAATCTACATAGGCATGCCACTTTCCCCCCTTTTTGGGCACTATAACTTGTGCCAAGACCTGCTGACTATCCGATATGGGATAAATGAATCCAACATCCAAGAGTTTATGTGATTCATTTTTCATTATCTCTTGGACAACATGGTTCATTCTTAATTGAGGTTGTGTAATGGATCTACATCCCCCCTTGATGTATATTTGATGTTTGCAAAGGTTGGGGTCAATGCTATTCATATCATGGTAATCCTAAGTGAATTTTGTTTTGTGAACCTACAACATGGAGATTAATTTAGTTAGTTGTTGTGTGGTTAATTGATTGTTTATGTTAAGTGACCAGGTCTCAAAGAAAATTCAACTTTCTTAACTATCGGTGTCATAGAAGCAACATCTAAGCATGATATGTTGAGGCTATAACTACGAGGTAGTAGGTGATGGAATATTCATGCATCAAAGGTATACTTAGGTAAGTGTGTTGTAGGAGGGATATCATGTAGTGGGCAAGATAAGCACACCAAATAATAGTTCGATTGAGAGTCTCTCCCTAATTATTTTGTACAATATTAGAGAGGACTATGTCCTCATCCTATAATTCAATCATTAAGCTCTTTTCAATCGTCATTAATGTTTGAAGTGTTTTTAAATCATTATCCTTAAGGTTTGGACAACAAGTGGTTGTGTCGAAGAATATAGGACCAACTTCTTCGTCACATTTCCATTGGAGATGTTCATATTATCAAACTTGTAGTCAATGAAGCATTAATTGTTGTTAACCATGGTTGTCCTAATATAAGTATGAGGGGATAGCCTCCAAGGTTATCCTTTGGTTACAAGACCATAAATTTTGTGAGGTATTCCCATGAGTCCAATGTAATAATAAAGTCTTCTATAACCCCTTTAGGCTTAACAATCAATTTACTTTCCAACTGCGATATTGTTGGGGTAGGCTGGAGGTCGATTAGTTGTAGATTCTATATGGTTCCCTTGGTCATAATATTTATGGTGGCTCCAATTAAATTTTTATGTATAAGGATACCATTAATGTGTAAATTTACTACTAGGCTACCAGGGTATGTGTATTTGGGAATTACCAACTCGCTTAACATAATTTTGACAAGTTGTCCAATTACTTGAATAATTTGTGGGTCCTTAGGTTTTCACTGTTGTTTTTTAAAACACAACTCCATTATAGTTTTGGTATAGATAGGGACATTCCAAATGACTCAAAATAGGGGTTTTTTATGTAGACATTTTTTAACTGCCCAAGGAAATCAATTTCATACTTTTTGGTGTTTAATCTCTCTAGAAATGAAAGTTCTTTAGTCATGATTTCCTCTTGCTCAAGATTTTGGTTCTTATTACTCGATTATAATTTAGCATCAATGGAAGGTTCCTCTAAAATAGGTTTCATGTTAACATAGATGTATGGGTGGAGAGTATTTTTCCTAAGCAAAGCTATACATTTCTTATCTCACTGTGTAAGGTGGATACTAAAGAGTGTCGTTAGTATAAGCCTATTGAACAAGATTATTGTTAG